>CM062816.1:755341053-755998553 GCA_031772625.1 Pinus tabuliformis
CTAGAGTGATAGGTGTACGCCATGCAAAGGTGTACAAGTTTGCATTCCAAGCCCCTTTTGGCATTGAGCAATAGTACCGACAGCAGAGCTAGCAGTTCTGAGCTGTGTGAGATTTGGCACCGCAGGATGGGACATATGTATCATGGCGCCTTGAGGACATTGCGGAGATCACTACAGTGTGCCAGACTTCAGTACTGATCACTTTGATACTTGCAGAGGTTGTGCATGGGCAAGTTTTGCCAAATCCCCTTTTCCCGGCCCAGCAGTGACATCAGAGCGACGGGATACTTGATTGATTCATTCCGATGTGAGCGGTCGGATGTCTCATGTTTCCTTGAGTGGATATGAGTACTATGTTTTATTCATTGATGATCACTCCAGGAGGACCTGGATTAATTTTTTGAAGACCAAGAGTGAGGTCTTCAAGGCGGTTTCATGAGTTCAGAGCTCTTGTGGAGACTCAGACAAGGTCGAAAGATCAAGTCCTTGAGGTCGACAATGGAGGAGAGTACACCCTTGAGAGTTTGTTGACTATTGTGCGGAGGCAGGCATTAGGAGGAGTTCACTGTTCCTTACAACCCCCAGCAGAACGGGTTGCGGAGAGGAAGAACAGATCCATCATAGAGGCTGCCAAAGCCATGATACATGATCAGGGGTTGCCATTGTTCTTGTGGGCAGAGGCCTGCAACACAGCTGTTTACTTGCAGAACAGGATTCCGCATCGTGCTTGGGGCACATGACTCCGAGAGGCTTTCTCTGGGAAGAAGCCTGATATTGGTCATCTTCGTATCTTTGGATGCATTACATACTCCTATATACCCAAAGAGAAGAGGACCAAACTAGAGCCCACCGCAGAGAAGGTATCTTTGTGGGCTACAGTGAGACCTCAAAGGCCTTTCAAGATTTACATTCCTGCACAGAGGAGAGTTGTTGTCAGACGGGAATGTAAAGTTCGACGAGGACAGGGCCTTTAGGAGGTCCCGGGATTTAGAGTATTTTGGGATCAGCCAGACCCTCAGCAGCAGTTGAGTCAGTCGCAAGGATCCAGTGGGCAGGGATCAGGAGGATCCGGAGGTACATCTATGAGGATGTCAGGTCCATCAGTGAGCAGTGGCTCGCCGAGCCAGAGGGGTGGTGCTCCGGGCAGCATGCAAGCAGTTCACTAGGAGTCCCACTGATGGACAGTTCACACGGTACCTCAGCTTCTACAGGTTCAGGTTCAGGCAGGAGGACAACAGACAGACAGTCAGGAGTTCAGGCTACTGATGGTGATGAGAGGAGGAGTTCATTCTCCTATGGGAGAAGCATGCTCAGGGAAGAGAAGCCCAAGTGGCTTCAGACACCTTGAGAGATGCCACATCTGTTGCTGAGCCGAAGAGGCCGGTCAGAGAGAGTAGACCACCTGAGAGGTTTTGTAGTTTATATGGCGATGGTTACCAACATCCTTGACTCTGAGCCTTCTAGCTATGAGGAGGCAGCTAGCCAGCAGGTCCTGGAGAGAGGCCATGCAGGAGGAGTATTCTTCTATCATGAAGAATGATGTTTGGGAGGTGGTGCCGAGGCCTGAGGGCAAATCCGTGGTTACTTCCAGATGGCTTTACAAGGTAAAGCATGCTGCAGATGGCAGCATTGAGAAATTCAAAGCGAGGTTTGTGGCTAGAGGGTCTCCCAGTAGACGAAGTTGATTATGAGGAGACCTTCGTCCCGTGGCTCGATATACTTCGATCCGCTCCATTATATCGATAGCATAGAGATGGGTTGGAAGATCCACCAGATGGATGTGAAGACCGCATTTCTCAATGGCTTCATACAGGAGGAGGTGTACATTGAGCAGCCACAGGGCTTTGAGGTGCATGGGAAGGAGTCCCCATGTGTGCAGATTGAAGAAGGCCCTTTATGGCCTGAAGCAAGCTCCCAGAGCTTGGTACTCCAGGATAGATGCATACTTGCAGGGGATGGGTTTCACAAAGAGTGAGGCAGATCCGAACTTTACTTTATTGTGATTGGTGAGGAGCCTCTCATTCTGGTGCTGTATGTGGATGACTTAATCATTACAGGTGCAGAGAGACTCATAGAGCACTGCAAGAGAGATCTTGCGGCGGCGGAGTTTGAGATGAAGGACATCGGCTTGATGCATTACTTTTTGGTTTTGGAGGTGTGGCAGGAGGAGGGGCATTTCTTCCTGGGGCAGGGGAAGTATATTGTGGACATCCTTAGCAGATTCCACATGGAGGATTGTAGACCCATGTCGACACCGATGATCACCAACTGGAAGAAGCTTCATGCTTCGGATTCCGAGTTGGTGGATCCCACATTGTACAGGCAGCTGATTGGTTCCTTGATGTATTTGGTCAACACTAGACCAGATATCTGTTTTGCAGTCAACACGATGAGTTAGTTTATGTGTGAGCCTAGGAAAGTTCACTGGGTGGCTGCAAAACACATTTTGCGGTACTTGCAGGGGACAGTGGATTATGGTCTGGACTACAGGCAGGAGATGGAGTGAGATTGGCAGGATACACTGATTTTGATTGGGCAAGTTGTGCTTCTGATAGGAAGAGCACTTCATGGTGTTGTTTTGGGTTGGGTTCAGCAGTAGTGTCATGGTTCAGCCGAAAGCAGCAGTCAGTAGCACTGAGTTCAACGGAAGCAGAGTATATGGCAGCCAGTCTAGCTAGTTGTGAGGCCATCTGGCTTCGCAAGATGTTGTTTGGCTTATTTGGTCAGTCGTTGAGACATTCAATGATTTACTGTGATAATCAGAGTTGCATTAAACTCACGGAGAATCCAGTATTTCATGACAGGTCAAAGCATATCGGGATCAGATATCATTTCATCAGAGACTATGTTCAGAAGGGAGCTGTGAAGCTTGAGTATATTTCCACTGATGAGCAGGTTGCAGATATCCTTACCAAAGCCTTACCACGGGGCAAGCATGTCTACTTCAGAGACAAGATGGGTGTGGTGAGGAACACCTTCCTAGGTAAGAGGGAGTGTTGAAATTTGGTACCGGAGGACAGGTGGTTCCCTTAGGCTTTGATCTTTGGCCTAGGGAAAAGTGTCCAAAAGAATTTAATTTTTTCTCCTAAAGTGACTTTATAATTTTATAAAGTTAAATCTAATTTAAAAGTGACTTTAAGTGATAAAGTTATTAAGTCTAATTTTAAAGTGACTTTTATAAAGTCAATGAAAAATTAGAAAGGAAAAGTGACTTTGGAAATAAATGACTAAGTGGGTCTTTATTAAAGTGGGGTGAATTAAAAAATAGAAAGTGAGATTTAAATGAGCATTTAATCTCAACCATTGATCTAAATCTATTTCAACCATTGGATTTAGAGATCACCCAAAAGTCACTTGGATCACCCAAAAGTCACTTGGAGTTATATTAAAGGAGGAAAAGGAGGAAAAGGTCATTCATTCTTTCATGAGCAGATTGGGAGAAGGAGAGCAAGAGAGCAAGAGAAATTTCTGAGCAGGGAGGAGAAGGAGACAGCAGCTTGGCACACATTCCAAGGCAGCAGTTGAGCAGATTTGTACAGCTGATTCAACACATAGTGAAAGGCAAATTTTTGCACAAAAATCGAGGAGCAGTTTGCTGATTTTTCTGCACACAAAATGGAGGTCGTACAGCATTATTGCTGTCCTGTTTGCTGTAATTTCCAGATTGCTGTGAGGCACGGGAAAGGAGATAAGTTGTAAATTTGCTTGCTAATTTTTTGCTGAATAATTCTCACTGTAAAAATGCAATTTTCAGAAATAAAGAAGAGCTCTCAAACTGGTTTTTCCCCAAGAGTTGTAGGGGGTTTTTCCAGGGTCAAGTTGACCAAAAATATCAGTGTTTTAATGTGTTTTAATGGCTGTTTTTAATTGCTGATTTTTATTTCCGCAATTTCCAGCATTCTGAAAAATTTCCAGAATTTGTGTTTTCAGCCATATTTATTTTTTTCAGTCTGTTAAATGTATGGTTATGGGAATGAGCATTTAACTACATGGGAGAAATAAGGTGAAACTGAAAACCGGGGTGGGAAAACAGAAATTTTTACAAATCTAGATTCTACTTCCTGCAATGGAGGAAGAAAGTACGAACGATGGTGTAAGTCTTCCCAAGGTCGATCTATACCCATAATTGCTTTGAGGATTGCTTCTTCAGAAGGTAAAACCGTATCTAAGCAGTCCAAGGCAGAGGTAGAATCAAGGCTCCAAGCCGGGGCCACATCACCATCTAACTCCTCTTCGGAAAAAGGAGCAAGGTGGTTGTCTGCAGAGTCTACGATAGATTGATATCTAAGCTCAACTGCAGATATAGGGAATGCCATTCCATTTACTTGTCCTTCAACTAATGTGGTCGTAGGTGAAGGCAAGGTCCAAGGGTCTGAAAAATAACGAGTTCGAAAAGAATCTTCTCGAGGGGACTCCTTAGATGATGAAATGGCATTGATTTTAGCGAAAGGAGAGGGAAGATCAAAGGTACCCATCAATGAGGAACACATTCCCACTCCTAAATTCTCAATAGGCGGGCGAGGGTTATCCACTAAAGGAACAGTAGAGTCAGAGCTTACTTGAGGATCGACTGGACAATAATCCATTTGATCAACCTTAATGATTTTCCCTCATGAGGAAAGCAAATGACACGAAACAGAGTCGAAACAACGACGTCCATTTCGTATACCCAGTTCCTGCCTAATAGGAGATTATATTCTAGGTTAGCATCTATGACCTGTACTTCAATATTGACGACCTTTCCCCCAACACATATAGGAAAGGCCGGGATAATCCCATGTGGCTTATGAGAATGACCATCAAATGCAGTCAAGATGGTGGGTGAAGGAACAGCCGAAGGCGATCCAATAGCCTTCTATAATGACATCGACATGACGCACGTGGAAGCTCCTTCATCTATAACGGTACAAAAAATATTGATTTTCCGGTATGTAGACTTTATTTGGAAAGCCATATGATGAGGGAGTCGCTTTTTGACATTTAACATGTCAAAAGTGAGCACTAAAGAATTAGCTGGATCGACTGCTCCAATTGCGGAAAGTAAAGCACTTCGCTGAGCCGGACACGACTGGAGAACCTCTAAAGCGGACATGGCGCATGGACTCTGAGCCAGATCCTCCACAATGGAGTAATTCTGGGTGGCCCTAGCATTAGGATTAATAGTCGCGCATTTAGCGGAACCTTTCGGTATCCTTGGTATAGTCTCAACAGGGGGTCGCTCAATATGAAGGTCGGTATTTCTGGGAACAGTCTTGTCCTTGGAAGTTTCGGCTTCACCATAATCACGTGACCGAGTAGCCACATGGACGTTAGAACCCATCATGAAAACATTCGATGATTTTTCCCCTTCCTGGTTGCCCCCTGCGGAGGTTCCAGGGTTTGAACTCGCGCCAGCAAGAAGTTGCTGCCCTTGGGGAAACGGGTTAGTTAACACAGCTTGAGAACTAGAAGTCCCTTGCTGTCCTAACAAGTGCTGAGCATCTTCAATCTTAGGGCAAAGATGAGTTAAGTGGTCTCCACTGCACAACTTGCATGGAAACTTGACTTTCTTTGTCGACTCATTTCTACCACCACCAGCGTTGTTGTCGGATGTATTTGCATCAGGCTTCCCATCCTGGTTCTTTTTCTTACCTCGTGCTTTCTTTTTCCCATTGGAATTTTGATTTCCTTTGGGGTTATCAGATTGGACGACATTAATTGAAGAAGTTTGGGAAGCCGAGGGATTAGAGGATGTGACTTGGTTGTTAGAAGCAGTTTGTAAGGACAACTGCTGCAATTGATTCAACAAGTTCACAGTAGTTGTGTCTACTAACCCAACGACACCATCCGCGTGGGGACCTGGCTTCCACTTAGCTACGTCAACCTTAGACCCAGGAGCATTTGGCAAGTATTTTTGTAGGATCCCAAACTGAGAGTAGATCAATTCTAATTGCTGGGCCCTAAAAATAGCTTGCTCCTCAGAATATACTCCAGACATGGAGACATCCTTGGATATCTCGGGTTGCAAAGATTTCAAAAACCACTCGAGACGGTACTCCGGAGGGATTTTGGCTTTAATGAGCCTCTTTCTCCGTCTCCATTCCTGAATATGGTCAGAAATGTGAGTTGCCTTATCCTGACGAAAAGTGGGCAGAAGTTCAGTTCCGACATCATAACGGACAGGCAACTGGAAATGATTTAAGAAAATATTAGCTAAGTCAGCGAAAGATGTAAGGCTGCCCCCTGGCAACTCTATATACCATTTTCCCGCATTACCAGTCAAGGTGCACTGAAAGAGTCACAACCTAATCGAGTCATCGATAAGGGAGTTAGATGAGCACCACAAATGGAATGTGGTTACATGGTCGCCTGGGTCTTCACCGCTCTTCCCTTCTAATTTTGGAATGTCCGAAGGGAGTTTGGTTGGTACCGAAGGCCAGGCCGGATTGTATTTGATTGGGTCATTTGTTAACTTAGTGAGATCTGGTAAGTTCAACATTGCCAGAAACGGAAGCCTAGGAGGACCTTGGGGATTCCACCCAGACTGGGCAGAACTCCCAAAGTTCTGAAAAGATTGTCCTGGATTTTGGGAGGCACCAGGCTGCCCGAAGTAACCCGTAGAACCGACTGAACCAAAAGGCAAGCCTTGTGATCCAGCAAAATTTGGAGTTTGACCAACTCTGGCCGCAAAACCTCCATAACCAGCAAAGTTTCCTCCTAAATGATTATAAGGGGTTGATAACCCCTGATAAGGATTCCAAACCGAAGCTAGGGGATGAATACTTTGAAATGAACTAACCGTGGAGTACGGCCTATTCCCTTGTTGGCCGATAAACGGATTCCCAGTTCCCGCGCCACTAACCCCAGGGTTATTCCAACCTTGGAAAGGATTGCTGCTTTGTCCTACAGAAGAAAAAGGCATGGATCCTATCGTCGGGTTGGAATGTGGTATATGACCACTTCCGAAAGGAAAACCCTGGAATGAAGCCGATTCGCCCATCATGGACGTAGCGACACTAAATGGAACCGATGGAATACCCTACGAGTGGGTGCCAAATGGGAAGAATCCAGTACCAAAAGCATTGGTTTGGGCATTTCCACTCATGGAAGGAATGGAGGTAGACCCAACTAAAGATGTGCTAGAAAAAGATCCAAACAAGGAAGCAGAGGAGATGGAAATCGTTCCTCCTCCTTGCACCGATGTTGGAGTTTGCATAGTCGTAGCACTTGTAGAAGTCGTGCTTCCAGTAGTGGTCATCGATGGTAAGCGCGTAGCGTAACCTAGACTTGACGGTCTATGCGTCGGAGTCCCAATGTATTGTAATACGTCTGGATGACTAGATGGTAGTGGAGAATTCGGAGCCGCTAACGACTCTGAGAGTTCTTCTACCTCTATGTTATTCTCCGCTTGAAAGAGAACTCAAGAAAGGATTGGAGTGTCCCTCTCTTGTTCAGAAGTGCCAGGCCTTGCTTGAACTCTAATGCCCTCGAGAGGAGGATCAATCCCCGATGCGTCAACCGGCATGGGACGGAACCCACCAGTAGTATTACCTCTGCACCTTCTAGGAGAAGGCTCTAAACTTGGTGGTGAAAGACCACAAAGTCTTCGAGACCGTCTCAGAGATCGGTCAGCCACTTTGAATTTTTTGTTATGATCTAACTAAAGACTCAAAAAATTGAAAGCTAGGCCAACTAAGAGCACAAAGCACACAATATAAAGTCCCTAAAGATAACAGCTAGTCAAACAACTTCCAAGTATTTCCGCTCCGGGTGATTAGGACCGGACACCAAAATACAAGAAAGTGAATTAAGGGGCCTTCCGAAGATAGTCTGGGATGATGAGGGCCCAATCCTATCAGCGAAGGTATCGGAGGAAGTTATGCTGACCTCCTAACAACAACCTGCGCCGGTGCAAGCCCCAAAGCTTCGCTAGGGTGCCCTCCAGTAGTACTGTCGAGAGTGATGCAACGTCGACATCAGGTGCCACGGGATTCCCCTCCGCAGCCACCTGTGTAGATCCCTAGGAGTAGCAACTATGTATACCAACTCGTCACAAAAGCCAGGCGGAACAGTCGTGAGGTAAGTTCGGATAAGTAGGAGAGGGGGTATCTCTCTTCCCTGTCTTCACAGACCCTCGTGCTTAACTCCCAGATCCGGAGCTTTCCTGGTCTTCCTAATGCTATTGGATTTTCTCTCATTATTCAGACTCCTACGTTTGACGTTTATATGGCCTTGGAGAGTTAAATCTCCACTCACCTAATCCAAGGCCCTAAAATCCTAAACTTGTTGGTGTAACTGACTAAAACAAAAAGTTCTAGTGAATTTTAGTTAGCGCTTGATTTTAAAATAGGCTGTTCTTTAAGTCACAAGGTAACGAAAGTGAAACTAGTGGTGTTTTTTGACGCAAAAGAAATTAATAAAAACTTAACTACATGCACATGCACTTTTTCGTTTTTCGATGAAGAGCAATTTCTATGGGGTTCAGAGGAACTTCTAATAAAACAAATTTTTCTTTTCTTTTCATTAATTCATGCTTCACACTCACAAAAGTTAACAACTCTATGTATGCCTAAAAAGGTATGCAAATCTATCCTAATGCAACAAATATATGCGGATGCAAGATTTCAAACTACTCTAAAAACAAAAAATGAAAGTTGCTTGGTTATCAATCTTTATCTTGCCACTTAAAATGTCTAGATGGAATATGAGATGCTACTATTCATTTTGTCTAAACACTAAAAACAAGTTCTAAGACAAACATAAAGCACTTTCACTCACTAAAAGGAAACCAAATGAAAACCAAGTTCAAGAAAGCAAAACTAAGTTTTTCAAAATATTTTCTTCAAAAGCAACAACAAAAGAGTCTTTTCAAAAAAAGCTCTCAACAACACTGAAACTTATGATTGAAGGATAGGCAATCAAACACTTTTGCAAGTTGACACCACATAACGGATGAAAACTCAACAAAAATAAATGTGTTTAAAAGTTCTCTTAACAATCAAAAGCAGCAATGAAAGCTTTGGCAATGAAAACCAAAAATATCAAAAAGACAAATTCCAAGAAAGTGTCAATCAACAACTTTTCATGAAACAAAGAAGTGGATGGTCACAAAAAGCGGTTTTTGTCAAGCAAACAAAAAGTCACCAAAAGCAAGGTTAACACAAAGATTGAGATCAATCTTATACCCTAATGAATCAGAGCAGCCAATATTCCTAGCAAGAAATCTTGTGTGCTTTAGAAAAAACGATGACGCTTGCAATCAACGAAAAACAAGACTAATATTTCTTATACTCAGAGAGAATTCGGAACAAGATGCTCACTGTAAAACAAATAACTGATACTGGAAAATGACTGTTTCAGACTGACTCAAACTACCAGACAGACCTTCAGAGACAAAAAGATTTACAAATCTTGAAAATTGCAAGATATACGCGACTGTACTTATGTACAGAATGCGTGTATACGCTACTGTAACTAAGGAAACCTGCATATACGCGGGTTCACTTAAAGCAACATGCGTACATACGCCTCTGTAACTAAGAAAAACAGCGTATATAAAAGGTTTCAAGAAAAATAAAAAACAAACTGAAGAAACTGGCAAAACTTAAAGTTCAAAAACAGACCAGACAGCAACAGCAAACAAACAGGCAGCTGAGCCCTGATTGGCTTGAAAAACACCCAAACTAGGAACAACAAGAGTGTTGTCCCCAGTGGAGTCACCAATTCTGATGGAGGGAAATGTTCCCCTAGGGCTTTTTGGGTTGAAACCCTAGCAGACTGAAAGTTGTCTATTCAAAGAAGCACACATTCACACAGCCATTATGCTATTATAAGAAAATTCTATTGTAAAGGGTACGTACCTTAGGTCCTACGTTTGAGAAGGCCTTTAGGGTCCAAACCCTTCTTGGAGTTCCCTTCTTCTCTTTTGTCCTGCAAAACAACCAATTCAAAGAACACAGCAGTATATGGACAAAACCTTATAAAGAAACCATCTTCATGTTATAAATAAAGGTAGTTAGTTATGAAATCCAAACAACCATTTACATATGAATTCTAAACATGACTATCATTAACATAAAGAAGATTCATTTCGGGAACCAAGACATGTGTTTCTTTTATTATAGACAAATAAAGTACATAAAAAGGAATATTTTCACCTGAATCACCTTCAGCAGGCTCCAAGCAAAGCTTCCTTCCAGATCCGTTCCAGCCTCAAGCCTTTAACAAACTCCTTCCATGACTCTCTCCATGATGTCATAAATGGTGGATGAACATCAACACACAAGGAAACAAAGGTTTCTTGGACAAATGGAGGAAGTGCAGAAGGCACAAGGGACTTTAGACCTGGTCAGGGGAAAAATCTCAGCATAATAACCTTTCTCTCTCTTCTCTCCTCCTTTAGGCCTTCCCTTTGAGGTCTTTTTATACCTCTCCCAAAGTAGTTTTTTAGTTGGAAGTTGGTTGGGAACAGTTGGGCCACGGGCACTAACAGGTGATCAGTAGGTAAAACCCACGATTTTCGCCTGAAAATAAGGAATTTTATATATTTTTAAGTGTTTTAATACATATACGCAGGTTGGATATACACAGACCCGCGTATACACGCATTTAACTCAGGGCAATGTCGCGTATAAGGGATAAAACAATGTTTTTTAAATTTTAGGACCAGGTCTGGAAGGAGGGGTTGCCCTAGGCCATGAGTACAGCATCACAAACCATAAGAGTGAGATTTGGAGCTATAACAACATGAGTCTTATTTCTCACTCCTTCCTCAAGTTTTTAGTGGATTGGAATATGGCGTTCTCCTCTTAAGTTTTTCAAATGAATCCTCTCTTATTTCTTTAGGCCATTAGTCCCCTTATGACGTCATACATTGGGGGCATCTTTTAGCACTCTTGTAGACCAGATGCTCTTGTATGGCTTGGGCAGTTCCCTTTCCCTTGCATACTTGACTTAATATTAAAAACATGTTTTTCTAAATCCATATTCTACTCTTCCCACTTCAAAATCGCATACATACACGGTTCCTATGAACTATATTTGCGTAACATTTTAAAATTTGAAAAAAGAAATAATAAGTTATTTTCTCGGTGGGGTTTATGGGTTTTACCGAAATCCCACCTACAGGAGCCTATGGCCTAAATGAAATAACCAATTTGAGGTGGTATATATACACCCCTTGGGTAGGCCTAATAAACATGATATGAGAGCTATCGATACTATACCCAAATTCACCCATATCAAGCCTGCATTTTTCCTATGCCTCCTACACTCCCAGTCTACAGGAAACCCTTATTTTCTTTCAAAGATGTTCAATTATCCTATATAGCATCTCCTTTGCATTTATTATAGAGTAAGTCTATGTTGGATTAGGCTAGATGGATCTGGAGGAAGGTTTCATCAGTACCTTTGGCTTGGATCGAGTTGTAGTTTTCTTATACTTGTTGTTATTCATTAATAAATAAGCTCATGTCTTGTTCCTGAAATATGTTTTCATATTATGAATGTTAACTTATCATGTTGCTTATGATGATCTAACATATTTATATGCATGTGCTTTGAATTCTATTATATTTCTATGCTTCTGTAATTTATTTGTAGGTCTTCACATTTTGGAGGAAGTAGAGGGTTTGGACCCTATGGGATCTACCTCAAACGTAGGACACCCAGGTACATCTCTTATCCAAATTTTGGTGAATTTGAATGTTTTCCACGCTTTAATGAGTGTTCTTTATCGTTTTTATATTTCACTCTGTTGGGGCTTCCAAACCTGGCTCTCGGGAATCTTTCCCACCAACACACCTCAATAACAAAGGTGCTTTAATGACGAGGAATTAACCAATTTAACTAATTGAGGTTTCAAAATAATCAAATGTTAAAAATTCCATTATTGAAATTGTTAACATATTAATTGTAGTGAAATATAGTGATGAGACCAAGTATTGCAACAAGAATGTTGTAGGTCCCAAGGTTACCAACTTAAATATTATAGTATTATTAATAACGAGAAGTATAGTTTTGAAGATAATAATAATAATAATTACATTAATAATAATAATGATAATAATAATAACAATAATAATGATAATAATAATAATAGTTATGTTAATAAAAATAATAATAATTATAAATAACCAATATACATGATAACATAAAAGTCCAAATCTTAATAATAGGAAGAGCGTTTAGGGTCTGATCGGATCGCCCCTGCACCTGAACCCTGTGACTGAGGCCGTGGCCTCGGCCCTGAGGCTATTTCGGAGGGCTTAGCCTTCTTCTGCGAGGCGCTTCTCTTGCGAGGTGTTCGACTTCCTTAATGGTGGTTCGGCCCTTGCTCTTCTGACCGTTTTCCTGGGGCTTCTTCTGAGCATATCTGGGGGCTATGACCGCTGGTCTTGGGTGAGCTTGATTAGATCGAGCTAAGGCTGCTTCAATGGAGTCTTCTTCACCCCCTCTCTCTAAAGCCGAGGCTTTTTTCAATCTGCTAAACTCTCTTCCAAAAAATAAAACAACCGAGGCTGTGAAATTTGTAAAACGCTTGGATGACATCCCTGAGATCTCGCTTCCCCCCGAGAAACCGATCCAGGTCGCCCTTTCTTTAGCGAAGCGTGCTTTGGTTGGGCAGTTCACTGGGCTTTGGCCGTCCCCCAAAACTACGGAGAGCTGGGTCGCAAGGACCTGGGCGCCGCTCATTAAAAACATAGTCACTTCGTATTTTCTGGGGAAGGGTTTCTTCCTGTTTGAATTTGCTGAAAAAGAAGATAAGGAGCTGATATTCCGTAATGGCCCCTATTTCATGGGCCCTCAGGGGTTGTATATTAACAAGTGGATGCCTGATTTTGATCCAGCAGTTGACGTCCCCTCAGCCGTCCCTGTGTGGGTTCATTTTCCCAACCTGCCAATGCATTGCTGGAATTGGGAATCCCTCAAACACATCGGAAATACCTTAGTAAATTCATTGATCGAGCCAACAGCAAAGATCAACTCGATTGCGCTAGAATCTGTGTTGAAGTTGACCTTGAGGTCGATCTGCCTGAGGCAATAAAGATTAGGGTCGGAAGCTGGACGCATGTTCAAAAGCTGGATTATGAGCAGCTTCTGTTCAAGTGCAGGAAGTGCCATGTCTATGGCCATTTTGCTAGAGGCTGTCCAAAAAATAGTGAAGCAGAGAAAGGCAAGGAGGAAGGATGGACGCAGGTTAAAAGAACCAAAAACAAAGCCCCAAGAACTTGCAATAACAATGCCAAAGCTCCCTAGACAGGCTCTGGGCTTCAAACACCTCACATGGAAGAACAAGGAAATAAATTTATCCAATTAAGCTAAGCAACAGAGGACTCTCAAGGAATAGAGATACAGAATGAAGGATCGCCCCACAAAGAGCCCCCCTCGGAACCAAAGCAAGTCAAAAGCAATGCAGACAGAACGAAAGAGATACCCACAGAAGAGGCTGAGGAAGTGCAAAGCTCGGAGGACTCAGAAGAAGAAGGTGAAATAGCAGGTTCACAATCCTCGGCCAGAAGATCATTGAGAGGCCGAAAATCTGCCCGCGAAAAAAGAGAGCAAGAGACATACAAAGACAAATTACAAGGAAGCCAACCTACCCTTGAGAAACTCTTGGCTAAAACACCGAAGATGACTAGAAATCAGCTCCAAAGCTCTAAAGGAGCTCCCAACTCCAAAAGCAAGTGATGAAGATCGTCTCCTGGAATTGTAGGGGTATGGGGAGCAAAATAAAAGAAGAAGCCATCAAAAGTCTGATAAGATCCAATTCTCCTGACATACTCCTCATCCAGGAGACTAAAATGGATGATAAGGCCTTCCTCCATATCGGCAAAAATTTATGGAAGAGAAGTGAAGGACAAGCAGCCTCAGCCCGGGGTGCCTCAGGAGGCCTGGGCACCCTCTGGAATGCAAACAAATTCTCAAAGGTTAAAGAGGTCGCCAGCTGTTCACAAAGCTGAAACATGTTGACTCAGATGAGACCCTCTGTCTCTTTAATGTGTATGCTCCAGTTAGCACAGGAGAGAAAAAAACCTATTGGGATTCCATTAGAGGATTGATAGATTCTGAAGATTTAGCAAACATCATCATTGCCGGGGACCTAAATCTCACCTTAACTTTGGCTGAAAAACGTGGAGGAAACATAGTAAGGGATCCGGCGCGAGAATGGGTGGAGGATCTGCTTCAGGATTGGGATATGATCGACATCAAACCTTCGTCGGGAAAGTACACCTGGTCCAACAGAAGGCTCGGTCCGGGTCACATTACTGCAAGGTTAGACAAATTTCTTGTTCAAAGTACTTTCCTTCTTCTTGGTTTAGAATCTAGAATGCATATTATCCCTTACAGTGTATCTGATCACAGACCCATCAAACTTGAACTTGTGGCTCATATGGATCAAGGCCCTATCCCTTTTAAATTCAGTCCCCTTTGGGTCAAGGAACAGTCCTTTATGCAATTAGTAAAAGACACTTGGAAGCAACCTGTCAACGACTCTGCCTTCTTTGTTTGGGAAGAAAAGCTTAGGAGAGTGAAAGATGCATTGAAAACTTGGGTAAAATCCCTTCCTAACCCAGCAGTGGAAAGGAAAAAGATTCAAGAATGCCTCGAGAATCACCACCTGAACTCGGAAAATGAAGTGATCACAAAAGAAGTTCTTGACAAGGAGGCGGAACTTCAGCAAAAGCTACTCAAAGCAAGCTCGGCCGAGGAAGAGTATTGGAGGGTCAAATCTCGTAGGCTTTGGCTCAAGGAAGGAGATAGGAACTCTGCCTTCTTCCACAAGCAAGCCCAAGCTCAGAAAAACTTCAACTCCATCTCCGAAATCAAGAAAGAGAACATCAAACACAGAGATATACAAAGTATAAAAAATGTTGCCTTCCTCCATTTCAAATATCTGTATAGTGAAAAAGAGGGCCTGGGGCAGACTTCAACTTTAGTAAATGAGGTGCCCACTCTGATTTCGGCCAGAAAGAATTAGTCTTTGGAAGCAGAAGTCATTAATGATGAAATCAAAACTGCTCTCTTTGCCATGGAGCCTGATAAGGCTCCGAGCCCAGATGGCTTCACTACCAGATCCTTGCAGAACTGTTGGCAGATTGTGGAAACATATTTATGCAGAATGGTCCGGAAATATCAAGCTTGTCAGAAAATAGGGGGAAGCACCAACTCAGCTTTCTTGGCCCTTATCCCTAAGGAAAAAGGAGCCAACACCTTCTCCAGATTTTGCCCTATCTCCCTTTGCAACATAGGCTACAAACTGATAACAAAAGTGATTGCCAACAGGCTGAAAACTATTCTACCTTCCATTATTCCTGAGAATCAGGGAGGTTTTATTCAGGGAAGACAGATAGTGGATAATTTTATCCTGGTCCAAGAGGCGATCCGCTCAAGCTTGACCCAGAAAGAGAAAGGAATGGCTGTCAAATTAGACCTTGAATGCGCCTTTGATAGGGTGAGACATAGATTTCTGTTGGATGTCTTGCACAAATTTGGGTTTGGCCCCAAATTCATCAGCTGGATCAAGGCATATATTAGTGAGCCATGGATTGCCCCTTTGGTGAGTGGGAGGGCCATTGAATTTTTCAAAGCCTCTAGAGGGCTGAGGCAAGGGTGTCCTCTATCCCCCTTGCTCTTTGTCCTCCAAGCTTTTGTCCTCAGTTTCCTCTTGAATAAAAAGCAGTCAAACCAAGAAATAATGGGACTAAACATCGCAAGAGGTGTCAAAAGCATAAATCATGCACTGTTCGCGGATGACTCTCTCCTGCTGGGTGCTGCCTCCTTACCCTTGGCTAAAAGATTCAAAGAAGTGGTGGATGCCTATTGTGAAGACTCAGGAAGTAGCCTCAATAAAGGCAAATGTCACATTTTCTGCTGGAATGCAACGATCAGAATGATTCAAGCCATTTCTAACTGTTTTGGTTTTGCAGCCTCCTCTACTTGGTCATCCTTCAAGTATCTGGGGCTCCCTGTCTTCCAAAAAAGAGCCCTCAACAGAGATTGGCTGCCTCTGTTGGAAAAATTCAAGTCTAATATTCGATCTTGGGGATTCAACTGGCTCAATCTAGCAGGTAAGACAGTACTAATAAAAGCTGTTCTGAATAGTCTTCCCATTTATCAGGCTGCAGTGATGTTGGCTCCTATTAGCATCACGAGGAAAATGGAGGAGTATATAAGAAACTTTTTTTGGAAAGGTGGCAAAGCAAATGAGAAGATAATTCCATTAATAAGTTGGGACACAATCTCCTTGCCCATAATGGAAGGCGGGCTGGACTTTAAGAATATCAGCAAACAAAATATTGCATTGGGTGCAAAACTGTTATGGAGGATAATTTCTCCAAACCTGGGTTGGGCTCAGCTTGTGTTATGGAAAAAATACTTCTGTGGGCAGAGAGCACGCTGCCTGGACAATCCTATCACCACCTCTGGAACTATGATACATAAATTGTGTGAAAAATCCTCTGCCTTAATTAAACTGCATGCGCACTGGATTCCTGGAAATGGAAAACGCATCAATATCTGGGAGGACTGCATTATGGGTAGTGACCCCCTTGCTGATGATCGATCTCTGGTTTTGTTAAAAGACTGGATGTATAGAGCAGGCGTTAAAACACTGTGGGACTTATCAAAATGGGAGAATAACAACTGGCAGAGATGGGGAAATCTTGAGGTGCCATCGCACCTATCCAAAGAATATCCCACCCTCCTCACCCACTTAAAAGGCAAAGTCCCATTGAATATCAGGAAAGCAGATACTCAGGGATGGGGTTCGATCCCGGGTAGTACACAGTTTCGCAGGGTTACAAACAGCTCTCTCAGCATGTGAATGTGTCGCCTGACCTGAAGCCCTGGTAGGGGATCTGGTCTCAGACAACGATCCCCAAGATAGACACCTTTTGTTGGCTTCTTTGCCATCACAAGATTTTGACCGAGGACAGGCTTCGTAAAAGAGGCGTTATTGGACCCTCTCGCTGCTCGCTGTGCGGAGATCATGAAGAAACTGCCGCTCACATGATGCTCTTCTGTAAATTCACAACTGATCTATGGAAGGAGAAGTTAAGCCCTTTGAACTCTGACTGCACTCCTCCTAATCACTGCTCAGATTTGTTCTCAAACTGGAAGCGCATGTATCCTGGTGGCACTTCTCAAAACCTTCATATCAAAGAAGCCTGGCTTGCTCTTCCTAAATTAATCTGCTGGCACATATGGCTGGAAATAAATGAAAGGATTTTCAATGACAAAAAGAGCGACCCCAAGATAACCTGGGTAAAAATTAAAAGCCACTTGAAAGGATGTTTGGGAGACCAGCTAGACAGGGCAGATCTTAGCGATCAAGATGCAATTTGGGGTGACTCTCTGGGCCTCCATTTCATTGATAAAGTCAGGCTCCCCCCTCCCCTAAAGCATTGGAAAATCCATCTCAAGGCTGCAGAACTCGTTGAGTTTTGCAAAAACAAGGCAAGAAAAACTCTCTTCTTTGACGGTGCTGCAAAAGACAACCGTGGCAGCTCTAGAGCAGGTGGTGTTATTAAAAACGCAGATGGCAGATTTGAATCTAGATATGCTTGGGGTGTGGGCTTCAACTCTAGCATTCAAGCTAAAGCTCTGGCTCTCCTCCAGGGGCTCAAGCTGCTCATCTCTCTGGGTATCAAAGATGCAATTATTTTTGGGGACTCCCAGTCCATTATAAAGGCCATTGTGGATAATTCCTCTCCTTCAGATTTAAGATTATCAAGACTTTTGAGAAGAATTATATTCCTGACAAATACCTTCCAGAATATGGAGTTCCTTCATGTAAAGAGAGACAACAATAAAGAAGCCGATGTTAAAGCCAACAAAGCGGTTCTTCTCCCCCTGGAGCTCTCCTAAGAGACGGAGACGAAGGCTGGGATCCCATCCCTTAACCGTCTATTTAAAATGTTTTACTATCTTTTATTGAAGCAGTTCGTTTATATCTGCAATCTAGGAAAGATAGATAAATCTACAAGAACTACAGCTAGCAAAAATCACAGGCTCATTAGAGGGGAAGTCATTTGGTTCCTGGCAGAGGAGAAATCTGATCTCTGTTTACCTCATTGTAATATGAATTAAGGCTTTCTAGCCAAGTATCAATATATCATCCTGATCGTTTCTGTCAAAAAAAATAAAATAATAATAACAACAAGCTTCTTCATCCTTCTCAGAATAATAGGGTCATTAATCTTTCTAAATTTTCCTTTCCCCCTTCGGTCTTTAGCCTTCTTGGGAAAGGATTAAATTTTGCCCTTGCCCTAAAGAAGATCCCGGTGGAAGACATTATGTGTGATGTAGAGTTTGGGATTAAGGGCTTACCTAATAATGTTAAGGACACTATTAGGCAAGACTGTGTTGTTGTCCTCAAGAAGGCAAAGCCCCCGAGAAGCAATATCAGTAAGGCTGAATTTGAGGCCCTCAAATCCTTGAACCACAACAAGGACATCGTGGTTCTTAAAGCCGACAAAGGAGGGGCTGTTGTCATCCTTAATAAAGAGGATTATCGCCAGAAGATGTTGGATCATCTGTGTAACAGTGGCAGCTATAAAAAGCTTAACAAGAATCCCTTAAAAAAGATCTCCAGAACAGTCGCTCTAGCTATAAAGTCTAGTAGCACTGTGGGTTCTTTCTGCCATAAGCTTATTGAGAGTAGCCCCATCACTCTGAGGATCTATGGGCTTCCTAAGATTCACAAAGAAGGGGCTCCCCTTAGACCCATTGTCAATACCATAGGAGGTCCTACCTACGTCCTTGCTAAATATCTGGCCTTGAAGCTTAGACCCCTTGTGGGCCTCACAGAGTCATTCGTTAAAGATTCTTCGTCTTTTGTCAATGAACTTAAGGGCATTAAGTTCGACCCTGATGACATTCTTGTGAGTTTCGATGTGGTCTCCCTTTACACGTGCATTCCTATAAAGGAGGCCATTGAGGTCATCAACCGCCTAACCGATCCTGATACCGCTCATTTAGTCGAAATTTGTCTCACGTCTACTTTCTTCAACTTCGAAGGTGAATTCTATGAACAGACCTACGGGGTTGCCATGGGATCACCCCTATCCCCGGTTGTTGCTAATATTTTTATGGAAGACTTTGAATCCAAGGCTTTGGCCTCTACGTGGCTCTTACCCAAGCTTTGGAAAAGATTTGTTGATGACACTGGTGTCATCTGGTCTCATGGCCAGGAGGAGTTAGATCTCTTTTTCCAGCATCTCAACAATCAATCCCCTTCTATTAAGTTCACCATGGAGAAAGAAGTTGATGGATGTTTGCCTTTCCTGGATGTTCTCATTTCAAAAAATGATGACAGTTCTTTCTCCCACCAAGTGTTTAGGTGGAAAACTCATACTGAGTAGTATCTTCATGCCAGCTCCCATCATTTCCCTGCTCAAAAGTTGGGTGTTTTGAACACGTTAGCAACTCGTGCGCTGACAATCTCCGATGAGAAGAACCTTGAGAAGGAGAAAGCCCATCTCCTTAATGTTTTTGTTAATAATGGTTACAGTAGGCACCAAGGTCTTGAAGCTTTCCTTAAAGCCAGCTAAGGTCCCAAGGTTAGGAAAGACCTTAAGGATAGGGTCTTAGGGGTTCATCTCCCGTTCATCCAAGGGACCACCAATAAGATTGTGAGAATCCTTAGAAGGCATAATGTACCCTCTTCATTTAGACCCCTTAACACCATCTATAGCTCTCTTAGGTCTGTTAAAGACCCCATCGACCCCAAGGACATGAAAGGTGTCTATGTTATTCCTTGTTCCTGTGGGACCCCCTATGTTGGTGAGACTGGGTGCTCTATTATTTAGAGGATTCATGAACTCTCAGTTGACATAAAACATATGAGGACTCAGTCTTCCACCCTAGTAGAACACGCGGAAAAAACTAAGCATCACGTATGCATTGAGGAGGCTCGTGTTATTGCCAAGATTGCCCCTTTTCATCATCGAAAGTTTAGGGAGGCCATAGAAATTGAAAAAAGGTCGAGCAATCTCAATAGGGATGATGGTTGAAAGATTAGCAGATGTTGGATCCCTGCCCTTTCTTCCTAGCCGCCCCTGCCTTCGCCCTGGCCCTACTCCCGCCCCTTGTATTGTTCCTTTCTTGTTATCTTCTCTTGTCTTCTGGACCTTGCGTTGTCCTTTATCTGCTCATTGATTTTAATAAATTTTCATCATTTTTAACTTTTCTTGTTCTCCTATTAGAAATAGATATTTATTTATAGAGGTAGTAAAAATATTTTTAAGCCTTAGTTAATTAGCATAGTTAATATAATAATTTTTACCTTAATTAAGGAATTTTAAAGAATGATGCCAATTATCCCATCTTTAACTTTAATATAAATATTCATTAATGAATTCAGAAACTACCATCTTCTTTCTCTGTAGCTCCTTAAGAACCTTTAGATGATTTTTAATAAGAAATTGCCCCTTTTCCATTATGTTAGGTCCTTCTTTTTAGTCAACTTTCTAACTAACTAAGTAGGTTAACCCTTATTAAACAATTTTAATCTTTCTTAGTATTTCAATTAATATTAATATGATTAATTTGTATTTATATAGCTTTAACATTGATTATAAATCTATTATTTTATACTCTTTAATTATGTATAATTAAATTAAGACTTAGTTATTTATTAGTATAATGTAATAATTAATTAGTTTCACCTTAATGAAAAAATTAAAAATGAAGACCCCATTATAACTTTAGGATAAATGAATAAGGAATTCATTTAACTAATAACTTTAAAATAATTTTAATCTAACTAACTAGGTAGGTTAGCCTTTAATAAACTATTTTAATAATATTAGTTTGTATTTTTTTTATATATTATAATAATAATAAATCTATTATTAGTTTATTCTCATTAAATATAAACAGTTAAATTTAATCAATTATAGTAATAAATTTAACGAAACTAACTTTTGAATTAATTTCCCTATCCCTATCCCTCGGTCCAATACAGTTTCCTGGTCAAATATAGTCGTTTCCTGGTCAAATATAACCGTTTCCTGGTCAAATAAAGCCATTGGATGATCTGCTCTCTCTATTTAAACTGTTGCCATGGTCGGGTTCTTCAACTTGTCCCGACGATGAACCACACTTGTTGGTTTGAAACACGTTGACAAATGAATTATGATGTGATTTACGCCGAAAAATCTTCTCAATACTTGATATGGATCATAGAAGCCTAAATTCAACAATTAAATTATCAAATTGAGGTTCGTACAAACTTAATAGGAGTGGACACTATATGTGGAACATGCAATGTGTCATTCCTTAATTGATCTAATGCAATGAAGTGCATATCATGAAATCAAAGTCTAAACCAATTACATAAGTAAAAATGTTACTATATTTGCAAGAAATGGAAATTATGCTTGCCCTAGTTGCATAAATATAAGGATTAGGTTATTTCCAGAAATGTAAATTCTATGCTACTTGCTAGAATGTAAACACTAGTCTAATTGCATGATGTAAAAGTTGCATTGAAAATGAAATCTAACCTATGTAATGGAAATAATAATGATTGCATCTAAAACCCTAAAAGAAGCATGAATCCAAGAGAAATAGTCCTAGTCTACCCTGCATAGGTAAATGAACATGAAATAAACCTTTAATCAATGTATTCAAAGAGATTAACTTTAGTGACAAAGTTTATTAGGAAATCAAGAAAATCATCACTATATCTTTATATTCATAAATTTGTCCACAAACCCTAACTGCATAAATGAATTACAATGGAGAATAGGCAAGGCTTAAGAGGCCTTTGGTCTTACTCAATCATGTTTTTGGAGCCTAAGAGTCATTATTGAAGGCTAGGAGGAAAAAATCAAGCTTCAAGGACAATTCTGGTCAAGTTTGGAGGGATTTTACACGATGATGCAAGATTGCTTTAAGGACAATTTTGGTCAAGTTTGGAGGGATTTTACGCGGTGATGCAAGATTGCTATAGGATTGGCCTGTTTTGCTACAAGATTGAATCCGTGAGCATTTTGAAGGTGAAAAAGGTGATATGAAGGTGGGAAAGAGTAATGGAGGGTAGATGAAGGTTGTATGAGACCCTTTCCAAGCCTAGCACCCTTCAAGGGCTTACCTTGCACAAGAATCAATGCACATGGTGGCCTTCAATAACCCAAAAATATACTTTCGGTAAACAATGATTTGAAGGAGTTGTTGAGGTAGAAAGAAGGAGATGGTGGTAGAATAAAGAGTATAAATGACAATTCTAACTCTACAAATCAACACCAGTACTTTCACACCACAAAAAGATTATGATTTTTATACTTGAAAAGACTAAATACCTAGTCTGCCAGCTAGTCTGTCCTCCGAGTTATCTCACCAATTACCAAGCAAATCGAATGAAAATGAGATGGGATGAATTTTGTTAATAAGCAGGATGTTCTAGGACTCCAATCCAAGTGGAATCCCTCAAAAGTACCCTTGTTAACATGTGCTAAAAATTAGCAGAAAATTACTACTCTAAAGACAAAAAATTTAAGAATTAGTGAGCTAGTCAACCTACCAAATTGCTAACTTGATGAAGTGAAAATGCTATGGGGTAAATTTTGTTATTAACTTAAATTATTTTATGACTCAATCCAAGTGGAAGCAACTCAAAATAGCTTCATTAACACGTGCTAAAATTCAACAGAAAATTACTACTATTTTGCTACAAGAGACTTCTAAAAATTCAAGAATTGTGAACTAGTAAACCAATCCAAGTAGCTCAATCATGGTTATGAGTTTGCAAAGTTTTTCAAGGATGCATGATCCTTGTACCTACATTAATGACCTACAAAACGACTTACTTCAATCATTTAACCAATCTAACCTACAACAAAAAAGCATGAATAGTAAATCCAAAACTAAGAGATGCAAGTGAAAAATACATTCAAAGGAAATAAAGAAATTGTACAACACGGCTCTGAGGCTCTTGAGATGGCCAACCCCAAGGATACTCAAATTCCTATGAAGGAAACCAAGCTTTAGAAGCTAAAAATGCACCAAAATTCATTATTAGAGGCAATCCAAGTACATCCCTACTAGAAATGAAAGCAGAGCTGCTAAAAAAAAAAGTTTTCTCTACAAGAAGGCTCAGAAATACATGCCCCTAGAGGAAAATTCGAATTGATACTTACAAAAATTTATGAGGAAGCATCCTCCTTGAAAGAAGATAACTTTCCCTTCCAAAATCCCTCAAAAAGTGGAATTGGTTCCCAACAGGAGGAATCTTCATTTAATAATAGCGAACACATTCCTAAATTTTTCTCAATCAGTGGAGCTCCAAAATTTGTCAATAATTCAATGATATCCTGTTCATTTATTATCCAATAGTGGTTCATCCCATAGTAGGGAGCAAGTCCCTATATTATCTCATTCAAAATTTACTCAATATTCTAAAAAAATAAATAATATTAGACACACAATATGCAATTATCTCTAAACCTTCCTAAGAACATATTAAAGTTAAAAAAACATTATTAAGTTTAGAAAGAAAGATTTAATATAGCCTTTTTGTGCCTAAGAAAGGTTATATGGGCCTTAATTTGTGTTTAATTCGGAGGCCCATCATATAGCACAAACACGCATTCACAAAATGCAATCGAACATATGTGCCAAGATATATGTGTGTATAACCACAACTTGCATACTTACACACTATACTTATGCATATCCACTCAAAGCATCCCAAAATAAATTTAAGAATGTCATATTCTAATGCCACACACTCCATCATCATGAGTAGGAAGCTTCAACCAATGTCTGAAACATCCTCTAGCCACCTCCCCACTACTTGTATGCCCATATAGACACCTTCTTCTTTAGCTTAAAGAGAAAGTTTCCCTTGTAGTGCTCTTTAGTGTTGGAAAGAAGTTTATAGTCTAGGATATTGACACAAATAGAGATACCATTAGACACTTTTGCAACACTACAACCTTTTCATATCCAACAACACTATGGTGTCATACATGCCTATCTTACATAACATTCACATTCCTCTTTGAATTGTAGCTTTCTATTTCTTTAGCAATTCCAACCAAGCCCAACTTGGCCATTCCTCATTTCTAGCCCATATTAATATTAAAACCTTCATTAATTACTTTCTTTTATGGGCCAATTTTTCCTCAACTCTAACTTTATTTACCGACATTTTCTAGCACGCCATAATACTATGTTTATATCATTCTGGCTTCATATGGACTTATTTCAAAGTCCATTTTCATTTTTTACTAATACCTAGCATATACACCCTTCACATTTAATATCCCTTTTTTATACATCCATTCAAGAAGTCGGCACAATAACTTAGGTTATTTTAACCATCGCCCTTTTTGTATATTTAAAATGCACTCAACATTCTCTATCTTCAACTCAATCCAAGAATTCCCATTTACTATTGGAATCATGTCCTTAATGTTGCAATATCTCCCAACAAGCTTAATCATCCATCATATGACATCTCATTTCCCTATATCTAACTATCTTCAAGCTTTATCTACTTCTATAATTTACTTTTCATCCTTGGATAATTCCTTATGAAGTTTAACTTTGTATATAAGGCAATTCCACATAGTGGTATGCTTTATTCCACCATTAGCATCTTTGAAATAAATTGATGCTCATTATTTACTTCACACTCGTTACACATACGTTGTCAACTCATATATTACAACTCTTCCGAGCATGCATATAACTATATCACTTTTTTTTTTTCCCCGTGGAAAAAGGACGTAATTTTATTCATATGAAAAAATTACATGTTGTAGATGCTAGAAGCATATGCAGATGGCTATCCATAAAGAGGACAAAATTACAATAAAATGAAAAATAAAAATCAGCAGGCCTATGCTTTTCTGCCCTTCTTCTTCTCCACCCTCCTCCAACCTTCCGAGTCGGGCGAGGGTGTAATAATGGCCAGCTGGATTTCCAGTGCGTTCAATGGAAGTTCCTTGTCGGATTCAGATCCATCAAATCCATGAGTTCTTTTTATGCCACTTACTTCCATCTGAGGTTCTTGATGTTGTTGTATATTGTTTGGCCCCGGATGAGAGTCTAGGGTAATTTCTTCCTGAGTATTTTTCTGCCCCAGATATATATCAATTTCTGTTTGGTTCTCTGTAGGTTCTATCTACATGTCCTCATCTTCCATCAAGTCGGTCTGCTGCCACCCTTTGGGCATTTTTTGTTGTTTCTTTTTTCCTTTCCTTTCTGGACAGTGGATAGTTTTATTGGAGATGTCTTGTTTTCATGCAGCTGCGGCATCTAAATGCAGTGTTCTCATAGTCGAGCGGTTGAGTCCTCAGTGCATTGTTATAGTTCAATGTGATGTGTTTAGGCAGTCCCTGACTCAGGTCCACTTCTACGCAAATCCTGGCAAATGTGAAAATTCCCTTGCTTACTCTGTCTTCATCAATTTTTAGGAATTTCCCCAAGGAATTCCCAATGGTTGTTAAAACTTTGTGATGCCAATAATGTAGAGGGAGGTTATGGAGCCTCACCCATACAAGCATTGTTGAAATTTTCATAGTGTTTGCATCAAAATCAGCAAACCAGGGAGTGATGAAGAGGCTAGCATTTCCCCAAAACCATGGCCCCTGATCGATAATACTGTCACGATCTTGTTCTCTTCAGAAGCTAACTATGAAAAATCCCTTTGAGCATAGGTGTATATCACAGTTTGGTGTCCATGAGGAGTAAATCCGTTGATGCAGAGCATCGGATTTTGGCCAGAATCCATTAAATCTACAAATGACAGCATTTTTAGATAGTTCATTGTCTAGATCAGTTACCTCTGTTAGAGTTACTTGGATCATTGGGGATTCCAGTTTTTGTTCCACTATATAGGGACCTGGAATCTCTGGTGTTGGTGCTGGTTTATGCTGCATTTTTTCTTTTCCTTTGACTGCGTCTCTAAAGGAGCCTGTATTTTTTGAGCTATCTCCATTACATCCTCCACGCAGTCTCAGATTAAGAAAAATGGTTGAATCATTGCTGATGCCATATTCCTGAAGTGAAAGGAGGTCCTATAGACTACGTCCAGAGAATATTAGGTTTTGGTATTTGGTGGGTGTCCCAAGTTGGTTCTGGATTTCCTTCTTTAACTCTTGAATATTCAGCCCTTTTCTGAGCCTCATGCAATGATGGTTGCCCTCTATCTTTTTTGATGAAGATTTGAATCTGTTCTTCACCCATGCAGTAAGAATCAACCAATTTGGAGCCACAATTCGATGATTTGGGCGAGTTCTTTGCAAACCCCAATTCACCCCACATTTTTATATTTTGTCTGCTTCTTGGTGCCTCCAGATTTGGATTATGAGGGACATTTTTTAAGTACTTTGTCACTGCACCAGGATATATTGGGTCCGCTGTAGTCTGCCCCCTTTCATTTGCATGGGTTTTCTCTAGCTCAAATGTGAACCAGGACACTGTAAGCCCCACTTCTCTTATCCATGCTCGCGGCGGCATTTTGGTGGTGAAACTGTTGCCAGGGGCTGTCGCAGGCTGGACAAAATGAGATATAACGACATCATCGCACTGTGCGCCAAGAGCCCAAGCCACCAATTCACCGTCCAGAGGCAAGAGAGGTCGTGGTTCACACCCAGGAGAGTAATCAGGTGTATTTTTCCCTCGCCAAGGAGACCGGGAGCATGCAGGTGTGATTGTAACAAAGGAAACCCATTTTGCGAATAAAAAAACTATAATGTTACCTCTTTCGGACGTGATTCTTTTCCCAAATGAGAGGAGACGCCAACTGGCTCGTGGACGCCCTCAACTGGTCTGTTGTGAGCCTATAGAAAGGTCCTTGCAAGTTGAAGAAGAGAGATCACCATTGGAGTTGCAGAGCAAAGTTCCCACCTTTTTCAATCCTCCGCATATAACTATGTCATCTATGATGGTTTTCCCAACGATTCATGCATGCTCTCTTTTTCTTGCTAGGTTTCCTTTATCACACCAGGCCTTTGTAAGTTATTTCTTTTCAATCTTACTCGACAACATCCAATACTTTGATGCCTTTCAATATTTTAAGGATGTAGAGAACTTACATTCTTCTTTTATGCATAATTATACTATTAGTACCTGTAAAATGTTGATGAGCCTCGGTATTGCAACAAGAGTGCTGTAACTCCCAAGGCTAACAACTTTAATTATCAACTTGGGATTCATACAAACTTAAAAGGTGACAATGCTATATGCATAGTAGGTTAAGTTCTACTCATGCCAGCTTCAAGCAATGGACCAAACAAAGGAATACAAAGACCACTCTATCAACTAACTCAAGGAAGGAAATTGCATAAAAAGAAAGTTCTATTTAGATTGTAGAAGTGGAAATATTATTATACTTGCAAAAGGAATGAAGGTGCTACTTGTCCAAATGTAAATAATAACCCTAGTTGCAGGTATGTAAAGGTTATATTACTTGCGGAAATGGAAACATTAATATACTTGCAGAATGTAAATTCTATGCTACTTGTAGGAATGTAAACACTAGTCATTAATCCACTTGCAGAATGTAAATTTTATGCTACTTGCAAGGATGTAAACACTAGTCCTATTGCAGAATGTGAAAATTTGCATTGAAAATCAAACTAACCTATGCAATAACAATGCTTGTAATTGAAACCCTAAAAGAAGCATAAATTCAAAAGAAACATACCTAATCTACTTTGCATGGGTAAATCAACCTTTAATCGTTGTGTTCAAATAGATGTAGCTTTAGTGGCAAAGTTCATTAGGAATTTCATGGGACAATCAAGAAAGTTATCACTGTAACTTCAAATTTAGAAATCTGTCCTCTAACCTGAATTGCAGAATTGTATTGCAGTGAAGAATATCCAGGTCTTAAGTGGTCTTTGGTACTTCAAAATCATGGTTTCAAAGCCTAGGGGACATTATTCAAGGCTAAGAGGCAAAATCAAGCTTTTGGAGCAACTCTGGTAAAGTTTGCACGATGCTACAAGATGTTACATGATGCTACAAGATTACCCTGTTTTACTACAAGATTGAATCTGTGAGCATTATGAGGGTGGAAAAGGTGATATAAATTTGGTAAAGGCTAGATGAAGGCATATGAAGGTTGTATGATGCTTTTTCCAAGCTTAGCACCTCTCAGAGGTCCATATTGCACAAAAACAAAGGCACACAATGTCCTTTAATGACTCAGAAAAGTACTTCCAGTGGTAGAGTTTTGAGGGTGTTGTGAGGTGGGGAGAAAGAGGCTAGTGATGGTAGGAGGAATGTAGGATGAATATGCCAATATTGCAAGCCAAGAGTAGTACTTTCACATCGAACAAATAATCTTTTTTGCAACTTTAAAAGAATGCCAAATTAATAACGAAATTGCAACAAGATGAACTAAACATGAAAGGATGAATTAATTTTTATGAAACTAAGAAAGGACGAGTTGAATTTTATTTTCATCGAAAGAAAATCTAATTTGTAGCATGAATATGACCTACATCCATGAAATCTTAAAGAATATTGTGATTTAATCACAAAGTATGTAGAAAACATAGTATGTAAAACAACATTAATCTAAGATCTAACAATTGCAAAGGAAAGTAACCACATGTTTTTGGCTTGCTAATGCATATTCCTTAACCACACTTCCCATAAGAGAGGTGGTACATAGGCCTGCACCAACAAATTTTATAATCAAATTTATATCAATAAAATAAAGGGATACTACTAACAAAGGCAATGCATGGATAAAATACATAAAGAGAGACTAGAGCCTTTGGGTTGGGCCCTAACCCAAGGGGACTCAGCCCTCTGAAACAAACTTAGATGAAAGATAATAGTAATATTTTCATTGACATAAACATAGTTCAAATACATCATGTAAAGGAAATAAAAATGACAATCTTGAGATCCTAGCGCTTAGTAGCTCCTATCTGCTCCAAAAGTTTTAATCATATTGAACCCTTAGACTTTTTTATTTATACAAAGATGACTGAGGGGAAACCTCCTTGGAAAGAGGATTTCTTCCCTCCAAAATCTCTAAAAAAGTAGATCTATCTCCCTTAGATCCTCACAATTACTTGAGTGCATCAGTTGATAGTAGATCCTTGATCTGTAGTCAAGTGTTTTTAGGGATCAAGTTCGAGTTGTAGGTAAGTAAATGCAAGGGACAAGCCTCCTACATCTACTCCAGCTACCTGCAACATGCCTCTACACAATAAATACAATCAAAAGCAATAATTTCCTACACATTAACACATTAGGCCACGAAGTATGACAAACATCCTTTAGTCTCCATATTAAGCACATTATATTAAAAAATATGTTAATAAATGCGAGGAAAGAGGAAATTATACACTAGAGGATGGAAAATTGGGACTTATGATATACCTATTGATGGGGCCCATCATCACCACCTTGTTGAAGGTGTTGCTCACCCTTTGAGCAAATTATTCATTGTTTTGTAGTTGATTCATGGCCTTGGTTTCCTCTCTGACATCCAAAGGCACCTCAAATGGTGTGCCTTCTTGTGGGTAAAAACCCACATTTTCCTTTATTTTTGCCCACTCCCTTTGTTCCTCTGCTTTATCTCTTCTCTCCTGTAAGCCTAATAGCAAGGGAGGACTAAGATTTAATCCTATCCAATTGATCTTCAACCTCTAAACATTCTCTTGTAAAATGGGGTTCTTTCTAGGGCATTCCTAAACCTTTTAGGGGAGTGGTATTCCCTGGTTTGTAGACTATGGGGTAGAGCATGCCATCTCCTTTAGCATGCCTGCAAACTCTCAGTCCCCAACAACCTAAATGTGTCTTCAAAATGGAGGATGACTTGATTTTGTTTATGTAGGTATCAAGGAGATAATTGAGGGTTGCAGAGATGGTTCTATGGTTTCTTATGACAACCTTGGGACTTGTTAATTATGCTCTAATATATAGGGGCTCACAATCTTGCTTCCTTGGCCATAACCTTCTTCACTTCCTGAGACCTTGCTTCCTCATGGACAAGCTAAGAAGTTAGGGTCATTAGTTCTGCATCTCCCAACCTTGAATTAGGGTCCCAAAAGTTCATGTCTATGAGGATCATATTATGCATATAGAACTCAGCTAATTTGGCCTCATCTTCAATGTTGACTTGTTGGCAAGAATCAATTAACATCCTGTAGTCCTAAAATGGGAGAGACTCATATTGTGCCAAGGTTTTGATTTGAAATTGAAACCAGTGTTCCTTGATGAAGATTACATTTGATTTGGATAGTTGCCTGCACTGGATGGCCTCCATGGCCAAGATTGCCATGGTGGGAAGTTGTGATTCCTTCTCTTGTAGTTGTTCTCATAATCTATGATTTTCTAATTATAGTTTCTCCCTCATGATTGACTCTTTTAATATAAAGTTAACCATTTCTTAACCTCAATGAAATTCCTATAGTTCTAAAATGGGAGAGAGCCGTATTATGCCAAGGTTTAGATTTGAAATTGAAACCATTGTTCCTTGAGGAAGATTACATATGGTTTGGATGGTTTCCTACACTGGATGGCCTCCATGGCCAAGCTTGCCATGGTGGGAAGTTGTGCGTCCTTCTCTTGTAGTTGTTCCCTTAACCTTTGATTTTCTAATTACGGTTGCTCCCTCATGATTGACTCTTTTAATATCATTCAACCATTTCTTCACCCATCTTCTTCTTATTTTCTTCCATGATGCCTACATCCTAAACTTTCTTTAACTTAGTAATATGCATCCACCGATAGGTTCAACTTCTCTCCTTTTCTAGCTCAAATAGGATGGGGATTGCAAATTTTCCAGGTATGAATCATCCCTCTTAATAGAACTTCTAATAGGACCGAAGATCAGGTTGGGGATTAGGCTCTTGGAGTTCTTGGGGTCCTTCCTCCTATTCTTGAGATGTTGTTGCTCTTCCCTGTAGTAATTCTTCCCTTTCCTATAACAACCCTATTTCTTCCTGTAGTTGGGAAATTTTTGCATGTAGTTACTTGGCTCTAGCCGCCCTAGTGGTTGGCCTTCTTATGGATGTATGAGGCTACTTTCCCTTGGCTCTAATGGAGGTAAATTTATCAATTTTCCCCTTTCCTCGTCCCAATTCTCCTTCTCGATGGCTGACAGATTCCTCAATTGTAATTGGGACTATTGAAGGAGGCTAAGGCTTCCAATATTTGATCCCAGTTCTACTCCTTCTTTTGAAATATAAGATGCCTTGCTTGGGCTACCTCCTTTTGGTTTTGATAGGTATGCTAAGGGTTGCATGGGTGGAAATCACCTCTTGTTTTGTATTCCCTTCTGAAAGGCTTACTTGTTGCTCTTGTTTTCTCTTCTTCTTAGGTCTAGAGGGCACCCGAAAGGTCTTTTTTGTTGCTTCTGGTTCCCACTTCTCTTCCTTCTTTTCTGATCTAATCTCTTCTTCAATTCCTTCTTTATTCTCTTCAACCTATTCTTCCTTGTATTCAACTTATTCTTCCTTTTCAACTTCTTCTTTAGAAAAACTTTGTTTGGTGGTGTCTTCATGTTCTATCAAAGGTTGGGCTTGAGTCTCAATGAAGGCCTCCCTATCCATGCCAAAAAACATTTCCATAGCATAGGGTTCTTGAGGTGACTTAAGGAATTCATAACAACGAGCCTTCTATGTTCATGATGATCCATGTATTGATGTTTCCCTTCTCTCACTCTCTGGCTCATTTCAATCATAAACTGAAGGAGAAAGTGAGGAATACTCAGCTTGCTTGGAATGGGAAGTTTTGCCTAAAACCTTAGCTCATAGAGTAGTCTAAATTGGTAGGCATACACAACACTTAACCTTCCTTCACAAGATATGTATTTTAGGATGTGATAAGCCACTTCATCCCATGGGTAAGGAAGGATCTCCCTTCTAACTCCATTCTTGTCTTCAACTGGATTTTCTTCAGGGAGGAAGAAATTGTTCTTGGCTATGATGGCTTCTGTCCTATCCTCCTTCTCCCATCTCAATCCTAGAGGTATTTTGGTCACTCTGCTAATGATATTTGCATTCAAATGGATGGAAAGTCCCCTTACAATAGTGGTGGCACTATCTCCCTCCCGAGAGTGAAGGGCCATGGAAAATTCATGGGTTATTTCATCATCATACCCCTTTAGATTTTCAAATAATCCCATCCACTAGTGGATTATGAATATATATATGACATTTGGTGGATTCTTTTAGGGTCTGCAGGCTCCCTTCTATTAAAATCCCCTCCCATGTTCTCTATTCAAGTTTTCTTAAAGAAATTTAAGTCAATTGTCGATTTCTGAGTAGCCTAGGGTTTCAAGGCACATGTGAGAAGGGCGGTGCTCTTGTTCTAACCATAGGGAAGAAAATTACATGCCAAGTTCAAAGAAAATTAACTTTGCTGCTATCTTGGTTCCCTCATATGAAAAAAAAATATTTTTGAAAAAAAAGCAATCTGTAAGGGTTTGCTACAGGATGTAACCAAATTATCTTACTTTCTGTTCATGGGAGGTGAGAAAAATGTGCTACTTACCCTTCCCTAGGATATTTCTTCATGGTTGTGGGGTTTGTAGGAAAATTCTCATGAATTCATACCTTTTTTCACCTTTTGGCCCAATTATGTAGCAATGTCTGCAATATTGTAGCACTATCTACAATCCTGTGGCATTGTCTGCAATCTTGTAACCTTGTCTACAATCCTGTGGCACTGTCTGCAATCCTGTAGCAACATACTGTAATCTTATAACAACTACTTCCGATTATGTAGCTCTTGCTATTCAACCTTGTAGCTTCTCTATAGCACCCTAGGGGATCCTTGATCATATCTAGCTCAACTATTGACATCTCAATGGGCCTCTCTTGCCATTTTAGGAATGAGCTTCTCAATATAAATGAGATTCGGGCTTGTCCTTTTATTTACTCTTATGGTGGCAGGCTCAGCGCACTCTGTGACCTGGCCCCCACCTACCACCTATGTATTCTTTCTTATAGACTGTTGGTCCCACTCCTTGTAATTGTCTTTCTCCATATTCAATGGATGAGTGAGTTAACTTCGCTTTAACAGTTCGAGGGTGGCCAAGTTTGTTGGCCACCTACAACCTATAAAAATCTCATTCCTCATACATTAAAAACATTGTTGAGCTACCATGCAATTGAATGAAGAGGAGAGGAGTGTCATACTTGTGCCTACTTGATGGTCTCTAGCTGCTTCGATGCCTGCATGCTGCTTCAAGATAGTGATTGATCTGCTAGTCTCTAGAGGTGCTATTTTCCATGCTAGTTTCTTCATGCTCTAGTCCTTCTTTTGAACAAAACATTTTTGTAGATATTTTTTGATAGGTTCCTAACTAAGCGAAGTCTATTGATGTAGGTTCTTTAAATAATGGATCGATTTGCTATTGTTTGAGATTAACCCTGACCTTATAACAACTCCTCAAGAGTGGTGTGGCTGACCAAGATCACAAACATGGTACTTCAATTCTCCAAGATGGCTAAGTCTTCACTTTGGTGTTGTCAAGTGTCTCCAACTATGGTTTTGTAAGGTTTATGTAGGCTACTACAGGATTGCATTCTTTCTTGTAGCATTCACACAGACTCCTCCAAGATCACAATAATATTCATGAAATGCATTCAGAAGATCTGATAATTCATGGTGAGCTTATGGATAGGGACTAGAAAAAAACTTTGTTGGTGGTAAGAATTATGGAGGAAGGGGTGAAATTGGTTTTTTTCATGGACATAGATGAATTTTTGGATGGAGAAATGACTAAATGGTGTGGAGGATGGATGATGGGATGTGGCAGACTTATTTCTAATCTCCCAAGGAAAACATAAGATATGACCCCTCTCTTTATGTCGATCACAACCCTATAGCAATTTTGGTCAATACTGTAGTAGTTCAGGACAATCTTGTAGCACTTCAAGACTGAGGAAAAATTAAATGAGATAGGTTTCCTGATGATGGAGGGACTTGGGGATATCGATGGAATGAGGAGGGACAAGCAAAGAATTAGTTTGGGAGGCAGAGAAGTGGAATGTGGATGCTTCTTGCTTTGACTATTGTTCCTTTGACTATGATTGGAAGCCTGCGAAAACTTGTTAGCAAAACTAATGTAAGGGCTCCCTTGCTTCTCCTTTGTTTTCTTCCTTTTTTAACTTTTTCTCTTCTTTTTTTTGTTTCTTTCCTTTTTCTTTTTTTGAGACCCACAAGCTGCCTCTAAAGAGTTTTTCAACCTACAGGCCTGCCCCAAGTGCCTCAAAGGAGGCTTTCACCTGGGGATCTCTTCATTTATTTTTTCTCATTCGGCCTCGGGAGCCTTATAAAGGTTTTCACCTAGTTGTTGTTGTTGCTGTTTTTTTTTTAATATGAGAGGTTGGATGAACTAAGAGTTTGTCATGCGGAAAGAGTCAATTTTGCGGACAAAACCGACCTCCCTAGAAGCTAAGGCTTTCTAGTGACAAACAAGACAAGTAAACACTACCTTTCTCTAAATATGCATTTAGAATACAAGTAATCAGGTGTTTATAACATACCTTTAGTCCAACGCTTTGTAGTAGTCCAACCTCGCCGATCCAGATGAGCTCCTCCTTCTCTTCAAAACCTGCATTAACTAACAAGCCAAAAGATTAAATAGCACCTGAAAAACTTATAAGATAAAACATATTCATCATACAGACCAAGGAGTATATGAAACAAATCATGTATTACAATCTGTTGAGAAAAGTGAGCTTAATTGTATTAAGTGGAAACAAAAGAAACCATTACAACCTGAGCCTTGGTGTTGTGCAGGTCCCTCCTAGGGTCCAGCAAGAGTTTTCCTTTACTTTGATCAGCTCACCCACTTCCAAATAAGGCTAGGAAAGGATGGGAATCTCTCCTCTCAAGCTCTATAAGGGAGTCCTAATTCCAACAGCATCTACCCTTAGGAATGTTCAGCTTTCAACCTCTCCTCCCTCTGGCCCAATGCCTGTATTTATAGTGCTCTAGAGGAAGTTAATCAGGTCCACCATCAATGGGATAAGCCCCTCTTTGAATGGGATAGCTCCCCTCTTGATGGGATAAGTTCCTCTTTCATAGGGATACATGAACCATCTGGAGGCGCTCAATACACGTCAAACAAGCTTCTAGAATGCTCTAGAAATGACCACAAGTAACTTTTTTGAAGTGAAACTTGCGCCTTTTGACCTTTACAGGAGTACGCACCCACCCCTTTACAGACAGAGTGTACAAGTACGCAGGTATTGTGAACTTGGGGTGCGTACACGCAGGTAAGGCTAAGAGAAACTGCGTACCCAGAGATATATAGATTTTTAAAGACTTTCTCTCTTTCTTGGAGTTTGACATGAAGAGCAGAGGTATGAGACTTGCCAAGGAGGATAGTATGATGGTTGATGGAGCCATACTAACTGCAAATAGTCATGGTGACAAATTTTAGTGTAACAGAGTTGTGTGACCCCCAATTACATTCAACTCCTTGATTATTGACCTGGTAAACTCCTCCTTTGACTGAGGCTTCTTGTACAACTTTAATCGGTAACCATTACCAAGCAATGAAATGCATTCCTCATCAATTGTTCTTAATTGGATGGATCCATTCTCATAACATTTTTCTACTAGATAAGGACCCAACCTCCTTGTCATCAATTTCCCTTTGAAATCCTTGAACTTGGAATCATACGTAAGTGCCCAATCACCCTCTTGGAAGGATATTTCACTAATGTTTTTATCATGTGAAATCTTCCTATGCAGTTGGACTACCTTAGTGTGCATGAGAGCCTGCAATTTGAACTCATCCAAACCATTGAGCTGGAGCAACCTTTCTTGCTGAGTTATAGTGATGTCTAAATCCAATTGTGTTGCCATCCTCAAGGTGTTGTATTCAAACTCAATGGATAGCAGGGCCTTCTTTCCATAGACCAACTCAAAGGGGGTGAATCCAATGGTGGTTTTCCATGCGGGATTATACGCCCAAGTGGCCTCTACAAGTCGGGTTGCCCAATCTCTTCTGATGTTGCAGAAAAATTTAGTAAACATGTTCTCCAAGGCTTTGTTTGTGACCTCCACCTGCTCATTTGCTTGAGGGTGATGGGAAGTGGACTTTCTATGTTCGGTATGATGTTATTCCATGATCCCTTAATCATATTTGAAGTGAGTTAAGCTCCTTGATCAATGACCAACTCCTTTAGAAATCCAAACTTGTAGAAGATGTTTTCTCTTGAAAAATTTTCCACTTTCACTACAACGAAAAAGGTCATTGGTGAGGGTCATGTCTGTGACGGACCTTTAAGGTCCGTCACCAATGTCGCGTATGGTGACGGTCCTTAAAAAATCATTGTTGTAAGTGCATATAGTGATGGTCCTTTAAGGCTTTTCACCAAAGCCATTTTTAGTGACACTTTTGGTGAGGGTTGTTAAAGGACTGTCACTAATTCTCTCTTTGGTGACACTTCTAGTGACGATATTTTATTGACCCTCACCAATGCTCTTTTTGGTTACTTTTAGTGATGGTAAAAAAATGTTTATCATCATTGATCATTCCAATGAGTTTTTGATGACACTATGTGCATGTTACTATATTTTTTGTCAAAAAATAATGATTTGATACCATTGTTTTGGAGTCTTTTTCAGTATGTGTCCAATGCCATAGTGGTTAGAGTTATTCAATTTGTTAAGAAGTAATTAGTGTGTATCATTTCCCTCAAGTAACGGGAATATAGTTTTCCTATGAATCAATACATGATTCATCTTGATTAGGTTTATTATCTAACAAATTCCCTTTAGATAAAATTCCACTAGTGGGTGTAGGAACTATATTATTTAATACATAATCAAGCTCTGTCAATTATATTAATGAGAGGGACTTAGCACTCCTCAACACTCTTGGTGCACCTTAACATGTTTTGGCACACACAAACATTCCTTGGCACCTCACATGTCTTGGAACACCTTTATAAATATAACATCTTGCCATGACTATGTTATGAAACCAGCTCACAAAAAGATAGAAAATATAGATCAACGCCTTAGAAATAAGCCTCTTCGAGGGGGAAACCTCCTTTCCATTACACAAATGAACAATTCTTGGATGATGCAAATGACAAGACCTCCTTCCTATATATAGGAGTCTAAGGGGTCATAATATAATCAGAGCCAACATAACAATAATAATGTAAGGGCACAATAATAACAATAGCGGGCTTCTATGGGGCACAATAATAACAATATGAGGACTACATGGGTACAACAATATAATAAGGGGGTTATACTAATAACAATAAGGGGTTACACTAGTAGTATAGGGACCTAACATGCCCCTCTCCTTCAAAAAGTGTTGTCCTCAATGCTTGAGTAGTTCTTGACGCTTCTGTATAAAATTCTTGTCCTCCCATGTGGAATCTTCAGTGAGTAAGTTCTTCCACTTGATGAGATACTCTGAAATTGATCGATTTCGTAGTTGTTGGGTTCTTGTTTCTGTGACTGCTCCAGGTTCCAATATGATTTTTCCTTCCTCGTCAAGTTTTGGCAATATTGTTTGAACTGGGGTCTTCTGCAACTTTTGAATGAGTGGCCACACTTCTTAGTCCTTCTTCCCTTCATCCATTGGTTCATTTATCCAATCTGGTTGGATAATAAAAATAGCACAAAACAATTCTTCCACATCCTCATCCTTTCTTGAGAGTGCATATGCAACAACATTTTTCTTCCCTTTTTTGTAGATGATTTCATAGTCATAACCCAACATATTTGTGACCCTTTTTTTTCGGTTCTTCTAAAGATAATATTTATTCTAAAAAGTATTTAAGACCATCTTGATCCATTTTTACCTTGAAGTGTCTTCCCATTAGGTAGGGTCGCCATTTCTTAAGTGCATGTAGTATTGCCAACATTTCCTTCTCATAAATAGCTTTGTGTAAATACTTTCCTTTGATTGGACGACTTTCGAAAGCAATGGGTCTTTCATCTTGCATTAAAACAACACCAATTCCATTTCCTGAAGCATCACATTCCACAATAAAGGTTTTGGTGAAGTCCGACATAGCTAAGACCGGTGCTTGGCACATTTCTTCTTTAAGATGTTCGAAGGCCTTTGTTTCTTCTGGAGTCCATGAAAATGCATCTTTCTTCAATAATGGTTTTAGAGGTGCTTCTATTCTCCCATAATTCTTAACAAACTTGCGATAATACCCTGTCAACTCGAGAAATCCTCACAACTGCTTTATGGATGTGGGGATTCTCCATTCCTTAATGGCTTTAATTTTGCTAGGGTCTACCTTAACACCTTCATGAGATACAATATGACCGAGATATTCCACCTCTTGTACTCCAAAGAAACATTTGGAGCTTTTTGCATTTAATTGTTTCTCCTCCAATAGTTTGAGTACCCTGTCAATATGTTGAACATGATCCTTCCAAGACTTGCTGTAGATTAGTCTATCATCAAAAAATACCAACACAAATTTTCTAAGGAAGGGTTTGAAAATGGAATTCATCAAAACTTGAAATGTATAACGTGCATTGGTAAGGCCAAAACTTCATAATGACCCTCATGAGTTCTAAATGTTGTTTTCAGAATGTCTTCACCCTTCATTATGATTTGATGATATCCTGAACAAAGATCCAACTTGGTGAAGTAAATTTATCCATGCAATTCATCAAATAATTCATTAATGACAGGAATGGGAAATTTATCTTTAATAGTGAGCTTGTTGAGATCCATCCTTCTTGCGCACCAATACTATTGGAGTAGATAAATAACTTTGACTAGGTTGAATTATACCAACCTCTAGCATTTTTGCAACCATACGTTTAATTGCACTCTTTTGGGCATAAGGATATATGTATACCCTGATGTTTGGAGGAACACTTCCTGGAATCAAATGAATAGCATGATCATGGTCACGAATAGGTGGTAGGCCTTTGGGAGTCTTAAATACCTTGGAATGATTGTCCAAGACTTTTTGGAGATCTAGAGAAACAGATGATTTCGATGTGGGAACCTCTAGCGAACATAATTGTGCAATTATGCCTCGTTGTTCCTTGTTTAGAAGCTTTGTCATATTGTTAGAGCTGATTATCTTTCTCGGTTTTCCTGCAATACCCCTTAATTCAACTTCCTTTCCTTCCGCACAAAATTTCATGAAAAGTTCTTGAAAATTAAAATCTATTGTACCCAAAGATTGTAGCCATTGGACTCCTAATACAACATCAACACCACCCATTGGAATGGAAAGCATTGGGCTATTCAATACATATTCTCCCATGGATAGCTTGATATTATGGCACTTTCCAGAGCAATTTATGGTTCCTCCACTTGCAACCATCAGTTGACACTTTGGTGCTCGGATTCATTTCTTCTTTCTCTAGGGTTGGTTCCTGGTGTATATCCTCTTCTTTTGATGTTTCTTGATCCTTTTCTTCTTCCTCTTCCCAATCTATGTAAAATAATTTCTTCTCAGCACACTTATGACCTTTAGTGTATTTTCTATCACAAATGTAACAAATCCCTCTTTCTCTTTTTTCTTCAAATTGTTTTGGTGTAAACCTTGTAGGTTGTGGAAGGCTAGGAGCAAAAACACTTCCACATTTATAGTTGTGAGTGGTGGGCTTGTTTCCATAATTTCGCTTTTAAATTTTTCTTGCCAACCTTAATGCCTTCTCTAATGAATCAGGTTCCCAAAGATGAACCTCATGTTGAATGTTATCCTTTAAAGTCCCTATGAATACATTAATCCTTTGCTTGTCCGGAATATCATTTACCCTTATATTCAATTTTTGAAAGTCCTCAATGTGCTCTGCCATTGAACCCTTTTGTTTGAGATTTATCAATTGGATAAAGAAAGTGTTTCTCTTTGTATCCTCATAATGTGCTATCATTTCCTCCATGAAAATTAACCACGTAAAAAGTGCTTTACAAGAACAAATCCCTTTATACCATAAAAATTGATTTGGTTCTAAATAATTAGATGCAATACATACCTTTTGTAAATAATGGTACACCATGTAGATCAAAATATTTCTCCATCTGTAGTATCCAATTTACCGGATCCTTGCCATCAAACTTCCTCATCTCTTTTTTTTCTTGATTTTAGGAGCTTGATCTTGAAACGACTGTAACTCTGCAATTTTGGATCTTTAAGTTCTGCAATTTTGGCCTATAATAGCCCTCCGAGTCCTATTTCTAACTACGCAAGTTTGATCGCAATTGGATTCTTGAAGAAATATTTATTCCCAATTTTCCGCAATGACCTAATTATAGACTAGTTCAGTAGAGTGAACTTGTACGATGTGCCACGTGTCACTCTTTCAACCTTAGGTTCTAAAAATTATACCCAAACAAAATATAGCCTATCCTCTTTTTTTAACCTCTTATGAAATTTCAATCTGATGCTCAGAGAGAAAATTATGACGATTTTCCGAAGGTCACCTATTTAGGATGTAATTTGGGAGTCTGCACAAACCCTAACTTCCTCAGATCATATATCTGAAAATATAGTGATACAAGATCTGAAATTAGGACCCAAGGTTCAGACCAATTTCTTCTCAAATGGGTTTTTTCTTTACTTCTGAAACTTTGTAGAAAAAAAGTTAGAGCGCAAATTCCATGATGACCTGTTTTAGATGAAATTCTAGATCATGCAAAAGCCCTAACTTCCTTAGATCATATCTCCGAAACGATAGCGAGAAAAGATCTGAAATTCGAACGTGAGGTTCAATGAGATTTATTCTCAAATGGTTTTTTTTTAGTTTCTGAAACCTCGCAGAAATTTTTTTATAGTGAAACTACCATGATGACCTCTTTGGAACAACGAAACCCTAGAATCCAAAGCTCTGATACCAAATGTTATGGAACCAGCTCACAAAAAGATAGAAAAGATAGATCAACACCTTAGAAATAAGCCTCTTCGAGGAGGCAACCTCATTTACATTACACAAATGAACAATTCTTGGATGATACAAATGACAAGACCTCCTTTCTATATATAGGAGTCTAAGAGGTCATAATATAATCAAAGCCGACATAAAAATAATAATGTAAGGGCACAATAATAACAATAGTGGGCTTCTATGGGGCACAATGATAACAATATGGGTACTATATAATATAATAACGGGGTTGTACTCATAACAATAAGGGGTTACACTAGTAGTATAGGGACCTAACAGACTAGGACACCCAAGCACATGTTGGCAGGACCTGGCATAGCATAACACTCTCCTAGCAGGTGTTGGCATGCCCTATAGTCCCTACCATGTCCCGGAACACTTTGGCATGCATCAACATACATTAGTACTTGGCACACATTGGCACTTGGCATGTATTGGAACCTATTATTAGTGTGCATAGCATGATCCTTTTGAAAAAGATAAAGTCATGGCTTATTAACCCTCTTATGTGTTCATTTCCTTGCATTTTAGCTTGGTTATTCCATTTGTTTACTTGAAACTCCTTGAAACATATTGGAATACCATGCAACCTACACATACTAGCATGCCTTAGCATCTAGGATGTCTTGGCATGCCTTGGCAATATTTGGCACATGTTAACACACACCTGAACTCCCTAGAACATTCTTGCACTTCTTAACATGCCCTGGTATTCCCTAGCATGCCTTACCAGTGCTTAACATATCTTGTCACTCCTTCCTTGGCACGTTAGCTAGCACTCATTGACACTCCACGACACACCCTCATATTCATTCACTTTCATGCACTTTGACCTAGTGCTCCCTTGTGTTTCCCTAGTACTCCCAAACACTCCTCAACATGCATTGGCACTCTCTGGCACACCTTAACACCCTTCGACATGCCCTGCCACTTCATAACATGTGTATCACTCCCTAACACACATTGGCGCTTGGCACGTGTTGGTGCTTGACAAGTATTAGCATATCTAACATTCATTGAGATGCCTTGGTATGCTTTGGCATGGTTTAATATTAAATTTATTTGAGATCAATTATTGGAAAGTAGATGAGAAGTAACAAAGGAAGATTTGGCACTTGACCTCTCTATCTTATAACTTGGAGAGAGCTTAAAAGGCGAACGATCGGTTGTCGTTGTTAATACGTATATGATCGACCCGACTCCTCAAGAATTCTAAGGTCTCCACCTATTGGCACCTAGTGTTGGTGTGCCTAGCATTCCCCTCTTGGAAAAGGTAAATTGATGACTTATTAACCCCCTTATGTCTTCATTTCCTTTTAGTTTAACTTGTTTCTCCTTCTTTTTTTTCCCTTGACAGTCCCTGGAATGTATTGTCACGCCCTTGCACATCTTGGAATGCCTTAGCACTTGACACATATTAACATATTTGACATGCCTCTGAACTATCTGGCACAAGTTAGCATTCCCTAGTATGCCTTGGCACTTATGCCCTCACAACTAGCCTTACATTTTTTCATGAGTTAGGAACCCAATCAAGTCCTTAGCTACTGCAGTTCATGTGACATTAGCCTACTTCAGCCACAAAAACTTGACCAATTATACCTACTACAAGTAGATTGTGCCTTGTTCACCTAAGAACTACCTATAACTCATCTTAGGCCACTCATGTCCAAGATAAACTTGTCCCACTTAAGAAATTACGAAGACAAGGATCACATCTAGCCATGTCCATAAAATAACTAAGCAACATAGCTTACACAGGAAATATTTCACATGTATGTCTAGTTCATATAAATAGTAGAGAATTATCTAAGCATTTGCAAGAACCACAAGATGCACAAGACACACAAGATATAAGTTGGCACAAGTCAAGTGCCCAAAAACTTATACACAACAATGTATAATATGAAATTGTCTAAATTAGTTTAAAACGTGAGTATTTAGCCAAAGTGTCCCACATGTCATATAGAAATAATAGATAAAGGCAAAAGAGTGTTGTGTCGAGCACAAAGTATCCCTTTGTATAAAATTGATATGTCAAGCCCGTTATCACAACTGTAGGCTTGCCTCCTGAAATCCTATTATGAACTTCTTCTAATACACTTCATCCTTGGAACACTTGAATTCACTGACACTCCCTGGCACACACTCTTATTTGTTCATTTCCATGCATTTTGACCTAGTTCTCCCTTGTGATGCCTCAACACTCCCTAACACTCCTCATCATGCATTGACATTGTCTGCCATCTGTTATCACACCTTTCATTCCTTGGCATGCCCTGACCCTCCCTAGCTATCATGCCTTCACAACTACCCTTACTTAATTTGCAACTTGGGAACCCAACCAAGTCCTCGACCACATGAGCTTGACTAAGTTACAGTTACTACAACTATACTATGTTGTTGAATTGTGTAGCTTCGGAGGTACTCCACAAGCATAGTGAGATGGGTTTGTGAGTTTGGTCACAAAAGGATTTGTGGGAAAAGAACCCAAGAGCAAGGGTTTTGGACCCAAGATGCGGTTTAAAATCTAAAAGAAAATTAAAAAGGAAAATTAATGTTTCCTAAGGTCTAAGTGGATAAAACCCATAAGTTCTAAGGGGTTCCTAAGAGGCCTAGCTAGGAAAAGATATTTTAGGAGGCCTTAGTATGAAGGCAAGAACATCAAGTGAGAAGGACCTCATTTGATCAAGGAGGCAAGAAGAGATGTAGTCCTAAAGTAGGTCAAGTTAGAGGGTTGAATAAGGGTATCTAAAGGGAGGCCATGATCATCCACCAAGATCAAGATCATCATGTGAGGGTTCATAAGAATGTCACATACCTTAATGGGTTGAAGCTAGGAAGTAGGATAGTATATTGTTGGTTCTCTTTTGGCAAATAGAGCTCAAGAGAGGCAACTCATGAGAATTTGGGAATGTGATTTTAGTGGTGTTTCTATGTGAAGGTCACGTCAAATTATGCAATAGCAGAGAGGGTTGAGACCCTATCTTGTGGTGGTTAGTAGGCCGCAAGTTCTATGATAAAGACCAACACAATGGAGGAGGACCTGCACTGGAATTTAGGGTCAAAACAGAAGTAGTCACAGGTGTAATATTGACTAAGGTAATCATAGTTTAAGGGTTGTAGAGATCTAAAGTTCAAGTCAAGATTCAGTCAAAGAAATTCCCATAATCTATGGATCCATATGAGCTAGGTCGAGTCTCTTATGGAGGCAAGAGTTGTTATTTTTGCTATGGGTGGATAGGGTTTGTTCTAAATAAATTAGAACAAAAGTATAATGCCCTAGTTAGGTTGGTTTCCTAGCATGTTCAGTCCATAAGGTATGCCCTTAAGACTGTGACAAATATGCATAGAAGAAGAGGGGTCGTGACCCTTAGAGTGAGGTTTATCTTTGCAATATAGACCACAGATCTCGAAGATGGTTTGCAGAAGTATGTGTGGAGATAACAGACCCAAAGGAGGGTGGAACCTGAGTAGAATATTGAGCAGAATAAATGTGCCATATGAGGAATGGATTGACATGAAGAGGAGTCAATTTTGGTGGATTTTCCATAGATTTTTGGACAGAGATCTGAAGCAACCTATAAACAATTAGTCAATGGACTATTAGTGGATGATTTGTGACCCTAATTCAGTCATCTATAGATTTTTAGAAGGATGATAAGAGGATTAGTTCATATTTTTTCATAGATTGGACAACAAATAAATTTATACACAAGAATAGTGATTTTGAGAGGACTCAAATCACTATTAGGTGGCATATTTGAAGAGCCCTAGATGAGGGCAGTGTTGTGGGCCCTATATCAGTAAAATAATTGACTATGGTTGGGAAAATTGATGGCAGTCCAAGTACAATTCAAGGGTTATTAGGTGACTGTCAAAGAAGAGCCCTAAGTTTTGTACTTGTGAAGGACAACAAGACTAGTAGAAGGGTAGGTGTATTGGGCCTAAGGACATGTAGACTTTGAAGGACTAAAGTAGCAGTCAAGTGGGCTAGAAACTAGCGCTAATACAGTGTATTGTAGAGGACTGAGTCAGTGAGAAGAAGGGTAGCCTCCATAGCTCTATACTTGTCATATTAGAGCAGTAGTATAGAAAAAGTAGGCAGACCAAAGACTTGTTCACAAACAAAGTTGTGAATAGTTGTTCAAAGACCCTAAGTGTTGCATACCTTGAAGGAAAAAGGAGGTAGCTAGAGGGAAAAGTTTGTTGAGCCGAGTTCAATAACCTAAAGGATTTGAGTTCATTGATAGAGGCAGATTGAGGAGTTGCAAAATGGGAGGAAAGAGGACCTGCCATATGTGTTCAAGACATGTGGACTGAAAGGGCTGTGTGTGGCCACCATCAGCAAGTAGGTCAAGTGTTGTCTTGTTCAAGGTAGATTGGTTGTCAAAGGACTAACACCAAGTCCTAGTTGTATTCCTTGTATCAGTGTGATTGTAAAGGACCATGATCCCTAGTATGGGAGCTCTAGTCTAGTCTATTATAGTTTGTAATGTAACAAAGAAGGGTTTGAAAATTTTAAAATTATCATGTGCACTAGGTGATTCCTCGTGTGTGTAGATTTTGTTTTGCAATGCAGATGTGTTGTGGCACTTGAGTGTGTTCGCATAAAATATTCTAAGACCAAACCCAGATTCTCATGTGTCATGGAAATTCAACATATTCCTTGTTCACCTAAGAACTACTTGTAACTCATCTTAGGCTACTTATGTCCAATCTCAACTCATCCCGGTTAACAAGTTACTGAGACAAGGCTCATCACATCCAACCATGGTCGTAAAACAAATAAGCAACACAATTTACATCTTGACATGCCATAACACCTGGCATGTCTTAGAATTCCTTGGTACTACCTAGCATATAACCTTATCATGCTTTGACACTTCCTAGCACACCATAGCACTCCATGACATACCTTGGTAGTTTAGCATACCTTAGTACTACCGAGCATATAACCTTGTCACTCCCTCCTTAACACACCTAGAACTTGTTGAAACTCACTGTCACACACTCTTATTCATTAATTTCCATGCATTTTGACCTAATGCTTCCTTACGTTTCCCTGAAACTCCCTTATAACAATCCTTAGAACGCATTGGCACACCCTAACACCTGGTACATCTTGGCTTGCCACCCTAGACTCTAGCATTTCTTGACACTACCTAGCATACCTTGTCACTCTCTCCTTAACACACCTAGAGCTTGTTGACACTCCCGGTCACAAACTCTTATTCATTCATTTCCATGAATTTTTACCTAGTGCTCCCTTGTGTTTCCCTAGCACTCCTTAGCACTCCTTGGCACGTGTTGGTACACCCTAGCACCTATGACATCTTAGAATGTCGCCCTGGTCTCTAGCATGCTTTAAAACTACCTAGCATATCTTGTCACTCCTTCCTTAGCACACCTAGAACTCACTTACACTTCTAATCACAAACTCTTATTTGTTCATTTCCATGCATTTTGACGTAATGCTCCCTTGTTTTTCCCTAGCCCTCCCAGCTAAAAATTCCTTGTACACATTGGCACATCTTGTCTGCATGTCACCCTAGCACTCTAACATTCCCTAGCATTACCAAGCATGCCTTGTCACTCCTCCTTAGAGCACTTTTTAACTCACTGACACCACCTGTCACACTCTCTTATTCATTCATTTCCATGCATTATGACCCAGTGTTGCCTTATGTTTCCCTAACACTCACTAACACTCGGCACACAATGGAACACCTTGGTACTTGTCACATCTTTGTGCTTTCCTAGCACTCTTTCATGCCCTGGAACTACCTAACATACCTTGTCACTCCCTCCTTAGCACACCTATAAATTTCTAACACCCTATCACACACTCTTATTAATTCATTTTCATGCAATTGAAGCTAGTACTGCCTTGTGTTTCCATGGAAATCCCTCGCATGCATTGGTGCCACATCCTAGAATCTAGCACATCTTGGCATGCCTTAGCACTTGGCATGCATTGGAGCTTTCTAGCATGTGTTATAACTTTATGGAATTCCATGCACACCTTGACACTCCCTAGTTGTCATACCCTCATAGATAGCCTTACCTTTTTTGCTATTTGGGAACCCAACCAAGTCATTGAAAAAACAACGTTATGCCTAGACCAAAGTCTCCCTTTGTCAAAAACTTCTTTGTCCATCCCCTTATCGCAATCACATTATTTCCTCCTACAAGTCCTATTCTTAAATTCTCCGAAAACACTTTGTCCATGGGGCACCTAGAATTCACTAACACTTCCTCGCAGAATCTCTTATTCATTCATTTCCATGCACTTTGACCTAGTTCTCCCTTGTGATTCCCTGACACTCCCAAACACTCCTCGGCATGCATTGACACTATCTAGCATGTGTTAGCATTGTTTTTCATTCCTTGGCATGCCTTGACACTCCTTAGCTTTTGTGCCCTCATAACTACCCTTATTTTTTTTTACACTGGCAACCCAACCATGTCTTGCCTCGACTACAACAACTTGACCAAGTTACATTTACTACAACTAGACTATGCCTTGTTCACCTAAAAATGGCCTATAACTCATCTTATGCTTGTCATGTCCAATCTTAACTCATCCCACTTAACAAGTTACCAAGTCAAGGCTCACATCCAACCGTGCCCATAAAACAACTAAGCAACATAGTTTACATTCTGACATGCCAGAACACCTGGCATGTCTAACAATCCCTTGGAACTACATGACATGTATTAGCATCCCCTACATTCCTTGGCATGATTTGGCACTCCCTAGCACACCCTAAAAATTTACAAGTCAAGGCTCACATCCAACCGTGCCCATAAAACAACTAAGCAACATAGTTTACATTCTGACATGCCATAACACTTATCACGTCTAACAATCCCTTGTACCTATGTGACATGTATTAGCATCCCCTGCATTCCTTGGCATGCTTTGGCACTCTCTAGCACACCTTACCACTCCCTGACATGCCTTGGAACTCACTGACACTCCCTATCACACACTCTTATTTGTTCATTTCCATATATTTTGAACTAGTGATCCCTTGTGTTCCTGTAACACTCCCTGAATCATTTTGACACACCTTGGGACTTGGCACATCTTCGCATGTCATCTTGGCACTCTAGCATTCCTTGGCACTACCTAGCATACCTTATTACTCCCTCCTTTTAACACCTAGAACTCATTGACAATCCATATCACACAATCTTATTCATTGATTTCCATGCATTTGAAACTAGTGCTCCCTTGTTTTTACCTGACACTCCATAACTCTCCTTGGCATGCATTGACACACCCTAGCACCTGAAACATCTTAGCATGTTTCCCTGACCTCTAGCATGCCTTAGCACTGCCTAGCATATCCTAAATCACTCCCTCCTTAGCATACCTGTAACTTAGTGACACTTCCTATCACAAACTCTTGATCATTCATTTGCATGCATTATTTTCACCTTGTGCTCCCTTGTGTTTCATTAGCATTCCCTAAAACTCCCTAGAAAATGTTGGCACACCCTGGCACCTGGAACATCTTGTATGCATGCTACTCTGGAACACTAGCATGACTTAGCGTTGCTTAGCATACCATGTCACTCCCCCCTTACCACACCTGGAAATTGCTGACACTCCCTATCACACACTCTTATTCATTCATTTCCACGCATTTTGGCAGCCTAGTGCTCCGTTGTGTTTCCCTATCATTTGTTAACACTCAACACACCTTGGCACTTAGCACATCTTTGTATGTTTCCCTAACACTCTAGTGTGCCTTTGGATCTACCTAACATATCTTTTCACTCCCTCCTTAGCACACTTGTAACTCATTGACACTTCATTTCCATCAATTTGAAACTAGTGCTCCCTTATGTTTCCCTGACACCTGGCCCTAACACTCCCTAGCATATGTTCACGCCACACCCTACACTTGGCACATCTTGGTAGGCCTTAGCACTTGGCATGTCTTGGCATGCTTAACATTCCTTGTAACTATCTAGAATGTCTTAGTACTTCCTGGCATTCCATGGCACACCATGGCACTCCGTAGCTAGCATGCCCTCTAATTTTTTGCGGCTTGGGAACCCAACAAAGGCATTGGAAAAACAATGTTGTGCCCAACCCAAAGTCTCCCTTTGTTTGAAACTACTTTCTCTAGCCCTTTATCACAACCACATTCTTGCCTCATGCAATTCCTATTATGAACATCTCCTAGCACACTTCGTCCTTGAGACACCTATAATTCACTGACACTCTTTGACACACACTCTTATTCATTAATTTCCATGCATTTTGACCTAGTTCTCCCTTATGATTCCTTGGCACTCCCTAACACTCCTTAGTATGCATTGACATTTTCTGAGATGCGTTAGCATTCCTTTTCATTCCTTGGCATGCCCTGCCACTCCTTAGTTATCATGCCCACACAACTACCCTTGCTTTTTTTGGGACTTGGGAACCCAACCAATTCCTTCCTCGACTACAACAACTTGACCAAGTTATAGTTACTACAACTATACTATGCCTTGTTCACCTAAGAACTGACTATAACTCATCTTAGACTACTCATGTACAATTTCAACCTATCCCACTTAGCAAGTTACAAGTTTCCAAGTCAAGCTTCATGTCCAACTGTGGCCATAAAACAACTAAGAACCATAATTTACATATTGACATGCCATAACACCTTGCACGTATAACAATCCCTTGGAACTATGTGGAATTTGTTAACACCACCTGCATTCCTTGGTGTGCTTTGGCACTCCCTATCACACCCTACCACTCTCCTCGGTTGTTTCCTCTACTGCTTTTTCTTCAACTCATTTTGTCATGTAAATAATGCACACAATGATATATCTCTTTTATCTAGATGGGGAATCAATTGGCCCAATGAAATCCATGCCCCATTTCTCAATGGCTCTAGAGTGACTTGAGTTTGCAGGGGCATTTCATCCTTGGGTGTAGGCTTTCCCATCCTTTGGTACTCATCACATCTAGCAGTGTACCTTTTGGCATCTTGGTGTAGAGTAGGCTAGTACTAGCTAGCTTGCATAAATTTAAAGGTTTTCCTCTTAGCAACAAAATGGCCCCCAAAGGGCCCATAATGGCTTGCTGAGAGGATGTCAAAGATCTCCTCCTCTCTAACACATCTTCTCAAGATCTGATCTGGCCCCAATTAGAAGAGATTTCCTAATATGATAATCACCCTATGAGTGACCCCAGTTTAAGATTTATTAAACAAAGATATTATAGACTCATGTGTTGGTGTGTGTTCTATGTTATTTAAGCAACGGATCGATCAGATTTCTAATACACAGACATTTAAATGGAAAGACAACAGAGAAATACAATAAGCAAACACAAAGACATAAGAATTTTAATAAGGAGTTCACCCTATTCCCTAGGGCTACATCTCCGGTCCAGCTTTCAGTGGTGGCCTTGTTTTATTGTGTCTTTAAGCAGAGAATTACAATGCAGGGACTCAATGTGAGTTCTCCTAAAGCAGTTTTGCTTGGCAGGGTGGTCCTTGGATTCCCCAAGCCACTGGAGTACACAAACTCTTCTTCTTCCTACCAGCGTTGTGACCTTCTGGTCTACAGTGGAAAGAGCCAAATGTGGTGCTCAGTCTAGATAGATTCCTCTATGGGATGGCTTGAATCTCTCAAGCTCTTTGGTGCTCGATGCTGCCGTTGGTTAGCTCTACCCTCTGTCTCGTTCTGCTTTTGCCTTACTGTCTTCTTTCTCTGTGTATTCCGTCCTCCTCTCGGGATTCTGGTCTCTCTGTCTTCTTTTTTCGTCTCTCGGACTGTTCTCTGACTTGATTGTGTAATCTGTCTTTGTTCATGGTTTTTAGTCATTTGTTCCAATGCCTGTTCGGTTTCTCTTCCGCATCTTTTGATTCACCTTCTGCAGCTGCGCTTGGAGTTCCTTGTTCAACGTCAGCATGAATGCTTAGGGAGTGGCCACATGTCCTCCTCTAAATGGCACCAGCCTGCTTCGTCGGTTCGTTTCTTCAGTTACATCGTGGATGAAGTCTTTCCTCCACCATGGCGGTCAAACGGATTCCAAATATTTACAAATCGTGGAATATTCCTTCATCGATTCTGCTTCCTCCATTGGGCTTGATCTCAACCGTCCAATCTGGGTCCCCCAGATCCAACGTCATACGCACATCCCGCGCAGTTGACTTGCTCGATCGATAACGCGCGATCAACAACGGTTTTCTCTCACCTCTGCCTGCCACACGTTGATCAATGAGTGGGATCGCTCTGCTTCCATCCAAAACCTTTTACCATTTGAGGGCGCCCCAATCAATACCGCTGGTTTCTAGAGTGCGGGTCCCGCCTTTACACGTCTAGCGCTTTTTGCCTTTTCCGCCCGCGGTTCTTCAGTTTGTCATGCGTTTGTGTGCTCGGGCTTCCCCCATTTCGGCTGGCATCAAAATCCACCTCCTTTTCCTGATCCGGGGCTCCCAGGGGTCATTTTGACCTACTGGCAGTCTCCATGGGCCTCGGTTAGCGCACTTTGACCGAGGCCCTCGTCATTCCATGCTAGCTGCCATTGCCACTCGTTCAAGGGTGTTTTTGATCATGGTTCTGAATTCTTTGAGATTTGTCCCGACATGATACAGTCATGGTTCTTGGACTGTCTTTTATGGAACCAATTCGGATCACAGCCTCCCCACTAAAAAAGCTTTTGGACCACCAAAAGTTGGTTTTCTTTCAAGCATCGACTAAGTGAGGATACTGTTGTCTCACTTATCCAATCCCAATCCACTTTGCACTGCTCGGCTTCGAACCTTTGAGTCCAATTCTAAGGTACTCAACATCTCCTCTGCACGCCGTCATCAATAGAAGGCAATTGAATTTTCTCTTCAGGATCCTCAATCATTGAAGGTTCAAACAATCTCATGCAATCTTCATTTACGACTAAGTAGATTTGCATGTAAGTTGGTATATCAAGGCGAAAATCATTTTCACCAATCTTCTCAAGTATCCTAAAAGGTCCATACCTGATAGGCTTTAGCGTTTTACCTTCACCTTGCATCCTGTCCTTGCTGATATATAGCCAAACCTAGTCTCCAACTTGAAAACTATGCTCCATTCGATGCTTGTCATGCCTAGCCTTGTATTTGGCTTGGCTCTTTTCCAATTGTTCCTGTACTGCCTGGTGGATCTCCTGGATCTGTTCAATGAACCTAGTTGCCTTGTCCACATCACGGTGTCCATCAACCATGGTATCTTTACCAAAGACAAAATCCAAAGGAGACCTTGGTATGAAACCAAAATAGGTCTCAAAAGGAGATCTCTGTGTAGAAGAGTGTTTGGCTCTGTTGTAAGCATGCTGCGCATAACACAAATGTTCATCCTAAAGCTTAGGATGTTTGCTGCAATATCCCCTAAGTAACTGGATCACTGTCCTGTTAACTACTTCTGTCTGGCCATCGGTTTTTGGATGAAAAGTTGTGCTTTTCTTTAGTTGGGTGTCCATTAGTTCCCACAGACTTGACCAAAACTTCCCCACAAATCGGGTGTCTCGATTAGATACAATAGAAGTGGGTAATCCAAAATGAACCCATACATGTTCAAAGAATAATCTTGTAGTTTGTTCAGTTGTAATCTATTTATTACAAGGTATCAAAATACACATTTTGTTGAACCTATCCACAACAACATATAGATAATCATGACCTTTCCTAGATTTAGGTAGTCCTCCAACAAAATCCATGGAAACACTTTCCCAAGGGTAAGAAGGAATTGGTAAAGGAGTGTACAAGCCTAGTTTTCTATTGCTGGGCTTGCTTTTAGCACACATAGTACACCATCTTACATATCTAGAAACTGTGTCATTCATTTTCAGCCAATAACAAAATCTTTGCAGTTGTGAAACTATTTTACTTACCCCAAAGTGAACTGATATCAGAGAAGTGTGTACCTCTCTAATTATCTTTACTCTCTCGGTTTGTGGAATGCAGAGTTTCCCACAATGATATAAGAGTCGGTCCTTCACATGATAGTCCAATTCTTCTACCTTTTTGCCTTGACTCAAAGTTGCATATACATCTTTAAAGTCTATATCTTGAGCATATTTTTCAATGTAACTTTCATGTAGTACAAAATTATGCTTAAGTATGGTAGATGCATTTATAATGGGTCTAGATAACATGTTTGCAACTTTGTTTTGTATGCCCTTTTTATGATGACTAGATGAAACTGTTGTAGAAAACCCATCCATATATAATGCCTTGATTGCTGCAACATAGTTTGGGAGTGTAGATATTGAAGTGGCTAATGATCAGTATGTATTAATGTCTCTTTGCCCATTAAGTAATGTTTCCACTTTTTCACACTCTGAACTAATGCATACAATTCTTTATCATAGGTAGGATAGTTAACTACTGCAGGATTAAAAGTCTCAGAATGATAACATATGGGTTTACCGTGCTGTGTCAACACTGCTCCCATGGCATAGTCACTGGCATCTATTTGGATTTCAAACGGTCTTTGTAGATCAGGCAGTGCTAATACAGGTGTTGTACTAATCTTTTCTTTCAAGGTGTCGAAGGCTTTCTGATGTTTGCCTCCCCACTGAAACACCTTGTTCAATCTTGTCAAAGCATGTAATGGAGCTGCAATTGAGGAAAAATTAGAAATGAACTTCCTCCAATATTGTGTTGCTCCTAAGAAGCTTCTCACTTCTGTAGTAGACTTGGGTTTAGGCTAGTTTAGAATGACTACCACTTTAAAGGGATCTATTTTCAATTCACCACCCCCTACTATATGACCCAAATAATTTAGAGATATTTTGCCAAATTCACATTTTGAGAGTTTAACATAAAGTTTTTCTCTTTTCAAAACACCTAGTGTCTGCTTAACATGCTTTAAGTGTTCTTCCCATGTTTTACTAAAAATCAGAATGTCATCTAGATACACAATAACAAAATCATCAAGAAAAGGTCTGAGTACTTCATTCATTAATCTCATGAAAGTAGCAGGAGCATTGGTCAAGCCAAAAGGCATAACCAGCCACTCATACAATCCCTGCTTTGTTTTGAAAGCAGTCTTCCATGCATCTTTCTCTGCAACTATGACATGATGGTATCCACTGTGCAAACCCAGCTTGGTGAAATAAACAACGTCCTTCAATTGATCTAAAAGATCATTTATGCGAGGAAGGGGATAACGATTTTTTATTGTTATCTTATTCAGTGCTTGGTAGCCAATGCACATTCTCCACCAGCCATCTTTCTTTCTCACCAAAACGATTGGTGACCCACATGGTGATGTGCTAGGCATAATGAATCCCTTATCGAGCAACTCCTGCACCTGCTTCTTGATTTCAACATTCTCTAAAGCAGACAACCTGTACATCCCAATGTTAGGCAATGGAACATCTTGCTGCAAAATAATATCATGTACTATTTCCTTTTTGGGTGGCAGACCTTTAGGTTCCTGAAATAGGACATCATACTCTAAAAAATGTTTTCTATATCAACTTGTTGTTGAGTATTATAGCCCTCAAATACATTGGTTTTATCAGGTTTCTTTTCCTTTACAACCATTAGTAAGAATTGTTTGCATGAATTTATCATTCTTTTCATCTACCCAGAATTTATGAGAGTGTAATTATTCTTGAGCTTGTGAGCTCTTACAAAGTATTTGATTCCAGCTTTAACAAGTAGATACTTGTTCTCAGCTCTATATAAAATAGCCTTTATATCATACAAGTAAGGAATTCCTAAAACAATTCCACATATATCCAAAGGAATTATGTCTAACTCAACCTCATCTAAAAATGTTGACCCAAAAGAAAACTTGAGTTTGCACTGTCTAGTCACTTGTAGTTGTGATTTATCATTCAACCATCCTAATGGGTATGGTTTCTTATGAGGTGTAGTTGTTAATCCCAATTTCTTTACAATTTCTTCAGAAATCAAATTTACTTGTGAGCCACTATCAAAGAAAGTATCAATCTTTTGATGTTTGGAAATAACTCGAATATGGAAAAGCTCGTGTCTTTTTCTCTCATGTTCTTCATGAATAACAAATTGAGCAGAATTACTAGTAGATGCTTCAGAATTCTTACCTTTTATACCTGTGGCTGCAATGATTGTTTCATCTCCTAAAGCTGACCCCAAATCTTTCTGAATAGCTGCAGCAGCCTTCTTCTTCTTGCCCTCGGACTTCTTACGTCTCAGCTCTGGATGTAGAATCCAACAATGCTCATCATCATGCCCCTCCTTTTTACAATAAGTGCATGAAGCCTTTCTTTTCTGTGCAGTGTTAGCCTTCATTTCTTTCCACTTCTGCTTTCTTTTCTCCTTGCTCTTACTTACAGTGGGTTGGGATGGTCCCCTAACTTCTCGATTTCCATTCTTTCCTCTAGCTTCTAGATGAGTAGCTTGTACATATACCTCATTTATACTAGTGGGATTAAACATGAGGATGGTATGCCTTATGTAGCTGTGTAGACCACCAATGTACTTCAAAAGAGTCTCTGGTGAGTCTAATGAGATACCCAACATCAATGCTCTCTTTCTGAACTCTTGAGTATACCCTTGCACACTTTGCCCTTTCAACTGCCAAAGAGTTTGCCAACTCATCATGGCTTGTTGCATGTAGGCCAATGGATAGAACTGCTTTTTTATTGCAGCAACAAATTCACGCCAGACAGAGATGGTCTTACCATGTTTCTTTTTGTCAGCTTGGGTTCTGCCTTGCCACCAAACCAAGGCAGTGCCTCCTAGGCGTAGGCTTGCCAACTGAATTTTACTCTTGTCTAAGTTGATGTTTTGAACTCTGCAATAAACATTAATTTGTCTAATCCAATTGTCCAATTTTTCAGCATTTAGCTCTCCATCATATATAGGCAAATCAAATTTAACATCTAGCTTAATCAAAGATGCTTTCTTATTATGCACGGGGCTATTAGGAGGTGTGATAAAGCTTTCCTATTTCCCCTTTACTTTTGAGTGGTCATGGGAATGAGACTCATCTTCTTCTTTATCTTATTTAGAACCTGATGAATCTTCATCCTTATGCTTTCTAAAATCCCTGTACATTTCTTCTACCATAGACTTTATAACTAGGAAAATCTCTATGAATTGAGGGTCCGGCCCCATAGAACCTTCCTCTGACATTGTCTTCCGAGGATAGACTCTCCCAATTTCAGGATTAGTTTTAACTAACTCTCCTTCTCCTAATTTGAGCTTTGATCTTGTGAGCATTCAACAGCTAAACCAACACAAGCTTATCTAACCTTACAGCCTAGAGCTCTGATACCACTTGATCTGATAATCACCCTATGAGTGACCTCAGTTAAAGATTTATTAAACAAAGGTATTACAAACTCATGTGCTGGTGTGTGTTCTGTGTTATTTAAGCAACGGATCGATCAGATTGCCAATACATAGACATTTAAATGGAAAGACAACAGAGAAATACAGTAATAAAACACAAAGACACAAGAATTTTAATAAGGAGTTCACCCTATTCTCCAGGGCTACATCTCCAGTCCAGCTTTTAGTGGTGGCCTTGTTTTATTGTGTCTTTAAGTAGAGAATTACAATGCAGGGACTCAATGTGAGTTCTCCTGAAGTAGTTTTTCTTGGGAGGGTGGTCCTTTGATTCCCCAAGCCACTGGAGTACACAAACTCTTCTTCTTCCTACCAGCGTTGTGACCTTCTGGTCTACAGTGGAAAGAGCTAAATGTGGTGCTCAGTCCGGATAGATTCCTCTATGGGATGGCTTGAATCTCTCAAGCTCTTTGGTGCTCGATGTTGTCGTTGGTTAGCTCAGCCCTCTGTCTCGTTCTGCTTTTGCTTTACTTTCTTCTTTCTCTATGTATTCCGTCCTCCTCTCGGGATTCTGGTCTCTCTGTCTTCTTTTTTTCATCTCTCGGACTGTTCTCTGACTTGACTGTGTAATTTTTCTTTGTTCATGGTTTTATCCATTCGTTCCAATGCCTGTTTGGTTCCTCTTCCACCTCTGTCGATTCACCTTCTGCAGATACGCTTGGAGTTCCCTGTTCAGCGTCAGCATGAACACTCAGGGAGTGGCCACATGTCCTCCTCTAAACGGCGCCAGCCTCCTTCATTGGTTTGTTTCTTCAGTTACGTCGTGGATGAAGTCTTTCCTCCACCGTGCTTGTCAAACGACTTCCAAATCTTTACAAATCGCGGCGTATGCCTTCGTCGATTCTGCTTCCTCCATCGGGCCTGATCTCAGCGGTCCGATCTGGGTCCCCCATATCCAACATCATACGCACGTCCCGCGCGATTGACTTGCTCGATCGATAATGCACGATCAACAATGGTTTTCTCTCACCTCCGCTTGCCACGCGTCGATTGATGAGTGGGATCGCTCCGCTTCCATCCAAAACCTTTTACCATTTGAGGGCGCCCCGATCAATACCACTAATTTCCAGAGTGTGGGTCCCGCCTTTGCACGTCTAGCGCTTTTTGCCTTTTCCACCCGCGGTTCTCCAGTTCGCCATGTGTTCGTGTGCTCGGGCTTCCCCCATTTTGACCCTATTTTCCCAACCAATCGCGCATCAACATCCACCTCTTTTCCCGATTTGGGGCTCCCATGGGCTATTTTGACCTCCTGCGCAGTCTCCATGGGCCTCAGTCAGCGCGCTTTGACTGAGGTCCTCGTCGTTCCACGCTAGCTGCCATTGCCACTGGTTCATGGGTGTTTTTTATCACGGTTCTGAATTCTTTGAGATTTGTCCTGACCTGATACAGTCATGGTTCTTGAACAGTCTTTTATGGACCCAATTCGGATCATTTCCCCAATCCAAGTGAAAGGGGCACTCTTCCTAATAATTTTTCTCTTCTCCTTGGAGGATACATTAGGAGGGAACCTCCAAACAACGAAGTAATTTTCTATATCAACAAACTAAGGGGACAACATAGAGATAACAAAAATGTGTTCATCCAGAAGTTGACCATCCACCATTTCTTCATTTCCTGCAAACATTGTTAGTCTAGACAAAAATCTACAACCACATTTTCTTTCCTTGGCTTTTCAACAATGGTTAGATCAAATTTCTACAATAATAACAACCATATAATGATTCTAGCATTGACATCAGGTTTATTAACTAAATATTTAATGGTTGCATGTTCAGTATCAACAAAGACATGATATCTAGTGATATAATGCCTAAACTTATTCAAAAAGTGCACCACAACTAAGAGTTATTTTTTAGTAACTGTATAATTAAGTGCAACTTTAGAGAGGTTCTTACTGATACAATACATGGCATAGGGAAATTTGTCTTCCGCTTGTACTAAATATTCTCCTACAACTTTATCTGATGCATCTGTGTGTATATGGAAAGGCAATGCCCAATTGGGGCCTCTAAGGATTCATGTAGTGGTTAGCTTCTCTTTTAGTTCTTCAAATGCCTCTTTACATCTATCTATCCAACAAAAGTTTGAATCTTTAGCCAACAATCCAAATGGGGGTGAAGCCAACTTGCTAAAGTCCTTAATTAATTTTCTATAATACTTAGCTAGCCTAGGAAAACTTATGACATCCCTTTTATTTTGAAGGATAGGGACCCTTTTTATAATGACAAACTTGTTAGGGTCAACTTGGATCCCTTCCTTAGAAAGGAAGTGACTTAGGAAAATCTCCACATTCATAAAAAAAAATCACACTTTTCGGGACAGTGAAAGATTCATTTCAATGCATTTATTTAAGACCTTACACATATTGGAAAGCACTTCCCGGAAATCATTTCCATAATGGGTGAAGTCATCCATGTATATTTCAATAGTGTCATGCACAAGATCAACAAAAATACTCAAGACTACCCTCTGGAGGTAGCAGGGGCATTTCACAAACCAAAGGGGAGGACTCTATAGAAAAAAGTTCCCCATGGGTATGCAAAGGTGGGTTTGTCTTGATCACCAGGGTTGATTGTACCCATTAAATCCATCTAGGAATGAAAATAATTGTTTCCATGCAAGGCCATCGAGCACTTGATCAATGAAAGGCAAAGGGAAATGGTCCTTCTTAGTAACTTTGTTGAGTTTCCTATATTCAACACAAATCCTCCACTTCCCATTTTTCTTGGGTACTATGATAAGAGGGGACACCCACTCACTATCTAAAATGGGGTAAATCAACCCTGCATTCGACAACTTTTGCAGTTCCTCTTTTACAATATCATTAAGGGCAGGATTCATCCTCCTCTAGCATTGGTGCACGAGTTTGTATCCCTTCTTTATGTAGATATGATGAGTATATACTAATGGATGCACCCCTTTCAGTTCCTTATAGTCCTAAGCAAAGGCACCAAGATGTTGCCTCAACATAGTGAATAATTGCTCTTATTGCTCAGTTGAGAGGGAAGGGTTGTTTTCCACAACCTCGACATGATTTAGGTCAAAGTCAACAGAGCCCAACTCAGTCCATGGATTGTTCTCAGGTTGCTCTAAGGATTCTTCCACCATTTCATTAATTGGCATGGCAATAGGAGGTTGGTTCTATAAAAAGTGATCAATAAGGTCATCCTCATCTAGTTGCCTACTTCCTACAACAATGTCTAACGTACAAACTAGATAGAGGGATGACTGATAAAGGTCTTCTTCTTCCTCTTCCTCTGCCCACAAGGGTAAATCATGCTCAATAGAGGGTTGACCAAGGGGATATAATACAAGATGCTTCGAGAGATGCCCATTATTATTGTTCATGTTGTTAGCCTTGCAATTAATGTAAGCATCAACAGTCTCCAACCAAGGTCTCCCTAGGATAAGAGGGTATGCATTACACTTGGTTTTGGACTGGAGGACAAGGAAATATATGGGTTATTCCTAGGATTCGATAGAGACCATCACATCCTCAATAACTCCCTCACGGGATACTATGGATCTATTTGCAAGCTGCAACACTGTAGTGGTCTTCCCCAAGACTCCTCGGAGGTTGACCTTCAACATGGTTTCCTTGACCATGAGATTGATTACATCCCCAAGGTCAATCAAGGTGTTGGGGACTACATTGTTGTTAATGTGCACATCCACTACTGGTCTACCAGGATCCAAGTACTTTGGGGATATCACCCTCCCAAGCATTAGATCAGACAACTGCCCAACAACATTTATAGTGGGGGCATCTCTTCTTCTTATCCCAGGCCTCTTGAAACATTCTTCCTTGATGAGATTGTTGTAAATGGGGACATATTTGATGGCCTGGAGAAAGGGTATTTTCACACATAAATTCTTCAATTCTCCCAAAATTTCAATATCTTCTATGGTGTGTTTTTTAGGTTGGACCAACCTTTCAGGATAAGGAAGTATATTGGCTTGAGGATATTATTTTCCTTCTCTTATTCGAGATATTTAGGTGGAGAAGGTGGGTGAGCATCTAGAAGTACCTTCCTAGACTAAAGGTAGATCTCTTGGATTTCCACAGCATAAGCAGGATAAGATGTTTCCCCACTGTAGACCTGTTATGCTTGCTTATTGTTCTAGTTCAGATTGGGTTGGGTAGGCATCTTGGGTTGCTTTGGTGGGTTGTTTTGGAGTGGTTGTGGTTGAGGTAGGGGAGGAGGCATTAAGGCAGGAAGTTGGGATGTGTGAAACCTCCTTCCTTGTGAAGGCTTGTTCCATTAAGGAGGTTAAGGCTGATATGGTTGGAAAGGTGGATTGACATGCTAATGAGGGTATTGGGGAGTATAGGACCAAGGAGAGGGCATGGACCATGATGAGTGAGCTAGAGGATACCATTTGTTACACAAAAATATCGTCATTATGATTATTTGCAGTCAGTATGGGTCTATCACCACATGTACTGTCCTCCTAAGCAAGTCTCAGACCTCAGCTCTCCAAATCAAGCTTTGAAAATGAGAGAAAGACATTAAAAATCAATGTAACTTCGGTTCCGCACTTTCTCTCATGGTCACCTGCGGTCCCGCACCTTCTGTGTACAAAAACTGCGGACCTGCCCGCTCTGTCCCTAATGGTGTAGGTGCGGACCCCTGTGAAATTCAAAAGGCGCAAGTTTTTGTTAGGATATTCCGACACATAGGAAATAGTTAAGTACAACTTGGTCTAGTATAGAGTTAGGTATAGAGTTAGGTAAAGTGTGTTTCTTTACCGTTGTACATTTTGTAACCTTCAATTCGACGGTCACGATATGTAGTGATCCGACGGTTCATTCTCTCCTCGGTATTACCGACACTTGATCCGTGGCTTGACACCCGATTGGTCCATGAATTCTATTTAAAGCGCATGGAGGGTCATTTGTAGGGTAATCCGTGCATGAGAGAAACATATGTAAATTTTCATTCTTTTATTAATAAATTGCCTGAAGTGGCCGCGTTGGCTCAGGCCGTGGACTGTTTCCCTCTTTGAGGGTTTTAACCACGTCAAAATACTGGTGTATTGATCTGCGATCTGGTTGTGAGCGGTGTCCTTTTGGTGTTCTATCTGAGGAACTTACCCTGTAAATTCCTACATGGTATCAGAGCTATTTTAGGGCCGCGTCCGTTGGTGATCCAAATCTGAAGCCGGTAGAACTGCATCCGACTGTCGTTTCCTAGATCTGCTGTTTCTGACTGCTTTCGGGCCGAGAGGACTGCTCTGTTGTGTTGGGAGCATCTGTTCCAGTGAGGAACCCCTTTCGTTTCACGCGAAAAGGTTTCCGGTAGCCCTAGCTGCGTCATTTTTAAGATCTGGAGGTATACAGTGTTTATTTGCAGTTTACTGTTATTTTCTCTCTGTTTATTTCGGTTTCGGTTTATTTAGTTTTTTTTTATTACCGGATCTATACCTTTCATTTCTGCGTATGCTCTTTGCCCTGCGACTCTGTGCGATCTGGGCAAATCAGAAACAGAAAGGAAGGATTTTTCTCATGCGTATGCTCTTTTCCCTGCGCCTTAGGGTGATCTCGGAAAATCAGAAACATTGAGGAAAATATTTAGTTTCCGGCCAAAGCTAACTTTGAGCCGCAAGTTCACTTTTGAAAATATTTAGTTTTTCGGCTAAAGCTAACTTCGAGCCATAAGGTTCGTTTTCTTTGCATGTCCGTGTTGGGTTTTGTGTTTTTTGTTTTGTAGGGAAAAAGAGCTTTCTCAAAGCAAGCACGCAACCCAAAGCACCCCCCCCCCCCTCTCTCTCTCTCTCTCTCTCAAATTTTTTGTATAGATCAATTGGTTCAAAGCTATTTTAAGAGAGTAGAGGTCTTGGGTTCAAGTCTCCATTTTGTGGGGGCGGACTTTTTCATTTCCGCACATTCCCGCACTTCGTCGGCAACTTCAACAACTTTTTTTCAAAAAGCCATAACTTCTTCATCCGGAAGCCGTTTTCAGAGCCGTTTTTTTTAAACCATCCTAATTTTTCGAGATCTATCCATTGGAACACTTATTTTCAGCATCTTTAGCTTCAGTTTCCATTGAAATGGAAAGTCAATACCAAGTTACCCTTGACAGCACCAACTACTTCCAATGGTTGGCTTACATTGAGGATTTACTTAGAAGTAAAGGTCTCTACAGAATAGCCTCAGGCCAAGAAAAGAAACCGAAGGATGAAGATAAGGCTGCTAAATGGGAAAATAGGCAAGATCAAGCACGTGGATTGATAGGGATGTCTATTTCTCCAGATCTTAGATTCCATATTGCAGAAATTGATACTCCTGATGAAGCAATGAAACAAATCAATAAAGTTTTTGGGATTAAAAATGAAATTAGAGCCCATCAACTTGAAAATGAGTTGCTTACATTGGACCCTAATAATTTTTCTTGCATTGAAGATTTCTTGTCCAAGTTCAAGACCCTTAGATATCTTTTGGAAGGTGTTAAAGTTAAGAAAGAAGATAGTAACCTTATCTATTCCATTCTTACAAAGTTGGGACCAGCCTACTCTGTGTTTGTTTCCACCTTCCATTCTACAAGAGAAGCCTTCATTTCTCAAGGAACAGACTACAAGCCCCCTTCCTTTGACTCTTTTTGTGATTCTTTAATAAGAGAACAAGAAAAACTCTTACACCTTGGTCTTCTTAATCTTGGAAACTCTTCCAAGAAAGCGTTAGCCGCCCAGCAGCAACCAAATTCAAAGAATCCTAAGAAGTCATATCCTAAAAAGAATGGTCCTAAACCAAACAAGGGTCCTAAGCAATTTCAGCCCCAAAATGAAAAATCATTTCAACAAAATGATAAGACAAATAAAAACAAAGGGAAGAAGACTGATAGACATTGCAATTTTTGTAATCGAGATGGCCACTTAGAATCAAAATGCTTTAAGAAGATGGAAGCCTTGGAAGCAGCAATGAAGAAGCATAACATCCATTTGGGGCAATCTTCAACTTCAACTTCATCTTCAGGAATGGCACTTTCTGCATGTGGTTGTCAAGCATCTCGGTCTGGCTATGCATTAAATGTATCTTCTTCTTCTCATTCTCATGAGTGGCTCATTGATTCTGGAGCTTCTTATCACATGGCCAAAAACAAAGCCATGTTTTCTTCTTTAAATGATTGTAACACCAAAAATATATATGTTGGTGATGATAGATCTCTTAGTGTTGTAGGGACTGGAACTGTTCATCTAGACAATGGTCAGTTTAATGATGTATTATGTGTTCCAACCTTATCCTGCAACCTTCTATCTGTATATCAGATAACTCATTCAGGTGAAGGTAAAATCGTTGAATTTTCATCTCATGATGTTGTAATCAAGGACTTAAGAGATCCTAAACAGATTTTGGCTACTGGCATTGCTGATGATTCTACAAGGTTGTATAAGTTTCACAACTTTGGGTCATCAAATCTTCCCTCAGTATTTGTTGCTCATAACGATGAAGTGAGCAAACTTTGGCATGAGCGATTTGGTCACTTAAACTATCGCTCCCTTCAGCATATATGTAAAGAAAATATGGTGACAGGTCTTCCTATGGTATCTTGCAGAGATGGTGTTTGTTCCGGATGTGTACTCGGAAAACATCATCGGGACAGTTTTGAAAAACGTGCCTCTTGGCACGCCTCTGCCCCTTTACAGCTTGTGCATAGTGATTTATGTGGTCCACTTCCAGTTGTGTCATTCTCTGGCTGCAAGTATTTCTTAACTTTCATTGATGATTTCTCCAGACGCACTTGGGTATACTTCTTAAAACTCAAGAGTGAAGTATTTAACACTTTTTTGGCCTTCAAGGCCTTTGTTGAAAAACAATCTGGACATCAAATTCTTAAGTTAAGATCTGATAATGGTGGAGAATATGTTAAAAACACATTCATCAACTATTGCACTGAGAATGGAATTCAAATGCAACATACTGTTCCATATACTCCACAACAAAATGGTGTAGCTGAAAGGAAGAATCGCACCTTAAAGGAAATGGCTAATTGTATGCTACAATCTAAAGGACTTGGTCTTAGTTTTTGGGCAGAAGCAATTAACTGTGCAAATTACATAATAAATCGCACTCCTACTAAGGCTTTAAAGAATATCACTCCAGAAGAAGCATGGAGCTCAATCAAACCAGATGTAAGTCACTTTCGTTTTTTTGGAAGTGAAGCGTGGGCCCATATTCCAGATGAAAAGCATAAAGCTTTAGAACCTAAGAGTGAAAAATGTACTTTTGTTGGATATTCTGAAGATGTCAAAGGCTATAGACTTATTCCATTTAAGTCCAAAAATGTTATCATTAGAAGAGATGTAAAATTTGATGAAAATATATCGGCCTGCGAGCCTAGTCCGGCGGTTGTGCCACCTCTCCCTATCTCTTCTACTTTTGAAAACATTTCCTCTTCAGATGATGAAAGTGAGGATGACAATCCTCCCCCACCATCTCAGGATCTTCCTTCAGCTCCTCAGCTTCCAAAATGGGTTCGTGCTACTCGAGATGCAGCAGGTGATCTTGCCGGTGATCCTACAGACCAGCGACGTACACGTTCTCAGTTCGAGAGAGCCTCTTCTTTACTGGCTCAAGCTCCAGTAAATTATGATCCTGACACCTTTGTAGAAGCTTCAGGCCATCCAGTTTGGGAAGCAGCTATGAATGAAGAATATCATTCATTGTTGGCAAATGATACATGGGATCTTGTTCCTCTACCAAAGGGACGAAAACTTGTTAGATGCAAATGGGTTTACAGAACCAAGTATGGACCAGATGGGAAAGTTGATAAACATAAAGCTCGTCTTGTTGCTAAGGGTTTTTCACAGGTTTAAGGCATTGACTACACTGAAACCTTCTCCCCTGTTGCCAAAATTAACTCTATCCGCCTTGTTCTTTCCCTTGCTGCCTCTTTCAAATGGGAAGTCCATCAGATGGATGTTAAATCTGCCTTCTTGCATGGGGACTTGCATGAAGAAATCTATATGGAACAACCCATTGGCTTCATACAAACAGACTCCAGCCTTGTATGTCGACTTAAGAAATCCCTTTATGGTCTCAAGCAAGCTCCTCGGGCTTGGTATGCCAAAATGGATAGCTTTCTTTTAGAATCTGGCTTTTCTAGGTGTCATTCTGACAATACTGTCTACACCAAGAAAGTGGGCAACTCTCTTATCATCCTTGTTCTTTATGTTGATGATCTTATCCTTACTGGTAGTGATCCCAACCTTATAAACCATGTGAAGTCTAGCCTTAAAAGGAAATTTGAAATGACAGACTTAGGACACTTACACTATTTTCTCGGTCTTCAAGTCTTGCAATCCAAGGAGGGTATTTCCCTTTCCCAGTCCAAGTATGCTTGTGATATTCTACGTCATTTTCACATGGAAGACTGTAAGCCAGCCCCTTCTCCCTTTCAGTCTGGAGTCAAACTTTCAGTCACTTGTACTTCTCCTGAAGTTGATGCTACCTTATACCGTCAACTTGTAGGAAAACTTTTGTATCTAACCCATACTCGTCCTGACCTTTCCTTTGTTGTTGGCCTTGTTTCTCGGTTCATGCAAAACCCCCGTGAAAGTCATTGGAAAGCAGCTAAAAGAATACTTCATTATGTTCGAGGTACAATTCAGTTTGGGATTCATTACAGTGCCGAAGCATCTCCTCTATTGGTTGGTTTCACTGATTCCGATTGGGCTGGTGACCCTGATGATCGGAAGTCTACTGCCGGTTATGTGTTCACTCTTGGTTCAGGACCTATTACATGGGCTTGCAAGAAACAAGGTGCCATTTCTCTTTCATCAGCAGAAGCAGAGTATCGTGGTGCCGTAGAAGCTAGTAAGGAAGCCTTGTGGCTTCGTCAGATCCTATCAGAGTTTGGCTTTGAGCAGCAGCATCCGACTACACTTTGGTGTGATAATCAAAGTGCCATTCAGCTATGCAAAGATCCAGTCCAACATCAGCGCAGCAAACACATTGAACTGCACATGCACTTCATCAGAAAGCTCATTCACGACCATGTTCTTGAAGTGCAATATTGTTCAACAGATGATCAAGTTGCAGACATCTTCACAAAGGCTCTCACAGAGGCGAAGTTCACTAAACTTCGATTTATGGTTGGAGTTCATGAAGTTGTCACTAAGGGGGGATAGGCTCTAGTGCCTCCTTCCTTCTCCTATTGTGTCATATTTGTAAATCCTTCAATCCTATCCCAAGTTGTTCTTAAGGGGGGATGTTAGGATATTCCGACACATAGGAAATAGTTAAGTACAACTTGGTCTAGTATAGAGTTAGGTAAAGTGTGTTTCTTTACCGTTGTACATTTTGTAACCTTCAATCCGACGGTCACGATATGTAGTGATCCGACGGTTCATTCTCTCCTCGGTATTACCGACACTTGATCCGTGGCTTGACACCCGATTGGTCCATGAATTCTATTTAAAGTGCATGGAGGGTCATTTGTAGGGTAATCCGTGCATGAGAGAAACATATGTAAATTTTCATTCTTTTATTAATAAATTGCCTGAAGTGGCCGCGTTGGCTCAGGCCGTGGACTGTTTCCCTCTTTGAGGGTTTTAACCACGTCAAAATACTGGTGTATTGATCTGCGATCTGGTTGTGAGCGGTGTCCTTTTGGTGTTCTGTCTGAGGAACTTACCCTGTAAATTCCTACAGTTTTATCTTAAAAAACTCACTTGGGGTTAATTCTAGAGTTTTCTAGAAGGAATTTTGACGTGGATTGTTCGCTCTGAGGTGGTTCATGCATCCCAAAAGAGAAGGAGCTAATCCCTTGATGAGAGGAGCTATCCCTTTGAAGGAGGGCTTTATCCCTTTGAAGGAGGACCTAGTAACCTCCCTCCATTGCACTATAAATACAGGCATTGGGCTGGTTGCTAAGGAGGTTAGAAGCTGAAAATTTTTGAGGGTAAATGCTGGTGAAATCAAGACTTCCTAGTTAAGCCTAAAGAGGAGAGATCACATACCCTTCTTTGGTTTCATTGGGGAGTGAGTGAAACTTGTCAAAGTAGAGGAGACTTCTTGTTGGACCCTGGGAGGAGCTTGTACAGCGTCAAGGCAAAGGTTGTAAGGTTCTTCTTCTTTTGAATTAATACAATCAAACTCATTTTTCTCAACAAGTATCTTATGTTATTTGTTTCATGGACTCCTTGACTTTCATGTTAAATATGTTTTATGCAATTGGATTTTCAGGTGCTATTTAATTTGTTTGCCTTGTTTGTGTTTGCAGATTCGCGAAAAGGAGCTCCTTTGGATCGAAGGAGCGAGGGCATCCACAAGCTAGCATTGGACCTAAGGTAGGCCCTAAAAACACTTGTTTGCTATTGTCTATAAAAGAATATTTAGAGAAAGATAGTGTCTGGTTGGTTTGCTTGTCATTAGGTCTTCTTTAGATTCTAGGAAGGTCTATCTTGTCCGCAAGATCGACTTATTCCGTGTGACAAAATGGCGACTCTGACTTTCCTGCTCATTCATTACATCGAGCTGATCACCTCGTCCATTTACGAGCAATCTTTATGAGGTGTAGGCATTATTGGATTCGGTTGAACCCACACAAATGTGTCTTCTGTATAGAAACGGGTCGACTGCTGGGGTTTGTAGTTTCGAAATCCGGCATTCGCGTTGATCCCTCGAAGGTCGAAGCTATCATCAAATTGCCTCCTCCTTCGAGTCTTCGCCAACTCCAAAGTTTGCAGGGGAAAGCAAACTTTTTACGACGATTCATTCCTAACTACGCCGAGGTTACAAAGGGTTTTACCCGGTTGTTTAAGCAAAACATTCAATTCTATTGGGATGAGATAGCTCAGAAATCTTTTGATGCACTCAAACACGCGTTGACCCATGCACCGTTGTTGCATCCTCCCAACTACAACCAGGATTACTTCTTGTATCTCGCCGCCTCTCATTCCACCATTGGAATGGTCTTAGTTCAGGAAGATGAATCAGGAACGGAACATGTGATATATTACCTCAGTCACACACTAAATCCAACTGAGCTAAAATACTCGCATGTGGAGAAATTGGCATTGGCAACTGTGCAAGCTGTCCAACGTTTCCGTCACTACATTCTACTACGTAAAACTACGGTAATTTTGGATTGCAACCCTATGATCTACATTTTGACCAAGCAATTGCTAGGGGGCAAGTAATCTAAATGGATCGTTATCCTGCAAGAGTTCGACTTGGAGTTTGAGAAATCTAAGTCTAAAAAATCTTTAGTTTTTGCAGAGTTAATGTGTGACTTCCCGCGTGCTGACACAGAAACTGTGGCGGAGGAGCCCATTGCGGATGAATCCTTGTTTCTAATCAGCACTTTAGATCTGTGGTATGGGGATAACGTTGTTTATCTCCAGATCCAATCCTTTCGGCCAGAAATTTCAAGGTCAGAACGTCGGAAAATTCGATTCCAGTCCCAACAATTCAGGATTATCGGAGATACTCTTTATCGCCATGGGGCGGACTCTGTTTTTCGACGTTGCTTAACTCACGAGGAAGCTGAAAGGGTTCTAAATGACTGTCACTCTGGAGCGTGTGGCGGTCATATGTCTGGGTTTGCCACAGCCCAAAAGATATTGCGCGCTGGCTACTTCTGGCCGTCTTTATTTAAAGATTGTATTACGGCGGTCTGAAAATGCCACAACTGCCAGATTTTTGATCGTAAGACACGCGCTCCACCTGCTCCTCTCCACCCTATAATTGTCGTTGGTCCTTTTGCCAAATGGGGTATCGATTTTATTACATGTAACCCTCACTCGGCTTGGGGGCATGCGTATATCATCCTTGCGGTAGATTATTTTACTAAGTGGGCCAAGGCGATGCCTACATTCGAGGCAGACGGCAAGACAGCTGCAATTTTCATGTTCAATCATATAATTGCTAGGTTTGGTGTCCCGCAAGCGATAATCATTGATCATGGGTGTCATTTTCGAAACGTTATGATGACCGAACTTACAGGCCAGCTTGGTTTACGTCACGATAGTTCAACCCCTTATTATCCACAAGTGAATGGTCTGGTTGAATCCATCAACAAAGTTTTAGTTATCATGATCCGACGAATCATTGGGATTCATCGGTCGAATTGGCACAACATGCTATTTTCAGTGCTTTGGGCATACCGAACTTCAGTAAAAACATCAACAGGGTTCACTCCTTTCCAACTAGTTTATGGTTTGGAAGTCGTGTTACCCATTGAATGTGAAATCTCGTCACTGCAAATGGCCGTCGAGTTACTTCCAGCCACTTCCGAAGAGGAAAAGCGTTTGTTATACTTAGCTCAATTAGATGAGAATCGACGTGATGCTGCATTGGCGATCGAGACTCACGCAAAACGAATGAAAGCTCAGTATGATCGAAATGTGACCCCTCGAAAATTTTCGGAAGGAGATCTAGTCTTAGTTTATGATCAAGCTAATGATAAGTTAGGCGCTGGAAAATTCGTTCCTATGTGGCATGGTCCCTATGTTGTCAAGCGAAAGCTAGCCAAAGGGGCTTATGAATTGGTAGACTTTGATGGGGACTCTTTGGGTAAACCCAGAAATGGCCTTTACTTAAAGAGGTATTATGCTTAAAAGAATGGGTATGGAGATTTTTTTTAGTTAGGATAGTTTTTCTTTCTAGCTGGTGTGTTTTAGTTTAAACAGTGTGCTTAGCTTAGAGAGTGTTTTTCGTCATTATTCCTGCTTATCTTAGTTTTACTCTTGATATTGCAGATGTCGATGCCTCTCCAAACATACATTGGTTTCGCTGATGGTGCTTGTCGTAATACACGGAACATCTCTTCCGCAGCTTGAGTTATCTGTTCACCCTCTGACGAGTTAGTATCTATGCATGGGGTAAGCCTCGGTCAAACAACGAACAACATTGCCGAGTACAGTGCAGTGATTGAGTTATTGTCTGAATCTATTTCATTTGGGATTCAGAGTTTGATAGTGAGGTTAGATTCTGAACTCGTGGTATTACAGCTTAATAGAGTGTATGCCATTAGAAATCCAGTGTTATTAAGATTATTTTTGAGAGTGCGTCTCTTGGAACGTGAGTTTGATTACATTGAATATCAGCATATTCCAAGGTCTTTAAATACATTAGCAGACGCAATTGCTTCTCGAATGTTAAATATACATTTGCAATAATCATACATGTAAATTTAAAATCATTTCATGACATGATTAACAAGATAAAGCCGGTAATAGTGATATATATATATATATATCTATATATATATATATATATATATATATATATATAGATATATATATAGGAGTGTGTCAAAAAATACATCGTCTTCGATCATAGGTTGAAAAACACCTTATGATCGGCAAAAATGATAAGTACAAAAAACAAAAATGTCACATGTGCCCACAATAGGTGATCATCCTATCACTCGTGATGATCTCTATAAGAAACCACTGCACGGGCCACCTTGCAAAGGAACCTCCTAAAAGGGCCCGGGACTCCAATCACATAGCATTGAAGTCGACGAGGAATGTCGTCTATAGTGGTCTCAGGAATATCTCCTGTCAAGCGCTCGAGATGACCCTCCAACTCGGCCAAAACCTCTGCTGACTCGTCCTGCGGGGCTGGCCAGGTGCAACTGGTTGTTTCCTCTCGAAAGGCCGAAGAGCGGCTGGTCGCTGTGGACCCACATCTGCATTTTAAAATTTTTACTATCAGTTTTGAGACGATGGAAAAATAAAAAAAATAAAATAGGAAAATGTTGGAAAGGATTTTACCTGACTCGTCCCACTGCTCTCCTGGTGGAAGAGCCATGTCTGGGTCACCACGAAAATCTATCCCAGCGTAAGGGAAGTCCTGAATGGAAAAGACCTGGTTTTCCAACCATTGGAAATACTCAGGTTTGAAGTGAGCAACCTCTGTCCTCTCGTATGGGTGACAGGCCATGACTGCGACCCATCGCATCAGTTTGGGCTCTCGAGGAAGCCCAGCTCCAACAGTAAGGTACTGTGGGATCAACATAGGAACCCTCTCCAGGCCAAAACTCACGACCAAAGCCCCATAACCAAAGGTCTTTAGTCGTCCGTTCTTGGCCCTGGTCAGTTGGCCTTTCACATTGGCCAACACGGCATCGCACCAGTTGAAGATGGTGCCTCGAAAGCAATCAACTGCCATACGCATCTGGGATCTGGTGGCAATATGTAATGCGGCAGCTCCGCAAAGTCTGGTGACAGTAAACGCAATCACCATGAGTTCAGGACGGGATATCGTCTATATGTCTATCCCTTTGTCTCTAGCCTGGTTGTTGCAGTACTCTAGCCGGAGGCTATCGACAGACTGGCCACCTGGCCTAGTCCCATGCAGAGTCAAGTCTTCGCCTCTCTTGGGCAAACTAGTCAAGAAATATATGTCCGCTGACTCGATTTCGAGCTGGTGGCCGCCAATGAAGAAACACTGGTCCTGTATGCTCCATCTATCAACCAGCCACTGTAAGAAATCCACCTGAGCCCTCATGCCAAGAATGGACCAGAATTTGTACAGTCCGCACGCCCTCAAAGCATCAAGTGAAGGCTGATGATTCCATGCGGCAGCATCCACGTCCTCATGCTCTCATTCACGCCAATCTAGCATGATGTGCTCTCTGCATCAAGCATAAAGATTAATTAAATTGCTAGAAAATATTTTGGTTGGTCCATTTTTGAGAATTTTTGGGTTCAAAACCCTTGCGGCGGGGTACACACCCTTCGGGTTAGATACAGTGCGTGGGACCGCACTTTGTCTACACGGAAGGTGTGGACCCCGAGCTTTTTCCCAATGGAGAAAAAGTCGGGGTCCACAGGCCCGCAATGGTAAACCTGCGGGCCCCTACGCGCGAGTTTTGCGCCTAAAAACCCTCCCAAAAATGAAATGAAGGACTAAAACAAAAAACTAAACGGTTAAAAATGAAGAGTAGGGTGATGTGGATTACCTGGAGAAGACGGCGCTCAATTCCGACGGTTGGATTTTCCGAAATCTTCACGGGAAGTTTTCTAAGCAAAAGCATTATTTTCTCACCCAAATTCAAACGTTAAAAATGAATTGGCAAAGGCCCTTTTTATAAGTTTTTTGAGTAAATAAATCGCAAGTTTGTTTATGTTTCACTTTGAAAAGGTATTTTGCGACATTTTTATCCATTTCAAACAGGTATGAGTAATGTTTGTGTTTTTGTGCAGAATAAAGGATTATTCAGGCGAAATGTACCATTTTCAACAGAAAAACATGTAGAGTCATCTTTAAGCTTTTTTCTGACTCCTAAAAACATGAAAAGATTGCTGAGTGTTTCTTTTAAACTTGTTAAAACGGAATTAAAAGATGGTCCACTTACAGCTCTTTTCCGACCGTAAAAACATGAAAAGATTGCTGGGTTTTTGTCGTTTCAAATTCGATATTGGTTATAAAACGACGTATCATTGATCGCTTTTTTACTTTTTCGGGTCAAAGGCACTAATGACGAAAAGTACTCCTTGGTCGTAAAAGATCAAGCGGTTCTCTCAAGTATTATTTTATACATTTTCGGGCTTGGGAGACACAAATGTATGAAAAAGGTTAACCCTGGAGTCTTCTTAAGTTTTTTCAGACTCTCTAAAATTGAAAAACGCCGAGTTTCTCCTATACTGGACTCGTTAAAATTTCACAGTAAAGGACCTGTTCAATTACAAACAGGAACGAACCACTCCTTCGTAGGGTTCGAATTTAAACTAAGTTGGACTCATCCAAAGGATGAGCTTATAATCAAGCAAATGTTATCCTCCTCAAGCTTGTCAAAAATAAAGAGGTACATGCCAGAAATGGTGGGGGAAAAGAGAGAAAAATGAGCCTGTTTGTCATACTTTGTAACCACTCTTGAACACGACACTTTTAGTCCCCTGGGTTGGGAAATCCTTTGCCTAACAGTTGATCAAACCACATTGAAAGTCTTCAGCCGGTTTCTGGGTATTAACTTTGGGTCAATTATCACCAAACCATCTGTCGTGTCGTTATGTGTTCAAGAGGTCACTGCCAATAAGTCATTCATCTGCAAAATATCTGTCATCCATCTTGACCATCCCTCAGTCAGTCTTTGCAACTAAATTTCTTCAACTTGATCTATGATTTCGTGTTGTGGGCTTGCCTACAACGGATCGCTTTCTATCGACATCAACTCATTATCTAGAAAGATGATCTAGGAATCGTCAGTACCTTGAGATCTGCATGCATCAATGGCAGGTTTCTCGCCTTTGACGACAGTTCACATCATTGACTTTTGATCAAAGGATTCCGTGACATGCTCGACATCAACACATCTATCCGCATCTCATGGAATGTACTGGGTACTTTGAGAGCCATTGACATTACTGGTGGTTTCTCTCACACTTGTTAACAGTTTACATCATTGACTGGTACTCAAGTGGTTTCTACCATGTTCGACATCAACACATTTATTCGCATGGATAGAATCGTACTGTTTCGGGAAGTAGAAATGAGGACCCTAGATCTAGTTTCCACAATCCAGGCTGCGAGGAATTTTGTATTCATTATATAATGGACTATTCATAAACAAATGGCTGCGTCCATACTATGTCCACATGAGTCTATACTTGTAATGTTTTATAAGATCATTCCTGTATCAGAACAATAGTTAGTTTCTAGTCAGTTTTTATCTGAGTATGGGAATGCCTACCTCAGCGATGATATGATCTCATATATATATCTTGCATTGAATGTTTTACAGGTTCCAACCGGGTTCTCCACAAGATGATCCTTGAAATGATAAAGTACTTCACTCTTCCTAAATGATAAGAAATCCTCATCTACTACAGACTTTGCACTTTAGGGGGCAATCTGTTACACAAAAATATCGTCATCATGATTATTTGCAGTCAGTATGGGTCTATCACCACTTGTACTGTCCTCCTAAGCAAGTCTCAGACCTCAGCTCTCCAAATCAAGCTTTGAAAATGAGAGAAAGACATTAAAAATCAATGTAACTCTGGTTCCGCACTTTCTCGCATGGTCACCTGCGGTCCCGCACCTTCTGTGTACAAAAACTGCGGACCTGCCCGCTCTGTCCCTAATGGTGTAGGTGCGGACTCCTGTGAAAGTCAAAAGGCGTAAGTTTTATCTTAAAAAACTCACTTTGGGTTAATTCTAGAGTTTTCTAGAAGGAATTTTGATGTGGATTGTTCTCTCTGAGGTGGTTCATGCATCCCAAAAGAGAAGGAGCTAATCCCTTGATGAGAGGAGCTATCCCTTTGAAGGAGGACTTTATCCCTTTGAAGGAGGACCCAGTAACCTCCCTCCATTGCACTATAAATACAGGCATTGGGCTGGTTGCTAAGGAGGTTAGAAGCTGAACATTTTGAGGGTAAATGCTAGTGAAATCAAGACTTCCTAGTTAAGCCTAAAGAGGAGAGATCACATACCCTTTTTTGGTTTCATTGGGGAGTGAGTGAAACTTGTCAAAGTAGAGGAGACTTCTTGCTGGACCCTGGGAGGAGCTTGTACAGTGTCAAGGCAAAGGTTGTAAGGTTCTTCTTATTTTGAATTAATACAATTAAACTCATTTTTCTCAACAAGTATCTTATGTTATTTGTTTCATGGACTCCTTGACTTTCATGTTAAATATATTTTATGCAATTGGCTTTTGAGGTGCTATTTAATTTTTTTGCCTTGTTTGTGTTTGCAGATTCGCGAAAAGGAGCTCATTTGGATCGAAGGAGCGAGGGCATCCACAAGCTAGCATTGGACCTAAGGTAGGCCCTAAAAACACTTGTTTTCTATTGTCTGTAAAAGCATATTTAGAGAAAGATAGTGTCTGGTTGGTTTGCTTGTCATTAGGTCTTCTTTAGATTCTAGGAAGGTCTATCTTTTCCGCAAGATTGACTTATTCCGTGTGACACCATGGCTGGAAGGGTGCATTCTGATTTGAATTATAAGAAGGATATTTTGCACCCTACATGCCTTGTTGGTATGGTCGAGGGCCTTGTGGACTCCTTTGGTTGATGAAGCAAAGTTCCTCCAAGCCATTCTATGCCCCTTGGTATAAAACCCTCAGGCCTGAAAGACATGGGAATTTTTCTGTTGCATGGTTCTCCTCATAGAAAGAGCAAACCTCTATGGTGTTTAGTGGACATTCATTTATGGGGTGCCTCTTGGTGAATTTGGGGAAAAGGATAGCTAATTTTTTGTTTCCTCTTGCTTTCTATTGATCTGCATAGTATCCGTTTATAAGGAGAAAGTGTGCAACATATCACTCTTGAAGTCTTCTAGCATGATCCCTATCTCATGTTTGATGGCCAAGGTGGAGGGAGAAAAGTTGATCAAGCCTTGATTAAACTTACTTCTCTTCCTTGCAACCATAGAATGATTCTTGAACACTGTCTTGGTGTCATCATAGGTTAACTGGTAAACATCTCCACTAGAAAACATATTAAGGGTCTTCATTACATCCTCTGTGATCCCCTGAAGGAGTGCACGCTTGAGTGATTCAAGGTCAACGATACAGTTATCCCTTCTATAGTTGAGTTGGTACCTTTCGTCATAATCTTATAAGGACTCATTTGGCTCTAGCATCATCCTAAGGATCTCTTCTTTTTTCTCCTTAAACCTAAAATAATCTCTGTACTTCTCATTGAAGGTTTGCTGCATTTGTGCCCAGGTAGTGATGTTGCCTCTAGATAGGCTCATGAAGTAGCGCAAGGCTTCATCCTTGAAGGTGGAGGGAAACAATTTTAGCTTATGTTCATCAATAGTTACAGGTCCTACAAACCATAACAAATTCGAACATGAATGTGTCAGGGTCCTTAAAGGATAAGTAATGGAGGTGTGGAAGAGTGGTGGGTCTTATATTTTTCATCTTGGCCTCTCCATTAATGTCTCAGATAGGACAGAGCTCATTCTACCTATTTTCAACCATGTTTTGGATAGGTGATATAGGTTCTTCCTCCCCTATGGGTTCTTCAAAAATTTCAGGTTGCTCGCCTAAGGGGTTCTCTAAATCCCCGATGGTTAGAGTGGAAATTTTATAATCACCCAATGTAACACCCTCCTCCCACATTTACCCACGTTAATTAGTCCATTGGGGTAAATAATGACGAGAGGCTACTACAATCTGATTCAAATCCCCATGTATAGTTAAGGAAGTGGAACTGACACAATACAACCAATCTAACCTTCTACACACACCACAGAAGGGCATGCATGTGACTAGGGCCCTACAGTTGCTCTCACAGCATGGGCATGCAAGTGAATGGGGTCTTTTTCAACTAGTTCTGAGCTTGCGACCCGAGATTCTGTGCCACTTTTTCAGGGCCAAGACTTAGGACACTGCCCAAAACTCCATGAAACTTTTAGGAATGAAAAGTAACATCAAAAAAATGATACAAATTTAAATACTTAAACAAAGACTTGGTTGGACCCCTACTAGCCATAATAGGAATTTCGTCGAAAATGTCAGAAATATGCATTCTACAAGTCATAACAACATATTTGAGCATAGGGCTCTTATACTTATCTGAGAATCGCTAACAATCATTGGTTCCTTATCACATTAGCTGCATTATCATCTATTAGGTCATATATTAATTGTACATTCATTTACAAATCAGAACATCATGAGGGCCATACATCATCACTGTCATAAAACATGCTCATAACCAACATATAACCAATAGAAGTAATAAGGATACATCAGCCATAAATGCATCATATGAACCAGTACGTTTTCTCATAAAATACTAAGGATAAATAGTTCTTATTAATGAATAATTAGGCCAACCAAGTTCGGGACTTCCACGTACCACCCGACCATATATTGGATGAACCAAATCTTTCTTTTAGCTAATCACCTCCATGCCATATTCCAAGCATGAATGTTGGACTTATAACCAAAATCAACCACGAATTCATGAGGCTAGACCGCCTCACCCTCAACAATAGAACCAGGCTTTATCGCAATCCCACCCGGATCACTAGGCCATAAACAATAAACATACAATACTAGGCTTTACAGCAATCCTCACCGAATCACTAAGCCAAAAACAAGCATGGATGCCATTGAATCTCTCCACCTACACCATGAGGGATTTGTTTATCCCAACCTCTCATCTTTACCGTGTATCCCACCATTATCGATCAAGGGATTCCTAGGCCTACGAGGTCTCCACCCTCTAGGCTTTACCATGTATCCCATCCCGAGATTCCTAGGCCCAATCAAGGGTACTCACCACTGAGCTTTACTGTGTATCCCACCATTCACTGGTCAAGGGATTCCTAGGCTCAATCGAGGTGTTCACATTTAGGCTTTACCATGCATCCCATCTTGGGATTCCTAGGCCTTGTTAATAATCCTGGGACCACCCCACTCAGCTTCGATTCCATTCGACAATCTAGCTCAACCACATACAGAAGAACCCATCACACCATGGTTATCCATAAATGGAAAGGCTAGGCTATAAAACACTGTCACACCTAGAAAAACCCATGCTCATGACAACAAGAGAACCAAGAACACACATGCATAACTATGCATGCTAAATCCAGCAAGGCAATCACACATGAAAATCGATACCTACAAATAACCCTGTTGTAGTTGCTAGATCCTACTCTTCCTTGCTTGATCTTTGCTTCCTCTTGCCTCCTTTACTTTTCTTGATCCAATGTTGAATTACTCCAAGAAAACTCTAAGAGTCCAAGAGTGTGACAGAGAGAGTAGAGAGAGAGCTCCAAAAATGAATTGACAATAGGTACCAACTGATCCTCAAAAGCCTTTTTAATAATGAGGCATCTATTTTCTTCATTTTTCATTATTTTCCTTCATTTTCCTCCTCACATGCAACCTATGTCATGTCACCTTCCTTTTCTCCTATTTTCCTTTATTTTCATAAATAAAATGCCAATTAATGCCATTTTTGCGTTTCCAAATCCTTTTCCATTACCTTTGCCAATTTCCTTAGCCATAATAAACCAAATGAACACCCGCACTAGGATGTCTTGCCCAACATTCAACTTGGAGTAAGTTTCCCATAACCATGGTTATTATTTTTCCTTTATTAACTTTTATTACATGGATTTTTCATTTGGGCTATTACAGAACCCTCCCCCTTTGGGTAACATTTTCCTTAGTTTTCAATGACACCTACAACCAACAAGACTGTTAAAATAAAAACATACTGCCTATGGAGCTTTATAACTTAGCTCGATGCAGTATTTACAATGATTAACCTACTGAGAAGCTAACCAACATGGTAACCATATTGACATGACACCCATAACACTTATTGGAGCTTTATAACGCAGCTCATGGTGGTATTACATCCATATACATATACATACACATGCCAGAAACATCATACCAAACATATACCAAAAACATTCACTCAATCAATGAGTAGAGAAGGACACATAGCCCGCATCTAATCTACCAGTTCCCATAGCTTCATCTGGCCCAAAGTGCTTCCTACTTGATTGCTCAGTTCTGGAGCATGAGCATCTTTCTCTGCAATATACACTGTGGTTCCGGCTAGAATTCTCCTTCTGGCTCCACCTACAATACAAACCAGTGAATCACATGATCAACAAATTTAACATACTTGTTAAGCAATGACACATGGAAAACATCATGGGCTTTCATTGTTTGGGGCAGTGTAAGTTGATAGGATACTAGTCCAATCCTTTCAAGTATCTTGAAAGGTCCACAAAATTGAGGTGCCAACTTGACACGTGATCCAATCCTCAAAGAGATTTTCTTGGGTTTGATGTGTAAGTACACTTGTTCCCCAACCTGAAACTCCTTAAACAACTTGTTCCGATCTGCATAGATTTTCTTCCTGTTTTCTATTGCCTTTAAATTCTTCTTGATTACCTGCATTTCTCATTCCATCTCTGCCAACATATCCAGTCCAATCAACACCTTATTCACTGGATCACTCCAATTGATGGGATTATTGTAACTCCGCCCATAAAGTGCCTCAAATAGACTCATCCTTAAAGACTTCTGGTAACCATTATTATAAGCGAACTTGACCAACGAAATAAACTCTTCCCATCTCCTATGTTGGTGCATCATATACATCCTCAACATGTCCTCCAATATCTGATTGACCCTCTTTGTCTATCCATTTGTTTGTGAATGATAAGTTGTGTTGAAGGCCAATTTTGTACCCAAACTTGCAAACAACTCTTTCCAGAATCTAGAAGTGAACTTAGCATCCCTGTCTAACACAATATTCTTTAGAACACCATGCAATCTGACCACATCTCCGATGGAATCATGTTGTCTATATGTCCTCGGAAAACCTGCAATGAATCCATGGAAATGACCTCCCATTTCCACTCTAGAATCAAAATCTATTGTAGTAATCCACCTGAGTACTTACACTTTGCCTTCACCTGCCGACAATCCAAGCACCTAGCCACAAACTCTGCCACATCCTTCTTCAGATTTGACCAATAATATAACTTCTTAACTGTGGTCAATGTCTTTTGATATCCTGGGTGTCCTGAATATGATTTTGTATGAAACTCCCTCAAGATAATCTTCTTGAGCTCACTACTTTGTGGTACATATATCCTGTCCCTAAATATGATCAAGCCATCTGCTGAGAGATGATAGTCCACATCCTATGGACCTATACCACTACTTATACCTGTACCTTGACTCTGTTATAACCTATGTTTGATCTCCATGTACATGTTATCCTACTGACCTACATGTAAGATCTGATCTTCTAGATTTGTCCCATAAGAACTCATAGTTGCAATGTGATTTACTTGTACTCGTCTACTAAGAGAATCTGCAACCTTGTTCTATTTACCCTTGATGTATCTCATCTAAAATTCAAACTCGCTAATTATGGCCAACCATATGGCTTGCCTGTCATTCAGATTCGGTTGGTCAAATAGTTACCTCAACCTATTGTTATCACTCATCAACACAAACCTCCTGCAAAGAAGATAGTGCCTTCACATGTTCAATGCATGAATGATTGCTGCTAACTCAAGATCATGAGTCAAATAGTTTTTCTCGTGCTCATTCAATTTTCATGACTCATAGCATACTAGCTGTCACTCCTGCATAAGGGCTCCACCAAGTCCTCTCTTGCAAGCATCTGTACGTACCACTAACTCTTTGTCTGGATCTGCAATCTTCAACACTGGAGAATTTATCAATAACTATTTTAACTGCTCAAAAGTTTCTACACATTCCTCTGTCCATTCAAATTTCTTACCTTGCCTCTACAGTTATGTAATATGATATGGAATCTAGGAGAAGTTCCCGATGGACCTCCTATAATAACCTGCTAACCCCATAAATAATCTTACCTATTCCACATTTCTAGGAGTTTCCCACTCCATGATAACCCTTATCTTCTCTGGATCCACTGTTATGCCTTCCTTGGAAACAACATGTCCCAAGTAATGCATCTTTGTCTGAAATAAACTGCATTTACTGAACTTAGTATACAACTGATGCTCTCTCAACAATCTCAATAATGCTGCTAAATGCTCAACATGATCTTCCACATTCTTATAATATATCAATATGTCATCAATGAATATAATAATAAGCTTATCCAGATAAGGACGCAACACACTATTCATCAAGCATATAAAGGTAGTTGGAGCATTAGTCAAACCAAATGGAACTACAACAAACTCATAATGCTCATACCTGGTCTGGAAAGTTGTCTTTTATATGTGCTCTTCTTTAATGCGTACATGATGTTATCTGAATCTCAGATCAATATTTGAGAATATTGATGCTCCCTTCAACTGATCCAGGAGGATATTTTCAGTCCAGCATGAGCAGAGTCTTCAGTGGTTCAAAGTCGAAGTGGTCTTCAAAATGATCATGGTCGACGAGGTTGTGAACTTTATCAGCTTCACCAGTTTCATCGTCAGAATTCAATGTCCAGTATCTTCCACTTTGACAATAATGTTATGGTTGTCCGATGATGTCAATGGTTGATGGTTTTCATGGTATTTGAAGTATATGGTTTTGTACCTGGTTGTCGACATGTGTTTGTCGTCATGCTAGGGTTTGGTTGTCGACATGTGTTTGTCGTCATGCAAGGGTTGGTTGTCGACGTGTTCATCGTCAGTTTCGCCAAGGTTGGTTATCGAAAAGGATTCAGGTATCGTCATGTGGTGTTATGTCACATCATGATGATTGTTGTAAAAGTGGGTTTTTCGCAAATGTCGCTTTGTGACGGGGAAGTGTGCATGGGTTTATTGATCAAAATCAAAATATGGTCTAAACCTAAAGCCTACATTCTATCCTACACCTAAAACCCTAACCAAAACCTAATACAAACACTAAATCCTAAGTCTAAAGACCTCTCATATCATAAAACATTACACAACCTATGATAAAACACATTACAAACCATATAAAACACCCATAGGTCCCTAACCGCAGGTTTAAACCGCGTCAGAATTGTGGGCATGTGCACACAAGGTAGAAGACCACGCAGTCAAGGGTGTTGTCTTCGCCGTTTGGGTGGACAGTCACAGTCAGGCGGAGAATAACTGTCAGGGTTAGTAGTGACATGTGAACAAATCTAAACCGCAGATGGGAGGCTGCGTCGGAACCGACAGATTAGCCGTATCCGCCAACCATCACCGCGAATGAGAATAGTCAGCGAGTGAGTCACTAGAACCGCCGGCCTGGAGGTTACCACAAACAATCTTATCCAGCTATTCACATGCGTTGTCAACGCTTCCTCCGCCCAGTTAGCTAACCGTTAACAGTTTTGGGCAAAACTATGGTGCAAAGTGGGTTTTTATGTGTTATTTTTGGATATTTGTAATTACACCTAGGCCATGTGACATTAACTCTTTAAACAAACCCTAAAATCATCCCTAAAAGTCAACTTATTCATTCCTAAACTCATACTAAGGAGTTCAAATGAATTTGCAGGGCTATAAAGCCAGTTTATTTCTTTGAAGAAAAAAGAGAGAGGTTTTGGACTTTGTATGCAGATTCTGGAGGTTATATGAAGTTTTGTTTTCAGTGCTACGGGAGCATCCGGAGTCAAAGTTGGGAACCATGATAGGCGTTGGAAAGCTATTTCAGAGATATTTCTTGTGACAATGACCATAAGTGCCTGAGAGTATGATCAATTTGGTTAATTTTTTGTGTAATCAAACTCCTCAGATTCAATCCTAATAAAGCGGACACCCATCTTGAAAGCGGACCCGAAGACGTAGTCCATCAGGGATGAACTCCATAATCAATCTTGTTGTCTGGTATCGCTGTGTTTTTTCTTCTTATTACTTTTGTTTACATGTTTCTTATGTTTCAATTATGTCGTACAATCATTCCTTTTCTATCAGTTCTCACACTTAAAGCACCTTAAGTTAACATTCAATTCACTGATGGCATTAATCAATTCTACTTCAGTTTAATGTATGATCATTTCAGACCATATAATTTGGTATCGGAGCAGGTTGTGTTTGTAGAATTTTTTCTAGTGAATGTTAACCAGGTCAAAGTCACAACGTGGAGAAGGAACACTCGAGGAGATTGATCTAGAGATTGGGAAGCAAAGAGTCGCTCATAAGTTGACCATGACAAGATCTGATACAGGTGAAACTCCTGAAACTAAGATGAGCAAGGAACAGTTTTAGCAAGAATTATTGAGTATGTAGCAGATGTCTGGAGAAATCTACGAAGATAAGAAGGCAAGAGATGCAGCTTCTTCTTAAAAGACTTCGAAGAAGGAAAAGGGTAAAGGCAAGGATGATAAACCTCCTTCTCCTCCATCATCTCCATCATCATCTTCTTCTTATTCTTCTTCCAATTCAGATTCTGAAAACCTAAGAAAACATCTCTTTTGAAACTTGATGTAAAATTAGAGTTACCTATTTATGATGGCGAAATGAATCCTGAAAAGTTAGATAACTGGATTAAGCAGTTAGAAGTGTATTGTCGTATTCAGAACATTTCTGACGATAAAACGAAAAACTAGTTAGCTACACTTAGAATGGAGGGAACAACTTTAATCTGGTGGGAAAGTAAAACTCAGATAGATGTAAAGCAAAAAGGTAAAGTCATCTCTTCATGGTCTAAGATTTTAAAATCTCTTCAGGAACAATTCTACCCTTTAGGGTACATGCAACAAGATGTTATTGATTGGCAACACTTGAGGCAAGGTAAAGGGGAGAGTGTGCAGGAGTTTACTTAGGAGTTCAGAAAGAAAGCATTGGGCTTGGTATTTCATTGGATACACGTGAAACTTTATTAAAATACATCGACAATTTACATTCATATTTGCAGCATACATTATTGATGTTTAAACCTGATGATTTTGATGAATTGTGTGTTCAAGCCATACATATTGAATCAGGTGGCAGACCATTCATGTTTTCACCACAAGCATCCAAAGAGTTGGAAATCAAGGATTCCAATGACAGTAAGAGGAAGAACAATTCTAAGGGAAAGAAATCAACGACAACTCAGAAAGAAAGACCAACTTGTTCTCATTGCCAGAGAATCGGTCATGATGAATCTAGGTGTTGGAAACTTCATCCAGAACTTAAGCCCAAATAGTTCCTTAAGGAGAAGTATGAAAAGAAAGCAAATGCAACAATCCCACAAGATCTAGGCTCTGATTCAGCTGATGAAAGGAGGATAACTGCCATAGTTTCGATAAGTAGAAATTTTGACACTGGTTCAAGTTCGAATATTATTGCATCTTCATCAAACATGAATCCTTCAAATGAGGATAAAAGAGTTGAATTATTTAACATAAGGATAACTTCTAAGCACATAAAGATAGATATAATGTTTGATAGTGGATCACAGGAAAATTTAATATCTGAATATTTAGTTAAGAACTTGGGTTTGGAGACACAAAATCATCCAAGACCATACCCATTAGGTTGGCTGAATAAATCAACTCAGATAAATGTCACAAAGCAGTGTCGGTTAAAATTTTCCATTATAGCTAATTACATTGATGAAGTGGAATTAGATGTGGTTCCAGTAGACATATGTGGAGTTGTCTTAGGAAGTCCTTATCTTTATGATCGTGATGAAATGTTTTATAGGAGAGAGCATAAATATCACCTTAAGAAAGATGGGGTTGAATTTATTGTCAAGGCACACAAAAGTAAAAATCACTTGAATTTAGTTGTTGCTAATCAAATGAAGCGATTAATAACTTCAAATAAGAGATTTGTACTCATGTGTGTAAAAGAACAACATAAGGATCTAAAGGATACTTGTTCAAGTTGTGAGTCTCAGTTTAAAGATAATTTGGTCAAGAAGGTAGAAACTTTTCCAATTCTATTTAAAGAACCCAAACATCTTACTCATAAGCAGGGAATACAACATAAGTTACAGTTCATGTCCAAATCTCCTCTTCCTAATGTCAGAATGTATCACTTCAATCCAAGTTTGGGAGTTATAAGTTACAGGGATGCAGGTCAATATTGGGGAAAGCCAATGTTACATTTCTCTTGTATTGTGTCACTATTTCATGTTTCAAACAGTTTTGAATCCTCTTCAAGTGGAGAGGAAGACTATTTGTTTTCATGTCAAAGCCTTTTCTAAAGCAGTGTCAAAGTATCTAGTACATCCGATGGAAACTTATGCATTAAGGAAAAGTGTTAATCAATGGAGACATCATTTAATGAATGGAGAAATAGTGATTCAAACAAATCAACAACCACTTCAATATTTTCAAATTCAAACTAAGTTTTAGTAGTTTTCATATTACAGTTTGATGGGTTTATTGCAGCAAATTCACTTAGTAATCGAGAATCAGGAAAGTATATCAAATCAACTAGTTGGTATGATGTCAAGAATGTCTTTGAATATTTCTGTTATTCCTAAAAATAGATTGTTAGTACATGTCAATAGTATTGAACAATATTCTGCAGAGATTGTTTTCAAAGATGTTTATGAATCACTAATTCATGGTACTTCATGGAAAGAAGTCAATTTCCATGTTCATAACAGGTTGTTTAACCATCTTCGCAAGTTGTGCATACTGCAGATGGATGAAACAATTCACAGATTCAAAATGCACCATGATCAACATCATCAGGGTCATCACTTTTAGGTTGTTGATCAAATGTATTGGTACATCATCAAGGCAAGGTGGAGATTGAGGGAGCTCTACCCTCACCTACTATCTATCTAGTCAAACTTTTGTGGTCCAAAAGCTTTCAAGTGGAGAGGATTGATCCAGGAGGATCTTTTCAGTCCAACATGAGCAGAGCCTTCAGTGGTTCAAAGTCAAAGTGGTCTTCAAAATGATCATGGTCGATGAGGTATTGAACTTTATCAGCTTCGCCAGTTTCGTCGTCAGCATTCAGTGTCTAGTATCTTCCGCTTCGACAATAATGTTATGGTTGTCCGATGATGTCAATGATTGGTGGTTTTCATGGTATTCGAAGAATATGGTTTTGTACCTGGTTGTCAACATGTGTTTGTTGTCAATTCTGTCGGGGTTTGGTTGTCGATGTCTTCATCGTCAGTTTCGCCAGGGTTGGTTATCGAAAAGGATTCAAGTATGGTCATGTGGTGTTATGTCACATAGTGATGATTGTTGTAAAAGTGGGTTTGTCACAAATGTCGCTTTGTGACGGGGTAGTGTGCATGGGTTTATTGATAAAAAAAAAAATGGTCTAAACCTAAAGCCTACATTCTATCCTACACCTAAAACCCTAACCAAAACCTAATGCAAACACTAAATCGTAATTCTAAAGACCTCTCGGACCATAAAACATTACAAAACCTATGATAAAACACATTACAAACCATATAAAACATCGACGGGTCCCTAACTGCAAGTTTAAACTGCGTCAGAACCACGGGCATGTGCACACAAGGCAGAAGACCGCGCAGTCAGGGGTGTTGTCTCCGTCGTTTGGGTGGACAGTCACAGTCAGGCAGAGAATAACTGTCGGGGTTAGAAGTGACATGTGAACAAATCTAAACTACAGATGGGAGACCGTGTCGGAACCGTCGGATTAGTTGCATCCGCCAACCATCACCGCACATGAGAACAGTCAACGGGTGAGTCACCGAAACCACCGGCCTGGAGGTTACCGCAAACAGTCTTACCCACCTGTTCACATGCGATGTCAATGCTTCCTCCGCCCAGTTAGCTAACTGCTAACAGTTTTAAGCAAAACTATGGTGCAAAGTGGGTTTTTAGGTGTTAGTTTTGGATATTTGTAATTACACCTAGGCCATGTGACATTAACTCTGTAAACAAACCCTAAAATCGTCCCTAAAAGTCATATTATTCATTCCTAAACTCATAATAAGGAGTTCGAATGCATCTGCAGGGTTATAAAGCTAGTTTGGTTCTTTGAAGAAAAAAGAGAGAGGTTTTAGAGTTTGTATGCAGATTCTGGAGGTTATAGGCAGTTTTGTTTTCAGTGCTATGGGAGCATCCGGAGTCAAAATGGGGAACTGTGATAGGCGTTGGAAGGCTATTTCAGAGAGAGTTATTGTGACAGTGATGAGAAGTGCCTGAGAGCATGACCAATCGGGTTAATTTCCTGTGTAATTGACCTCCTCGGATTCAATCCTAATAAAGTTTATCAAAAGAAGCAGCGCAACAACCTTTTGGTAATTAGATGATTCGGGAACAGATTTTTCAGGACTTCTATCAATATTTCCACCGCCCATTCATTGATCAACATGCACATGAAGTAGTATCAACATGATACATCTTAGCACATATATGGACTTTTTGTTATTTTTTTCTAAATATATAAAAACATCTAGAAGTGTATATAATTTTTGTTTTTTTTAGCTGTTATAGAAATCAACTCATAGTATATTATTTTTGAGACACTTTACAGTATGTGGCCTAGTGTGGCCACTAATTTTGAGACATGCTCCTTTGAAGCAATTACAACATACAATTTTAAATATTTTATATAATGAAAATTATGATTTTTCCCTTGGAAAAAAAAACTTGGCCAGGATTATATAATCTAGAAAGTAACCGGCCACAACATTTGATTTTTTGGGTCTATCAATAATTGTAATATTAAAATCCTACAGTAATAACAACCACTAGTTAAAGGTTTATTCATCAAATATTTTATTGTAGAGTGATTAGTATGAACAATACTTCGTAACATGTTATATAGTGTATGAATTTATTAATAAGAAATACTACAACTAAACACATCAAAACCATGGGAGAGGGGTCCTGATGGCGCATCTAATGAACCCGCGCAAAGGATTAGGTTAACTAGGGTTTCACTACAGGTATCTCCAACCGCGAAGGTGCTCGGCTAACTGACATTCCCTGTTTCTGTGTCGTTGTCATCAGCAGGGAAAATTTTAAGAACCCCCCCTAAATTTATAAATATAATAAATGGGCGAATCTCCATGGTATATAGGAAAAATGGAAGGCGATTTTATCAATAATATAATAGGTATATATAATTTTTTGGCGAATCTCTCACCAGGCATGGCGAATTTTTTACTCAATTATAAAATCTTGTAAGAGCTTGGCGAGTCTTTCACTAAATAATAAAACTTTGTAAAGTCCTAGTGAATCTTAGCATATGCTACATGCTGGTTTAATTCCCCCATTTAAATAGGCTACATTCCAGGTGAATACCATGGGTCAATACCATGTGCCATTTTGGTGAATACCATGGGTCAATACCATGTGCCATTTTGGTGAATACCATGGGTCAATACCATGTGCCATTTTTATTTTTATTAATTCTAATATTAGGGTTAATAATGGTTTTTTGCATGGTATTAATAACAATCTAATCCATGGTATTTGTCCCATAGTATTTTGGCCATAGGTTTCACCTAAATATAACCCATTTTTTGAGTGTTCGTAAATATAAGGTGACTTATGGAGTAAATATAAAAAAATGTTTTATTTGTTTACCATACCTCTCGTTTATTTATATTTTTATTAATTTACCATACCTCTTTTACAAATATGGTATTTGGCCCATAGGATTCACTTAAATAAAACCTCTTTCTTGAGTCTTCATAAATAGAACGAGGGTTATGGACTAAATATAAAAAGAGGTTTTATTTATTTACGATACGTCTAGTTTATTTATATTTTTATTTATTTACCATACCTTTTGAGTAAGTATAAAAAGACGTTTTATTTATTTACCATACCTCCACTTTACTTATATTTTTATTTGTTTACACCCTTACATGTATATAAGGTGACTTATGGAGTAAATATAAAAAATGTTTTATTTATTTACCATACCTCATTTATTTATATTTTTATTAATTTACCATACCTCTTTTATAAATATGGTATTTGGCCCATAGGATTCACTTAAATAAAACTTATTCTTGAAAATGGGCGAATGGATTCACTTACATAAAACCTATTCTTGAAAATGGGCGAATGGAAGGTTGTAAGTCCTAATTTCAAGGGCTAAATTTACCTTTTTTACCCTCTCCCTTAAAATAAGGTGGGCTATTTGAGGTGATTTGTAAAAATGTACTATGATACAAAATATTCGCCCACTAAAAATTTAAAACCCCTTAATTTCGCCAAAGGGCGAACATTCGCCCCTAAAATTATCCTTGGTCATCAGCTCCCGGAGGTCGCGGTGTCGGGTGCATTGCCCAAAAATGGAGGACTGCATGGATACTGAAGCGGTTGATTACTACCCTGACCTGTATCCTAACCAACCTATTTTTTGCAGCCCTAATCCTAGTCCCGCATCTTCTAGTTTTTTCTCGCCGCGCGCACCAAAACCCTCGTGCACTAACCCGGTGGTCTCGCTTCCATCCTTCTCTGCATCTCCTCACATATCTGAACCGCCTCCTTTGGATTCCTCAGGACTGGACTGCCCCCCGCTCTCGCTTGGAACGTTGCATCTTCTGGCCGCTATCACCCCGCCCTCCCCTTCTTTCGAGCCTCATCCATCCGATGCCCTGTTGAACTCATCAAACCCTAGGCATTTCTCAGCGCCCCCTACTGGGTTTCAACATAGCTCCATCCCATCTTCTCAGGCCCCCCCACCCTCTGGTTGCTTTGGTACCCCAGGAATAAGGGTTCGACCGACTGTTTAGTCAAATCGGGAGGGTTGCAAATCAGTGGATCCGCTCCAAAACCACCCATCTACGCCGAGGATTGGAAAGAGGAAGGCTAGGTGTGTTAAATATTTGGTAAAATATCTCACAATCTCGTTCAAGGAAGATATCACAATGGGTGAAGCCGCAGATAAGGCTGGCTCAGTCTTGGTAGGGCACGTCAGGGGCAGGGCATACACAGCCGATAGATTGATCCGTTGGGTACAAGAAATCTAGGGCAACACCCTAAAAGAGCTGTTGAAGGTCTAGGTTCTCCAGAGGGGCTGGTTTGCTCTGCACTTCTCCAAGGGAGAGTACACAGATCTGGTTCTTGCAAGATTTTGGCACATTGAGATGGCGTTGGTCCTTCTGAAGCGATGGAGCCCTCTTTTCGACCCCGAACGGGAACAGATAGGGGCGGGACCTATCTGGGTAAGATTGTCGGGACTCCCATTACATTTTTGGTCTGAAGATGTCTTTGTTAGGATCGGGAACACTCTGGGTACATTTCTCGACTATGATCAATCCTATGTTCAATCTAAGAATAGGGTGATGGCTCACATCCTGGTTCACCTAGACACGAGAGAGGGTTTGGAGGAGAAAATCACCCTAAAATGGAGGCAATATACTAGGATTCAGATCCTAGACTACGAAGGAATCCTTTTCCGTTGCAGGCGGTGCCACGGAGTGGGGCACATCTTCAAAGACTACCCTCTTAACAAAAAAATATAGGATTCCTCGCCAGCCCCTGCAATGTCAAAGGGTAAGGCAACTTCCCATCCTGGACGTGCCCCAAATTCAGCCCCTCGAGGTTCATCATGGGAAGGTACTTCCTCGGCCGCTAAGGACTCGCACATGGCTCCATCACCTCCAATGACTCGATCCTGAGTAGATGCCGAGGCTGCAAGGAAAATGGGTACTTCCTCCTCTTTCTCCCCTACTTCATATGTTTCTTTTAATTATAGTACATTACAAGACTCTGCATTCATCGATAAAATTTATCCCTCCATTACTTGTGTTATCTCCTTTCCTTCCCCCCATTATTTCACCATTTTTCCATCTGTGTCGTCCCCCTCAGCCTCACCTCTTTTGTCCTCCCCGAAGCGTTCAGATCCACCCCACCTGTATAACCTACGATCTCGCCCTACCCCGAAAAGCCATACCCCTTTCAACTTAGGGCTTGGCTCCTCTATCACTGAACATGTGATCCAATCTACTCGTGGCCGAAAATCTAATTTTAAAAAATCCATTCAAAGGGCTGGGGCTGAGGTTGTCTCTGGACGAAAATCCACACTAGAAGGGGTTCTTAGAGCTGTGAACACCCTAGGGAAAGTTCCACCATGAAATGGCTTTCTTTTAACTGCAGGGATATGGCTAGTGCCTCCAAAAAACTAACACTTCGTAGTTTATTTGATGCAAAACCTGTGGACATCATAATGCTGCAAGAAACCCTAGGAGATGTCGACACAATCAACAACACCTTATCTTCCCTTAAACCTAGTTGGCATTTTATTTCCCTTGATGCCACGAGTAGATCAGGAGGCTTAGCCATCAGATATAACCCTCGCTCCATTAAAGCTACTACGTCTTGGGGAGGGGCAGGATTTCTCGGCATGGACACCTTCTCCGTTGATCTAGGGTTAAGCATCAGGGTTATCAATGTATATGGCCCTTGTCAACAAAGAGAGGAGTTCTGGAAGCATTTCCTCAACCTGGAGCTCACTTGGAAGGATAACTTGATCGTCGGTGGAGATCTTAACTTCTCCATTGGTTTTGGGGAATCGTGGGGTTCCCATGCTCAAGTTGACCCTCTATCTGGATTTTTTATGAACTCCCTGGAGCAGCATAACCTCTTTGATGTCCCCATGATCAAACCCTTGCCCACCTGGAGGAACCGAAGGATAGGGGATGCAGCTCTGGAAAGAAGGCTGGATAGATTCTTAATCAAGGTGCCCATGTTACAACACCTACATCGTTTCAGACAATGGGTGGGCTATGGGGTATCTTGAACCATTCTCCCATATACTTGGAGATCCTTGGTCCCGAATCAAAACCAAAGCCCCCTTTCAAATTCAATCATATCTGGCTAAAATATCAGGATTACTGCAAGATGATCTTTGATTATTGGAGGGAAAACCCTATCTCCAGACACAGATCATTGGCGGAAGGGTTCTATCATAATATTTCTCATCTCAAACAATTGTCCATTACCTGGGCCAAAGAGAAAAAAAATAGAGGGAGGAGCATATACTCTTGCAGATTGAATCAGAACTAAGTATGCTTATGGACAAAAACAATAAGGGATTCTCATCTGCTAATGACAGAGATCATCTAATTATGTTGGAGAAATAGAAGGAAAAGATTTTGAAGAACAAAGAGGAATCTTGGAGACTTAAACGCAGGGCTATCTAGCTACAGGCAGGGGATGATAACACAAAGTTTTTCCAGAGCTATGCTAAGGGCAGAAAGGTAGCAAACACCATCTAGAATTTTCCCAGCCGTGATGGAGGAGTGGATGACACCTTCAAAAGGCTATCTCTCCTTGGTACCTTTTGTTTCCAGGACCTCTACAAAGCTCCACCTGAGACCAATCTAGTAGATATAATTAAAGTGGCAGGCTTTTTCCCCCGGTTTGTAGATGAAGAGAAGGCAGCAGAGCTCAACTCACCTATCACCTCAGCTGAGCACCCTGAAGTGGTTTAAAAAAGATAAAAGCCCAGGCCCAGATGGATGGTCTATAGAGTACTACTTGGCATTCTATGAGATATTGGGATAGGATCTGCTTCATGTAGTGAAGGAATGCAAGTCTACTGGAAAATTATATGATGCCATTAACTCCACTTTCATTGCCCTCATCCCCAAATCAGACTCCCCTTCATCATTCAATGACTTTCGTCCTATCTCCCTCTGTAATTGCCTCTACAAAATCATCTCCAAGATCATAGCCAATAGGATCTGGCCTATTCTTTCTCATAATATCTCCCCTGAGCAATTTGCTTTTCTTAAAAATCGCCAGATTCATGAGGCCATTGGCACAGCGTAAGAGGCCATTCACTCTATCAGATCCAAGAAGTTAAAAAGCATCATCCTAAAGATCGATCTAGCGAAAGCTTTTGATCGAGTTAGCTGGCTTTACATCAAAATGCTCCTGATTCATCTGGGCTTCCCTCATCTTTTTACCACTTGGATCATGTCATGCATTTCTACTGCCTCCTTCAGCATTCTCATAAATGGATTTGCTTCACATTTCTTCCATGTTGAAAGGGGTCTCAGACAAGGCTGCCCCCTATCGCCTCTCCTTTTTCTCATTGTCATGGAAGGGCTTGGTCGCTTAATAGCTCAGGAAATTCGAAACAGCTGGTTCTATGGGCTTAAAATTGTTGATCATTGCTACCTCACACACCTCATGTTTGTTGACGATGTTCCTATTTTCTTGGATGGTAGTATTCGAGACTCTGCTTCTTTCAGCAATATACTTCTACTTTTCTCCCGGGCAACTGGCATGATGGAAAATCAAGGAAAATCCACCATTACCCTGGCTCACACTTCCATCCATGAATCCAAGTTTGCCAACAACATTTTCCCTACCTCATTACTCCACTTGATCAGGGCTTCAAATATCTTGGGTTCTGGATCAAACCCCTGAGTCAGAAAATCACTGATTGGATCTGGTTGGTCATCAAACTAGAGAAAAGACTAACGAACTGGAGCCATCATTTTTTATCCCGAGCAGGGAGGCTAGTGCTAATTAAATCAGTCTTAGAGGGTACCCCGGTCTTCTAGATGGCCCCAGCTTGGATACCCAGAAGTATCCTTGCTCGACTACAACAAATCTATAGCAAATATCTTTGGAACGAGCACCAAGATAAGAAAAATTTCACCTGGGTCAGTTGGAATAAGATCACATTACCCAAAAAGTAGGGGGGATAGGTATTAAAAGACTTACCACTTTTTGCACAAGCACTGGCTTCTAAAATGGGTTGGACTCTCCTCTCCAATCAAAACCTTTGGACCTCAATTACATATCATAAATATATATGGCCTCTTCAAGTGATGGACTGGATTAGGATGCCTCGTTGGAAAACTAGAGGTACATCATCGGTTTGGAAAGCCCTAATTAATGCTCTTCTGATTGTCCAAACCCACCTAGCTTGGCGCATAAATGATGGAACCAAAGCTCTCATTGGATTAGATCCCTAGATAGGGGGAGGGGGACGTTTCCAGCTCCCAAGGGAGCTTATTCATCACCTGAATCAAAGAGACATCAGGGTCACTGCGCATATTGTTGATCACAATAACTCGACTCTATTTGGGCAAGCTTGGAAATTGGCAGATGATCTCAATATCCCGCAACATTGGCATCAGCTATGGCATGACTACATCTCTGCTTTAAGAGAATCCCATATCAGAATTAAGGAAGGACCTGACGAATTAATGTGGTGCCTCGCAGACAGTGGAATCTATTCCCCAAAGGTTGGATACCTAGGTCTAATAATAAACAGAAAGCCTGAGCAACTCATTGACTGGTGGCGATGCATATGGAAATTAAATTTGCCACCGAGAACCAAACTATTATTTTGGTCCGTTCTCAGCCATAAAGTCCCCACGGGGGAGGCATTAACCCATAGAGCCATTCATGGACCACATTGGTGTGTCCTCTGCAGAAAAGCATTTGAAACAATTGATCTCTTAATAAAATGCGAAACTGTCGTAAATATTTGGAGATCCATTACACTTGTAATTCATTATAATGGCAGCTGGGAAGGAGACAACATCGCACAAGCCTGGAAATCCTGGTACAGATCACATTCGGGTTCCAATTTGCTTTGCCTCCCCTTGATCATCTGCTGGTCCATCTGGCTAGCCAGGAACAGGATCATTTTTGAAGACCAAATGGTCAGGTGGCAAATCATCAATGCTAAAATTATTTCTACATATCAAGAACTCCCCAAATACAATCAGCCCAGGCCGAGAAGACCAGTTGCACCTGAACCTGTCAATCATTCCACCCCTTGGGCTTTTTTTTATGGTGCAACTCATGAACATGAATGTGGGGGAGGATTTATATTGCATCTCATTGAACAACACCATTTTAGAGTAAATATGGGACTTGGAGAAGGGACAAACAACTTTGCTGAATTAATCTCCCTTCATCATTTACTGCACTGTGCATTAAGTCATGATTGCATAAATTTACAGATCTTTGGGGACTCAAATATCACCATAAATTGGTTTAATAATGTTACCTCATGTCACTCACACACACTCAGAAACATTTTGGATGAAGTTAACATTTTCAGATCTTAGTTTAACCCTATCACATGTCGCCATATTTACAGGGAGTATAATGACAGCGCTGACAGGCTTTCGAAGGAGGCCACGGTACTCCCTAGAGGTCAGTGGATAATACAGGAGCAAAGGGCCACGAATCAGTACCAATTTTACCACAAGCCTTAGACCAAGATTATCACAGGGTGGGACAGCCCTAATTTTTACTGCATAATAGCTATGGACTATTACTATATTTATTTGTTTGATGTATATTTGCATAACTGTTAAAGATGTCGCCCTGCGTGGTGTACATATTGTAAAAAAATTCGGTGTTTTTCCTTTTTCAAAACCTAATCAAGAAGTTACCTTGCGTGGTGTACTTGAAATTTTGTTTTTCAACAGGCAATTCAGGAAATATCCTGGAAATTTTTTGAGACAACTGCCTAGATTAGATGAAAAGCTAATGAAGCATATGTTGATAAGCATCTACTATATGTAATTTTTCACAATCTAATGAAAGATTACGATTTTTCCTTGGGAAAAAAAGAAATACTACAACTAAAAATTTCTTTTAAGTTACTATATAGTTTAATTCAACAGGTGATAAATTTTTACTGGCGAAATATACAACATAAGATGACTAATTTTCTTCTTGTCCTAAAGCTACGCAAACTATAGTATCTGAGGCATCAAAGGAGATATGGAAAGGAAGGGACCAATTAGGTCCCCACGGGACATGTACCTCTACTAATTTCTCCTTTAATTCCTCAAAAGGTCATTGACAAGCATCAGTCTAAGAGAAATCAACATCTTTAGACAATAACAAAAAAAAATGTGAATCTATCCTAGAAATGCATGATGAATCTTTGGTAGTATTCCACATGACCAAGAAAACACCTCACTTCCCTTCCATATTCAAGCACTTTCAAGTGGATAATGATCTCAACCTTTTAGGGTCCACCTGTATACCCTTGTTGGAAATCAAGTGTCTAAGAACTACCCCCGCTTTACACATCAATCTACACTTCTTATTTCTCAAAGTGAGGCAATCTTCTTGGCACCTAACCAATACTTTCTTCAAATTATGAAGGGTGTTGGAAAAGGAATCACCAAATATGGAGAAATCATCCATGTAACCTCTACACAATCGAGATTAGAAAAGATAGCTAATACTACCCGCTGAAAGGTGGCAGGAGCATTGCATAATATAAAGGGAAGCACTTGATAAGCGAATGTTCCCCATGGACATGTAAAAGTAGTATTTTCCCAATATTTGGGCACAATGAGTATCTTTTTGTACCCACTAAAGCCATCCAAAAATGAGAAGTACTTCTTCCCTGTTAGGGAATCCAATACTTGATTGATGAAGGGGAGTGGAAAGTAATCTTTGAGAGTGGCTTTATTTAATTCTTAATAATCAATATAAATTCTCCATCTCTTATCCTTTTTCTGGACAACCACCAATGGGTGGACCTATCTCCTATCAAAAATAAGGTAAATAAATTCTACATCCAAGAGCTTTTGAAGCTCTTCTTTAACAATATCCCAAAGTGCGAGATTCATTCTGTACTAGGGCTATCAAATAGTCCGAGCTCCTTTATGAATATAAATATGGTGAGTACACGTATCAGGTTGGATACCCTTCATATCTTCATAGTTTCAAGAGAATGCACCTAAATGATCTTGCATCATGTCTATCAACTACTCTCACTGAGAAGGTTTAAGATTAAGATCAATATATAGATATTTTCCCAGACTCACCTCAACAAGTGAAAGATCTAGGTCATGAATATATGTGGTAGCTATTAAAATTTGCAAAGACGATAAGGTTTTTAAATCACAATTTTCCTAAAAGCTTGGACCAAAAACATGCTAAAATAATTCAGCGTTCTGCACAGTGTCCAATTTGATAAGGAAATCATGAGTATGTCTCTCCTTATTACTTTCCATATACTGATGTATCTGGTATATAACAAAAAGTGACTAATTTTCCTTGTCACTACTACTATCATCTAACCACAGGGTATAACGAAGCTCTTGTACAGACCTAACTGGTGGGTATAAGGTAACTTTCTTCCTTGAGTACCCATGTGAAATGGACATATCACCTGAGTGACAACCTATGTAAGCATCATTCGTGGCTAGCCATGGTCGTCACAAAATCAAAGGGTGTCTCCCAATAGAATAGTTAGGTTGAAGGACAATAAATTATGCGGGGTACTCCCATGAATCAATTGAGACAATCACGTCATCCAATACTCCTTCCGACTTGATTTTAAATTGATCAACAAGTTCAAGAATTGTAGGGGTAGGACGAATATGACTTATCCCAAGTTGCTCCATGGTTTGTCGGGTCATCACATTGATGGTCGCTCCAAGGTTAATTAGGACATTAGGGACAAGGATGCCATCTATCTGGACAAAGACAATTAGGTTTTTAGGGTTGGTATATTTATCAATATAAGTACGCCCTGTCATCAACTCAACTTCTTTGCTGACGAACTGGATAGTGTGGGTTTTGTATCTTTTACTACCTGGATTTTTTAGACAGAGTTCTCGTATGGTTTTGTATAAATTGGAATCTCTTTCAAAGCTCGCAACAAAGGAATTCTATGCAAACGTTCCTTAGCTCTGAGGGCTAAGTCAAACTCAAGAGTGGGGTTAACTTTATCCAATGCTAACCTCTCTAGATAAGTAGGTTGGTTTGAATAAGAAGGTAAAGTTTTTGAGTGTATAGGGGCAGGTTGTGGGGCAACATCATCATTTGAATGTTCAAGAGTCTCCTCCTCGTGCCTTTCTTTAATGATAACAGTTGGTTATTTTTGTGGCTCTACAACCCTTCTCGATCTCATTCTTAGGTCATGGACCCCAACTAGTGTAATTTAACATGTGGGGAAAGGGTGTGATTTAAAAGGAAGAATCTATTGCACAGGCTTATTATTCAGATTGGGCATTGGTTGAACTAGTAACTAAGGTGGCCTAAATGGTGTTGGAAAAGGTAATGGGGTTAGCATAGGCTGTGTCTGTTGAGGAAGAGCAGTTGGTAATGAAGGTTGTGTTGGTGGAAAAGATATATACAGTGTAGAATATGATGGATGTGATGACATATGGTATGAAAAATGAGGTTGTGAGGGCCCCTTCCATCCTTGTTGCCAAGGTGGAGGTTGCCCAAACTGTTGATGATACCCTTGTTGCCATGATGGAGGATAATTCAAGTTTTGATAAGAGTGTTGTGGTGGACCATGAAAATTAGGAAAATAAGATGTAGGTTCAGTATTCATACCTATACTTACCTGTTTCCAAGGCTTTCGCACTCCCATAACATGCAATGGTTCAGGTATAGAATGATCCTCTTGCATCACTGCCTTAAAGCTAGGTATAGAAGGACACTCCTTTGTAAGGTGTTTACTTGCACAAATTACACAATTTTTAGCAACATGAACATCTGCAGGGAATTCACGCAATAGATGCTTCTTTCTACAATTTGGATACAAAATAGACAATGCAGCCTCTTCTTCTACTAATTTTCTTTGAATTTTAGAAGTATCTTCCTACATAGTAAGTTTATTTAATATTTCAGTTCTCATATTATCTGTTCTATGTTCAAGTTCAAATAATATAGCATCAGTTGATCCAGATTTAGTATTTCTAAAAGAATATTCCCCTTACTCCCCTACCAAATCTAGATTAATTGTGTGAATATTTCTTACATAGGTCACAAATCTGATGAAACGTTAGTTTAGAAATATCTCCTTGTCCTAATAAATTCAAAGTGTTCATTGATTCATCCAAAAGCCCACATGGAAATGAGGTTCTGATAGTATTAGGATCCAATCTATGCTTGGATATTTGGATAATATAAAGGAACATTTTGAGATAATCTTCTAAACTTTCGTCTTCTTGTTGTGTTATTGTAAAGATTTCATCTTACATTTCATGAGTCTTGTATCACTCTTGATACTTACCTAGAAAAATCCTTTTCATCTGATCCCAGGTACGTATAGTGTTTCCCCCCAACCCCATAAACGAGCACAAGGTTGAGTCTTTAAGGTTAGCGGGGAACAACTTTAGCTTCTAGGCATCTAAACAATAGTTATAGCTTTTGCATACTATATCAAATTCAAAAAGAAAGGCGTCAGGGTTTTCATGTACCTTACCATAAAAGTCAGGATGTACCGATGGTGGAATATTCTTCATTTGTACAATTGCATCAGGGTCTACAATTGGAAACCCAAAGTTAAGTTCTCCCTACTAATAATTTTGCACATTGTTTTTTCCAACTCCATCACCAAAGCCATCTTCATATTTTGCCATCTTCTTTCCTCCAAGAAAAATGTTCTATGTAGTATGTGAAGGTTGACTGTGTTCTAAATCTGATTTCCTAGCTACAAAAGTCACCTTCTTCCCCACCATTGGTTGAGATATTCCTAAATCATTGTTTTAAGAGTCCAAATATAAGGTATCAGCTTTGTTTTTCTAGGTATACCTGGAATTTTTACCTATAGCGGGCCCACTATGAGAAATGAAACTTTGCAAATTAATAGTCCTACCTTTACCTTTCTTGGGCTTAGGACCTCTACCCCTCTTAGTCATTCGGATATATATATATATATATATATATAAAATAAAATAAATAAAATAAAAATTTATCTGGAAACTGTGAAAGTGCTTGCAAAACTATAGAAAATCAAATTTAATCCTATGTTGCAGTTAAAAAAAATCACACTTACAACAATATAGAAATAACAAATTCCCTCTAAAACAACAATAGAAGCACACCAGTTGGAAAAAATAATAATGCAAAACTCACCTATACTGTTGAAAATAAATCAGTGAGAATTTACCAGAATCTCTCTTTAGCATCTCCTTGACAACGACGCCAAAATTTTGGCTAGTAATATTGACTCTATAAATGACTCAACACTTATTGTCAAACCGAGGCTCGTTCAGATTATGTTCATTTCACTCACGAAATCATTGATCAAACTGAACTTGTAGACTGTATAAAAGGCTCGAGTGTTCAAAAACACACACATAGCCTTTAACAATCTAAACCAAAGCCAATAAGGTCACTCTCAGTATAGGAAAATATTGTAGTGATTCTTGCACTATGCTACGTTCTTCACTACACTATGTGCATATGAAATAAAAATGTGGTTTCACTCATTTCTAGTGTATTAATAAACTATGAAAATAATGACTGTGGATATGAAAGAATCATACTATATTCTATTACTTAAAAAGAATTTAAACAAAACACTTGGAAACTCTCTCTGAATGCAAGAAACTCACAGAGCAAAAGAGTGCTACAAATCTGAGAGTGCAAATAGATGTCAAATAACCAATGACACTTCAGATAAGAAATTGGTTCTCAAATAAGCTTTCCTACACTAGGTAACGAACATCACCATAAGCATTCACTCCACACTTATACCAACCAAATGTTCAAGCATGCAAACCCTGGAATTGAAATAGAAAAGCAATGCTTAAAATAAAATCAATCAATATCAAATGCTCTCATTGTAAATGATGCGTTATAGATCCACAATACTTTGGTGGGTGTATTATGCAAGCAAAGATTCCTCTATGACTTTATAACTTGAAACGAAAAAACCAAGAGTTATAATGACAAGTATATTCTACATCTAAGTTCAACTTGCTAAAAAACAATAAGATCACAAATTATATCATTACACACTAAAGTGATTATGCATGACCAAATTAACTTTCAAAGAAATCTAGGGTTTCCAGTAACTTCAAGCCTGTTTCAACACACTTAGAGACAGAGGGTTTTAATCAAAATGGAATGTCTTCAACTCTTGAGTTTAAGATGACTCCAAAGCTTCAGAAATGATATTGCCTAAACCACCTTTAAACCTTGTAAAATTCAAATCCTTTCAAACCTAGAATCTACCAATACCCAAGAAGCATTCTCAAATTAAGTCACTGTTACCACTAATTCATATATAAAACATAACTATACTAGAGATCACACTTGCACAACTCAGTTTATATAACAAAAGAAATAATGTTTTACACACCGATGATGATCACCTTCCAAATCCAATCATTAAACAACTATGAATATGAATAAGAAAGAACAAGGTTTCAAAAGAACATTGGACCAACACACATAGGGATAAATAAATCAATGAATGAAAACATCATACAATCGATCTACATTGATTTCAAACCACACATCTATAGACTAATGGGGGTGTAAAAAGCTAGAATGGTTGGGCCCTGACCAACCAACTCGCACCCTCTTAAAAGAGATTAAATCACAAAGTGAGACAAGTCATTAACATAAATAACAAAAATAGAGAAGAAACCTGGCATTTGCACTCGATTAATAAAGTTGATTCTTCAATACATCATGAGCTCAATATCATAGACCCATTTGATCTGAAGTGATGCCCAATCTCTAACTTGCAATACAACAACAACATAACATCACTAATCCTATCTCTATGCCCTAGCTCAAGTTATATAGAAGTTTACATTGCAAATTTATCTACGATAGAGCCAATCATTTACAAAATATGATAGAAACCAAATCAAAACAACCTACCGGAAATAGGGTTATGGTGAGGCTATTTCCTAATCGAGGAAATTTGGGATTTCTTTGGTAAATAGTTGCATCTTCTCTGACTGATTTGTTGAATATAGCTGGAAAATGGGCATGTTATATCCTTCACTTTCATTCTAAACTATCTTTGAAAACTACTCGAATTACTAGTTGGCTCTTGGATGGCTCTAGTATCCAATGATATATACACCTTTACCGCGGTGTAGGAACCTGAGAATGGTGAAGGAATCTCGTAATGCGTGCAAGTGGTCCATGATTAGTAAAGGTACTGCATTTCACATTGGTTGGTGACTTATAAGGATTATAGACCTTCGAAACACAATAGATGAAATCATTTCAATCAATTTAAGATTTAACCTACCAACTTTTAGTGATAAGCAATTCAAACTCACATTCTCAATATCACACCATAAAAGCATGGAAATACTTAGATAAGGGTTTCAAATCTTAATGAAACATGGAAATAGTGAGGGGATTATATAAGCAAAAATAGATAATTTTTGGAGTCTGATGGAAACCCAAAGATTATTGTAAGTGATAGAGATCCCATTTTCACTAGAATTTTTTAGACAAAATTATTTTCCTATCTTGGTACTCAATGAGATCATAACTCATATTATCATCTTCAATCTGATGGAAAAACTAAGACAACAAACAAATGTTTGGAAGGATGTCTTCATTGTTTTTTATATGCTAAACAAACATAATGGATCAAGTGGTTACCCCTGGGAGAATGGTGTTATATCACTTCCTTCCATACCACAAAAAAGGACCCCATTTATGGCACTTTATGGATATCATACACTGTCCATCACATCGTCTTTAAGAGATAATTCTAAGGTTCAAGCAGTGAAAGACCATATCAAGCATCAACAAGTAGTTCTTCGACACTTAAAGGATAACCTGAATCTGGCATTAGAATTGAATGAAACAACAAGCAGATCAACATCACAGTGAAAGAAGTTTTGATAAGGACGATTAGGTATTTTTACAACGACAACCATACAAACAAATGTCCCTCAAGAAATCTAATAAGGATAATAAATTATCACCCAAGTATTATGGCCCTTACAAGGTGTTGCAAAAGATTGGTACTATGGAATACAGATTGGCATTGCCTGCATCTGCATGAGTACAAATAGTTTTCCATGTTTCACGCTTAAAGAAGGTTATAGGTGACAAGCTTCCAACTCACACTATATTGCAAGAAGTTGACGAGGAAGGAAAAATCAAATTGGAGCCTAAAGTAATCACAGAAACCAAAATCCGAAAGCTACAAAACAAATCAATTTCATAGTATCTCATTAAGTGGAAGAACTTACCTACTGAAGAATCCATAGGGGAGGATGAGTATTTTATTCAAAAGCATCCATAACTTCTCAAGCATTGAGGACAACACTTTCTTGAAGGAGAGGGGCATGTTAAGTCCCTATAATACTAGTGTAGCCCCCATATTGTTATTTTGTGCCCCATAATACTAGTGTAGCCCCCATATTGTATTGTTGTGCCCCAGAGATGTCCACTATTGTTATTTTTGTGCCCTTACATTATTATGGTTATGTAGGCCCTAATTATATTTTGACCACTTAGAATCCTATATATACCAAGGAGGTCTTGTCATTTGAATCATCCAATAATTGTTCATATGTGATGTATAAGGAGGTTTCCCCCTTGAAGAGGCTTATTTTCAAGTTGTTGATTTATCTTTTCTTCTATTTGTGATATGGTTACATAATAGCGAGGCCCTTTTCTAACCCCAAGTTTTGCTTACCTTTATAAAAAAAAATGATGATCCTTTGTAGCACATCAACATAAACAAATCATCACTAAAGCAAGATGTCAAGTGGCATGAGCTTGCTTCCTTTGAACCTTCATGCCTATGATATGTATTTATATCACGTCCAAAGGAGAGTTCGTCAATTCAAAGAGATCGCCATGCATTAAGGCTCACGATGGTATCAATTACTTTCATGTTGTTTTCAACAATGTAATCTTTTTCTGCCCGCAGGAAACATAAATATTTTTTAGGAGTGTTTTGTTCGACATCAATGCCCATTTCAAAACGTATGACCTAGGTTTTCAATGCATTAGGGAAAGAGTGTCGAAATATACAATATGGACCATGTATTGCATGGATCCAAATGATTATATTCAATTATATAAAACATGTACCACATGGATCCAAATGATTATATTCAATTATATAAAACATGTACCACATGGATCCAAATGATTTTATCCAATAATATAAACACATATCACATGGATCCCAAACACCATTAGACCTTCATTGTGGATTGTGTATTAAACAATTTGTATGTATACTCTTGAGTTGTATTGCCTAAAATATTTTTTTCTTAGCGATGTGTGGTTCTATCTCACACAAAAAGTAACCTTATTTGGTGATACATAACCCCCTACCACACTAGAAAATGAATTATTTGGTGTGAGGGTTTTGATCTCGCATGGAAAAAATATATATATTCTTTCATCAATGTTTTAATGGAATTCCAATTACCCATGGAAACAATTATGAGCTTATAGTTATGTGTCATTTGAATGGTCATGCACTCCTTTTGACATTTAGGGTAGTCACATTCTTGATAGGGTAAAATAGTTACAATAGTTAAGGTGCTTGAAAGTTCAATATTAAGACTAAACACCCAAAATAGACCACATAACCCCAACTACTTTGGAAGACGGGCCCAACTACAAGCTAAGTTTATACTTAAAATGTGGACATTCAAATTGTAACTAGAGACCATTCAACATCATGCAAGGTCATGATGTCTCTTAACAGGGTGAATCAGGAGGCATATGACTTGTCTTTTGTTGTTGGAAAATTTGGGCATATTCTTAAGAGCATTTCCATGAGTATAGAGGTAATACAGATCATTAGTTTTGGCTTTTAATTATGTCACTATAGATCTTATGTGCATAATTATATGGTGTCTAGGTTGACATCTCATAGCAAAGTCTCCAAGAAAATAAGGATATTGGTGAGCATTTTTCATCATATCATAAAATATTCTAAAAATACTATAACATATTTTTTTTTTTTTTAAGACTTAAGATTTTAGTTCTGATGTTTGTCAATGCCTAGGTGTCTAGGCTACCAATGGCATCTTCGGAAAGACTCCTTTACCTCCTAACTCTTCAATTGTATCCTTTGATGGTATAGAAAATAGTTAGGGGCAGGGGTAGGTATAGAGATCTCAAATGGGATAGTCGGTGCTCATGACGCGCTACGGAAGTGGCACGCGCCACCCGTGCCAGGGGACCGAGCAGGGCGCCCGCTAGCGGCATAGGAGTCGACTCGGCGTCAGCGGCTTCGTGTCGCTGTGGAAGGTTATTGCTGCTACTATTGCTGCTAAGGTTGGATACCAAACAAACCAACACGCGACTCTCAAAAGGTTACACGCGGCATGGCGGCTAATTCCGAATGCACAATGTACTAGCCTACAGTCGACCCACGAAGAGGCCAACCCCCAAAGGGGATGAAACCGAGGTAGAAAAGACCGAAAAGACTCTTGCTTGCTAAGCTAACTTAACCCCAAGCCAGCGATATAAGCCAGCGACCCCATCCATCCCGCAGCGAGCCTTTCCCCTTCCTTACTGCTCCCCTTCATCCTGAAAGAGCGGATAGCAGGTGACTAACCCAACTGATTTAGTCATGATATGAGATCATTATTAAATAATCATGCCCAAAATGCAACATCATATAACAATAGACTAGAGACATATATAGTTGAAAAGCATTGAATTAAAAACAATTGCATGGAATTACCTGAAATGTTTTGTCTACAACTAATGAAGGGTGTGCACCTTTCCACCCAACAATAGGATCATTTGGGCATATCTTTCCTAAAGCTAACCACCCCCTTTTCAAGCCATGACACCACCATGGGAAAAGTCAAGCTCTAAAGGGTATTTTCAACTGTGAACACCACTCTTCTTTACAGGTAAGCAATGGTAGTCATCCTCTACCCACCGGGTTATGGCTTCCATCAAATGTCAATATGACTTCCCGATTATTTTTAACAGCACAAGGGAATCCCTTCTTTGCCAATGTAGTCTCTCAATGACCTCCTCTTTTAGTGCTTGCTCTCTAACCTATCTAACATAAATTTTGCAGCCCCCTTTTTCCCCAACTCAAGTTTGGTTTCTCCTACCTTGAAAGTGCAGTTAAATTCAAAATATCTAACTTGTAAAAATACTCAAGAATGGTCATCGAATTCCAAACCATTTGGCCATGAATATTGGTTGCCTTAGGAAGTTCCATCTACTAGAAATTTCCAACAGAAAACCCACTCGCAAATTTGCTCCTTTTTTTATATCATGGGTGTTCTTTTCTCTCTCTAAAATCTTCCTCTTCACTTTGTAGGCCTTTTTCACCCTCTCTACACTCAACAAACTTTCCCACTCAACCCCCTTATGCTTTCCCCTACTCTAGTCAAGGAAGACCCATGATTTTCCTAGTCTTTGACAAGGAATTTCATGGTTCAATTACAAAAATCAAGGTGGGTACTAGTTGTACCCATCTCCAGTAATTTTAAACTACCCACTTCATCTCCATACTTCCATAACTATGGGTAATTGGTTGCCCTACTACCTATATTCTTCAATAACTAATTTTGAGGAAATGGGAAGGAGGGAAATAATTTCAAATTCAAATTTTGGCATTTTGGAAATATGGGTTTTGGACTATGGTTGTTTTTTATAGGCAAGGTGATTTCCAACCCCTTCATTAATTCCCACTCATGGTATCATAGCTAGTTCCAATGCTCTCCAATTAAGTAAGTTAGCAATTTTCATTACTCAATGAGATATAATTACACAATAAAAGAAATTTCCATAATAATTTGAAATTTACCAATGCATCTATGTTACGATTTACAATGGGACTAGGTCATAATTATGATCAAAGACTAGGAGAAAATGGGGTTTTACATTCCCCTCCCCTTTAAAGGAACATTATCCTCAATGTTTTACTATTTTCAAATTGACTTTATAAAGTGAACAAAAAATGGGTATGTTATTTTCATGGCATCCTCTAGTTCTGATGTGGCTTCATCCACTTTATAGTACTTCCTCTGCAGCTTGACCTATGCGATGGCTCAATTCTAAAGAAATGCCTTGTTCATATCTAGTATGCCTTAAGGTTGTATCTGAAATTCTCCTTTTGTATGCACTTGGTTTATAACCCAACAAATGATGTGATTATAGTCATAAACATATTTCTTAAGCAGAGACACATCGAGTACATCATGGACTTTGACATTAGAAGGTAAGACAAACTTGTATGCCACACGTACAATTCTTTCCAAAAATCTCAAATAGTCAATAGTGGTGGGGCGCTAATTTGGCATAGGTTCGCATCCTTAAAGAACTTTCAATTAGACTTAACCTAGAGATACACGTGATCCCACACCTTAAATTCCTTGTGGATTTTTTTCTACCTATGTAACTCTTTTGGTGATCTCGGACCACCTTTGACCTCTGCTTGATTTGTAAGACTTCCTATTCCATTTCCTTTAGCATGTTAGATCCAATTCTAATTTGATGGATGAGTAGAATTGGATCTAATATGGGATGCTAATTGAATTCCAATTCCTTTAAACAATGGTTTTCAAAATCTCAAGGTGAACTTCACATATTGATCAAACACAATTACCTTTGACATACCCTACATTATAAAAACTCTTTTCATGAATATCTCAGCAATATCAGTGGCCTTATGAGTGGATTTCACTATAACGAAACGAGGTGCTCTGCCTTGCTTATCCAATACTACCATTATGGCATCTTGTTGCTTGATTGTCTTTGGCAATCCTGTGATAAAGGCCATGGTTATGTTTTCCCCTTCCATTTCGAAATTGGGAGAGATTGGAACCAACCTACCAGATGTCTATGCTCATCCTTAACTTGTTGGGATTAAAAACATCTAGAAATATACTATGTGACTTCCTTCTCCATCCTAGACCAGTAGTATAGATTATGAACGAATATAATCATCTTATGATAACTAGGGTGCCTAAAGTAAGGTTGTTTATGCAATTCATCCATGATGAGTTTTTTCAATTTAGGAAAATCTAGAATATACAAGCTATCATGGTAGATTAATAATCCATCCTCAATCAGCTAATATCCTACACACCTCGGTCGTTTAGTCCTTTATTGTAGGAATTTTGTGGTGTGCTTAAAATGTGTAGCATTCTACAAGGCATATTTTATCTTAATTTTCACATTATTCTCATAAATGTTGATTGTTGTAATGTCCATTAACTGCATGATGTAGCTCAATGCATCTACTACACAATTTTCCTTTCCTTTTATGCGACAAATATCAAAGTTGTACTCACTAATGAGCTATAACCACCTAGCTTGCCTAACATTCAAACGAGGTTGATAAAATATATACTTTAACTTGTCATCATTGGTATTCAATACAAACTTGTGGCCAAGCAATAATGTTGCCACATCTTAAGGGCATGGATGATAAACATAACTTCTAGGTTTCATGTGACACAATGCTTCTCGTTCTCGTTGAGCTTGATATACTTGTAGTTGATTATATATCCATCTTGTATGATGACTCTTGCTAGTCCTACTTTGCACATGTAAGTGTATACTAAAAATTATTTTTCCAGGTCTGCAATCTTCAATATTGATGCATTGGTAAAAAATTGCTTTAGCTACTGAAAAGTTTCTTGGCATTCCTTGGACTAGACAAACTTCACTCCTTTCTTCTATGATGAAGTGATCAAGTGGCCAATCTTCGAGAATCTTTGGATGGATATCCAATAATAACCCACTAATCCATAATTGATTTCACTTCAATTATGTTCCTTAAGGCAGGAAAATCCATGATGGTATTAATCTTGTCAAGATATGCTATGATCCCTTGTTTAAAGGTAACGTGATAGAAGTAATGACTTCACTAATGGTAGAAGTCACACTTGCTAAATTTAAGATATAACTAATGCTCCCTCAATACTTGCAACACTATCCAAAGGTGTTCCTCGTGCTCTTCCAAAGTATTTGAATAAATAATTATGCCATCAATTAAGACCAATACAAACCTAACCAAGTACTTATTGAGGATGTTTTTAATCAAGCACCTAAATGCAACTAGGGATTTAGTAAGCCCAAATGGCATGAATACGAATTTTAGTGCCTGTATTGGGTCTGAAATGTTGTCTTGTGAATATCTTCATGTTTTATCTTAACTTGGTGGTATCCCAATCTTAATTCTATCTAGGAGAACACGTGCCTCCTCTCAATTAATAAAACAAATCATCAATATATGGGAAAGAGTATTGGTTCTTAATAGTCACTTTTTCAATTGTCTACTTTCAATACATAGCCTGAGAGTGTTGTCTTTCTTCTTTACCAACAAGGCTAGTGTTGCCTAAGGCAACACACTTATCCTAATAAGTCCCTTGTCCAACATTTCATTTAACTACAACTTCAGCTCGATCACCTCAAGTGTACTCATATTGTAATATAATCAAGATATGAGCACAGGTATTGGCATGAGCTCTATCAAGTTGTCCATATCTTATTTAGGTGGCAATCCTAGTACCTCTTTTAAAAATAGATTTTCGAACCTGCAATATGGGATAATCTTCGAGCCTTACCTGTTTTTTGTTTGCTAGTTTTCTACATGAATAATATACAAATGACATCCTGTCTTGTAGCATTTATTTAGCCACATTTTTTATACATGCCTTACAACCATATATTTTGATATCCCTTTGAGGGTCCTAAGATATCCATTGCCTTAAAAAAAACTCAAAGTCTTGTTATAACAATCTAACTTGACCTAGTCCTTTGCCAACTAATCCATGTTGATCAAAATGTCATATGAGCCTAAGAGTAGTATATTCATTGTTGCATGTGTGTGTAACCCATTCATTTTAATTAGGCATGCTTCCACTAACTCCATCGCCTTCCTTTTGGTCCCTATAGCTAGTTGGACAAGCCATGGCTTCTTATGCATATTTTTTCTGAAGGGTACGAGCATCAACAACTTGGGGCACAACATAACTAATATTAGCTCCAGGTTCAATCAAAATAGAAATGAATAATTGAGTGGTTATACCTTCTATTTCGAACATTGATGCCTAATGGTTTGCTTGTTAGTTCTCCACAACTGTGTGGACTTGAGGCACTGCTTGTGCTATAGAACTCATGCTATTAGCTTCTTTCACTTGATAAATTCCCTTATTTTCATATTGACTATGGAGAGTCCTAGAGTAGATGATCTTCTCGAGATCCCCAACACTCAAAATGGTCCCTTTTCTAATCCCTTATATTTTCTTCTGTGATATCCATCAACTTCTTCTTGATTTGCACAACGTAGTTCTGTTGGAATTTGCATTTGTTTAGGCAATTCATCTTCGTATCCTTTTGCTAAGTTCTTGTGTTGTTACGATTTGAATCTCTTCTCCATCGATCTAGCTTTGGCTTTCTTATTTCAAGGATTCTGCAGCTTTAGTCGATGCCTTGATTTCTCATAACAATATTTTCCCTTTTTTATTACATCAATTAGAGTCCTAGGATCATTAAACTCTATATGGTCCTAGAAAGGCTAAGGTAATCAACTGAGAAAACATTGAATATTCACTTTCTGCTCCCTGATATATGGCACGTAGACAGGAATTCCATAAATAAGTTGACATAAAGATCCATACTGATTCATTTGAGCTTCAAGTGATGTAACTCCATAATCTTCCCATAATAGTATACTTATGACAAATACTTCCTCCTAAGGTATTTCTTGAATTGTTTCCAAGTGATATTTATATTGTTGATTTCTTTTACATTCTTGAGGTCTTCCCACCATATAGAATCCCTTCCCATCATGTCAAATGTAGTCACCTGGACTTTCATTATCCTTGAATAGTTGCATACATAGAAGTACTTCTTTCCCAATAGTCATGCCTCTACCTCTTCACCTTTCTTGATTTCACCATCAAATGTAGGTGTCCTTACCTTTTTTAATTCTTGATGCATCATAACATTGAAATTATTTTTGCTTGATTTTTTTTGCAAAGCAAACTTAGAACCGATGCTTGACAACTGATCTGAATTTTATATACCATCACTAGAGTAATTAGTGAATGATTCACTAATAGATGTATCTATTCTCTTACCTTGGTGCCTTTTCTTGGGTGAATTTTCCATATGTTGTTGGTAGTTGGCCCATGTTTTTGAATCTCTGAAGGGATTTCCACCTTCCTAGAGCGATTTCACTCAGTATTGCTAGGATTTGGTCCTTGCTGCAATTTTGCTTGCGTTTCCTATATTGGGATTAACCTTTCATTGTCATCCCTGCAACTCTAGAGCCTTCCACTTAGGCTCTTCATTGTTTCAACTAGATATGGAGGTGTTTCCACATTCATCCTTTTTCACACTCCTTAAATCTGACTTGGGAGGATTATTCTAAAGGGAATTGTACTATGTTATATTTACCACAACATTATCTACATTGTTGTCACTTAATTATATCTTCTCTTTAGTCATGCAAGAGAAGTAATTCAACTGTTAGCTATAAGTCATCATCACAACAAAAACAATAATAACATTGTAATCTTTAACCTTAATTTTTCACCATAAAAGGCCAATGTTATAACTCTGTTGTAATAACTATTGTAATGTACCCAACCTTTTGGTGTCTTTAAGAAAATGGGGTCTTGCATGCAAGGAGGATTATCTAATCAATTAGTCGTGTTTCTCTTGTTAAGAGCCTTCCATGATATATGAATTTGATAAGTTGCAATCTCATAGACCCAAGTTATGGTTTGATAGAGATTACTAAGAGTATTTTCATTCCATCCTTGGACCATGTCACCCAAAGGCACTCATGATTCTTATCATTTCACCCACAAAATAGTTCATGATGAAAAGTGTCACATCTGAAGTATTTTGTGAAGTTGATACAATGTATCTTACAGAACTTTGAGAGATTACACCATATCAGTTCATCACCCTTTATCAAACCACACCATAATCTATCTTGTGTAAAACCATCTAGTGCCTAGCGGCTTAGATGCTTGTTGAAATGAGGAAAAGAGCACAAATGCAAGATGGGTTTTCAAGCATTTGGGTAGAAACAGGAGGATTCTCCTTAAGGGCCCAAAAACACCATACCATTTTCAAGCACTTGGCATGTCACCGTTTGACTAAAAATTTTTGAGTTATGGCCAAAACTGCTCATCCCATGGCCCGATACAAAATTTTGAGGTTTTTATGATTTCTCTCCCATGTATTCAATTTATTCTTCCAATCATATAGCTCCACTTTGTTATCTAGTCAATATCCACACAATTTGACGTGCTCCAGCTAAGGGTTTCATTTCATGCCCAAATGAATTTCAAGCATTGAATTTTGGCTTTTAGCTAGTGTGACATGGTCGTTGAATTAGTGTGCCTTTAGTGTCTTTGGCATTCCTTTGCTTGAAATATGATGATCACTTAATTTCAGGAAGCCGCAAGGTCCATACCTCATCATAGCCATATCCATGTGCGGCCCTTTTTTGACCCTAAGTTTTACTTCTATTAAAAAAATGATGATCTCTTGTATCACATCAACATAAACAAAATCCTAATTAAAGCAAGATGTCAAGTGGCACAAGCTTGGGTCCTTTAAACCGTCATGCATGTGATATTCATTTATATTGCATCTTAAGGAGAGTTCATCAATTATGAGAGATTGATGTGCATTAAGGCTTGCCATCGTATGAATTAATATTATGTTGTTTTCAATAATATAATCTTTTCAATTTCACTAGAAACATAGGCATTTTTCAGGAGTGTTTAGTTGATAATTAATGCTAGTTATGAAACATATAACCTAGATTTTAGTCGATAAGTGTTGGCATTTGCAACACAAACTAAGATTCACATGGATTTAGATGACTCTAGCTAGTGATATAAAACATTATCAAACTCTTGTTGTGGATTATTTATCACATAATTTCTAAGTATATTCTTTGATTGTTGATCTATAAACTATCATGGATATTCCATTGGAAAATTCGTCACAATAGATCTCATAAATTTTACTTAAAAATATGAAATCTACATTACGAGGGTTTATTTCTCTTTAGATTGTTTGATATGTAAATTAATGTTTATTCCATGTGCATGCAAATTATAATTATGCATAAAATAGAGAAAAATGAACTAAAACTCACAAACCATTATTGACACGAGATATATCCTAGAAAACCCTTTAGGGAGAAAACCTAGTTGAAAGGTGAGATCGCTTTGCTATCTTTCTTTGAATAGAAAATGGAAGTGAGTACAAAGAAGTAAGGTTTGTGGCCTATAGGCTACTACACTTCACAAATCCTCTATGTGTGCTCTCTACCAATCCCTCTCAACTACTCTACTTATTTATGAAACAAAATGCACTCAAAAAGAATGGAACCCCTTTTTCTCCCAAAGGATCGGCTATAACACAACTCAATAGCCTACTAGTGGTTAGGATTTACTCCCTCAACTCTTAACAAGAATTACAATATGGACTCTTTCAAATTATTCTTCATCATGATCACGTGGCTAGCCCATTTTCCTTGAGTAACAGGGGCTGATGTGGCACCCTCATGAATTATGCTAGTTGAAACAAGAAGGTCAAATTTTGAGTGACATAAATTTTGCATACATACTTCAATTGAGGTGATTCGTGTGTTTTTGGAAAGGTCTATGTGTTTAGAATAGAAAAACTAGTGTTGCACTAAACTAGAAAAATTTTACCCCAAAAAAATGACATTTGATGCCTCAAAATGCTCTAAGAAGGTTTCAGACCCTAATTTCCCAAACAGGACCCCGCTAATAAAAATGGCCTTGTGATCTGATTCCTTTACATTTCTACTTTGAAAGCATTGAGATGGATGAAAAACAATATAATGATCCAATCCAAATCAATTGTATCACCCAATATATCATTTTATTAGCGGTATGTGGTTGTGTATCGCACATGAATTAACATTCTTTAGATACATAGCCATGTGTCACACTAGAAAATGACTTCTTCAGTGTGAGGGTTTTGATTTGGTGTGGTAAAATTAAATATACTCTTCGATAAATGTTTCAATGAAATTCCAAATACCCATGGAAATGGTTATGAGCTTATAGTTGTGTGGTCATTTGAATGGCCATGAACTCCTTTTGACATTTACGACAATTACACTCTACACAAGGTGTATAATTACAATAGTTAAGGTCCTCCATGGACACTCAAATTGTAAGAAGAGACCATTGAGAATCGTGCAAGGTCATGATGTTTGATGGAAAGGTGAACTAGGAGGCATATGACTTGTTTTTCGTTGTTAGCAAATTTGGGAATATTTTCTAGAGCATTTCCATGAATATAAAGGGAACCATAGATTATTAGTTTTAGCTTCTCATTTTCTCACCATAGTTTTTATATGCATAATTATATGGTGTCTACGCTGGCACCTCAGAGAAAAATTGCTACGATGATCTGAATTTAAACAGGAACGCAATAAAATACAGAGATAACCATAAAGACAAATATGCATCGGAAATAATACTTCATTTCATTGATGTCAAATACTGAAATATGCTTACAAATAGAAATGGAAATAACCCAGCTGGGGCGATGGTAGCTTATCTCTGAGAAGAGATGTGTCGGCTACATGCCTCTGAACTGTTCTCCAAAAACTGTGTTACAATGAGGCTCGAGGGCCTATTTATTGTTGAGAAACAATGGAAAACCCTTCACATTCCAAAACCTAACCCTAGAAGATGAAACGCCAAATTGTGGGCCCCGTTTTTGGGTAAGTTGGTACATAAACTTCCCGGGGTCACGAATTGGTCGTACTATCTCCGTTTGACGCGCATGATAGCCCGTTGGAAAGATCTCTCCTAGGAATACGACGGAAAAGGTGATTTTTAAACAGAAAAATCGTTGGCGGTGGATTTCCCCAAAAAACGTCGTTTAGGGCCTCAAAACGGCTCCGGAAGTTTAGGACCCGAAAAACTGCTAAAAATAGTAAACTGTGCTATAATTAAGGAAACAGAAAAACTGAAAGAGACAGTTGTGGGGGTCCAAATGGGATAGGTGGGTGGCCACCAACATCCACCTGGATCATACGAAAACAAGGATATTAGTGAGAATTTTTCATCATATCATTAGACATTTTAAGGAGGCTATAACATTATTTATTTTAATTTTTTAAGACTTAAGACTTTATTTGTGATTCTTATCAATGCCCAGGTGTCTAAGCATCCAATAAAATCTTTAGAAACACTCCTCACTAACCTAGATCATTTGGTGATATGGATTGGATGATTATATTGTTTGTCATCCATCTCAATGCATTCGGAGTGTAAAAAGAAGAGGAATCATCTGACGAGATCGTTTTTTAGGGCCGGACCCAATTTGGCAAAATAAGGTCTAAAACCTTTCGGGAGCATTTTGACGAATAAAACAAGATTTTTTGGGGGTAAAATTTTCTACTTTAGTGCATCACCTTTCCGTGTTGTTCTACACACAGATATCTTTCCAACAACGTAAGAAACGCGTCAATCGAAGTCTATATGCAAAAGTTATGCCACTCAGAAGTTGACCTTCTTGTTTTCACACTTATAATTTGGGAGGATGTCGCGTCAGCCCCCATTATTCATGGAAAATGGGCTAGCCACATGTTTGTGATGGAAAATTCTATAGAAGAGTCTATATTTTAACTCTAGTTAAGATTTGATGTAGTCAAACTTAACCACGAGTAGGCTATCGGGTTGTGTTATAACCGGGCCACTAGGAGGAAGAGGCATTCCATTATGTCAAGAGAATTTGTTCCATAGTTGAGAAAAGATAGCCAAGAGAGATAGGAGGTAGATAACATAGAGAGGATTTGTGCACTATAGGAGACCACAGGCCATATGCCTTACTTTTTTGTACCTGCAACCATATTTCCTAATAGAAAAAGAGAGCGGAGCGACCTCACCTTCCAACTGGGGTTTTCTCTCGAAAGGGTTTCCCATAGCATATCTTGTGTCTTATGTGTGTGTGTGAGCTCTATTTTATCATTCTCTATTTTCTACATAATTTCCATTCGCGTGCATGCACTAGTTACAATTAAATCTACAGATCTTAAAGTTTAATAAAATTGTAATAGTGTATAATTTTCGGATTTTTAACATAATATTATCATATATGTTTTGACGAACTATATAGTGGGATATCCACGGTAGTTTACAAATCATTTGGTCATGATCTAAATTCATTATTAAAGACTCATGCACAACATGCAACAACAGGCTAGACACATATAACTGAAAAGAATCAAATTGAAAACAATTGTGTGGACTTATTTGAAATGTTATGCCTACAAATGAAGAAGGGTGTGCAACTTTCCACCCAATCGTATGTTGGGTTGTGTTATATTCTTTTCATGACTGGTCCATGTAGTTAACCAGGGGGTTAGAGGGGGGGCGAAGCCCCCCCCTTCGTTGCACCGATTGCATGGCGGGGGGGTCACAGAGGGTTTGAGGGGTGCAGGTAACCCCCTCTATGGGGTCTGGGGCAGCGCCACGGAAAATTTTGTTTTTGGACCCTATATTAGGTTGGGCGGACCTACCTATGGTTTTGTGCGTGATTTTCGCACATGGTTTTGGACGCGAAGGTTTTTGGTCCATGGTTTTGGACGCGATGGTTTTTGGTCCATGGTTTTGGACGCGATGGTTTTTGGTCCATGGTATTGGACGCTTCAGCATGTTTAAATATGTATTGTAACATTGAAAGGAACATAATGAAAAAATCAAGCTGGTAGTCTCGATTTTGAGATCCAGGGTAAAATCTCTATGTATATGTGTTTTATGTGTTATGCTCTCCAATTGTTTATTTTCTGTGTTTTAGAATTTGTATGCAGGTAATTTCTGTACGGGGTTAAAACCTACATTTGGTATCAGAGCTGGTTTTTCTTCAAGGGGACGCCTTTGTTGTTGAGGGGTTTTGCTCGGGCCTGTGGTAGACCCTATTTAGTGGGAGATCTGCCAGATCGATTCTGGTGGTGAAAGAAGATGGCGAGCAGTGGAAAGATAGAGATCGAGAAATTTAATGGTCAGAGTTTTGAGTTGTGGAAACTCAAGATGGAGGATTTGTTGGTGGATAAAGTTCAGTGGATCGTGGTAGATCTGGGTACTAAACCAACGGGAGTGTTTGATGAAGAATGGAAGAAGTTGGATCGGAAGGCAAAGAGCACAATATGATTGAGTGTCTCAGATTCAATATTGCTAAATGTATCAGGGGAAGCTACGATGAAGGATTTGTGGGATAAGTTAGGGACTTTATACCAATCTAAGTCTCTGGTGAATAAATTGTTCCTGCGGAAAAATCTGTATAACCTAAGGATGAAAGATGGAGACTCGGTGACAGAGCATCTGAATGCATTTAATACTATGGTAAGTCAGTTATTATCTATTGATATTAAAATTTCAGATGAAGATAAGTGCATCAGTTTGTTGTGTTCTCTACCAGATTCATGGGATAGTCTGGTTATTGCAATAGGTAGCAATACAATTGCCTTGCAGTTTGATGAAATAGTCTCATCCTTGCTGATGGAGGAGATGAGACGGAAAAATATGAAGAGCCAGAATGGTGATGCCTTGTCTGTATGAGAACGGTCCCAGAATAGAAAAAAAAAAAAAGTCATCGAGTGGGAGATCTAAATCTAGAGGGAGATCTAAATCTCCAAGAAAACCTGTAAAGGTGGTGTGTTGGAAATGCGGAAAGGAAGGGCACTACAAAAGGGACTGTAAATCTAAAGTTCCTGATAAAGGAAAAATATCTGATGATGCTCCTTCTGCAGAGGCGAAAACCACCTCAGATGAATGTGGGGATGTGTACTTGGCTTCTTCAAGTACACATGTAGATCATGAGGCATGGTTGATTGACTCAGGTGCATCCTTTCACTTCACTCCCCATAGAGAGTGGTTCTACGAGTATGAGAAATATGATGGTGGTGATGTCTTCATGGGGGATGACAGGAAAGCTACAATCGTTGGTCGCAGAAAAGTAAAGTTGAAGTTGCAAGGTGGAAGGGTTAGAACACTTCCAGGTGTTCTGCATATTCCCGCATTAGCCAGAAATCTGATTTCTGTAAGAAAGTTGGATGATGCAGGTGTAAAAATAGTGTTCGAGAAGGATACCTGCTGAGATGTGGTGTTCAAAGAGGTGAAAGATGTTATTAAACATGAAGTCCAACCAAAGGAACCTGAGAAGATAGAGTTTGAGCTTAAGGAGGAAGAATCGAACTCTACAGCAGAAGAGGGATCAGAAGATGAAGAGCCACAAACTCCGGGTGAGAGAAGATCAGTTCGAGAAAGAAGGCAGCCAGAAAGGTATAGTCCATCTGCTTTTTGTTCAAATTTTGCTTTATCTATTATTGATGATGATCCCAAAACTGTGAAGGAAGCAGTATATTCAGACGATTGAAAACTCTGGAAAGAGGGCATGGTTGATGAAATGGCATCTTTGCACAAAAATGAGGCTTCGGATCTGGTGCAGTTGTCGGCTGGAAGGAAACCCATTGGTAGAAAATGGGTGTTCAAGAAGAAGACAAATGCAGAAGGAAAGGTGGAGAATTACAAAGCTCAGTTGGTAGCAAAAGGTTATTCCGAGGTGCCAAGAATTGATTTTGGTGATATTTTTCTCCTGTTGCCAAGGTAGCTTCTATTAGATTACTTTTATCTGTTGTTGTTGCTTTTGATTTTGAGGTAGAACAGATGGATGTGAAGACAACATTTCTTCACAGGGATTTGGAAGAGGAGATCTACATGCAGCAACCTAAAGGTTTTGTGGTGAAGGGTAAGAAAGAAATGGTATGCAAGTTAAAGAAGTATATGTATGGGTTAAAACAGTCACCAAGGATGTGGTATCAGAAATTTGATACATTTATACGGGGACTTGGCTTCACCAGAAGCAAAGCAGATCACTGTGTGTATTTTAAATTAATTGGTGACCGTGTTATTTCTCTGGTCTTGTATGTGGATGATATGTTGCTTGTTGGAAATGACAAACAAATTATCCAGGATTTGAAGACCCAATTGTCCTCCAAATTCGGCATGAAAGATCTTAGTGCTGCAAACTATATTTTGGGCATGGAAATTAAAAGAGACCGTGAAAAGAGGAAGCTCTGGTTAAACCAAAGGAAGTATGTCGAGACAATACTGCAGAGGTTTAATATGCAGGATAGTAAACCAGTGAAGGTTCCTATTCCTGTAGGTGTGAGGTTATCTACTGAACAATGTCCCAAGAGACAAGAAGAGGAAGATGACATGTCCCGTGTTCCATATGCAAGTGCAGTTGGTAACCTAATCTATGCAATGGTCTGTACTAGACCAGACATTGCACATGTAGTGGCAGTATTGAGCAGGTTTATGTCAAAACCAGGGAAGGAGCAATGGACAACAGTGAAGCGGGTTTTCAGGTATTTGCGTGGCACTAGTGATTATGGTTTGTGCTACCAAGGAAGACCAGGATTCGACAGAGTGTTGGATATTCGTGGCTTTGTTGATGCAAATTGGGCTGGAGATCTGGATCAAAGAAGATCTACAAGTGGGTATGTGTTTAATCTATTTGGAGGTGTAGTCAGTTGGATAGGTAAGAAACAATCTGTAGTGGCACTATCAACTACAGAGGCAAAATACATGGCAACCACTCATGCAAGCAAGGAAGCAGTTTGGTTGCAGAGATTATGTTCAAGTATGGGGTTAGTATAGGGGCTATAAGGATAGACTGTGACAGCCAAACTGCAATTTTCTTGGCAAAGAACCCTACATATCATTCAAAGACAAAGCACATTGATGTTCAGTATCACTTTGTGAGGGATATGATAGAAGACAAAAAGGTGTTGCTGGTAAAGGTGGTCACTTTGAAGAATACTGTAGATGCATCGACAAAATCTATGAGCTCTCAGAAGTTCTCTTGGTGTAGAGAAACAATGGGCGTTGCAGGGCTGGACAAATGACTAAGCTTTGTTGTGGCCCCCTATGGAAAGAAAACAACAAGTGGGAAAATGTTGGGTTGTGTTATATTCTTTCCACGACTAGCCCACGTAGTTAACCGAGGGGTTAGAGTGGGAGGCGGAGCCCCCCCTTTGTTGGGCCGATTACGTAGCAGGGGGGTCATAGGGGGTTTGAGGGGTGCAGGTAGCCCTAGAAAATTTTGTTTTTGGACCCTATATTAGGTTGGGCGAACCTACCTATGGTTTTGTGCGTGATTTTTGCACATGGTTTTGGACGCGATGGTTTTCGGTCCATGGTATTGGATGCTTTGGCATGTATAAATATGTATTGTAACATTGAAAGGAACATAATGAAAAAATCAAGTTGGTAGTCCCAGTTTTGGGATCCAGGGGAAAATCTCTGTGTATATGTGTTTTATGTGTTATGCTCTTATATTGTTTATTTTCTATGTTTTAGAATTCGTATGCAGGTAATTTCTGTACGCGGTTAAAACCTAAATCATAGGTTCAACTAGACCTTTCTTTCATACAAATAATCACTCACTAGCTAAGCCATGACACCGCCAGGGGAAATTCAAGTTGTTAAGGAAATTTTTAATTGTGAAAGTCACTCTCCTTCACAGGCAAGCAATGCTAGTCATCCTCTACCCATTAGGCCAGGAAATCCATGAATAATCTATATGCCTTCCAAACTACTTGTAGTTGTACAAGGGATTACCTTCTTTTCCAATGTATTCCCTCAGTTTCTTACCCTCTCAATGCTTGCTCTCCAACCCAGCCAACATCAAATTTGCAACCCCCTTTTTCCCTAGCTTGGGTTTGGGTTCTCCTACCTCAAAATTTCAATCAAATTCAAAATCTAACTTGCCTAAAAATTCAAGAGTGGTTCCCAATAAATTTCCACACCTCTTGGGCATGGATTTTGGTTTTTTAGGAAGTCATATTTACAAAAAAGATATAGCAAAAATCTCCTTCATAAATGTTAAATTTTCATTTGTGGGTGGTTTATGCTCCTTGCAAACTCTTCTTCTTCACTTCCCAAGCTTTCTGCACCCTCTGTACACTCAACAAACTTGTCCACTCAACCCCCACTTACATTCCTCTACTCCAATGAAGGAATACCTTCTATTTTCCGCGCCTTTTACAAGGGATTTCATTGGTTAATCACAAAATTCAAGATGGGTACTAGTTATACAAATCTCTAACCATTTTCAGTTGCCCACTCCATGTCCATGCTTCCATAACTATGGGTGGTTTACTACCCAACTACCTAGTTTTCTTCAAAAACTAATTATGGTGGAATGGGGAGAAGAGAAATAATTTCAATTTCAAATTTTGTCATTTTGGCAATATAGGTTTTTAGCTATGATTATTTTCTTAATAGATGAGGTGATTTCTCAACCCCCTCAATAATTCCCACTTGTGGTTTCATGGTTAGAACTAGTGCTCCAAACTTTAGCCAGTTAATCGACGAATTTCATTACTTAATGAAATATAATACCATAGTTAAAAAAATTTCCATAATAATTTTAAAATCACCAAAGCATCTACATTATGATTTACAATGACACTATGTAGTAGTTATGATTATATACAGGGATAAAATAGGGTGTTACAAGAGAACCATTGTTATAGTTGAGAACACATTGAAAGAAACATTTCTCTAATTGGGAACCTGCAAAAAACTAGGGTTACTGCATAGTTGTAAATTTGCAAGTGTGGAAAGACCTAGAGGGTCCTCATTATAGCTCCTATACTAACCAGATCTTGCTAATATACCAACAACATTAGGCTCATTCATGCAACAAATTTGATGCTTAGAGCCATAAATTTAGCATCTTTAATTAATTTAGGTGAGGATACCTCACTAACTCCCAAGGATTGGAACGATCTCTCCACTAGAGACATAAAACTTAGTGGGGACTTAAAACTTTGATCTTTCGAAAGATGGTCAATTAATTAATTGACCAACTGAACTATTTGTAGCCATCTTAGTTGGCAATGAACCCTTTTCTCCACCTTTGCATGATCACTCCATATCCTTAAAACCAAATATGTCCAATCCTCATCCACATAGTGTTCACCATTCCCTACTCGATCAGATTGAACTTTCCTTCCCAAGGTGCAACTTACCTTTCCTTCCAAATAAAATAAAATATATTAATAGTAATGAGAACAATGGTGGGGATGGGAGCTAGTTTTGGATGGTTTTATACCCAAAAAAATTGAAGACTTCATAACTAAAGAAATGACCACACTTTAAATGAAATTATTTGTGATTTGTAGCTCACTAGATGGAGGAGCATTTGCAAATGGAGATCAATGTTGGGATGAAGTTGTGGAAGAGGTTGTAAAATGAGTATATGAGTTATAGTTTCCACAAATAATTATATACAAGACTTAGGGTTTCAAATTATAGATCACACTAATGGGAAATAGGATTTCGATCCCACTTGCATGATAACCTTGAAATGATTAGTAGATATACCTAACTTCAAAAGAATTACAAATATTCATGTACTTAGTAAAACCCAACAGTAAGTGAAAGGGTGCAGATTAGGGAGTAACACTGAATAATAAGATATTGGATGTGAGTTTAGGAATTAAGGTTTCCCCAAATCATCATAGATAGAAGCTAGGTTCTCATAGATCACCCTGGAAAATGGGAAAAAAAACCGTGCACGAAAGATAAGAAAACCCCATAAATCACCCTTGAAATCCTAGAAATCTTTGCATTGAGGCTTTTTAAGAATATGGTCAGAGCTGCAAATTGTCAAGCAATGATACTCTTTGTGGATCAAACCTTTTAACATTTTATTACTATATCTTTGTTGGGACTTAAGACACCCTTTATGCCCATTCTCTTTGCCACTTCTATGAAGAATGTAATTTTTAAAACATCATTGATTTTGATCTTTATCAAGCACCTATAATTAAGAGCGTATCGGGTCTTACCTCACGTTAGAAGAGCCAAAGCTTGAAGTAGAAGGGTTGTTGTTCAATAACTGAATTGTTTCTTAGCTTTAGCTTTCTTGAATCGTTGGATTTGAATTGTTGAATCTGTTAGAGTCGGTCTAGTAGCCCTCCATCAACGATCAAAACTCTTTGCATTTGCATAAGTAGGTGTCTCATCAGTGTCATCTTATTGCATTCCATTAGGCATGCCATAACCCTGATGGAGGAGCTGGTGTCTTTATTCCCCTCTTGGCATTGCTGGATCAAGTTGTTTCAGTCATTAAACTTTTTCAAGGTTACTTGTCTTGTCTTGAGGTCAAAATTTCTAGGTCTAGGGTTTAGGTCAAATTTGTCTTCAAGGTCATGTCTCTAAAGGTCAATAAGTGCCCAGCAAGCCAGAGGGATGATTTTCAAAGTGTTTCTTCGAAAGATTCTATCTTGTGCAGCTAATTTTCACCTTGGATTTAAAAACCCTGTTTTTAAAGCCAAGGTCATTTTTCAAAACTTTGTAAATTTTGTAAAAATTCAAAATGATTCAAAGGACAGCATGTAACCCTGGCTCCCTTGCCAAGATCCCTCAGATACTACCCCTGCAAAAAATTATCAAAGAAAAGCATCAAATCAGTCAATTTCAGGACAAAAGGAAACCAAAAAGTCAAGTTTATAAAGTGTCAAGGAAAAACAGTGTAAAGTGGGTTTGGGCATGAAATTAATTCAAATAAGGTTATAAAAGTCCCAATCTCCCTCCATCGAGCCTCATTGTGCATCTAAATCATAGAGCAAGTGATTGCAAGAGAGATTGGCCGAAATTTGTGAGCTGGACAGGCGCGTGACCCGTTGAACCAGGCGCGCGACCCGTCAGTGGTGCGCGACCCGTCAGTGGCGCGCGACCCGTCAGTGGCACGCGACCCGTTGAGCGCCCTCCGCCAGTGAAAAATTATAACAGGCGCGACCCGTCAGAGGCGCGCGACCCGTTGGGTGAGGCGCGCGACCCGTCAGAGGCACGCGACCCGTCAGCGCCCTCTTTGTAAAACTGCCTGCAAATTCACCAAGGAGCCACAAATCGACAAACTTCGTAAGGTAGGCCCTCAATCTTAAACAATTCTGGCTTGCCATGGTTAAAGGAAATCATGATTGCATTCTCAAAGGCCTTCATTTGCAAATGAAAAGCTCCACTTTGCTTTGGTTTAAAGTTGTAAAAATGGCTTGGGTTTATATGCTGTTTTAAGGTATTCCCTTGTAATCATTTTTTCCCCATTCCCATTTCTTTTTCCTTGACATTCCATGTAAATTTCCCTTGCAAAATTAGTGAAAGGCCCTAAACCCTACCCCTCTTCCCTAAAAAATAAAAAATCAAGCCCTAACCCTACCTCTCATAATACCCATGTAAACAAATTTATATAATGATGCATATGCAATGATTTTGCAATGATTTTTCCCAAAAATTCCTGTTTTATATATTTATTCCCATTTTCCCTTTAAAGTGTCCCTCCCCTAACATTCCCCTCGTGCTCCTTGTCCCCTTGAAACAGCATTTTAATCAGCAGTTTATAAAGCAGAAACAGCAGTACATTTCAGCCATTTTGCCCCTGAAACCATGTCAGAAACCGAAACCGACTATGAGCAAAGTGATGACCGTGAGTTAACACCAGAAGTTGAGCCTGCTCCGGAACATGAAGAACCATTATTGGGCGCGGATGCATGTGTGCAAGGCGAAGATGAAGATGTTCCAAAGGCGGTTGGCCAAGGCACAAAAAAGGAGAAAAAGGCCCGATCCCCTCCACATCTTGGCCGAGGCTTCCTTGAAGGAGCAAGGCACTAAATAGCTCAGCCACAGCACAAATACCAAGAAATTTTAAACATTTTGGGTCAATTTTGGTTTTTTCAGGCAATTTACAGGTTTTGTCCATTAACGGGTCTCACCCCCTGCGCGACCTTTTCTCTTGGCAACTTCATTTTGCAAAAACTCAGCATTTCCATATTTGTCATGAAAAGTTACATATGCTCATCCATTGCCAAGAGATTTTGTGAAGTTTTGGGCCTCCAGAAAGTCAAAAAACAAGCAAAAAATGACTTTCTGCCACATTTTTGAGACACAGAAAGCAGTTTTGGGAGATTGCAATTTTGGAGGGGCAAATGACCACCAAATTCAGAAATTCCAGTTGGGTTGGAAAGTAGACTCACAGACCTTTCCAACAAGCCCACTCTTGCCCCATTTGGACACCTAGAAGTGCCTCCAAAGGCGCGCGACCTGTCCAAGAAATGCGCGCGACCCATCAGGGAATTTTCACAATTTTTCACTTACAGCTCATGGATTCGCCCAGCTTTTACTAGTTTTGACTTTTGATGGGATTTTTCACCCTCTTTGATGTAATTTATGTATTTTCATGTTGATATGACACTTATTTACCTTCTCTAGAAGATTCATTCATGAAATAGCAAATATTTAATGAATGAATTGGTTTCCTAGCTTATAGAGGCAAGTTGTTTTGACTGCCTAGATTTTAGTGCTCAGTTTAGAATTGGTTGAAACAGCTCCTAGAAGGATGAGCTCGACCCCTAGAGGCAAGGAAAGATGTTAGATTACCTATATTATGTACTTTCTTAGTCATTTTCAGAGGTTGGAAGGTTGGACTCTTGAGGGAGAAGCTCTTATTGTAATATTCACTGTATCTCTGCAATTTTTGGCAAATGAAGACCAGGGTTTTGCAGTCCTTTTTGGGATTCTTGTGGTCACATGTATTGATGGTGTGTTTCTCTCTGTACTTGTAAGTGTGGTGAATCATTTCCTTACTTTTCCTTCTGCAAATTAGGCAAATGAAGTGTTAAAGTAGAATTCATGACTGTCATGCTCTGCTTTTAAGTTTGCTTAATATCAATGTTTTCAACTATTTAAGGGGAATTCAAGGTTATTGCTTGCTCTCCTTAACTCCTCACCAGTCATTCTCATCCATCCATCTCTATCAAAGGCATCAATACTGTTTCCTACCTCGCCCCAAAGAACTCCCTGTGAAAACTGTGTCCAATCCCCGCACCCGAAATTGCCATTCCCCAATTTTCCACCAAAACTTTAAAAATCCCAAATTAAACCTCTTGATCAGTTTACTAGCCTAAAATCAGTGTTTCCCTATTGGTCATCTCGCCCATTGAAGATCTTTACTGAGATAGACCGGAGAGAGCCCTCTCCTGCCCCGTAGGGCTAGCTACGAGGCTAAGTGGTTTGATGTTGCCTTGGAGTTTACCTTTCTCAGCCTGAGGTGAAATTTCAAGCGCTAACATATTGGCGACCATACTGGGGAGAACAAACTTGTCTGTTGATTGATGTGTGTGTTTCATAAGTCTTATACGGAGCCTGAAGTTATGCCAGGTAGCCTTCGAAACGCTTTTGCCTTGCATAAGCGGAAGTAGATAAACGATGCTTCAGTCAATCTCCATGAGCTTGTGAATACGACCACTTCATTTGCATTTTACCCCAGTACATGTATAGAGTTCAGATCTGATTGTTGATGGTGAACAACGATCAGACACTTGAAAGGCTGAAATCATTCACTTGGCGACTCTAAATCAGTTTCAAGATCAGATCCAAAGACTCCACTGGAGGATGATCCCGACCAGCAGAAACATGAAAGGACAACATGCACAAATCAGGTATTCAAGTTGGAATTTCATCCAAGACATTTTGTTCTTTGTCATAAATTATTTCTTCTCTTTTCCCAAGAATGTCAAGAAGGCTTTGCAAAGTATACTATGCTTGAGAAGAGATCCTTGGCCTGCAGTTGATTCTTTCCCTTTGAAGATTGTGAATACCAAAGAAGATCCTTTTTCCGAATTTTGTGATGACCATATTCAAATTGATGAATCTCAAGAGACCAAGACTGATTCTATACCTGTTGTACATATCCCTACACCTTGTAAAATTCCAGATCGGTATAAACCTTTTATTTTACCTTCTGTTCTCAATGCTTTCCCCAAAAACTATGATCTTTACTTGCCGAGGTTTGATGGTGAAAGTAAGAATGTCAACGCTGAGCAACATGTGCAGAATTTTGAGAATTTTCTAGATCTTTTTGAAGTTGATGAAGAAGATGTTAGTATTAGGCTTTTTGCTCTTTCTTTGCAAGCTAAAGTGAAGAGTTGGTTCAAAACCCTGCCTGATGCGAGCATCTCAGATTTCCAGCAGTTTGTCAAAGTTTTTCTCGACAGGTGGATGATCGGGCAGAACCTTTTCTTGATTGTAGAAGAGTATAACCAGCTGAAAAGACTACCAGGGGATATAGTACAACAGTTTTCAGCGAGATTTAACCAAGTTTATTATTCGATGCCAGTTGATATTAGACCTTCTCCTAGATCTGCTCTCTTGCACTATCTGGGTGCCTTTGATCCGGAGATGAAGTTTCAGCTGAGAGAAAGGGATATTGCAACACTTCACGAGATGCAAAACAGTGTAGTAAATGTAGAAGCTCATCTGCTAATCCGAAGGGCAAGGTTGAAAGAAGAAGAGATGAAAAACATAGATCCGGCCGAATCAACATCTCTAGAGGTGAAGCTTGACATTTTGGTAAGTGCAGTGGAAAAGATGATGGACAAGATCAACGCAAGGAATGATTATGATGTTCAATCCCATGGCTTTTCAAATGAAGAAGAACAAATGGCTGATCCAAAAGATTTTGTTTCTTATCCTAGTTGTCATAGATCTGATAGTGATTGTTTTGTAGATCATCTTGGCGAAGAAAGAACTGTTGATATGACCTGCATGCTTGATGATGTCTTTTATACCGATGGTTTGCCTCGGTTTGATCAGTATGATGATGATTATGTTCTCCAAACAAAAGCTAATCTTACAGACAAATTAGCAGCTAGTTTGTGGGAGGAAGAAGTTCACTTTCAGCAGCTCGAATACAGTGATCAACCGATGCATATGAGCTATGACAGTGACGAGGAAAGTGCAGCAAAGTTTGAAGTAAGTGAAGGATCTTTGCCTTTTTGTTTTAATTCGTTTCAGTTCATCAGAGATAACTACCATGCAATCAGAAATCAAATGTCAACAAGTCTTGATTTGAATCATCTTGAGAGCAATGAGAGTTTTGTTCAAGACTTCTCATATTCATATTTGCAACCCCCGAAAGCCATTGATTGTCAAGTTGCAGCTGAAGATTTGGAAGTGGACACTCATGATTTAATGATTCAAGGTGACTCCGTACCATTCTGTTTTGAATCATTTCATTTTTTGAAGGGTAGATTGCATAGTAAATCTTCAAATGAACAGCCTATAACAAATCAGCAATCTCTCAGTGTTAATGTTGAGGATGAGACAGATAACAAAATTCTTGAGCAGCCTATAGCATCAGAGTTACAGCCACCAAATGAAATTGAAGGACAGATTACAGATGAAGCTATGGAAGATGAAATACATGATTTGATGATGCAGGAAGATTCTATACCCTTTTGTTTCGAAGCATTTCAGTTTATAAGGCAGAATCTTTGTAAAATCTCTCAAGAAAAAGATGAACAGCTAGAAGGATGTCATACATTTTCAATGGATACATTGCAGCAGTCTTTCCAGGTTTTTCATGATCCAATAGCTAATGTTTTGGATGAGGTTTGCAGTCAAAGTCTTTCTCCATTAACTACATGTGAGCTTGAAACATGTGCTGATATGAATTTGATCCGGCAGCCAGTTTCTTTCTTATTTTTAGCAGAGGTCTCGTCACAAGGCTCAGATCACAATTTGCATTCATGGTATGAGGAAATGAGAAGTAATCCATTGGATGAGCTAAGTTCCAGTGTGCTTGAATTTCAAGATCCTTATGCAGTGTTTTTGGAGGCGGATAGAGAATTTATATCATTCAACGGATCTGTTTCTAAGTTGTCATGGGAGTTGCCTTTCAGTAGTTCTCTCTTGTTGTTCATAAGTGAGCACTTGCGGAGACTTCGAACAGCAGACAGGATACTTACTTGGTTGCATTGGTTGTTTCATTTCACTTGATCAGGTGATGAATGAAAGTGTTAGAGTAGGTGTTGATGAATAAGCTCCACTTTGAGCATCATTTCCCGTTGGTCGATTGTGTTTAAGTATCGAGTCAGTTTTTAGTTGAGTCATGAGTCCTTTGTGAGTCAATTTTCAGTCTTGTTGTTAAGTTAGTTTGTGTTGGTTTTCAGTCATGCATTTCAGCTTGAGTTTTTGACTCCATTGCCCAATGATACTGGTCTGCTCTCCCAGAGGTCTAAGGTTCTTGGTACCTCCAAGGAGCTACCATCCCCATTGGAGCCAATGTTAGAGTCGGTCTAGTAGCCCTCCATCAGCGATCAAAACTCTTTGCATTTGCATAAGTAGGTGTCTCATCAGTGTCATCTTATTGCATTCCATTAGGCATGCCATAACCCTGATGGAGGAGCTGGTGTCTTTATTCCCCTCTTGGCATTGCTGGATCAAGTTGTTTCAGTCATTAAACTTTTTCAAGGTTACTTGTCTTGTCTTGAGGTCAAAATTTCTAGGTCTAGGGTTTAGGTAAAATTTGTCTTCAAGGTCATGTCTCTGAAGGTCAATAAGTGCCCAGCAAGCCAGAGGGATGATTTTCAAAGTGTTTCTTCGAAAGATTCTATCTTGTGCAGCTAATTTTCACCATGGATTTAAAAACCCTGTTTTTAAAGCCAAAGTCATTTCTCAAAAATTTTGTAATTTTTGTAAAAATTCAAAATGATTCAAAGGACAGCATGTAACCCTGGCTCCCTTGCCAAGATCCCTCAGATGCTACCCCTGCAAAAAATTATCAAAGAAAAGCATCAAATCAGTCAATTTCAGGACAAAAGGAAACCAAAAAGTCAAGTTTATAAAGTGTCAAGGAAAAACAGTGTAAAGTGGGTTTGGGAATGAAATTAATTCAAATAAGGTTATAAAAGTCCCAATCTCCCTCCATCGAGCCTCATTGTTCATCTAAATCATAGAGCAAGTGATTGCAAGAGAGATTGGGCGAAATTTGTGAGCTGGACAGGCGCGCGACCCGTTGAACCAGGCGCGCGACCCGTTGAACCAGGCGCGCGACCCGTTGAGCGCCCTCCGCCAGTGCAAAATTATAACGGGCACGACCCGTCAGAGGCGCGCGACCCGTCAGCGCCCTATTTGTAAAACTGCCTGCAAATTCACCAAGGAGCCACAAATCGACAAACTTCGTAAGGTAGGCCCTCAATCTTAAACAATTCTTGCTTGCCATGGTTAAAGGAAATCATGATTGCATTCTCAAAGGCCTTCATTTGCAAATGAAAAGCTCCACTTTGCTTTGGTTTAAAGTTGTAAAAATGGCTTGGGTTTATATGCTGTTTTAAGGTATTCCCTTGTAATCATTTTTTCCCCATTCCCATTTCTTTTTCCTTGACATTCCATGTAAATTTCCCTTGCAAAATTAGTGAAAGGCCCTAAACCCTACCCCTCTTCCCTAAAAAATAAAAAATCAAGCCCTAACCCTACCTCTCATAATACCCATGTAAACAAATTTATATAATGATGCATATGCAATGATTTTGCAATGATTTTTCCCAAAAATCCCTGTTTTATATATTTATTCCCATTTTCCCTTTAAAGTGTCCCTCCCCTAACATTCCCCTCGTGCTCCTTGTCCCCTTGAAACAGCATTTTAATCAGCAGTTTATAAAGCAGAAACAGCAGTACATTTCAGCCATTTTGCCCCTGAAACCATGTCAGAAACCGAAACCGACTATGAGCAAAGTGATGACCGTGAGTTAACACCAGAAGTTGAGCCTGCTCCGGAACATGAAGAACCATTATTGGGCGCGGATGCACGTGTGCAAGGCGAAGATGAAGATGTTCCAAAGGCGGTTGGCCAAGGCACAAAAAAGGAGAAAAAGGCCCGATCCCCTCCACATCTTGGCCGAGGCTTCCTTGAAGGAGCAAGGCACTAAATAGCTCAGCCACAGCACAAATACCAAGAAATTTTGAACATTTTGGGTCAATTTTGGTTTTTTCAGGCAATTTACAGGTTTTGTCCATTAACGGGTCTCACCCCCCGCGCGACCCTTTCTCTTGGAAACTTCATTTTGCAAAAACTCAGCATTTCAAGATTTGTCATGAAAAGTTACATATGCTCATCCATTGCCAAGAGATTTTGTGAAGTTTTGGGCCTCCAGAAAGTCAAAAAACAAGCAAAAAATGACTTTCTGCCACATTTTTGAGACACAGAAAGCAGTCTTGGGAGATTGCAATTTTGGAGGGGCAAATGACCACCAAATTCAGAAATTCCAGTTGGGTTGGAAAGTAGACTCACAGACCTTTCCAAAAAGAACACTCTTGCCCCATTTGGACACCTAGAAGTGCCTCCAAAGGTGCACGACCCGTCCAGGAAATGCGCGCGACCCATCAAGCAATTTTCACAATTTTTCACTTACAGCTCATGGATTTGCCCAACTTTTACTAGTTTTGACTTTTGATGGGATTTTTCACCCTCTTTGATGTAATTTATGTATTTTCATGTTGATATGACACTTATCTACCTTCTCTAGAAGATTCATTCATGAAATAGCAAATATTTAATGAATGAATTGGTTTCCTAGCTTATAGAGGCAAGTTGTTTTGACTGCCTAGATTTTAGTGCTCAGTTTAGAATTGGTTGAAACAGCTCCTAGAAGGATGAGCTCGACCCCTAGAGGCAAGGAAAGATGTTAGATTGCCTATATTATGTACTTTCTTAGTCATTTTCAGAGGTTGGAAGGTTGGACTCTTGAGGGAGAAGCTCTTATTGTAATATTCACTGTATCTCTGCAATTTTTGGCAAAGGAAGACCAGGGTTTTGCAGTCCTTTTTGGGATTCTTGTGGTCACATGTATTGATGGTGTGTTTCTCTCTGTACTTGTAAGTGTGTTATGTGAATCATTTCCTTACTTTTCCTTCTGCAAATTAGGCAAATAAAGTGTTAAAGTAGAATTCATGACTGTCATGCTCTGCTTTTAAGTTTGCTTAATATCAATGTTTTCAACTGTTTAAGGGGAATTCAAGGTTATTGCTTGCTCTCCTTAACTCCTCACCAATCATTCTCATCCATCCATCTCTATCAAAGGCATCAATACTGTTTCCTACTTCGCCCCAAAGAACTCCCTGCGAAAACTGTGTCCAATCCCCGCACCCGAAATTGCCATTCCCCAATTTTCCACCAAAACTTTAAAAATCCCAAATTAAACCTCTTGATCAGTTTACTAGCCTAAAATCAGTGTTTCCCTATTGGTCATCTCGCCCATTGAAGATCTTTACTGAGATAGACCGGAGAGAGCCCTCTCCTACCCCGTAGGGCTAGCTACGAGGCTAAGTGGTTTGATGTTGCCTTAGAGTTTACCTTTCTCAGCCTGAGGTGAAATTTCAAGCGCTAACAGAATCTATGTGGAAATAACCATTCTAATTAGAGTTGTGTTATGAGGGTTCAAACATGCCCAAAACTTGATCCTCTATAGACTAAAACCCTAGCCCCATCTCTGATAATTCACTCTCAAATACATATATGTATTTTCAATTGTATTTTTTTTGGTCAACTTTTCTTTTAAAAAGAATATTTGTGTATATTGTTCGTTTCTTTGTTTTATTATTATTATTATTTCGAAAGGTTTTAGTATTTTTTTTTGTTTGCTAGGTAATGTGAGTCCTAAGATGGATGGCACGCCTAACCTATGACTTGAGTAGCCACAACCATGGGAATCTAAGTCGTCAAAATCACCCATGGATGGAACTGGGCCTCGGCCACACCAACCCTTAGCATGGCTAGATTTTTGCCCAAGGAGTTTTCAAATGGTGACCTTTACACCACGGAGTGACTTAACAAAATAGCCTGTCACTGGCTCTACGTTTAGTGGGCTTCTAAAGAGTTTAGTATTGTTATTATTTTAATTATGTTTTTTTTCTTTTTCTTTGATTTAAAATGGTTTTTTTTTTTTTTTTTAATTACAGATTTATTTATTTTATTTTTTATTTTTTATTTTTTTAATTTGGGTTTCCCCTTTTTTCTTTTCTTTTTTACGACTTTTTTGACAACACTAGGCTTTCAGATCATGGTTTCTAAATTATTACAATTTCAAGCCTTGAAAAAGAGGATATTATTCATAATGTCTCTTTTTGATTTGGGGGTTGATATTAAAATTTTTGCTCTAAGAGTATTCGTTGTGAAGCAATTGATTTCAGAAAACAAAATTTTATCCTTAAAAAAGGGGCCAAGGGGGTGGTGGGTTGCTACTAGGCGTGCCACTTTTCGAGTTAAGGTTGATTTTAAGGTTTTGGTTGCAACGATATTGATTGCCAAGTTTGAACGTTTTAAAGAAGTTGCAGTTTAACCTTGAAAATAAAAAAATGGCACTATTGTTAGCATCACTTTTTATTTTGGGTGGTTGATTGTAAAGTTCTTTTCAAAAACATTATGACATTGTTAAGGCCATGGTTGCACAAGGTGGTAATATTAACATCGAAAAAATGATGCTACCAGTAGCACCATATTTCAAAACATGTAAAATTAACCACATAATGCAACTTAAAAAAAAAAAAGGAAAACTCTAAGGCGTTCTTATCAAGTTGGTTACCAAATTATACTTTATATTACAAAGCTTTCTGTTTGGTTTTCCAACAAAATAATGTTGAAACAATGACACATGGCACGTTGTACAAGTTCACTTTACTGAAAATGTGTATAATCAGGTCATCTTTGGAGATTGGGCATAATGCTTTCTTGGAGAATCCAATTTCGATCAAACTGGTGGCGTTGGAAAGAGGACTCAGAGGGCTACCATAGTTTGCAATTTCAGCCTTGGAGATCCTGAATTTTGTAGATACATCAGATACAATATCGAGCTCCTACAAAGTGAAAAAAGGTGTGTAGTTTTTTTTTTTTTAATTTTGCATAAGTTTGGTTTGAAAAATTAGTTTGAAGGAATTGAAAGGGCATAGTGAAGAATAATTATCATTAATTGATGCCCCGAAGAAATAATTGTTGATTTGTGTAATGTAAAGGAGGTTTCCCCCTCAAAGAAGTTGATTTTGAAGTTGTTGATCTATCTTTTCTATCTTTTTGTGAGTTGATTTCATAACATATTCATACCTGTGTGTATGATGAGGAAAGAAGTTTCTAAATTAAATCAAATTTTCCCTGTGTTTATAATGACTTTGAGGGTCATGGGTCATAATTATAATAATTGTGTAAGGTATTACAAGCATGGAATTAAGGACATTAATCCTAACCCTAGGTTGACCTCATTGGAAAAGAGGGCAAGTTCTCTAAGGAAGAGAATCTAAGATATCAATGAGTTGAGTAAATGGTAGGGTTGATTATGAAATAAATGTTCATGTTTATGGTGACTTGAATATGCCATTTATGATTGATTATCCATCATGTAAAGGTGGTATGTGACAATTTGTGAAATGCGTTTTCTTTTTTAGGAGTGATCAATAATGTAGCTTTTGTTGTTTAAACAAATTGTTAGATAGACTTTGTTTTTAGATATTGGAAGCCTATTTCATGTTAATTGATATAAAATCCAATCTATGTCATGGTGAATCAAAAGGAAGGGTTTCTATGTTATAAATTGATACATATTGGATCATTATAGTAATTGTCATCCATCTTGATGCTTTCAAAGTGGACAAATTGGAGGAATCAACTCACAGGACCCTTTTAACTGGTGATTCATAGTTTGGTGAATTGGGGTTTGAAACCTTTCAAAAATAGTTTAGGAATTAAGTGAATTTTTTTGGGGATAAAATTTTTCTCTTTAAGCACTTCACCCCCTCATGTTATTCAATACTCGAATACATTTCAAATGATGCAAGAAAGACCTTAAAGGGAGTCTATATGCAAAAGTTATGCCACCTTGAATTTAACCTTCCCGTTTTGACCACCATGACTTGAGAGGATGACATTTCAACCCACATTATTCATGGAAAAGGGGCTAGCCATGTGATCCAGTGGATAAAAATCTGCTCAAAAATGCTCAAAAACTCCCAAAACTAGCGCCAAATCGTAGATCTCGTCAATGTAATTCCAACAACACTTGAATAGCCTCAATTCGACACTGTATGAGGAAGTTATCGTGTTCTAAATTTTTTGGCAAACAACTAAAAAGTCAACTTGCAGGGTTGATTGTGCAAACCTTAAGTTGATGTCAGCAGGCGAACTGAATTGTATGGCTGGCAGGTAGGTCATTCCTGTTAGGAAACGTAACGTGTTGGTATTGGTTAGAGGGTTCATGATTTGGGCCAATTCCGGGTCATCATTTGGGCCAATCAAAGGATTCCATGTGGCCTAATAAAAGGATGCCACGTGGCCTTGGGAGTGGTACCAAATTTTTTGTAAATCAACTGACCAACTCCGTGGGGTTCAACCCCATGACCTCCCAAATGCGCAACATATGCTTGACCAATTGGACTACATTATGGTTCTTATTAGACATATTGGGCATATTATATTTAATGTATTATGGTCCGATGGTTGAGGGAAAGAGTCGGGTCGCAGGTGCGCCTAACCAACCCAACCACTGGTTCTATTGGCGGCATATAATCGATGACGATGAAACATTGAGCCAAGCACGTGGCGTTAAACACTTGCCCATGGCCATATAACATTTAATACAAGCGACCACGACATGTGGTGTTAACCGCCCATGCCCTTGGCCATATAACATTTAATACAAGCAACCACTAGGCTAGTGTTGGGCGTGTGGCTCACCTCCCATGCCATGATCACATGAATATCCCGAAACTAAGGGCAGAGGCTATGATCATTAAAAAATAATTTAACATATATTTAATTCAAAAACTAACAATGCTGAGGTTTGTGTTTCGAACCCAAAATCTTCGGGTTTCCAATGTAGCAACCCAACCAACAGACCACAGAATGACTTTGTTGCTCAGATTTGCAGAGCAGGACAGTTTGTAGAGCTATTTGCGGACAGTTTTAAGAGAGAGGCTTATCCTAGGCATTTTTAAACCTTTTTGAGCCTAAGAAGAGCATATACAAGGGTTTTTGGGAGTTTTGGATGCAATGGAAGTGCTATTTTTGCAATTTGAGACTTATATGTTGATGTATTTGAGCATTTGAACGTATAATAAAAAAATCCACCATTAGAATCTGGACCCAAAGACGTAGCCTAGGAGGGGTGAATTTCGTCATCAATTTTTTTTGTTTTGATGTTGCATGTTGTCCATTTTAACTGTTATATTATGTAAAATTCACTTTAGTTTGTGTTCTTTTACAATCACGATCCATTGCCTAAAAGGCATAAACTAGCTTGAAAAACACTTTTAATTTTGGATTAGTATGGTATCATAGCATGGATTTTTTGAAGGTGTGACAAAATTTACAAGGTCTAAATTGAGAAGAGGAGAAGGAGAACCTAACCCTCAAATTGGCTCAAGGAGGCCTCAAACTCCACAAGTCATGCCACATGAAGAAGGAAAAGGAGAAGAGTTGATATGTTAAGATGAGAGAGGTTTTAGAAAGGCTTGAGGACCTAAGCCTCAAATTGGCTTAAGGAGGCCTCAAACTCAACAAGTTATGGCACATGAAGAAGGAAAAGGATAGGAGTCGATGTCTGAAGATGAGAGAGATTTTAGAAAGGCTTTCTTTGATATGACTGAGATGGTGAAAGTGTTGTACAATGATAGAACAACAGGGTTGCAAGGAGAAATTTCTAATCAACCAAAGGTAACGATGATAATGGGAGCAAGCCTTCACCTCCTCATCCTCCTTCACCTCCATCTACACCTCCATTCTCACCTCCTTCATCCCATAGACCTATTCCTTCTACATCTCCAAGAGGATATATTGTATCCTTTGATTAAGCTTGATGTAAAGTTTGAATTGTCAATGTACAATGGGGAAGTGTATGTTGAAAAGTTGGATAATTGGGTTCATCAATTTGAAGTCTATTGCAGGATTCAAAACATTGATGATGATGTCACAAAGATCTAGCTTAATTCTCTTCGCTTGGAAGGTGTAGCCCTCATTTGAGGGGAGGCCAGAGCTTAAGAAGATTTAAAGAAAAGTGGTAAGATTATATCTTCTTGGAATGATTTTATAGTTGCATTAAGAAGGTGTAATGTCGCCCCCTCTCACATATACCCACTTTCACCTCCTTACTCGGGTTAAATATGAGATGAGGGGTTACTATGATATGACTCAACCTCTTAGATGACCTTAAGGAAATGGAGTCGACACAACAAGACGTTACTAACTTCCCTCAAGTGCCACAGGACCTACAGGAGTAACCCTACCCCTCTATGTGTCCAACCCCTAAGAAAACTCATCTTTTCCCTCACCTAGAGCCCCAGTCGCTCCCTTGCCAAGGTCTCCACGTGACTATGGGTTCCCAGTCACTCCCATAGGCCTTCATTAGTGTGATTGTGGTCTTTTTTTTCCAGTGTTGTGCCAACGACTGCAAGAATTAAGGATATTTTCTAGGGTTGGGGCTTAGCCTCTGCCTAGAGAGCTATGAAACTTCCAGAACTCACAAAAGACATGAAGAAAATGCTTGTAAACCAAAAATGGAACTAGGACTTGACCTGAACATCCCCAAATGGGACTCCTACAGGTAATGAATGCAAGTCTGAACATAGGGGACTGAAAACTGATCTGAGGTTTAACAAGAAGGGTCTCTACCTTCTATCATTAGTTGTATTAATACGAATTGGGTCTTGCATTCATTATTTATTCAGTTATGAGTGAAAACATGAAAAGAGCCATGACTAATATATGTAATAAAACCATTCTTGTAACCACCATATAACCAGATAAATAACAATGAGAGAACAAACATTAAAGCCACATAATAACCGATACATTTCCTTACCAAAAGAAAGACAAACTTAGATTTATTAACCATAAGGAATTACCAACCGGGTTCAAGCCTTCCATGTTCCACCCGACCATAGATTAGCTGAACCAAATCTTTCTTTCATCCAATCACCCCTGTTCCATATTCCAAGCATGGATGTGGGATCTCATGGCATAAACCAATCCAAAGACAACCAAGGGAATCCAAAGGGTAATCCACCTCCACCCTCTCCATACCGTGATCACACCTAAACCAATGTCAAGATCATAAAACTGAATCGAGCTTGGATGCCTCAAAATTTCTTCACCATCCTTGAGGAAGTTTCTTGTCTCCACATTTAGGCTTTACCATGTATCTTGCCATTACCTGTAAAGGGATCCCGAGGCCTTCGGGAATTTTCCTGAGACCACCTCACCCCAGATTTTGAAAACATCCAACAATCCATAGCTAAAACTAAGAATAATCTCATCACACCATGGCTATCTGGAAATGGAAAGGATAGGCTAAAATCTACTGTCGAATCCCGACAAAATCCATGCCAATGACAGCAAAAGAACTATATACCAACATGCACATACCATGCAAATCACAACCAGCTAGGAAATCACACATGCAAGTTGTTACCTGCAAGTGCTCCCGTTGAAACTGTTTGATCCTTACCTTCCTTTTCTTTCCTTGTCTTTTCTTGCTTTTACTTTCCTTTCCTTGCTTACTTACGTTCTTTCTCCTCTTGGTGCCCCTCTCTGAGACAAATTCTAACACTAAACTGACAAAAATATGATCAAAAGCTACCTACTGATGTTCTAAGGTCTTTTTACTGATGATGCCTTTAATTTCTCTAATTTTCAATTATTTTCCTTCATTTTCCTCCTCACATGAAACCTGTGACCTTTCACATTACTTTTCTCCTAATTTCCATTATTTTCATAAATAATGTGCCAAATATACCCCTTTTCCTTCCCAAAGCCTTAGTCATTGCCTTCGCCAATTTCCCCTTAGCCATAAAACACAATAATTGATGCCCACTAGGATATTTTTCCCAACATTCAACTTGGAATAAGCATCCCTTGTCCGCGGTCTTATTTTACCTTTATTAACTTTTATTACATGAACTTTTAACTCGGGGTTGTTACAGACCCCTCCCCTTTATGGGAACATCGTCCTCAGTGTTAAATCACAGATAGACCCAACAAAACCGCTGAAGAGCAAAAACATACTACCTATGGAGCTTTCTGACCAAACTCGTTGCAATATTTACAATAACATCATGCTCAAAAGCAAAACCATCATGTAAAATATGACAACCATACTGCCTGTTGGAGATTTATAACTTAGCTCATTGTGGTATTTACAATAGAAACCATACATAAATATGTACAAATACCAAGACTCATTTGCCTTTACCAAAAAAAATAAAATGAAGGATACATAGCCCACATATGATCAACCAACTCCCATGTAGCTTCATCGGGCCCAAAGCGATTTCACTGCAGTTTAACTTGCTCGAGTGCTCTGTTCCAACACACGAGATGTTTATGCTGCAATATGCATTCGGGTTGCGGCTATAATTCTCCTTCTTGCTCCACCTATAATACAGACCAATCAATAACATGATCAACATCCTTTACATATCTTTTAAGCTATGAAACATGAAAAACATCATGGAAATTCACTATCAGAGGTAGTGCAAGTCTGTAGTCCACTGGTCCAATCCTCTCAAGGATATCAAAAGCCCCACAATACCGTGGTGCGAACTTGGCACATGATCCAATCCTCAAGGAGATCTTCTTGGGATTGATGCACAAATACACATGCTCCCCAACCTGAAACTCCTTAAATGCCTTGTGTTGGTCTCCATAACTTTTCTATCTATATTGTGTTGCCTTTAGATTCTTCTTTATAACCTACATTTCTTGTTCTATGTCTGCCAACATGTCCAATCCAATAAGTACCATGTTCACTGGATCACTCCAGCTGATTGGAGTGTTATAACTCTGCCCATACAGTGCCTTAAATAAACTCATCCTCAGTGACTCCTGATGATCATTGTTGTATGCAAACTCAACTAATGGAAGGTACTCCTCCCATATCTTATGTTGATGCTTGACATACATCCTCAACATGTCCTCCAATATCCTATTGACCCTCTATGTCTGTCCATATGTCTATGGATGAGAAGTTGTGCTAAAATCCAACTCTGTCCCCAATCCTGCAAACAACTCCTTCCAAAACTTGGAAGTGAACTTGACATCCATGTCCAACACAATCTTCTTCGGAACACCATGCAATCTCATGATCTCCCTGATGAAGACTTGTGCTACCTCACTAACGGAATAGGTAGTCTTCACTGGAATGAAGTAAGCTACCTTGCTTAACTTGTCTACCACAACCATGATAGAATCATGCTACCTCAATGTCCTCATAAGACTTGTAATGAAATCCATGGAAATGACCTCCCATTTCTACTCTGGAATTCGAATAGGCTAAAGCAACCCACTTGGATGCTTACACTCTGCTTTGACCTGCTGACAGTTCAAACCTATCGCCACGAACTTTGCCACTTCCTTCTTCAAATTCATCCACTAGTAGAAATTCTTTAATGTTGTCAACATCTTCTAATATCATGGGGGACCTGAATATGGTTTTACATGAAACTCCCTCGAGATAAGCTTCTTGATTTCATTGTCATCTGACACATAGATCTTATCCCTAAATCTCACCAAACCATCTGTTGGAAGATGATAATCCACATCCTCATCACTTGTACACTACTGTAACATGTGCATAAGTTCCTTGTACTTGTCATCCTGTTGTTCTTCTTGGAGGATCTAATCCTGTAAATCTATCCCATATGAGCTCACTGCTACAACATGGTTCAACTGCACCTTCCTGTTGAGAGCATCCACAACCTTGTTCTCGTTTCTCTTAATGCACCTGATCTCAAAGTCAAACCCACTAAGGGTAGCCAACCATCTAGCTTTCCTAGCTTTCAAATTTGGTTGGTCAAACAAATATCTCAACCCACTGTGATCGCTCATCAACACAAATCTTCTGCCAATAAGATAATGTCTCCACGTCTTCAAGGCATGAATAATAGATTCCAACTCAAGATAATGAGTCACATAGTTCTGCTCGTGCTCATTTAGTTTCCTAGACTCATAGCATATCACTTGTCCCTCCTACATAAGGAATCCACCAATCCCTCTCTTGCAAGCATCTATAGATACTACAAACTCTTCAGCCAAATCTGCAATCTTTAACACTGGAACATTTGTCAACAACTGTTTCAATTTCTCAAAAGTGGATGCACACCCCTTTGTCCATTCAAACATCTTACCTTTCCTCTACAATGATGTAATAGGATAGGCAATGTGATAAATTCTTGATGAACCTCCTGTAGTAACTTGCTAAACCCATGAATGATCTGAATTCCTCCACATTTCCAGGAGTTTCCCACTCCATTATAGCCTTTATCTTGTCTGGATCTATTGCTATGCCATTCTTGGAAACAACATGTCCCAAGTAGTGTACTTATGTCTGAAAGAAACTGCACTTGCTAAGCTTAGCATACAACTGATGCTCTCTTAGCAATCTTAACATTGTTGCTAAATGCTCGACATGCTCTTCCTCATTCTTAGAATATATTAAGTTGTCACCAATGAATACAATAACAAAATTGTCTAGATAAGGATGCAACATACTATTCATCAAACATATAAATGTAGCTGGAGCATTAGTCAAATAGAATGGAACTACAACAAACTCAATATACCCATACCTGGTCCTGAAGGAATTCTTGTAGATGTCTTCTTCTTTGATGCATACATGATGGAATCTTGATCGCATATCTATCTTTAAGAACATTATTTCTCCCTTTAACTGGTCAAACAAGTCGTCAATCCTCGAAAATGGATACATGTTCTTGATCATCACCTTGTCCAAATTCTTGTAATCAATGCACAATCTAAGAGTACCATGTTTCTTCTTTACAAACAATATTGGTGCACCCCAAGGTGATATTCTTGGCCTAATGTATCCCTTGTCAAGCATTTCCTTCAAGTGCAACTTTAACTCCACTAATTCCAAAGTGCTCATCCTATAAGGTGCCTTTGATGTTAGTACTGCCCCTGGTACCAACTCAATAGAAAAGTCTACTTCCCTGTGCAGAGGAAACTTTGGAATCTCTGCCGGAAACACATCCTAAAACTGCTATAATATAGGGTAACTCTTGAGTATTTTTGCATCCTCAACATCTTTACCCTTGTCATTGGAAATATGAACTGCAAACATCACACACCCTTTTATGCAATTATGCTTAGCTTGCATAGTTGTTACCATCCTCACTAATGTAGGCTTCTTCTTCCCCTGCAATATTCTCTTCTCTCCATTATAACCCAGGGACTTAATAGCCTTGTCACAAAAAATCTACTTTGGTCCTCTGAAGATACATCCAATCCATACCCAAAAGCATACTATATGATCCCAATGGAAGTACACTCAAATATGTTGTTGTAGGCATATAATTCAACTCAAATTCACAAGCTCTTATCCAGTGATGAACTCTCTTCTTCGTACCAAGTCAGGATTAACATAACTATAATTATATATAGGATCAATCAAAATAGAAATAACTTGATCACAAAGCTTACCGTTCATCTCAATGATAGATGCCTTGTGATCTGCTTGCCTATTTTCCATAGCTGCATAAATCCGAGGAATACTATGACCAACATCCCCAACTGTTTGTGCCTCCTGAAAACTATAGATTTGAGGCCTACCTCCCTAGTACAATGGAAATTCCTTCTTACGATGATCTTTTCCACATATCCAACACTGCAACGATGTTCTATTATCACCTCTAGATTGATTCTCTCCAGGATGCGACGCATGTCCCTTCTCAACTGCATTGAACTTCTTGTAAGGAGCAACATTTTCTTTCTCACCTGCATCTTGAGGTCTTCCCCACTTCAGTGGCCATTTTACTTTTACTTTCTCATTTCCCTTCAAGTCATGTTTAGGTTCAGCTTTTCGCTTTGACTGCTCATAATAATACATCAATTTACGAATGGCTTCCTGTAATGATCTAGGCTCATCAAACTCAATTTGGTCTCCATATGTTGCTGGCAATCCACTGACGAATCATTGAATCGTAGCCTTCTCCTCCTTGAGATATCCCACATGCCTCAACAACTACAAGAATATGCTAGTATACTCATCATCTGTCATAGAACCCATTTGTAGCTCATAAAACTCCCTAGCTCTATCATCATGGTACCTCTCTGATAAGTACTTCTTGTTGAAAAGTGTGCAACAAGAAATGCTTGTTGAGAATGCAACAAGATGATGGAGCTTAGTGAAAAGAGTCGCCTTCACTAAGTAGGCCCGCAGGCAAATTATGGTGCAAGTTCTATTTTTGATCACAATGTGGATGATCACAGTGTGGATGATCACGGTGTGGGTGATCACAGTATGAGTGATCACAGTGTGGGTGATCACAGTATGAGTGATCACAATGTGGGTGACCACAGTGTGGGTGACCACAGTGTGAGTGATCACAGTGTGGGTGATCAAAGTCTATTTTTAGACTGGCTGTCAAAAATAGAAAAGTCAAATATTATTGTCTCATAATACTATTTGGACTATAAACTTGATTTTATTCTCTTGGAGCACTTCAGGATGAGCTACGGATGTGGTACATGTAGATCCCAGAGGGAAATACGTGGTTACCTATGGGATGACTAATATTTGCATGCAGGACTTCAGTTAGAACTCAAGTGAGTTGAGTTTAGTGGACTGGAGGTGCAGTTGATGGAGTTGTGTTCAGTTTAGCCTTGTTAAACTAGTTGTATTTAGTCTAACTGATCAATAGACTAGAGATGAGTTGGGTGAATTAGTTATTAATTAATTCACAAGTTATTAACTCATAATGCAACTATAGAATACATTAGTTAACTCAGTTGCATGTCAGTGCATGTTCAGTTCAGTAGGGATAGGTGTTAGAGAATCAGATTGCTATCAGTTGTGACTATAGTTGTGCATGATGATTTGCACAATCAGAGGGATTGAGTATGCCAATGAATTGGCCAATATCAAGATTTGTAGCCTATGCTCACGTCCAACAGAGTGTGAGTGATTATTTGCAGGTCAAATACGAGTTTGGTAAGCCATTCTCATCAGTTCTTGAGTAGGTATTGAGCTGGAGAGGCAGGCAAGCAGTGGAATAGATTTGGAGATCAAATATGAGCTGTATTGTGTGTAACAGGTGGAGCTGGTACTGGATTGCTTGTGATTAGCATTGTACTTTGTAATGTTACATGATTCAATCAATATAATATACAGATAGTTGGGGTTTTTAGCGAGATGCTTTCCCCGGGATACATACTATGTTAATGAGTTTGATTTATGCTTCTATGTGTGCCTGTGAATGTTTCTGCTTCTGTAAATTGATTATCAACGTAGAGGAGATTATTTATTATACATGTTCCGCTTATAATTGTATGATCAGGATAATTTATGTGAATATGTGTTAAATTATTCAAAATTTCTACACTTCTTCTTGAATATCCTCTCAAAATCATCCCAAATCAAGTCTTCTTTCAAAATACCTTTGACATTCTTCACATCTTCCCACCAGATATTTTCTTTCCCTTTAAGACCTAAAGTGGTTATCTTAGCTTTCATGTTCTATGAATAGATATGCAATCTGAAGAATTTCTTCATCCCAAGCAACCATGCCTATGCATCTTTTGGCTTCTTCATATATCCATCAAATGTAGGAGGCTTGACTTTCTTGAATTCCTCAAGAAAATACTCACCCCTCCTAAAAGGATGATGACGGTGATAACTATGATCATTTCCCCTAGATGAGGAACTAGAATGATTCCCATACATACCAGTCCTCTTATCAGGTGATTCCAGTGACCTGCCAACTCTAACTGTGTCCTCTCTATCCAAACTATATGGTGGTTGAGATCTGCTACCATAAGCTCCATTAGTTTTCTTTTCCTACTCTTGACCAATCCTCATCTGTCCCTGTCTTTGTAACTCCCACAAGATTTGAAGGATTGTTGCGTTAACCTCTACTTGCTTCTCCTAAGCCATTGCAAGTCTTTCCCGAGCCTCGACAAACCTATCATTGTTTACTTTGAAACTTTTGATCTCTACCCTCAAGCTCCTTAATGTATCTGTTATCCCAAGAGAATACTCTTCTCCTTGTTGCCCAATTGATCTGTAGGGAGAGTCACGAAAATTGTAGTCTACCATTTTTCTTGTCATCTTTGATTTATCTTCTTCCTACAAGTGTACCATGTTAGATAAACCAAATAGATACCAAAATAAAATACATACCTTAGTGATGTTCAGCGGAGGCTAATCTCATCTACAAGATCATTCCATATTAGCATGTACATGTATAATCTTAAACATATCCTTATAACAACATAACGACATCATACATGATCATACCAACTGTACACTGTGATCCCATGCATGACAACCATAAACTTGACAACATCAAACTTACCCAAGGAGAGTGAAACCACGCTCTGATACCACCTTGTGGTATCACATATGACCCAAAGAGAGCACAACCCACTTTGATACCACCCTGTAATGTTGCCTCCTCTCACATCTACCCACTTTCACCATCTTACCCAAGGTAAACATGAGATGAGGGGTTACTATGACATGACTCAGCCTCCTAGATGACCTTAAGTAAATGGAGTTGACACAACAAGACTTTATTGACTTCCCTAAGGTGCCACGGGACCTCCAGGAGTAACCTAATCCCTCCTGGTGTCTAACCCCTGAGACAAACTCACATTTTCCTTGACCAAGAGCCCTAGCTTCTCCCTTGCTAAGGTATCCATACGATTATGGGTTCCTAGTTGCTCCCATAGGCCTGCATCAATGTGACTGTGGCCTTTTACTGCTAGTGTTGTGCCAGCGACTACAAGAATTAAGGCTATTTTCCAAGGCTGATACTTAGCCTCTTCCCAAAAAGCTATGAAACTTCCAGAACTCACAAAAGAAATGAAGACAATGCTTGTAAACCAAAAACTGGAACTAGGACTTGACCTGACCATCCCCAACCGAGATTGACATTCTTTCAAACACTTGGTAGATATGAAACCTACAGGTAATGAATGGAAGTCTGAACATAAGGGACTGAAAACTTATCTGAGGTTTAACAAGAAGGGTCTCTACTTTCTCTCATTAGTTGTCTTAGCACCAATTAGGTCTTGCATTCATTATTTATTCAGTTATGAGTGAAAACAAGAAAAAATCCATGACTAAGATTTGTCATAAAACCATGTTTATAACCAACATATAACCAGATAAATAACAATGAGAGAATAACCATTAAATCCACATAATAACTAATAAATTTCCTTACCAAAATCAAGAGAAACTTAGCTTTTATTAACCATAGGCAATTACCAACTAGGTTTGGGACTTCCACATTCCACCCAGCCATAGATTAGTTGGACCATATCCCTCTTTCAGCCAATCACCCATGTTCCATATTCCAAGCATGAATGTGGGATCTAATGGGATAAACCAATACAAAGACAACCAAGGGAATCCAGGTGTTAAACCACCTCCACCCTCTCCATATTGTGATCACACCTAAACTGATACCGATATTACAAAACCAAACCGAGCTTGGATGCCTCATAATTTTCTTCATCATCCTTGACGAATTTCCCTGTATCCATCATTAGGCTTTACCTGTGTATCCCACCATTAGTAGTCAAGGTATTCCTAGGCCTTTGGGAATTTTCTTGAGACCACCTCACCCTAGATTATGAAACCATCCGATAATCCAAAGCTCAAACCGAGAACAATCCCATCACACCATGGCTATCCAAAAATGGTAAGACTAGGCTAAAATCCATTGTCGAATCCCAACAAAATCCATACTAATGACAACAAAAGAACTATATACCAACATATACATACCATGCATGTCAAAACTAGCTAGGAAATCACACATGCAATCTGTTACTTGCAAGTATTCCCACTGGAGCTATTTGATCCTTGCCTTCCTTTGCTTTCCTTGTCCTTTCTTGCTTTTCCTTTCCTTTCCTTGCTCTTCCTTTCCTTTCCTTGCTCTTCCTTTCCTTTCCTTGCTTGCTTACTTTCTTTCTCCTCTTGGTGCTTTCTCCTCTCTGAGACAAATTCTAACACTAAACTGACAAAAAGCTAACCAAAAGCTACCAACTAATGCTCCGAGGTCTTGTTATTGATGATGGCTCAAATTTCTTCAATTTTCCATTTTTTTCCTTCATTTTCCTCCTCATATGCAACCTGTGACCTTTCACCTTCATTTTCTCCTAATTTCCATTATTTTCATAAATAATGTGCCAAAAACACCTTTTTGCCTTTCCAAAGTCTTAGCCATAAAACACAACAAGTGATGTCCACTATGATATTTTGCCCAACATTCAACTTGGAATAATTGTCCCTTGCTTGCAGTCTTATTTACCTTTATTAACTTTTATTACATGAACTTTTAACCTAAGGCTATTACAAAAGGAAATTTTATCCATTAGCTCACAAGCAAAAAAGAAATTGATTGGCAAAATTTTAGATAAGCTAAAGGTCAAAGTGTCCAAAGTTACACACAAGAATTTAGAAGAAGAACTTTAATCTTGGGTGTTGATTTGACCTCACAAGATACTCTCCTTAAGCATATAAGTAGATTACATAGTTATTTGAGACATGCTATACTTATGTTTAATCCCACAAATCTATATGAAGTATGTGTTTAGGCAACTCCTTTAGAATCAGGAGGCAAAAATGTTCCTCAAGGGTCCAACAAGAAACCCTTTAAATATGGAAACAAAGGAAAGGGGAAGTTTAAAGGCAAGGGTAAGAAAAATGCTACTGTCAAGAAAGAGGGAGAGAAACTTACTTGTAAACGATGTTCAAAAGATGAGTATGATGAAGACCACAGTTGGAAATTAAGTGAAAAATTGAGACTATAGAAGTTCAATAACAAGGAGAAACAAAATTATGTTGCTACAACTCAATAACATCTAGGATCAAATTCAGGTGACGAAAACAAAATCACAACCATGGGAATGAGAGGCATAACTTCTAAGGCAAGTATTAGTTCTTCTAGCAAGCCTATTGAGTCTCAAAATTATAAAGAAAGAAGTGAGTTTTTCCATATCAGGGTCATTACAAAGCATACAAAGGTTGACACATTATTTGATAGTGGATCTAAAGACAATCTTATTTCTGAAGCAATTATCAAGAAACTTAATTTAGATACTACACCTCATGCAAAACCTTACCCTTTGGGTTGGGTATGTGATGATGCCAAATTGCAAGTGACGAGAAAATGTAAACCCAAATTTTCCATCACTGTTAATTTTATAGATGAGGCAGAGCTTGATGTTGTACCCCTTGAGATTTGTGGGATTGTCATAGGGAGTGTTGAAAATGCAACAAGAAATTCCTAATTTTATTTTCCCTTGATTAAATTACGAGAAATTTGAATTTCAATTTCAACAGAATACTTGGAGGTAGTTAACTGAGGTAACATGGATCTTGTCACTTAGTTAACTCAGTAAATTTAAGTTGGAGACACTTGAGTTCAATTCTACATGATTAATAGCTAATTTGTAGCAATCTATTTCAGTTAATTTGAGTTATTTTCAGTGTAACTAGTTCTCACTGTCAGTAGAACTAATGAAGGTCAAGTTAAGGGTGTGTAACTTTTTCACACTGAGTGATCATCCAGTTAACTGATCAATCAACCCAAAAGAATTGATGCATGCAAATAATTTGAGTTACCCAATTAAGATTGGAGTTCAAGGGAAGTGTACTATTAGTTGTAAACTATCCCAAGTTGTACATGTCATATGTGTAGTCAAAGAAGGACCTAGAGGAATTGTGCAATACAGATTGAGGAAATTCCTAAATAATAGGGGGCTAATTCCTTGAGGAGCAACGCAAGGAAATAGGAGCTTGGAGGTTTGGAAAATTGGATAAAGATTGGCCAAGGTCAGTGAGTTAGGTAGAGGATAGAAGATAAAGGTGTAGGTTGAGCTCAAGCTTCAACATAGAATATTGTATTCATCCATATTATTTGATTAATGAAATACATATTGTAAGGGGTTTTGAGAAGTTGCTTTCCCCTAGAGAAATCTCTATGTATGTGCTTGATGCATGTTAATTATTTGTGTTCTCGATCATGAATTTACTTTCGTAGATTAGTATAGTAGCTCTTAGTCTTGTAATTTAGAAAATTTCATGAGCAGTTTAGAATCTACACATCAATTTCTACATGGTATCAGAGCCAGGTTCACGGTAGAGAAGAGATTTTGAAGTTGTCATTGTAGGAGATTCAAATTTGAAGACCAGTGTTACAGGTTTTCTCCATGACTGAGAATATGGTTTTCAATGGATTGAGGCTTGAGTATGATTTGGAAGGAGCCACAAATTTTGAGGCATGGAAGGTCCGCGTGGAGGCAGCATTGTATGGTAATGGGCTACTAGAATCCATCAAGACAGATGTAGCAAAATCCCCAACATGTAATGCCAAGGATCTTTCTCAGTGGAAGAAGGATGTGGCTAAAGTGAGGAGGATCATATTGGAGGGAGTTAGAGATCATATTGTCTCGAATATCCATGGGAAAGATACTCCTTTCATGATGTGGAAAACATTGAGAGAGTTGTTTGAGAACAATAGTGACCACAGGGAGCTGGCACTCAAGGATAAGCTTCGAAGTATTAAGATGAAAAATAATGAAGCAATTCTACAGTGCCTAATTAGGTTTACACAATGTCGTGATGAACTTGGTGGGGTCGGTATTATTGCCCCTAAAGAAGATATGGTAGCTCTAGTCGTCTTGGGCCTTCCCAAAAGGTGGCATAATTATCAAGATTCAGTAAATGGTAGAGAGAAACTAATAAGTTGGGAATGGTTATGGTCTAATCTAGTGAAGGAAGAAATAAGGTAAAGAAATAGAGATGAAACTTCATCCAAGGGCGAGGATGAAGAGAATTGTGCTTGGGTTGGAAAGGTAAAGAAAGGGAAAGGGAAGAAATCCCAATCCAAAGTAGAATCTGGTCAAGGGGGAAAGAAGAAAGACTTGTCAAAAATCAAGTGATTTCACTGTCATGAACTGGGACACTATGGCACGAAATGTCACAAGAAAGCAAACAAGAGGACTGCAGGAGGAGCAACAGGTGAAGCTTTGGCTTCATAGTTCGAACTTGATTTTACCCTCATTGCATGCATGGAAAGCACAATGATGGATAGTGTGTGGTATCTTGACAACAGTGCCTCATTCCACATGACAGGCAACAAAGAATTTTTCAGTGACTTGGAGGAGAAGGATCCCTAGATGCATATCGAGATGGGAGATCATGGAAGGTATAACGCAATTGAAATTGGTACAGTTACTTTTAAGAGGGATTATGGCTCCCCTCTTAGGATCAAGGATGTGATGTATGTACTAGTTCTGAAGAAAAATCTAGTTTTTGTCGCGGTGTTGGAAAATTGTGGCTACGATGTGATGTGGAATACTATGAAGCATTGAGAAGAAAAGGTGTAGAGCTGAGATGTCAATGAATTATGGCATAAAAGACTTGGCCATTTGCATCATAGCGCTTTGAAGATCATGTAGCAGATTTATACATGCATCCCAAGTGGAGCACTAGAGCAGCAGGATACATGCAAAGGGTGTGCATTGGAGAATTACACAAAATCCAACTTCAATGATTAGGATAACAGGGTGCATGCAATCCTTGAATGGATCCATTATGATGTATGTGGACCTCTCTCGATAGCCTCCATTGCCAAGCACATGTATTATGTTATATTTGTATATGATTTCTCACGGAAGTGTTGGATCTACTTCATGTAAAAGAAATACCAGACATTCTCCAAATTTGTTGAGTTTAAAGCACTTGTTGAGAAAGAGTTGGGCATGAAAGTAAAGGCTCTCAAGAGTGATAACGGTGGTGAGTACGTGTCAAATGAGTTTTTTTTAAGAAAAGGAAGGCATTCGACAAGAGTTGAAAACACCTCATAACTGACAACAGAATGGGGTGGCTGAGAGGAAGAACAAAATCATTGTGGGAGTAGCACAGACGATGTTGCGTGACCGAAGCCTACCTCTACACTTGTTGGGTGAAGCATGCAACACAACTATTTATTAGCATAACATGAGTCCTCATAGGATTCTTCGAATAAACAAGAATAAGCTTTTTCAGGGAAGAAACCAAATGTGTCACACTTCAAGATCTTTGGATCATTAGTTTACTATCATGTTTTCTTTGTATCTGTGAGGTACATAGATACACATCACAACTATCGGGTGTACTTTCCATCTCACAGGATAACAGTAGTCAGATGTGATGTGAAGTTTGATGAGGAGAAGGCAATGAGGTGTTTTCTTGAGAGGGAGCTTCAGTTGTAGCCTGATCAAGAGCTTTTGGCTCCAAAGTAAGAACCTCAGGAAGTTGTGGAGGAGCCACAAGCAGAAGTGCTAAGAGTGGAGACATCCACTCAAGTAGAGTGATCCATAAACTGTCGTGGATATTCCACTCAACAGTTTGTCACAACAAATATGATAATATTATATTAAAAATCTGAGATTCTACGCTATTACAGTTTCATTTAATTTCTAGATCTGTAAAATTAATTGTAATTAGTGCATGGATGTAAAAGTAAATCAAGAAGAAAAGAATAAGCTCACACACACATAATACACAAGATATTCTCTCTGGGAAACCCTTTCGGGAGAAAACCCAGCTGAAAGATGAGGTCGCTTCGCTCTCTTTCTTTGTCTAGAAATATGGCTGCATATATAAAGAAGTAATGTATGTGGCCCATGGGCTGCTACAATGCACAAATCCTCTATGTATGCTTTACCTCCTATCTCTCCTGGTTATTGTTGATATGGAACAAAATGCTCTTGAAAGAATGGAATGCCTCTTCCCCCCAATGGCCAGTTATAACACAACCCGATAGCCTACTAATGGTTAATTTTGACTACATCAACTCTTAACTAGAGTTACAAAATAGACTCTTCTAGAGTCTTTTACATCACAGCCACGTGGCTAGCCCCTTTTCCATGAATAATGGGGGTTGATGCAGCATCCTCCCGAGCTATATGTGTGAAAATAGGAAGGTCAACTTCTAAGTGGCATAACTTTTGCATACGAACTCTGATTCACGCGATTCTTGAGCCGTTGGAAATATTTTTGTGTGTAGAATAGCATGAGAAGATGTTGCACTTAAGTGGAAAAGCTTTACCCCAAAAAAAACTTCATTTGATGCCTCAAAGCGCTCCCAAAAGGTTTCAAACCCCGTTTTACCAAACTGGGTCCCGCCAGTAAAAACTGTCTCATGAGCTGATTCCTCCATTTTTTCCACTCTAAATGCATCGAGATGGATGAAAAAAAATATAATGATCCAATTCAGATCACAGGGACATCTAGAGAAGGAAGGAAGCAGACAAGAGAAGATGACAGATTATTGTAGGATGTTAGAGAGAATGTGGGAGCACCCACATCACAACGCAAACAAAGGAGGTCGACATATCGGTACACTGGCTACATGGCTCTAATGAGTGAGCTTGTAGAGACTAAGCCATCCACATTTGAGGAAGTTGTAGAGAAACTAATATGGGTTGATGCTATGGTAGAGGAATATGGTTCGATTGTCAGAAACAATGTTTAGGAAGTGGTCCCAAGACCAACAGACAAATCAATGGTTGCCTTAAAATGGCTTTACAAGGTAAAGCATGCAATAGATGAGAGCATAGAGAATCATAAGGGTAGATTTGTGGCCAAGGGTTTCTCTCAACTGGAGGAGGGAATTGACTATGAGGATACCTTTGCTCCAGTAGCAAGGTACTCATCCATTAGGTCAATTCTAGCACTTTCAATGTAGATAGGGTGGAAGATCCACAAGATGGATGTGAAGACAACATTACTCAATGGAGTTATTGAGGAAGAAGTGTATATTGAGTAGTCAAAGGGGTATGAAACTTTCAACAGAGAATCGCATGTGTACGACTCAAGCGAGCATTGTATGGACTCAAGCAAGCACCTCATACTTGGTATACTATGATCATAGTTATTGCACCAGTTAGGGATTCACCAAAAGTGAAGTAGATGCGAACCTTTATCACATTGTGGGAGAAGGTAAATTATTAATTATTGTGTTATATGTCGATGACTTGATCCTTACTGGTGATGAGCAGTTGATCAGATCTTGCAAGGAGGACCTTGCAAGAGAGTTCGAGATGAAGGACATGGGACTCATGCATTATTTCCTTGGTTTGGAAGTATGGAAAGGAGATGGGGAACTGTTTGTCTCTCAAGGAAAGTATTCCAACGAGATATTGAAGAAGTTCTGCATGGAAAGTAGCAAACTCATTGACACTCCTCTAGCAAGTCACTGGAGGAAAGAGGATGCCATGTCAAGTGAGGAAGTGGAGGCCACCATTTACAAGAATCTTATGGGTTCACTTATGTATTTGGTGAACACATGACCAGACATGTGTTATGCAGTTAACCAACTTAGTCAAGCCATGGTTAATCCAACCCACCTATATTGGAAGGCAGGAAAGCATGTGTTGAGATACCTTAGAGGCACTACTAAGTTTGGTCTTTGGTATAGATGGATAGAGGGAGCGAAGCTACATGGATTCACAAATGTAGATTGGGTGGGGAGTCCATTAGATAGGAAAATCACATCAGGAGAAATATTCAGTGTTGGTTCAACAATGATTTCTTAGTACAACAGGACCTGTGGCACTCAACTTAGCAGAAGCAGAGTACATGGCTGCAAGTCAAGCAACATGTGAGGTTATCTGGATGAGAAAGATTATTGTTAGCTTATTTGGTTATAAGATGGATGGTGTAGTGATTTACTGTGATAATCAAAGTTGTATCAAACTCTTTGAGAATCCAATGTTTCAGGATCGATCCAAGTATATAGACACTCGGTATCAACATCTACGAGATTGTATGCAGAGTCGGATTATGTTGTTGCAGTACATTCTGACATAGGAACAAGATGCAGATATTTTGACAAAGGCCTTGTCAAGAGGCAAATTTGAGTTCCATAGAAGCGGGATTGGGGTATTTGATAATCCCTTTCTTGTTGAGAGGGAGTTTTTGAAAATGCAACAAGAAATTCCTAATTTAATTTTCCCTTGATTAAACTACCAGAAATTCGAATTTTAGTTTCAGCATAATACTTGGAGTCAGTTAACTGAGGTGACATGGCTCTTTCCACTCAATTAACTTATTAAATTTGAATCAGAGACACTTGAGTTCAATTCTACATAATTGCTTGCTAATTCATAGTAATCTATTTCAATCAATTTGATTTATTGTCAGTGTAACTAGTTCTCATTGTCAGTAGAACTAGTGGAGGTCAAGTTAAGGGTGTGTAACTTTTTTCACACTGAGTGATCATCTAGTTAACTGATCAATCGACCTAAAATAATTGATGCACGTATAGAATTTGAGTTACCCAGTTGAGATTGGAGTTCAAGGGCAGTGCACGACCAGTTGAAAACTATTCCAAGTTGTCTAAGTCATGCATGACATCAAAGAAGGACATAAAGGAATTGCGCAATCCAGATTGAGGAATTTCCTAAATAATAGGGGGCTAATTCCTCGAGGAACAACATAAGGAAATAAGAGCTTGGAGACTTGTAAAATTGGCTAAGTATTGGCCAAGGTCAGTTAGTCAGGCAAGGGATAGAAGATACAGGTGCAGGTTGAGCTCAAGCTTGAGCAGAGCATATTGTATTCATCCAGATTCTTTGATTAATGCAATACATATATTAGGGGGTTGTTATGAAACCAGCTCAAGAAAAGATAGAAAAGAAAGATCAACGCCTTAGAATTCAGCCTCTTCGAGGGGGAAACCTCCTTTACATTACATAAATGAACAATTCTTGGATGATACAAATGACAAAACCTCCTTTCTATATATAGGAGTCTAAGGAGTCACAATATAATCCAGCCGACCTAACAATAATAATATAAAGCCAAAAATAATAATAGAGGGATTCTATGGGGCACAGAAATAACAATATGTGGGTAATAGGGGCACAACAATATAAATAAGGGGTATAACTACAATAGTAATGGGGTAATCACTAGTATTATAGGGACCCAACATGCCCCTCTCCTTCAAAAAAGTGTTGTCCTCAACGCTTGAGTAGTTCTGGATACTTCTGCATAAAATTCTCATCCTCCCATGTGGAATCTTCAGCGGATAAGTTCTTCCACTTGATAAGATACTCTGAAATTGATCGATTTCGTAGCTGTCGAGTTCTTGTTTCTGTGACTGCTTCCGGTTCCAATATAATTTTTCCTTCCTCGTCAAGTTCTGGCAATATTGTTTGAAATGGGAGCTTGTCGCCTATAACCTTCTTTAAACATGAAACATGGAAAACTGGGTGCAATCGAGAAGCTGCAGGAAGCTCCAATTTGTATGCCATAGTACCAATCTTTTGCAACACCTTGTACGGACCATAATACTTTGGTGATAATTTATTATCCTTCTTAGCTTGCTTTAGGGACATTTGCTTATATGGTTGTAGCCGTAGGAATACCCAATCACCTACATCAAAACTTCTTTCACTGCGATGTTGATCTGCCTGTTGTTTCATTCTATTTTGTGCCAACACGAGGTTATCCTTTAAGAGTTGGAGGACTTGTTGTTGATGTTCGATGTGATGTTCCACTGCCTGAACCTTAGAATTTTCTCTTAAATATGATGTGATGGATGGTGGTTGATACCCATAAAGTGCCATAAATGGGGTCATTTTTGTTGCTGTATGGAAGGAAGTGTTATACCACCATTCAGCCAGAGGCAACCATTTGACCCATTGTGTCTGTTTATCAGATACAAAGCAACGAAGATATCCTTCCAAACATTTGTTTACTATCTCAGTTTGCCCATCAGATTGAGGATGATAAGATGAGCTATGAGCTAACTGAGTACCAAGACAAGAAAATAATTCTGTCCAAAAATTTCCAGTGAAAATGGGATCTCTGTCACTTACAATAATCTTTGGGTTTCCATGTAGCTTTTGAACTGTTTCCATAAATGCAGTAGAAACTGTACTGGCTTTAAATGGATGTGATAATGCACAAAAGTGTGCATACTTGGTAAGTCTGTCAACTACCACCATGATGACACTCTTTCCCTCAGACTTGGGTAAACCTGTGATAAAATCCATTGAAACCTCCTCCCAACGTTGGCTTGGAATGGATAAAGGTTGTAATAGACCCGGTGTCTTAATTGTTTCAACTTTATTTTGTTGGCAAACCAAACATTCCGCCACAAACTTTTGAATATCTGATTTAAGGCCATCCCAAAAAAATTCCTTCTTAACCCTGTGGTAAGTTTTTAAAAATCCTGAGTGCCCTCCTAAGGGAGAAGTGTGCAATTCCATAAGAATCTTTTGTTTTAGCTGGGAATTCTTACAGAGGTATAAGCGATCTTTGTACCATAACGAATCATTTTGCCAGCTAAATGTATCAGAAGTACTGGAATCTTGTTGTAGCTTTCGAATAAGTGCCCACACTTCTTCGTCATTCTTCCATTCCTCCCTTGCTTCGTTTATCCAATCTGGTTGGATAATAGAAATGGCACACAACAATGCTTCCACATCCTCATCCTTTCTTGAGAGTGCATCTGCCACCACATTTTGCTTCCCTTTTTTGTAGATGATTTCAAAGTCATAACCCAACATCTTTGTGACCCACTTTTGTTGCTCTTCAGAGGATAATCTTTGTTCTAAAAAGTATTTAAGGCTATCATGATCCGTTTTTACCTTGAAGTGTCTTCCCATTAGGTAGGGTCGCCATTTCTTAAGTGCATGGAGTATTGCCAACATTTCCTTCTCATAAATAGCTTTGCTTAAAAACTTTCCCTTGATTGGACGACTTTCAAAAGCAATGGGTCTTTCATCTTGCATTAGAACAGCACCAATTCCATTTCCTGAAGCATCACATTCCACAATAAAGGTTTTTGTGAAGTCCGGTGTAGCTAAGACCGGTGCTTGGCACATTGCCTCTTTAAGATGTTCAAAGGCCTTTGTTGCTTCCGGAGTCCATGAAAATGAATCTTTCTTCAATAATGTTGTTAGAGGTGCTGCTATTCTCCCATAATTCTTAACAAACTTGCGATAATACCCTGTCAACCCAAGAAATCCTCGCAGATGCTTTATGGATGTGGGGATTTTCCATTCCTTAATGGCTTTAATTTTGCTAGGGTCTACCTTAACTCCTTCATGAGATACAATATGACCCAAATATTCCACCTCCTGGACTCCAAAGAAACATTTGGATCTTTTTGCATATAATTGTTTCTCCTCCAATAGTTGTAGCACCTTGTCAACATGTTCAACATGATCCTTCCAAGACTTGCTGTAGATTAGTATATCATCAAAAAATACTAACACAAATTTTCTAAGGAATGGTTTGAAAATTGAATTCATCAAACCTTGAAATGTTGAAGGTGCATTGGTAAGGCCAAAAGGCATGACCAAAAATTCATAATGACCCTCATGAGTTCTAAATGCCGTTTTCGGAATGTCTTCAATCTTCATTCTGATTTGATGATATCCCGAACGAAGATCCAACTTGGTGAAGTAAATTGATCCATGCAATTCATCCAGTAATTCATCAATGACAGGAATGGGGAACTTATCTTTAATAGTGAGCTTGTTGAGCTCCCTATAATCTGGACACATGCGCCATGATCCATCCTTCTTGTGCACCAATACTACTGGAGCTGAGAAAGAACTTTGACTCGGTTGAATTATACCAGCCTCTAGCATTTCTGCAACCATACGTTCAATTTCACTTTTTTGGACATAGGGATATCTGTACGGCCTGATGTTTGGAGGAACACTTCCTGGAATCAGATGAATAGCATGATCATGATCACGCATAGGTGGGAGACCTTTGGGAGTCTCAAATACCTTGGAATGATTGTCCAGGACTTTTTGGAGATCTGGAGAAATAGATGATTCCAATGTGGAAACATCTAGCGAACATAATTGTGCAATTACACCTCTTTGCTCCTTTTTTAGAAGCTTTGTCATGCCATTAGAGCTGATTATCTTTCCTGGTTTCCCTGCAATACCCCTTAATTCAACTTCCTTTCCTTCCACAGAAAATTTCATGAAAAGTTCTTGAAAATTAAAAGCTATTGTACCCAAGGATTGTAGCCATTGGACTCCTAGTACAACATCAGCACCTCCCATTGGAATGGAAAGCATTGGGCTAGTCAATACATATTCTCCCATGGATAGCTTGATATTATGGCACTTTCCAGAACAATTTATTGTTCCTCCATTTGCAATCATCACTTGACACTCTGGTGCTGGATATAGGAAGCAATTCAATTCTTTTGCTACCCTACAATGAATAAAATTGTGGGTGCTTCCTGAATCAATCAACACTATTACCTTTTTCTTCTTGATTTGTCCTTCTATCTTGATGGTTTGAGGAGTGGTAATTCCCGCCAATGCATTACAAGATATGGTCGGATTTATTTGTTCTTCATCTAGGCTTTGTTCCTGGAATATATCCTCTTCTTTTGACCTTTCTTGCTCCTTTTCTTCTTCCTCTTCACAATCTATGTAGAATAATTTCTTCTCAGCACACTTATGACCTTTTGTGTATTTGCTATCACAATTGTAACAAAGCCCTTTTGCTCTTTTTTCTTCCAATTGTTGTGGTGTCAACCTTGTAGGTTGTGGAAGACTATGGGCAACAACACTTCCGTCTTTATAGTTGTGAATGGTATGCTTCCTAGTTGCCATAATTTTGCTTTCCATTTTTCTTGCTAACCTGAATGCCTTCTCTAATGAATCAGGTTCCCAAAGGCGCACATCATGTTGGATATTATCCTTTAAAGACCCTATGAACACATCAATCCTATGCTCCTCTGGAATATCTTTTACCCTTATGTTCAATTTTTGGAACTCCTCAATGTGCTCCATTATTGAACCCTTTTGTTTGAGACTTATCAATTGGCTAAAAAAAGTGTTGCTTTTTGTATCCTCATAATGTGCTATCAATTCTTTCGTAAAAATTGCCCAAGTGATAAATTGTTTACGAGAACAAAGCCATTGATACCATACAAACTGATTTGGTTCCAAATATAAAGTTGCCATACGTACCTTTTGTGTGTTTTGCACATTATTGAGATCGAAGAATTGCTCCATCTGTAATATCCATGTGGCGGGATCCTTGCCATCAAACTTCCTCATATCGATTTTTGGAACATGGTGAGTCTTCGATCCAACATTAGAGTCTATGGAATCATGATTAACATTTCTTTTGTTCTCATCATGAGTTTCCTTTAGTACTCTTTCACCCTTAGTGACTATTTCTTGTAGCAACTTATCCATCTTATCATCCATGCCATCAATTTTAGCGTCCATGCCATTCACCTTAGCTTCCATGCCATCCATCTTAGCTTCTACACCTTTCTTTAAACCATCCATCTTATCTTCTACATCTTTCCTTAAACCATCCATTTTAGATTCTGTTGCTTTTTGTGCAAGTGACATTTGTTGCACTTGTTCTTGTAATTTTGATATATCATGTAGCATTTCTTCTTCTTCTTCATGAGTCATGCTAGAGCTTTCAGGTTCCTTACTAGGTGTTTGCATTTTCTTTCCTCGGGGCATCAGTTACCGATAATAATTCTCTACTATGCCCTTTGAATTTCTTCAAAATAAATTTTCAAACCAAGCTTAAGCAAAAATTAAAGAAAATCTACACACCTTTTTTCACTTTGTAGGAGCTCGATATTGCCTCTGATGTATCTCTGTACTTTCTGATTATCTAGTTCTGAATTTGTGACCTGTAGTAGCCCTCTATGTCCTCTTTCCAATGCCACAAGTCTGACCCAAATTGGATTCTCCAAGGAAGAGTTATGCGAAATCTCCCACAGTGACTTGATTATAGACTAGTTCAGTAGAGCGAACTTGTACGACGTGCCACGTGTCACTGTTTCAACCTTTGACTCTAAAAAATATATAAAAGAAAACTACAGTCCGTCCTCTTTCTGTACCTTCTTACGAAATTTCAATCCGATGCTCAGAAAGAAAGTTATGACGATTTTCCCCAGGTCACCTGTTTTGAGTGTAATTCAGGAGTCTGCAAAAAGACCAACTTCCTCAGATCATATCTCCGAAAATATCGCACGAAAAACTCTGAAATTCGGACCCAAGGTTCAACGCGATTTCTTCTCAAATGGTTTTTTTTTGCGACTTCTGAAACGTCACAGAAAAAAAGTTATAGCGAAAATGCCACGATGACCTGTTTGGAGCAGCGAAACCCTAGAATCCAAAGCTCTGATACCAAATGTTATGAAACCAGCTCAAGAAAAGATAGAAAAGAAAGATCAACGCCTTAGAATTCAGCCTCTTCGAGGGGGCAACCTCCTTTACATTACATAAATGAACAATTCTTGGATGATACAAATGACAAAACCTCCTTTCTATATATAGGAGTCTAAGGAGTCACAATATAATCCAACCGACCTAACAATAATAATATAAAGCCAAAAATAATAATAGAGGGATTCTATGGGGCACAGAAATAACAATATGTGGGTAATAGGGGCACAACAATATAAATAAGGGGTATAACTACAATAGTAATGGGGTAATCACTAGTATTATAGGGACCCAACAGGGGTTTTGACCAATTTTTTTTCCTTAGATAAATATTTGTGTTTGTGTGTTAAATTTGGATGCATGTTAACGATTTGTGTTCTCAATTATGAATTTACTTCTGCAGATTAGTAGAGTATCTTCTAGTTTTGTGATTTAGAAAATTTTATGAGTAGTTTAGAATCTACACACTAATTTCTACCAAGATTCTATATTTATATGACCGAAAAGCCATATTCTATTGTCATGAGAACAAATATCGTCGTTTCAAAGATGGGGTTGAGTATATTGTTAGAGCACATCACAAGAAGATGAACGTATCTCTTGTTAGTGCTAGTCAAATGAAAAGGCCTGTGAATGCTAGAAGAATAATGTGTTGTTGATGATTAAAGCTAAAGATATTGTTGAATATGAAGCTTTCTCAAGATGTGATTATAAACTCAAGCATGAACTGGTTGAAGTTGTTAACACTTATGCCAAGATGTTTCAGGAACCTAACGGGTTACCTCCAGAAAGAGGAATCCATCATGAGATTCAATTGCAATAGGCACCACTTCTGAATATTGGCATGTATAGAATGTCGGTTTTGGAGAATGAATAAATTAAGAAGAAAAATCAAGAATTGCTTGATAAAGGAGTTACCAGACTTATTACATCTCCTTGTGGGTCTCCTATTGTTTGGTTCCAAAGAAAGATGGTACATGGCGTATGTGTGTGGATTTCCAGGCTTTGAATAAGATCATAGTAAATAATTGTTATCCTCTTCCTCATAGTGATGATTTGCTATATCAGTTAAAGGATGCATTTTATTTTACTAAGTTAGATTTGAGAAGCGGTTATCATCATATAAGGATTGTTGAAGATGATATTAGGATAATTGCTTTCAAGACAAAACAAGGTTTGTTTGAATGGTTAGTTATGTCATTTGGGATTTGCAATGTACCTGCCACATTTATGAGAGTTATGAATGATGTATTATGACCATTCCTTAATGTTTTTGTTATAGTCTACTTAGATGATATTCTGATTTTCAGTAAGACTCATGAAGAGCATGTTAAGCATGTAAAGCAAGTTATAGATGTCTTGAAAAAGGAAAAGTTGCATTTGAAGATGTTTAAATGTGAATTTGGGAAAACCTCCTTGGTTTATTTGGGTCATATTGTAGGAGGTGGTGAATTGAATATTGGTCCCTCCAATGTTGAGGTTATTGTGAATTGGCCTAAACCCAACAATGTAATAGAAGTTAGGAGCTTTTTGGGAGCAACCCAGTATTGGAGAAAATGTATCGCTAACTTCTCATTCATTACAACACCATTACATGCTTTCACAAATGTGAAGTAGGTCTTTTAGTGGGGAGGCATGCAACAGAAAGCCTTTGATATTTTGAAAGAGAAAATCAGTACAATACTAGTTCTAGCACTTCCAGATCTTAAGCAACAATTTGAGATTCAAACCGATGCAAGCAAATATGTTATGGGAGCAGTTTTGATGCAGCATGGTAAGACAATATGTTATCATTTTGAAACCTTTCCAATGCAATGATTAAATATACAACTTATGATAAAGAGTAGTATGCTTTGGTACAAAGCGCGAAGAAATGGAAGCATTATTTGATGGGTAAAGAAATGATTATTGATATTGACCACCAACCTTTGTAATAGTTAAAATCGCAAACCAAGCTACAACAAGGTAGACATTTCATATGGATGGGATTCCTACAACAATTTCATTTGGTAATCAAGTATAAGAAAGGTATATACAACAAAGTTGCAAATATGTTATCAAGGCCTATTGTTAATGCATCTGTTATTCTTAAGCATAACTCAATCATGCAAAAAGTTATAATTAACAATATGCTAAAGATGGATATTTTAAAGATGTTTAGGCAACTTTGAGCCAAGGCAATCATGTTGGAGAGTTGGATTATCATGTTCATGACAATTTCTTATATCATCTTGGAAATTTATGTGTTCCACGGGGTGAAAGAGTCAATGTCATAAGGGAAGCCCCTAATTCTCTTCTTATTGGTCACTTTGGTGTAGACAAAACATTAGCTTAATTACAGAGGTATTGTTATTGGCTTCACATGAATGAAACTGTATCAAGATATGTGAAAGGATGTTCTATGTGAGCTACTAGTCAGCCAAGCAATAGGAAATTAGGTTTGTACACTCCATTTCCTATTCCTTATTGTCCTTGGGAAAGTATTTCAATGGATTTTGTTGGGGGGCTACCAATGTCTAGGAATGGTCATGATTATTTATATGTTGTAGTGGATCGTTTCAACAAAATGTGTGTGTTAATTCCATGTAAGAAATAGGTTACATCTAAACAAACTGCAAAGATGTTCTTCCAAAATGTATGGGTTCATTTTGGGTTATCTACTTCAATTATTTTTTATCTAGATTATCGATTTATCAAGAAATTTTGGTCAAGTTTATGGGAACGCATGGGCACAAAGTTAAATAAGAGCACAACATGTCATCCACAAACTGATAGACAGATAAAAGTAGTGAATAGAAAAGTAGTGCATCTCCTTCGAGGATATTGTGGTGTAGAAATTAATGTGTAGATTCAAAACTACTCATGAAATTTACTAAATCACAAGACTTGAAGGCACTCTACTGATCTACGAAAGTTAGTTCACCATCTAAAATAAGAATCGTTGACATGCAAAAGGAAATATCACACATACACAAAGATTTATCTAGGGGAAAGCAATTGCTCAAAACCCCTTACTATCTGTATTGCATTAATCAGAGAATATAGAAGAAATGTGATGCTTCCTCAAGCCTGAGCACACCCTGCACTAGTATAATTTATCCCTCTGTTTGACAGACTAAACCTAGCCCAAAACTTAGCCATTTTTTCAAGCCTCCAAGCTCTTATTTCCTTGTGTTGCTTCCTTGGGAAATTGCCCCTATTATTTAGGACTTTCACACCAAGGAATTGTGCAATCACATGTACACCTTGGAATAGTTTACAACTGATAGTATAATGCCCTTGAACTCCAATCTCAACTAGGTAACTCAAATTATCTGCATGAAACAATTATTTTGGGCTGGTTGATCAGTTAATTGGTTGATCAACGAGTGTGGTTGAAGTTAGACATCCACAACTTGACCTCCAATAGTTCTTTTGACATTTAGAACTAGTTAAACTGATAATAACTCAAATTAACTGAAATACATTGCTACAAATTAGCAATCAATCATATAGAACTGAAATCAAGTGTCTCCAACTCAAATTTATTGAGTTAACTAAGTGACAGAGCTATCTCACCTTAGTTAAATACCTCCAAGTATTCTGCTGAAATTGAAATTCGAATTTTAATATAGTTTGACCAAGGCAAAGTAAAAACTAGATTTTATTGTTGCCTTTTCAACACTCCCTCTCAGTAAGAAAGGGATTATCAGATACCCCAATCATGCTTCTATGGAACTCGAATTTTTATCTTGACAAGGCCTTTGTCAAAATATATGCATCTTGTTCATCTATCAGAATGTACTGCAACAACATAATTCTCCTCTACACACAATTTCGTAGATGGTGATACCAGATGTCGATATGCTTGGATCGATCATGAAATATTGGATTCTTAGAGAATTTGATACAACTCTGATTGTCACAGTAAATCATTGTAGGATCCATCTTTTGACCAAATAACCCAACAAGAATCTTTCTCATCCAGATAACCTCACATTTTTATTGACTTGCAACCATGTACTCTACTTCTGTTGAGCTGAGTGCAACAGATCTCTGCTTCCTGCTGTACCAAGAAATTTTGTTGACCCAACATTGAATATTCCTCTTGATGTGCTCTTCATGTCTGGTAGACTCCCCGCCCAATCTGCATCTGTGAAGCCTTGCAGCTTCACTCCCTCTGTCCGTTTGTACCAAAGACCAAATTGAGTAGTGCCTCTGAGGTATCTCAACACATGCTTTGCTACCTTCCAATACAGTTTGGTTGGCTTAACCATTACTTGACTAAGTTGGTTAACTGCATAACACATGTCTGGTTGTGTGTTCACCAAATACATAAGTGAACCCACAAGTTGCCTGTAAATGGTAGCCTCCACTACTTCACCTAAAGTAGCATCCTCTTTCCTCCATTTTCCTATTAGAGGAGTCTCCATGGGTTTACACCTATCCATGTGGAACCTTTGAAGTATCTCATTGGCATACGTTCCCTAAGAGACAAACAATTCCCCATCTCGTCGACATACTTCCAAACCAAGGAAGTAGTGCATGAGTCCCATGTACTTCAACTTGAACTCTCTTATAATGTCCTCCTTGCAAGATATGATCAACTTATCACCACCGGTAAGGATCAAGTCATTAACATATAAAACAATAATCAATAATTTAACTTCTACAACAATGTGATAAGGGTTTGCATCTCCTTCACTTTTGGTGAAACCCAAACTGATGAGATAGTTGTCGATCCTAGTATACTAGGCATGGGGTGCTTTCTTGAGTCCATACAATGCTCTCTTGAGTTTGTACACATGAGAATCTCTATCAAAGGTCTCAAACCCCTCTAAATGCACAATATACACCTCCTCCTCAATAACTCCATTGAGGAATGTTGTGATCTTCCACCCCATCTATGTTGACAATGCTAGAATTGACCTGATGGATGAGTACCTTACTATTGGAGCAAAGGTCTCCTCATAGTCAATTCCCTCCACCTGAGACAACCCCTTGGCCACAAATCTAGCCTTGTGTTTCTCTATGCTACCATATGCTTCATGCTTTACCTCGTAAAGCAGAACCAACAACTCATTTGTCTACTGGTCTTCTTACCACTTCCCAAACATTGTTTCTAACAACATAATCATATTCCTCTACCATAGCATCAACCCATACTGATTTCTCTGCAACTTCCTCGAATGAGGATGGCTCTGTCTCTACTAGCTCACTCATAAGAGCCATGTAGCTAGTGTATCGATTTGGTGACCTCCTCTTCCTGCGCTGTGATGTGGGTGATCCCACATTCTCTCTAGCATCCTGCAATAATATGTCAGCTTCCCTAGTTCACTTCCTTCCTTCTCTGAATGTCTCTACTTGAGTGGATGTCACCACTCTCTACTTCTCTGCTTGTGGCTCCTCCAAAACTTCCTGAGGTTCTTCCTCTGGAGCCAAAAGCTCCTGATCAGACTGCAACTGAAGCTCCCTCTCAAGAGAACACCTTATTGCCTTCTCCTCATCAAATTTCACATCTCTTCTGACCACTGTCATCCTGAGAGATGGCAAGTACACATGATAGTTATGAGGTGTGTATGTGTACCCCACAAATATGTCCAACTTTGTTGTTGGCTCTAGCTTTTCCCTTTCTTCCTTGGAAACATGACAGTAAACTGATGATCCAAAGATCCTAAAGTGTGATACATTTGGTTTCTTCCCTGAAAAAAACTTCCTCTGGTGTACTCATGCCAAGAATCCTATTAGGACTCTTGTTCTCCAAATATACGGTTGTGTTGCATGCTTCAGCCCACAAGTGTAGAGGTAGGATTTGGTAGAGGACGGTTGTGTTACATGAAATACAAGAGATAAATAGAGCTCTTATTAACATGTGCAAAACCAACCAAGTTGGGGACTTCCACATACCACCCGACCATAGATTGGGATGAATCAAATCTTTCTTTTAACCAATAGCCATGTGCCATATTCCAAGCATGAATGTGGGACTCACAACAAAACCAACTAGTGCTTCCTCAAGCTTTACTGTGTATCTCGCCATTACCAGTCAAGGGATTCTTAGGCCTAAAACCATCATATATACAACCAAGCTTTATTGTATATCCCTCCATTACTGCTCAAGTAATTCCTAGGCCAAACAATAAACATACACTAGTAGGCTTTAGCGCAATCCTGCCAAAATCGGTTAAGGGATCACTAGGCCCTAACAAGCATGGATGCCTCCGAATTTATTCACTAATACCTTGAGGAATTTTCTTGTCTCCACCCTCAGTCTTTACCATGTATCCCACCATTACTGGTCAAGGGATTCCTAGGCCCTTGGAAATTTTCCTAAGACCACGTCACTGGGTTCCAAAACCATCCAATAATCCAACTCAACCAAGTGAAAGAACCCCATCACACCATGGTTGTCTGGAAATGGCAAGGCAACGCTAAAACCACTGCCACACTTGGAAAAACCAATGCCAATGACAACAAAATAACCAAATACACATATGCATACACATTCATGTACCATGCATGCCAAAACTAGCAAGGAAATGATACATGCAACTCTATACCTGTAAGTAATCTCGTTGTAGCCACTTGATCCAACTCTTCCTTGCTTGATCATTGTTTCCCTTTGCTTCCTTTTTCTCCCTTTGTCTTCCATTCTCCAATGATATAGTGCTTCAAGAATGCTCTTAGTGTGCAAGAGTATGAGAGAGAGAATAGAGAGAGAATTCCAAAACTAAACTAACAAAAGGTCGTGAATTGATCTTCATAAGCCTTTTTATTAATGAGACCTTTATTTTCCTTCATTTTCCTCCTCGCATGCAACCTATGACCTTTCATATTCCTTTTCTCCTATTTTCCTTTATTTTTCATAATGAAAATGCCAATTAATGTCTCTTGCCTTTTCAAAGCCTTTGTCATTGCCTTTGCCAATTTCCCCTTAGCCATAATAACCAAATAAACACCCACTAGGATGTTTTGCCCAACATTCAGCTTGGAATAAGTGTCCCACAGCCTTGGTCTTATTTTTCCTTTATTAACTTTATTACATAAACTTTTAACCTGGGGTTGTTACAGACCCCTCCCCCTTAGGGGAACATTGTCCTCGATGTTCTATGACACCTATAACCAACAAGACCGCTGAAAACCAAAACATACAACCCATGGAGCTTTATAGCTAAGCTCGAGGCAATATTTACACCACTTGCTTAGAAGCAAACCAACATGACAAACACAACAACATGACACACATACTGCTTATTGAAGCTTTATAGCACAACTCATTACAGTATTTACAATAACAACCATACATAAATATGTACATATGCCAAAACTCATTCACCTTCACTGACAAACACTGAAGGATACATAGCCAGCATCTGAGTAGCCATCTCCCATGTAGCTTCATCAGGCCTAAAGTTCTTGCATTGCATTTTAACCTGTTATATTGCTCCATTATGGAGTATGAGCATATTTTGCTGCAAAATGCACTTAGGTTCTGGATGGAATTCTCCTTCTGGCTCCACTTGCAATACAAACTAATAACATGATCAACATCTTTTACATATTTCTTATGCAATGAAACATGTAAAACATCATGGAATTTCACTATCGTAGGTAGTGCAAGTCTGTAGGCCACTGGTCCAATCCTCTCCAAGATCTCGAAAGCCCTGCAATACCAAGGTGTCAACTTCGCACATGACCCAACCCTTAAGGAGATATTCTTGGGCTTGATGCACAAATACACATGTTCCCCAACTTGAAGCTCCTTAAATGCCCTATGTTGATATGTGTAACTCTTTTGCCTATCCTATGCGCCTTTAGATTCTTCTTGATAGCCTGCATTTCCTGTTCCATCTCAACTAACATGTATAGTCTAATCAATACCCTATTCACTGGATCACTCAAGCTAATAGGAGTATTACAACTCCTCCCATAAAGTGCTTCAAACAGACTCATCCTCAGACTCTTGATACACATTGTTGTAAGAAAACTCAACTAGTGGAAGTTACTCTTCCCACTTTCGCTGCTAATGCATAACATACATTCTTAACATGTCCTCTGAAATCCTATCAACGTTCTCTGTTTTTTCATCTGTTTGTGGATGATAAGTTGTACTGAAGGCCAACTCTATACCCAATCTTGCAAATAACTCCTTCCAAAACCTGGAAGTGAACTTGGCATCTCTATCTGACACAATCTTCTTCAGAACACCATGCAAACTCATTATCTCCCTGATGAGGACCTATGCTACATCACTAGCTGAATAAGTAGACGTCACTCGAATGAAGTGTGCTACCTTAGTCAATTATCAATCACAACCATGATGGAATCATGCTGTCTAGATGTCCTCGACAAACCTGTAATGAAATCCATGGAAATGACCTCCCATTTCCACTCTGGAATCAGAATCGACTATAATAAACCACCTGGATGCTTGCACTTTACTTTTACCTTTTGACAATCCAAACATCTAGCCACAAACTCTGCCACTTCCTTCTTCAACTTTGACCAATAGTAGAACTTCTTCACCACTGCCAATGTCTTCAGATATCCTAGGTGACCTAAATATGGCTTGGCATGAAACTCCCTAGAGATAAGCTTCTTGAGCTCACTATCATTTGGTACATAGATCCTGTCCCTAAAGCTAACTAAGCCATCCACTGTGAGATGATATTCCACATACTTATCACTTGTACCCTACTACTGTAACCTATGCCTGACCTCCCGATACTTGTCATCCTGTTGTCCTGCTTGTAAGATCTGATCCTGTAAATCTATCCCATATGAGCTCATAACTACTATATGATTTACTTGTACTCTTCTTCTAAGAGCATATGCAACCTTGTTCTCCTTATCTTTAATGTATCTGATCTCAAAGTTGAACTCACTTATCGTGGCCAACCATCTAGCTTGCATGATATTCAAATTAGGTTGGTCAATTAAATATCTCAATCCACTATGATCACTCATCAGAATGGACCTCTTACCAATAAGGTAGTGCCTCCACATATTCAATGCATGAATGATCATTGACAACTCAAGATCATGCGTTACATAGTTATTCTCATGCTCATTTAGTTTCCTTGACTCATAGCATACCAATTGTCCCTCTTGCATCAGTACTCCACCAAGTCCTCTCTTGCAAGCATCTCTACACACCACAAACTCTTTGTCTAGATCTGCAATCTTTACAACTGGAGCATTTGTCAACAATTAATTCAACTAATCAAAAATTGTTGCACGTTTCTCTGTCCATTCAAATTTATTTCCTTTCTTCTACAATGATGTGATAGGATAGGCAATCCATGAGAAGTCCCTAATGAATCTCCTGTAGTAACCTGCCAACCCCATGAATGATCTAACCTCATCCACATTCCTAGGAGCTACCCATTCCATGATAACTCTTATCTTCTTTGTGTCCACTACTATGCCTTCTTGGAAACCACATGCTCCAAGTAATGTACCTCTATCTGAAAGTAACTGCATTTACTAAGCTTGGCATACAACTAATGCTCTCTTAGCAATCTCAAAATTGTTCCTAAGTATTTGACATGATTGTCCTCTTTCTTAGAATATATCAATATATCATCAATGAATACAATCACAAACTTGTCTAGATAAGGACACAACACACTATTCATCAAGCACATGAAAGTAGATGGAGCATTAGTCAAACCAAAAGGAACATCATCAAACTCATAATGCCCATACCTGGTCTAGAAAGAATTCTTGTAGATGTCCTCTTCTTTAATGTGTACCTGATGGTATCCTGACCTCAATTCAATCTTCAAGAATATTGTTGCTCCCTTCAACTAGTCAAAGAAGTCATCAATCCTCAACAACAGATGCCTGTTCTTGATGGTCACCTTGTTCAGATGCCTGTAATCAATGCACAATCTAAGAGTACCATCCTTCTACTTCACAAACAACACTATTGTACCCCAAGGCAACACACTTGTCCTAATGTGTCTCTTGTCAAGAATTTCCTTCAACTACAACTTCAGTTCCACTAACTATGGAGTGCTCATCGTGTATGGTGCCTTTGATGCTGGTGTTTCCTGGTACCAAATCAATAGAAAATTCCACTTCCCTGTGAGGCGGCAACTCTAAAATATCTATTGGGAATACATCCCAAAATTGCTGCAAGACTGGATACTTCTTCAGGACTTCTGCATCCTTAACATCCTTACCTTTATCACTGGAGATATGAACTACAAATAACACAATCTGTTTCCTACGACTTTTACTGCATAGATGTAACCATTATAACTGATGTTTCCTACTTCTTACCCTGTAATATTGTTTGTTCTCCATTGTCATCCAACCACTCAATGGCCTTGTCATAACAATCCGCCTTAGTCTTGTGAAGCTACAACCAATCCATACCCATAATCATACTATATGAACCCAACAAAAGTACATTCAGATATGTTGATGTAGGCATACCATTCAACTCAAATGTACAAGCTCTTACCCAATGATGAACTCTCTTCTTAGTACTTGTAGCCAACTGCACTGACCAAGACTCTGCATGCACTTCTTTTCTCAAACCATACTTATCCACTAGGTCAGAGTTGGCATAACTATAATTAGATCCAGGGCTAATCAAAATAGAAACAACTTGCTTTGTAATGCTCTGTCCAACATCCCTAACTATCTACGCCTCCTTAACACTATGGATATGAGGCCTACCACCCTGATACGACAGACAATCCCTCTTGAGATGCTCCTTGCCATGTATCCAACACTGCAACTGTCCCTTACTCGCACTTTTATTATGTTTCCCTCCAAGCTGTGACCCATGTCCCTTTCCAACTACATTGAACTTCTTGTAAGGAACAACATTATCTTTCTCACTTGCATCCTGAGGTCTTGTTCACTTCGATTGGCATTTACATTTCGTCTTGTCTTTCCCTTTCCAACCTTGATGAGACTTCGTCTTACGATTTGATTGCTCATAACAGTGTTTTAATTTCCCAATGACTTCTTCCAGTGGTCGAGGCTCATCATACTCAATCCGATCTTTAAATGCTAATGGAAATCCATTAACAAATCTCTAAACTTTGGACTACTCATCCTTAAGATATGGTACATACCTCAATAACTTAGTCATGTACTCCTCATCTGTCATCGATCCCATCTTCAGCTCATAAAATTCCTTGGCTTTACTATCACAGTACCTCTCTGACAACTACTTCTTCCTAAAAAACCTTTTGAATTCATGCCAACTCAACTCCTTCATCTTGATGTCTCTGACCCACTTCACATCTTCCCACTAGATGTTTGCTTTCCCTTTGAGGTTGAAAATATTTGTCCTGGCCTTCATGTTCTTTGTGTAATCATGTAACTCAAAGAATTTATTCATTCCAAGCAACCATGCCTCTGCATCCTCCGACTTCTTCAACTCTCCATCAAATGTAGGTGGGTTGGATTTCTTAAACTCATCTGACAAATATCCCCTATCACTCCTCCTATAAGGATGATAGTGATGATGACCATGGTACATGTCAGAACCATAACTAGAATAAAGCCCATGTCCATTGCCTCTCCTATCATGTGTATCCAAGAATCTACCATCCATGATGATGTCATCTTTGTCTGACCTGTGCCCACCATGAGATCTGCTACCATATGTTCCATTAGTCATATCCTCTTGTCCATGGTTGAGCCTGAGCGATCCCTATATTTGCAAGTCTTACAAAATTTGAAGGATAATTGCATTGACTTCTGCTTGTTTCTTTTATGCCCTGGAAAGTCTCTCCTACGACTGAATGATCATGTCATTATCCTCCTTGCAACTTCTTATTTATACCTTCAAACTCCTCAAAATTTTTGCTATGTGAGAGGAATACTCATCACCATGTTGCTCGTTTGATATGTAGGGAGAGTCTCGTGAACTATAATCCACCATTTTTCTAGTCGTCTTTGATCCTCTACTTCAGCAAACATTTCATGTCAGATAACAAAATATAAACAAAATCAAATGTACCTTAGTGAAGTTCAGGGGAGGCTATCTCGTCTACAAGATCAATCCAGATTAGCACAATACATGTATAATCATAATCATAACAATATATATAGACATCATGAAGGAATATATCAAATGCATACCATGAATTTACGCATGATAACCATGACCATAAAAAGGCATGAATCACAAACATATAGACACTGGCATGCATACTAAATACATATACGGTTGACATGCATTCATGACAACCATATCCCAACAACAACATCAACAACTTCTACATATCAACACAAATGCAACAATGACCACGACCTTGCATACATAAGCACATATACAACCTACATACATGCATGACAACCACATTCTTCCCATCCAGTCCAAGTGTTCAACCATGCTCTGATATCACTCGGTAACACCCTCCTCCCACAATTACCCAAACTTACTGGTCCACTGGGGTAAATATGTGATGAAGAGTTGCTATGATATGACTCAACCTCCTAGATCACCTTAAGGAAGTGGAATCAATGGACTAAATCCATACTGACCTTCCTCAGGAGCTACAATACCCCCAAGAGCCAACCAACCACTCTAGGTGCCCATCCCCTGAGTTAACTTGTTTTTTCACTGACCTAGACTCCTAGTCTCTCCCATGACAAAGCAAGACAACGGCTGTAACCCTCCAGTCACTCCCATGAGCCTGCTTCCCAGCAACTGTAGACTAAATTGCTCAATTCTGTGTCAGCGGCCCCGAGATCTAAGCCACTTTTCAATGTAGTTGGAAAGGGACACGGGTCACAACTTGGAGGGATCCAAACCTCTGTCGAGAATTTGATGAAAAAGGATAAATGACACAAAGATAAAGCCTTTAATCCAAAACTCAATCAAGGACTTAACATGACCCATCCTAATCATGATAGGCATTCTGTCAAACACATCACGAACATGTAATGTACAGGTAATAAATACGCTTATCTGAGAATCATAAAGAGGGTTTGATGCCCTCTCATAATAGCTGCAATATCATCTATTAGGTCATGCATTAATTAACAATTCATTTACTAACTAAAAAATGATGAGAGTCATAACTCAAGTCTATCATGAGACCATACTTATAACCAAAATAATAACAGTGTTAGAACAACCATCAAAGCTACATAATAACAAGCATAAATACTCTTGAAATACAAGAGGAAAAGAGAAATCTTATTAACATATGAAAAGACAACCAAGTCAGGGACTTCCACGTACCACCCAACCATTGATTAGGCTAAACCAATTCTTTCTTTCAGCCAATCACCCCCGTGCCATATTCCAAGCATGAATGTGGGACTCACAACAAAACCAACCAGGACTTCCTCAGGATTTACCATGTTCCCACCATTACTGGTAAAGGGATTCCTAGGCTTGAAACCCTCATATATACAACCAGGCTTTATTATATATCCCGCCATTACCGGTCAAGGGATTCCTAGGCCAAACAATAAACATACACTACCAGGATTTACCGCAATGCCGCCAAAATCAGTCAAGTGATCACTAGGCCCTAGCAAGCATGGATGCCTCCATATTTATTCACCGATACCTTGAGGAATTTTCTCATCTCCACCCTCTGGCTTTACTGTGTATCTCGCCATTACTGGTCAAGGATTTCCTAGGCCCTAGGAATTTTCATGAGACCACCTCACCTGGTTCCAAAACCATCTGACAATCCAACTCAACCAAATGAAAGAACCCCATCACACCATGGCTATCTGGAAATGGAAAGGCGAGGTTGAAACCTCTGTCACACCTGGAAAAACCCATGCCAATGGCAACAAAAGAACCAAATACACACATGCATGTACAATGCATGCCAAAACTAGCAAGGAAATCATACATGTGACTTGGTACCTGCAAGTAATCTCGTGGTACCCACTTCATCCAACTCTTCCTTGCTTGATCTTTGCTTCACTTTGTTTCTTTGTCCTTCCTTTGCCTTCTTTTCGCCAATGCTAGAGTGCTCCAAGAATGCTCTAAAGTGTGCAAGAGTATGAGAGGGAGAATAGAGAGAGCTCCAAAACTGAATTAACAAAAGGTTGTAACTGATCCTCAGAAGCCTTTTTATTAATGAGGCCTTTATTTTCTTCAATTTCTCTATTTTCCTTCAATTTCTTCCTCACATGCAACTTGTGACCTTTCACCTTCCTTTTATCCTATTTTCCTTTATTTTCATAATCAAAATGCCAATTAATGCCTCTTGCCTTTTCAAATCCTTTGCCATTTCCTTTTCCAATTCCCCCTTAGCCATAATAACCAAATGAACACCCACTAGGATGTTTTCCCCAACATTCAACTTCGAATAAGTGTCCCATGACCTTGGTCTTATTTTGCCTTTATTAACTTTATTACATGAATTTTTAACCCAGGGTTGTTACAAGCTTAGAGGTATCAATCCAAGCAAATCAAGGTGGATAAAGATCGGGAAAAGTGAGGGAGATGTACCCTCACTTGTTGAGTAAAAACAAACTCTTGATGGTCCAAAATCTTTGAGTGGAGAGGAGTGATCCAAGGGATCAAAAATATGTTCAAAAATGTAAGTGCTCAAAATATCCCAAAACTAGTGCCAAATCGTAGATCTCATCATTTTGATTCCAACGATGCTTGAATCGCCTCAATCTGACATCGTATGAGGAAGTTATCACGTTCTGAAGTTTTTTGCAAATAAATAAAAAGTCAACTTGCAGGGTTGACTATGCAGATCGTACGCTGATGTGGCAAACCATACGCTGACTTCAGCAGGCTGACTGGACTGTATGGCTGGTAGATTGGCTAATCCACGAGGACACGTGGTGTGGTGGTATTGGTTAGAGGGTTCATGATTTGGGCCAATCCCAGGCCACCATGTGGGTCAATTAGAGGGACCACATGGCCCAATGAAAGGACGCCACGTGGCCTCGGGAATGGCGCAATTTTCTTTGTAAGTCAACCAACCAACTCCCTAGGGGTTGACCCCAAGACCTCCCAAACGCGCAACAGACGCCAAACCAGGGCACCACGTGGCCCAATGAAAGGACGCCAAGTGGCCTCAGGAATGGCGCAATTTTTTTTGTAAGTCAACCAACCAACTCCCTAGGGGTTGACCCCAAGACCTCCCAAACGTGCAACACACGCTAAACCAATCAGCTACACGACGGTTCTTATTAAACATAGTGTGCAGATTATATTTAATGTGGTATGGTCTTATGGTTAGGGAAAGTGTTGGGCCGGCGGGCGCGCCTAACCGGCCCAACCATTGGTTTTATTGGCGACATATAAATGATGATGACGAAGACAAGAGGCTAGGCGCATGGCATTAACCACTCGTGCCCCTACCATATAACATTTAATACGATTTGTAACAACCTTGGTGAAAAGTTCATGTAATAAAAGTAAATAAAGGCAAAATAAGACCAGAGGCAAGGGATACTTGTTCCAAGATGAATGTTGGGCAAAGATATCCTAGTGGGCATCATTGGATGTGTGTTTATGGCTAAAGAAATTGGCAATGGCATTAAAAGGCAAAAATACATTTTTGGCACATTTATTTATGAAATAAAGGAAATTAGGAGAAAAGTAAGGTGAAAGGTCACAGGTTGCATGCGAGGAGGAAAATGAAGAAAATGGAGGCCTCATTAATAAAAAGGCATATGAGGTTCAGTTGGAAAACACTTGGCTCAAGCTTAGTCAGTGCTAAGCTCTTGGTCAGTTCAAGTTTGGAGCTCTCCCATTATTCTCTCTCTCTCTCACTCTTGGTCACTTAGAGTTTTCTTGGAGCACTCTAACTTTGGATCAAGGAAGGAAAAGCAAGCAAAGGGAAAGGAAGTAAAGCAAGGATCAAGGAAGGAAAAGCAAGCGAAGAGAAAGGAAGGAAAGCAAGGATCAGGGAAGGAAAATCAGGATCAAGCATCTTCAACAGTGATACTTGCAGGTAACCTCTTGCATGTGTGATTTCCTAGCTGGTTTGGACATGCATGGCTTTGCATGTTGGTGTATGGTTCTCTTATTATCGGTGGCATGGTTTTGTCAGGTTATGATAGTGGTTTTGAGCCTAGCCTTGCCGTTTTCCAGATGCCATGGTGTTGGGATGCCTTTTTCCAGATGCCATGGTGCAGAGGTTGCCCATGAGGAGGAAAATGAAGGAAAATAATGGAAAATGAAGAAAATAGAGGCCTTACTAATAAAAAGGCTTCTGAGATTAGTTGGCAAGCTCTTGGCTCAAGCTAGTTAGTGTTAAGCTCTTGGTCAGTTGAATTTTGGAGCTCTCTCATTATTCTCTCTCTCTCTCTCACTCTTGGTTACTTAGAGTTTGGAGCACTCTAGCTCTGAATCAAGGAAGGAAAAACAAGCAAAGGGAAAGGAAGGAAACCAAGGCTCAAGGAAGGAAAAACAAGATCAAGAAAATTCAGAAGGAATACTTGCAGTAACCTTTTGCATGTGTGATTTCCTAGCTGGTTTGGACATGCATGACTTTGCATGTTGGTGTATGGTTCTCTTGCTGTCGGTGGCATAGTTTTGCCGAGTTATGACAATAGTTTTTAGCCTAGCCTTGCTTTTTTCAGATGCCATGGTGTTGGGATGTTTATTTTGGTTTTTGAGCTTTAGTTTTCTGGATGGATTTTGGAATCTGGGGCAAAGGTGGTCTCAAGTTTCATTCCCAAATGCCTAGGAATCCCTTGATCGGTTTTGGCGAGATACTTAGTAAAGCCTAAGCGAGGAGTCTCAGTTTAGGGCCTAGTGATCTGGGTTTGGATTGTAGTAAAACCTGAGAGATTGGTCTTGGTTTAGGGCCTAGTGATACGGGGTTGGATTGCAGTAAAACATGAGAGGCAAGGAGATGGAAAATTCCTAAAGGATGGGGATGGATTTCAGATGACATTCCAAGTTCGGTTTGGTTGTGATTGGAGCACCGATTTTGGTGTGATCACGGTTTGATGAGGGTAGAGGTGGTTTAACCTCTCGATTCCCTTGCTTGTTTTATGAGAACCCACACTCAAGCTTGGAATATGGCATAGGGGGTGACTGGCTGAAAGAAAGAATTGGTTCAACCATGTCTATGGTCGGGCGATATGTGGAAGTCCTGAACCTGGTCAGACTTGCCTATGATTAATGAAAGCTAAGTCCTCTTACTTTTGCACTTGTTTATATGTGGATTTGATGGTTGTCATATCTCTGATATTTACATGGTTTAATGTTGGTTATAAGCATGGTTATATGACTGGTTCATGTCATGGTTATCTCATGTTTTTACTTATAAATGAATGGATAATGTATCTATGACCTAATAGATGATAATGCAAAAAATGACCTAAGGGAACAATGGCTCATAGCGATTCTTAGATAAGTATGAGATCCCCATGCTCAGATTTGTTATTTACACTTGTAGGTTGCATATTTACTAAGTGTTTGACAAAATGTTTGTCATGGTTAGACTTGGTTAGGTCAAGCCCTTGATCAAGTTTTGCATTAGAGGCTTTGCCTTGGTGTCATTTATTGTCTTGGAAGGTCTCATCAAGTTCTAGGCATTGGTTCAGAAACTAGCCCTAAAAAAGTGGCTTAAATCTCGTAGTCTCTGGCACAGAACTGGTTGAAAAATACTGCAATCTCTCCCTTGCGGGCATTGTGGGAGCGACTATAGGTTTCCAGTCGCATGCATGCCTTGTCATGGGAGCGACTATGGGTTTAATTCATTGAAATGCCAGGTTAACTCAGGGGTTGGACACTTGGAGTGGTGGATTAGCTATTGGGGGTCCTAAAGCCCCTGAGGGAGGTCTAAAAGGTCTTGTTTTAACGACTCCATTTCCTTAAGTTTATCTAGGAGGTTGAGTCTTATCATAGTGGCCTCTTGTCGCATGTTTACCCTGGGTGGCCGTAGCTTGGGTAGACGTGGGAGGAGGGTGTTACATGATCGACTGCAAGGTTAGCGCTGGGTGCGTGGCACACCACCCACACCATGATCACATGAATATCCTGAAACCAAGGAGGAAGGCCACGATTTGTGGATCGAACCAAGGACCTCTAGGTTTCCAACGGAGTGCCTCAACCAATAGAACACAAAACAACTTTGTTGCACAAATTTGTAGAGTGGGACAATTTGTAGAGCTATTTGCAGACAATTTGAAGAAGGAGGCCTATCTTGGCCATTTTTCAACCTTTTTTAGCCCAATAAGAGCCTAGACAAGGGTTTTTGGGCATTTTGGACGCAATGTAAGTACTGTTTTTGCAAATTGAGGCTTGTCTGTTGATTTATTTGAGCATATAGTAAAAAATGCCACCTTTGGAAGATGGACCTAAAGACATAGCCCAAGAGGAGTGAACTCTGTCATTAATTTGTTGTGTTTTGATGTTGCATGTTTTCCATTTTAACTATTAAATTATGCAAAATTTACTTTAGTTTGTGTGCTTTTGCAATCATGATCCATTGCCTAAAAGACATAAACTAGCTTGTAAATCATTTCATGAAACCTTCATTTTTTAAGTTTGGATCAAGAAGTCAATATTGTAACTTTAGTTAAGAGTTGAAAGAGTCAAATTTAATCACTAGTAGGCTAACGGGCTACGTTATAACTAGGCCACTAGGAGGAAAAGGAATCCCATTCTATTGGAGTGCAGTTTATTCCATAGATGAGTAGAGTAGTTGAGAGTGGATTGAGAGGGAGAGCAAATTGGGAGTGTTTGTGCACTGTAGTAGCCCATGTTGAAGAATGTAACTGGATTCGGTCTTCATAATGACTTTCGTAATCATGACATTGTATATCTTATATAAAAAAAGAAAATTAATTTTTATTTGTTCAAACATGGGTTTTATGCTCAAAGTCTAGGTTAAAGCATGTTGTTCATGCTTCTAGGGCTCATCGAGTCAAAGAAGTTTTTTTTGTCATGTACTGAAGTCTCGTTTGGACTTGTTGTAATAAAGGAAAGTCATTATTTTTTAGTCTAGAAAGTCAATTTATCCTCCTAGATCAAGCCATCCATGCTATGGTCAAGTTAACCTAGAAGAGGCCTATTCGACTCCTTAAAATGACTATAAATAGTAGGGACTTCGACTCATTTGGAACACACACTCACACAAGTTCGATCTACAACAAGATAAGAAAGAAGAGTGAGAAAGTCGAGAAGAAGAAGGAGAAGTCTAGGCGAAGAAGAAATCTTGAAAAACATATTTTCTATCCACAAATGCGAAGTTGTCTAGGGTTTTTGTGCGAATTGCAGGGGCTAAAGTTGCAAGCCAAAAATTGCAGATCTAAAGTTGCAAGGCCTAGATTTTAACTAAAGTTTCTTTGACCGAGTTTGTCCTTTGTTGACTTTAAAAGACTTTGACTTGTTTGTAATAGATCTTGTTGAAGGGATGACTTGGTACTTGGGAGGAACTCTGACTTTGAACTTCAGGTCTTGGAAGTCTCATTTTGATTTTATTTTATAAGAAGAGAAGTATTCTTTCTGGGTTTTCCCCTTGGAGGGGTTTTGCCTTGGCTTGGAGCATATATCTTGTGTACTTTGTCTTTATGTGATCTTCACTATTTTTGGTAATTGCTTGATGAAGAAGAAATAAAAGTAATAAAAGACCAACTAATATCACAAGTAATTATCAAGCAAGGAAAGTCAACTATAATATACAAATACTTTGTTTTTCCAACAACCCATGGGGCCTCGGGTCTCACTGTTTGTACTTGCATCCATTTCCATTTAGATAAAGAGAGAGTATATTAACCTCAACTTCCAACCGAGTTTTCTCTTGCAAGACTTTCCCAGATCATATCTTGTGTTCATTATGGTTTATAAGTTTTTTTTCATTGTTCTCTTTTTCATATTTTAGCTATTGCATGCATAAGCATAACACAATAATTAACGAATTCATAAATCTAAGGAGAAATTAACCTCGATAGTGTAGATTTTTGATTTCAATCTATCTAGTAGATAAGTTGTGACAAACTATCCAATGAAATATCCACAATAATCTATGGATCATACTAATCTTAACTACTATACTTTGATTTGCATACCACTTTTTGCTTTAAACTTTTGGACTACCAAATCCCTCTTTTGATGTCAACAATGTAAGCACATTACAAAATATTAGAACTCTAAATCAATAACCATTACATGTGATTTATGATGTTGATCTATGATGGTTGTGTTTTGAGCTAACCAAATGTGATATGTTTATACATGATGTTTTGATCAAACAGTTAGCTTGACTTGTTGTGACAGGAAGCGAACAAGATTGCAAGTGTACCTTATTAACGAACTACCAATGAGGTATGATTTCAGGTTATTTTGATTTATTTGGATCTAATGGAAATTATGTGCTTGGAATAAGAATGCATGAACATGCTTGATTGGGTGGTTGAAATCGACTGCAATAATTGGCAATAACAACAAAAGAAATTGTAACATGCAACAATATGCTAGTAAAGTACTTCAGGAGCAGGGCCATTGTTGGACACCGGTTACCATAGTGTCCATTGATTGCCATGAGCATGCTATGACCGGTATGATGGTTTTGAGGCAGGTATATGCCTTGATTGTTGATCCTTCGATGTGAGGAAGCCTTACCAAGGGATGGATCACCCGAGATAGGGGATTCTAGGGAACTTGGAAGATGAGTGACTACACAAAAGGGGTTGATCGGATTTCCTGAAGGACTGTGTAGCAGAGAAGGGAAGGCCGCAAATGTATTTGCTTTGGTCATTAGCATTGCCAGATGAAATCAGATGCACATTGGGAGTGCGCCCTAGAACAATGAGCCGGTAGCTGTTCGCGGAGAGGACAAGAGGCGCAAGATTATCATGTTGGACATTGGATACAACTTTGACTATGGTAGTGGATTCTAGACTTCATGAGAAAGAGGTGAATCCTAGTACTACTTTGAGGGTGGAGGTGTGATCCTCTGGATTCCCTTGTTGACTGGTACATGCATCTTATCCTCTTATTTTCTAGTTAAGAAAATGTGCATATGTGTATATGTGGTCATTGTAAATACCATAATGAGTTGTGTTATAAAGCTCTAGTATGCAGTATGTTGTCATGATGTTTTGCCTTTGAGCAGGTCTTTCATTATAAATACTGCAACGAACTAAGTTATACAGCTCCACGAGCAGTATGTTTGCTTTTTAGGTCTATTGTTGAGGCCATGGTGTGGTTTAACAACAAGGACAGTGTTCCCCAAGGGGGAGGTTTTTGTAACAACCCTGGTGAAAAGTTCATGTAATAAAAGTTAATAAAGGCAAAATAAGACCACGGGTAAGGGACACTTATTCCAAGCTGAATGTTGGGCAAATATATCCTAGTGGGCATCACTAGATGTGTGTTTATGGCTAAGGAAATTGGCATAGGCTAAAGCAAAGGCATTAAAAGGCAAAAATGTATTTTTGGCACATTTATTTATGAAATAAAGGAAATTAGGAGAAAAGAAAGGTGAAAGGGCAGAGGTTGCCCATGAGGAGGAAAATGAAGGAAAATAATGGAAAATGAAGAAAATAGAGGCCTTATTAATAAAAAGGCTTCTGAGATTAGTTGGCAAGCTCTTGGCTCAAGCTTAGTTAGTGTTAGGCTCTTGGTCAGTTGAATTTTGGAGCTCTCTCATTATTCTTTCTCTCTCTCACTCTTGGTTACTTAGAGTTTTCTTGGAGCACTCTAGCTCTGAATCAAGGAAGGAAAAACAAGCAAAGGGAAAGGAAGGAAAGCAAGGCTCAAGGAAGGAAAAACAAGATCAAGAAAATTCAGAAGGAATACTTGCAGTAACCTTTTGCATGTGTGATTTCCTAGCTGGTTTGGACATGCATGACTTTGCATGTTGGTGTATGGTTCTCTTGCTGTCGGTGGCATAGTTTTGCCGAGTTATGACAATAGTTTTTAGCCTAGCCTTGCTTTTTTTCGGATGCCATGGTGTTGGGATGTTTATTTTGGTTTTTGAGCTTTAGTTTGCTGGATGGATTTTGGAATCTGGGGCAGAGGTGGTCTCAAGTTTCATTCCCAAATGCCTAGGAATCCCTTGATCGGTTTTGGCGAGATACTTAGTAAAGCCTAAGCGAGGAGTCTCAGTTTAGGGCCTAGTGATCTAGGTTTGGATTGTAGTAAAACCTGAGAGATTGGTCTTGGTTTAGGGCCTAGTGATACGGGGTTGGATTGCAGTAAAACATGAGAGGCAAGGAGATGGAAAATTCCTAAAGGATAGGGATGGATTTCAGATGACATTCCAAGTTCGGTTTGGTTGTGATTGGAGCACCGATTTTGGTGTGATCACGGTTTGATGAGGGTAGAGGTGGTTTAACCTCTCGATTCCCTTGCTTGTTTTATGAGATCCCACACTCAAGCTTGGAATATGGCATAGGGGGTGACTGGCTGAAAGAAAGAATTGGTTCAACCATGTCTATGGTCAGGCGATACGTGGAAGTCCTGAACCTGGTCAAACTTGCCTATGATTAATGAAAGCTAAGTCCTCTTACTTTTTCACTTGTTTATATGTGGATTTGATGGTTGTCATATCTCTGATATTTACATGGTTTCATGTTGGTTATAAGCATGGTTATATGACTGGTTCATGTCATGGTTATCTCATGTTTTTACTTATAAATGAATGGATAATGTATCTATGACCTAATAGATGATAATGCAACAAATGACATGAGGGAACAATGGCTCATAGTGATTCTTAGATAAGTATGAGATCCCTATGCTCATATTTGTTATTTACACTTGTAGGTTGCATATTTACTAAGTGTTTGACAAAATGTTTGTCATGGTTAGGCTTGGTTAGGTCAAGCCCTTGATCAAGTTTTGTGTTAGAGGCTTTGCCTTGGTGTCATTTATTGTCTTGGAAGGTCTCATCAAGTTCTAGGCATTGGTTTGGAAACTAGCCCTAAAAAAGTGGCTTAAATCTCGTAGTCTTTGGCACAGAACTGGTTGAAAAAGACTGCAATCTATCCCTTGCGGGCATTGTGGGAGTGACTATAGGTTTCTAGTCGCATGCATGCCTTGTCATGGGAGTGACTATGGGTTTAATTCATTGAAATGCCAGGTTAACTCAGGGGTTGGACACTTGGAGTGGTGGATTAGCTATTGGGGGTCCTAAAGCACCTGAGGGAGGTCTAAAAGGTCTTGTTTTGACGACTCCATTTCCTTAAGGTTATCTAGGAGGTTGAGTCTTATCGCATGTTTACCCTGGGTGGCCGTAGCTTGGGTAGACGTGGGAGGAGGGTGTTACATGATCGACTGCAAGGTTAGCGCTGGGTGCGTGGCAAACCACCCACACCATGATCACATGAATATCCTGAAACCAAGGAGGAAGGCCACGATTTGTGGATCGAACCAAGGACCTCTAGGTTTCCAACGGAGTGCCTCAACCAATAGAACACAAAACAACTTTGTTGCACAAATTTGTAGAGTGGGACAACTTGTAGAGCTATTTGTAGACAATTTGAAGAAGGAGGCCTATCTTGGCCATTTTTCAACCTTTTTTAGCCCAATAAGAGCCTAGACAGGGGTTTTTGGGCATTTTGGACGCAATGTAAGCACTGTTTTTGCAAATTTAGGCTTGTCTGTTGATTTATTTGAGCATTTGAGCATATAGTAAAAAATGCCACCTTTGGAAGATGGACCTAAAGACATAGCCCAAGAGGGGTGAACTCTGTCATTAATTTGTTGTGTTTTGATGCTGCATGTTTTCCATTTTAACTATTAAATTATGCAAAATTTAATTTAGTTTGTGTGCTTTTGCAATCGTGATCCATTGCCTAAAAGACATAAACTAGCTTGTAAATCATTTCATGAAACCTTCATTTTTTAAGTTTGGATCAAGAAGTCAATATTGTAACTTTAGTTAAGAGTTGAAAGAGTCAAACTTAATCACTAGTAGGCTAACGAGCTACGTTATAACTAGGCCACTAGGAGGAAAAGGAATCCCATTCTATTGGAGTGCAGTTTATTCCATAGATGAGTAGAGTAGTTGAGAGGGAGAGAAAATTGGGAGTGTTTGTGCACTGTAGTAGCCCATGTTGAAGAATGTAACTGGATTCGGTCTTCATAATGACTTTCGAAATCATGACATTGTATATTTTATATAAAAAAAGAAAATTGATTTTTATTTGTTCAAACATGGGTTTTATGCTCAGAGTCTAGGTTAAAGCATGTTGTTCATGCTTCTAGGGCTCATCGAGTCAAAGAAGTTTTTGTTGTCATGTACTGAAGTCTCGTTTGGACTTGTTGTAATAAAGGAAAGTCATTATTTTTGAGTCGAGAAAGTCAATTTATCCTCCTAGATCAAGCCATCCATGCTATGGTCAAGTTAACCTAGAAGAGGCCTATTCGACTCCTTAAAAAGACTATAAATAGTAGGGACTTCGACTCATTTGGAACACACACTCACACAAGTTCGATCTACAACAAGATAAGAAAGAAGAGTGAGAAAGTCGAGAAGAGGAAGGAGAAGTCTAGGCGAAGAAGAAATCTTGAAAAACATATTTTCTATCCACAAATGCGAAGTTGTCTAGGGTTTTTGTGCGAATTGCAGGGGCCAAAGTTGCAAGCCAAAAATTGCAGATCTAAAGTTGCAAGGCCTAGATTTTAACTAAAGTTTCTTTGACCGAGTTTGACCTTCATTGACTTTAAAAGACTTTGACTTGTTTGTAATAGATCTTGTTGAAGGGATGACTTGGTACTTGGGAGGAACTCTGACTTTGAACTTCAGGTCTTGGAAGTCTCATTTTGATTTTATTTTATAAGAAGAGAAGTATTCTTTATGGGTTTTCCCCTTGGAGGGGTTTTGCCTTGGCTTGGAGCCTATATCTTTTGTACTTTGTCTTTATGTGATCTTCACTATTTTTGGTAATTGCTTGATGAAGAAGAAATAAAAGTAATAAAAGACCAACTAATATCACAAGTAATTATCAAGTAAGGAAAGTCAACTATAATATACAAGTACTTTGATTTTCCAACAACCCATGGGCCTCGGGTCTCACTGTTTGTACTTGCATCCATTTCCATTTAGATAAAGAGAGAGTATATTAACCTCAACTTCCAACCGAGTTTTCTCTTGCAAGACTTTCCTAGATCATATCTTGTGTTCATTATGGTTTCTAAGTTTTATTTCATTGTTCTCTTTTTCATATTTTAGCTATTGCATGCATAAGCATAACACAATAATTAACGAATCCATAAATCTAAGGAGAAATTAACCTCTATAGTGTAGATTTTTGATTTCAATCTATCTAGTAGATAAATTGTGACGAACTATCCAATAAAATATCCACAATAATTTATGGATTATACTGATCTTAACTACTATACTTTAATTTGCATACCACTTTCTGCTTTAAACTCTTTGGACTACCAAATCCCTCTTTTGATATCAACCATGTAATCACATTACAAAATATTAGAACTCTAAATCAATAACCATAAGAAGGTTAAAAAAATAAGATGCACAAATGTAATTTCAACCTAACAAAACAACAACCAAAATGTAGTGAACGAGGCAATGCGTAAGTGATGCAATCAAAGTTGGCTTCCAACACCCCCACTAACCGTAAATGGCCCAATGTTAATCAATAACATAGAGCCAAACCAAGCTGCAATCATGACATTATGTGAAGCAAACAATAGACAATGTAGATAGAGGAAAATACTCTTAAAGAAAACACCCCTTGGGATTTGTACACCGCATATCACCAAGTCACCATTGATAATTCCATATAATCACCTGGGATTTGTTTGCACTTTAACTAATAAAAACTAATGGCATTAAGAAAATATTTGAGTTCAGAGTAATTTCTCATGTCTCTCCACGTACGTGACGAATGTACAAATATTATATTATAATTTTTTTAAATATATCGTACTCACTAGCTGTCATCATTTGTGTGAAATTTCTGTTCACTAAACCTCGAAGGGGACGAGCTCAGTCATCCGTTTGTTGTTGAATGAGCGGGAGGCATCAACTGACATGTATTTGAGTTGTCTGCCATTTTGCGAAATTCTTGAGCTGGTCTGTCATATGGTTTCAAGATGTTCAAATTTATAGTTATTAGTTGAAGAATACAAAACAGTGGCAGTTGCAGTCATGGCCAAGCGCGAGCTTTCAAGCACGCTAAGAAACCTAAAGGCAAGTGCAAACCTCTTCTCTTAACAGTTGAAAACTTATATTTTGAAGGCCATAGATGGAGAGGTTTGTGGGTTCTCTTTAGCTTATTTCGAGGGTTTCATTTTCTGATTCCCTCTTGTTCATGAGAATACCAATTTGAGCTCATTCTTACGGTATTTATACAAGCTTTTAAATGGTATATCGAAATATAAATAAATCGAAATAACTAGGTCTTAATGTGGATTATTGTATATGCTACTCGGAACAGAATGGTGCACACAGCACTGTCTGATCCTTTCCGTTTTTAGCATTTTGCATTGAATAGCGCGCATTTGAGGCCATATTTTCCACACCCGCAACTGTGTTCTTGGGTGCAACTCGTTTGCCCATATCTTGCATAATGTGTTGCGCAACAGGGTTGTTTTCATTTTCTGCAAGTACTTCACATAGTTGTCTTGTCAAGCCAATGACGTTGTCTCATCCTTTGAATCCTTCGGTGAATTGGCTTGTTTGCATCTTGAAGTTTGGAGGTGTTGTTAATTATTCTATGTTTTAGCTTTTATGGCCGGACTTTAGCGAGATACAATTGTGAATGAGATTGCCATCTTCGGTTGTTTAAAATATATTATTGATTCCATAAATGGATTGAACACCCGAGACAATCTTGGAACACCTGCATTATGCAGGTTACACAACTCAAATATGTAGTTGTAACAAATATCTACCGAATTTTGAGCAAAATTGACCAAAACTTTGAAGAATCAGGCTGTAGGAACAGGGGAAAATTTCTCAAACTGTGTGCCTATGGTGTTTGAAAAACTGTTTGCTGATATTTTTTGGGCATTTAACATCAAATGTCCCGATTTTTGGACGGAAGAGAGTATGAATCTCCATGCAACATCTGCTTTACAATCAGGGCTACCTTTGTCTAGGAGCTGCAACTGAGAATTGTCTGTTTTATTAAAGTCCTTGAGGACTTGCCTCTGGCTTCTTATATGTTGGAAATACTGAGAGGGGGGTGAATCAGTATTTCTTTTTTTCGCTATTGTTTTACTAGTTAAAACATATATGTTCAGAAACACAAAATGAACAGCAGAAATAAATGCTTTTATTAATATAACTGTGCAGTAAAATGAATACAATAAATAGATTGTCACAATTGGTTGCCAAGCTCCAACTTGGACTTTGGTGAGGCTCCAACCTCCTGAGCACCAACTCTATTTTGCCAAGACACCAATCTTGGACTTAGGAGCACCAACTCCCAAGGACTTCAATCCTGTTCTATTCTGAGGCTCCAACCTCTTTGGTATACACTGGTGTGCTGCTGCGCTCTTTTCAGGTTTCCACTGCTTCTGCTGCCCCCTTTTCTTCTGCTGCTTTCACTATCTCATGCTCAGGTTATACCGTCCACGAACGACACCTCAGTTCTCTGTTTTTGCTGCTTTTATATGCTCCATGCCCCTGTCCATTCGTTTCCTCTTACGTGCTGGCTCTTTGGCTTCCTCCTCACTTGATCGCTTGACACTTCGGCTTCCATTTCTTTGCTTTCTTTTTTTCCTTACAGGCTTTATCGGTGCTTTTAATCACCCATCGGAAGCCACCACCTGAGCGTTTTAATCAACCATCGGAAGCCACCACCCGAGCGTTTTAATCACGCATCGGAAGCCACCACCCGAGCGTTTTAATCACCCATCGGAAGCCACCACCCGAGCGTTTTAATCACCCATCGGAAGCCACCACCCGAGCGTTTTATCAACCATCGGAAGCCACCAACCGAGCCTTTAATCAACCATCACCGAGCGCTTTAATCAACCATCACCAAGCGCTTTAATATATACCTTAACCCCGCGGCCATGTATCATATAATACACGGAAAACATTATAAACCCCTGCTCTAATTCAAATGCCGGACTTCAATTATTATGCACTCGCCTTTACAATTATCGGCGGGTCCGGATTTCGGCGGTCGCAATAACTCTTAAGTCCTGACCTCCGACGAGGTGCGGACCCGATGCCCTTTTAGACTCCCTTCTATGTTGGTTTCGGGTCCGATGTATATTGGCACTCGCTGTAAACAATAGTCCCGATCCTCCGACGGAACGCGGACCCAACGCCTTCTTATACTCCCGTCTCTATATTGAATTCGGGTCCGGGATATCGGCAGGTTCGCTTCGGCGGATTTGTAACGCGAAGGTTTAGCGGACCCGATCTCCCTTTAGGCTGCTCTCTAATATGATTTCGGCGATCGCTACCTCCGCTGCTCCGATGCGATACAAGAGTTCTGCGGACCCGATATGATTTTACACTCCACTTGATAAGGGACTCGGCTCCGGAAGTCGGAACTTTGCACTGCTGAAGGCCCTTTCCGGACCCGATCTACTTTATACTGGCTTCATAATATTTCGGCTCTGTTAATTCAGAGCTTTCACTTCGGCGGTTCCGAAAGGCTCCACTCCTCCGATGCGCATATATATGCCGATTGCCGATTAGATCTCCGCTGTCCATTATTCCTTCAGATCGGACGGTCAGCGCTAAATCGCATATTGCGTCCATCGCATATCGCATCCTCCATTCTCCATTCCCCGATCGCCGATTTGGCGAAATATATATATATATATATATATATATATATATATATATATATATATATATATATATATATATATATATATATATGCCATCGGGTCCATATGTGCCGAAACACATTTAACTTGTGTTGTTTCCGCCAAAAAGGAAAAAGGCCTTTGATTATTATAAATGCATATATGTAGATTTTGGGCGCTCAAACACTCCCGATAGCATTAATACATGCATATGTGGGTTTCCATTGCCCGAACAACTCCCGATAGTATTAATGAAGGCATATATGGGTTTTGATCGCCCGAACAGCTCCCGATAATGTTATCTGAGGCATATATGGCTCTGTTTGCTTCATTTGCTCCTCCGATGGCTCCTCTTGCTCCGATATGCTCCGATAGCTCCTCCGATGGCTCCTCTTGCTCTGGCACTCCTCCGATATGGCTCCTCTTGCTCTGATATATGTGGCTCCTCCGATATGGTCTGCTCCTCTTGGCTCCGATATGCTCTGTCTCCTCCTCTTGAATATTGCCATATTGACATCAATGACAATCTGTGTCCAACAATCTCCCCCTTTGTTATTGATGGCAATATTCTTCTGCTTTCTCCCCCTTTGACATCAATGGCAAAGGAATGCATACGAACTCCCCCTGTCAAGTTGCTCCCCCTGTCCTGCTGCATCTTTATGAATAGACTTGAGTGATGATAAAGAAATAACCCCCATCTTTTGTCGCAGGTGTTCGAATGCTTCCCGAGGAAGAGGTTTAGTGAAAATATCAGCTATCTGCTCCTTAGTACTTATATATTCCAGAGCGATGTTTTGTTCAGCTACTTGCTCACGGAGGAAATGATACTTGATTGGTATATGTTTGGTTCTTGAGTGCATCACTGGATTTTTACTGAGACTGATAGCACTAGTGTTGTCACAATAAACAGTAATTGGTTGATCTGTACATATGTTTACATCCTTTAGCGCTTCCTTCATCCATAGTATCTGAGTACAACAGTCTGCTGCAGCAATATACTCGGCTTCGGTTGTGGATAATGATATGGATGATTGTTTTTTGCTGAGCCAGGATACCAAACAGTCTCCTAGGAAGAATGCATTTCCACTAGTACTTTTCCGATCATCTATATTTCCAGCCCAATCAGCATCAGTGTATGCAGTTACAGTCAATGTTGAACTCTTTGGGTACCAGAGACCAAAATCAGAAGTTCCCTTCAAATATCTGAGAATTCTTTTTACAGCTAATAAATGAGATTGTTTGGGAGCCGATTGAAATCTTCCCACCATTCCTACTGCTTACATTATGTCAGGTCGTGTAGCTGTTAAGTATAGGAGGGCTCTAATCATTGACCTGTAATGAGTTGCATCTACTAGAGGGGAGTCATCATCTTTGCTCAGTTTGCAGTTTGTGGTCATGGGGGTGCTCATGGGTGCACAGTCCTCCATTCCATATTTTTTGAGCATGTCTTTTAGATATTTGGCTTGAGATATATACAATCCTGCTCTGGTTTGAGATACTTGAAGTCCAAGGAAGTGGGACAGTTCACCTATCATTGACATCTCAAATTCTTTTGCCATTCTTTGAGAAAATTCATGGCTCATTTCATCATTATTACTAGCAAAAATCAGATCATCGACATAAACAAGAGCAACTAGTAACTTACCTTGATCTGTCTTTATGTATAGATTGCTTCCAGCCACTCCCTTTTTGAAGCCTTGTTGTTGGAGATAGTTATCCAGTCTTGCATACCAAGCTCTAGGAGCTTGTTTCAACCCATACAAAGCCTTTTTCAACTTACAGACTAGGTCCTTTCCTGCTGTCAGATCAAAGCCTTCTGGCTGCTCCATGTAGACTTCCTCCTTGAGTTCCCCATTTAGAAATGCTGATTTCACGTCCATTTGATAGATTTTGAATCCTTTCGAGCAAGCAAATGCTAAGAACATCCTGATAGCTTCCATACGGGCCACTGGTGCAAATGTCTCTTCAAAGTCAACTCCTTCAATTTGTGAATAGCCTTTGCAGATAAGTCTTGCCTTGTTTCTGATAACCTGTCCTTCCTCATTCATTTTATTTTTGAACACCCATTTGGTTCCTATTATGTTTTTGTCCTTTGGACGAGGTACCAACTCCCATGTCTTGTTCTTCTTAATTTGGGACATTTCTTCTTCCATTGCTTTTACCCAATGAGGATCTTTACTTGCTTCTGTGAATGTTTCTGGTTCTATCATAGATAGGAGGGCAATGGCTTTTCTCTTGGGTGAGGTGGTTATCCTTCTTCTGGTCCGCACACCTTCATCTTTATCGCCAATGATTTGTTCTTGTGGATGATATCTTTCTACATACTTCATCTTTGAAGGGGTATGAGGTGGTTCTCTTTCCTCTTCTTCTTCTTCATCATCTATCTCTTCTTCTTTAGGTTCTTCTTCTTCAATGAGAAAGTCATCTTCTTGTTCTTCAATTTCCTTTTCTGGAAGATCTTCATCAACCTTTACATCGATGCTTTCCACTATTTTCTTCAGTCGAAAATTGTAGCACTTGTAAGCCTTGCTCTGTGGTGAATATCCAAGAAATATCCCCTCATCAACCCGAGAATCAAATTTTCCAGGTGAACCATCATTTATTTTTATGAAGCACTTGCTTCCAAATATTTTGAAATACTTCACCGAAGCAGGTCTCCCTTTCCATAGCTCATAAGGAGTTTTGTCACAATTTGGTCTCAATTGAGTCCGATTCAATGTATAGACAGCTGTCCCTACTGCTTCCCTCCAGAATTTAGGTTGTAGATCTGCTGCTAACAGCATGGTTCTTGCCATTTCTTGGACAGTTCGGTTTCGTCTTTCAACTACCCCATTTTGCTGAGGTGTTCTGGCAACCGAGTATTCCCTTTTAATTCCATGAATATTGCAGAACTCTTTGAACTTGTTTGATGTGAATTCTCCTCCTCGGTCTGTTTTGAGACACTTAATTTTTGAATCTTTTTCATTTTCTACAAGGGCTTTTAGATTCTTAAAACACTCAAAAGTTTCAGATTTATACTTTATGAAATATATCCACATCATTCTAGTATAATCATCAACAAATAATACAAAGTACCTTTCTCCTTGGAGTGCTTGATTTCTAGTTGGCCCACACACATCAGCATGTATGATCTCCAAGGGCTTTGATGTATAGTGTTCCTTTGTCTTGTGGCTGGTTCTGGTCTGCTTTCCATGTTGACATGGACCACACACTGCTTGATTTGGTTTGGACACCCTTGGGATGTCTTGTACAGCTTTGATCTTGCTGATATTGACCAGATTTTCGAAGCTGGTATGTCCAAGTCTCTTGTGCCACAACCAACTCTCATCTGCCTGACTCAAGTAGCATTTGTTTTCCTGAATCTTGTTCAGAACGTAAATGTTGTCTGGTGTTCTCACTCCTTTTGCCACAAGTTTCCCTGAGGCAGAGTTCCTTATTTCACAGTCTTTGGTGCTGAAAACAACCTTATGTCCTTGATCACAAATTTGGCTGACACTTAGAAGGTTGTGTTTGAGTCCGTCAACCAGCAGAGCATCTTGAGCTTTTCCTTTTCCATTGATCAGAGTAACTGTTCCTCTTCCTGCAATTTTGCCAGTTCCGCTTCCAAAGGACACATTCCCTTCCTTTTTGCTCAGTGAGATAAATTTCCTTCTGTCTCCTGTCATGTGTCTGGAGCACCCACTATCCACAAACCACTGGTTTCCATTATTTTGCGCAAATAGAGCCAGGCCGCATTTGTCCATTGTAGAGATCTTGCTGCTCGTCTTTCTTCCTTTGAGTGGGCAGTTTTGTTCATAGTGTCCATTATTGTAGCAAAAAGAGCAAGTCAGATCAAATTTAGTCAAGGGATCGAATGAATTGAAGGTTTTGATTTGTCCCTGTCTTTTGGGAGCATATGAGTTGATTACTCGGTCCTTTTGCATTGTCTTCTCACTTCTGCGAGCCATACAGTGTCTAGCTTGGTGACCGAAGTTTTTACAGTGAAAACAGTGTCCAAGAAATATGGTTTTGAAGTAACCACGGTTTAATTCGCTTTCCTTTCTGAGAATTACTCCTCCCTCGTCCTTTGGATTTTTGATGGGCCCTTGGTGGGGTACAGATTTGTATTTGCTGTAGTGTCCATGATTCGACTCCACATTCTTCTTTGGAGTAACTCTTTCTTTATTCTTGGAATCTGGGAAGCACTTTTGATAAGATACTTTTTCATCTTTTGGGTTGCAGGAAAGTGCATCGGCATAGCTTTTCGCACTATTCTTAGTGCTTGAGGATTCTCCCTTGAAACCTATTCCAGACTTATCATGTTGAGGTTTTTGATTTTTCAGAATAGTATCAAGTATTTGAGAGCTTTTACAACCCTTTTTAATTTGCTCCAACTCCTTTCTCAGAGATACTACTTCGGCCTCACGTTCTTCACAAGTCTCTTCTTTTTCCTTAAGCTTTGTTTCCAAGAGATCTTCTCTCCTTCTTATTTCCTCGTTTTCCACTTTGAGAGAGATAATTTTGTTCCGCAGTTTCTCGTTCTCTTCAATGGCACTTAAACAGTTCATCCACATTTCCTTCTGGCCCCGAGTCATCATCATCTGTGAGTGCCATGAATAATGCTTCTTGGCTTTCATCATGATTGCTTTCCTCATCTGATTTCTTTTTGATGACCATAAACTCATCCTCATCAGACTCACCTTGCTTGGAGAGAAGGTTTTTCTTATTGAACCCTTTCTTTTTGTATGTCATTCTTTTAGAATTTCTTTCATCATCACTGTCTTGTTTATGAGGACATTTTGCTGCATAATGACCTATTTTACCACATTTAAAATAGATAAGAGGATACTTGCCTTTAAGCTTAGATCCTCTCTTCAGCTTTCATACATATTGAGCCAATTCGGATTCCACATCTGACTCATCACTACAGTCATTCCTTTCTTTCCCTTTCTTTGACTTTGAGGCCTTGAATGCTGCATCTTTGGAGCTAGGTCCACCTTTCCTCATTTCATAGGCAGTGAGAATTCCATGGAGTTCATCCATTTTGAGGGTGTCAAGATCCTTTGATTCTTCTATAGCACTTATTTTGGAGTCAAATCTGTCTGGAAGGGACCTTAATACCTTTTGCACAATAGTACTTTCTTCAACCTTTTCGTCCAATCCTTTCAGGGAATTTACCACTTCAGCTACTCGAAGGAGGTATGCTACAATATCTTCTTCCTCTTCCATCTTCAAACTTTCAAATTGTCTTCTGTGAGTTTGAAGCTTTGCCTTTTTGACTTTTGAGTCTCCATCGTACAAGCTAACTAGCTTCTCCCACATTTCTCTGGCAGAGTTACAGTGCATGATTTTTGTAAACTCGGAATCAGTGATTCCACTGGTGATAGAGTTCATGGCTTTTGCATTTGCAATGTAGGCTTTCCTCTCGTCTTGGTCTGTTGGAAGAGTGGAAGTCGCTCGGTATTCAGTTTGACAAAAATGCCAGACTTCAGGTCCAAGGGACATTAAATAGTAAGTCATTCTTTTCTTTCAAAACCCAAAGTTAGTGCCATCAAACAGAGGAGGTTTTCCTGAGGCTTCATGGTTTCTCATCATGGTTGCTGATCCTTCTTCAAGCTGTTAGGCTAGAATGAAGAAGCCTGCTCTGATACCAATTGTTGGAAATACTGAGGGGGGGGGGGTGAATCAGTATTTCTTTTTCTCACTATTGTTTTACTAGTTAAAACATATATGTTCAGAAACACAAAATGAACAGCAGAAATAAATGCTTTTATTAATATAACTGTGCAGTAAAATGAATACAATAAATAGATTGTCACAATTGGTTGCCAAGCTCCAACTTGGACTTTGGTGAGGCTTCAACCTCCTGAGCACCAACTCTATTTTGCCAAGACACCAATCTTGGACTTAGGAGCACCAACTCCCAAGGACTTCAATCCTGTTCTATTCTGAGGCTCCAACCTCTTTGGTATACACTGGTGTGCTGCTGCGCTCTTTTCAGGTTTCCACTGCTTCTGCTGCCCCCTTTTCCTCTGCTGCTTTCACTATCTCATGCTCAGGTTATACCGTCCACGAACGACGCCTCAATTCTCTGTTTTTGCTGCTTTTATATGCTCCATGCTCCATGCCCCTGTCCATTCGTTTCCTCTTACGTGCTGGCTCTTTGGCTTCCTCCTCACTTGATCGCTTGACACTTCGGCTTCCATTTCTTTGCTTTCTTTTTTTTTTCCTTACAGGCTTTATCGGTGCTTTTAATCACCCATCGGAAGCCACCACCTGAGCGTTTTAATCAACCATCGGAAGCCACCACCCGAGCGTTTTAATCACGCATCGGAAGCCACCACCCGAGCGTTTTAATCACCCATCGGAAGCCACCACCCGAGCGTTTTAATCACCCATCGGAAGCCACCACCCGAGCGTTTTATCAACCATCGGAAGCCACCAACCGAGCCTTTAATCAACCATCACCGAGCGCTTTAATCAACCATCACCGAGCGCTTTAATATATACCTTAACCCCGCGGCCATGTATCATATAATACACGGAAAACATTATAAACCCCCGCTCTAATTCAAATGCCGAACTTCAATTATTATGCACCCGCCTTTACAATTATCGGCGGGTCCGGATTTCGGCGGTCGCAATAACTCTTAAGTCCTGACCTCCGACGAGGTGCGGACCCGATGCCCTTTTAGACTCCCTTCTATGTTGGTTTCGGGTCCAATGTATATCGGCACTCGCTGTAAACAATAGTCCCGATCCTCCGATGGAACGCGGACCCGACGTCTTCTTATACTCCCGTCTCTATATTGAATTCGGGTCCGGGATATCGGCAGGTTCGCTTCGGCGGATTTGTAACGCGAAGGTTTAGCGGACCCGATCTCCCTTTACGCTGCTCTCTAATATGATTTCGGCTCCGGATGATTTCGGCGATCGCTACCTCCGCTGCGATACAAGAGTTCTGCGGACCCGATATGATTTTACACTCCACTTGATAAGGGACTCGGCTCCGGAAGTCGAAACTTTGCATTGCTGAAGGCCCTTTCCGGACCCGATCTACTTTATACTGGCTTCATAATATTTCGGCTCCGTTAATTCGGAGCTTTCACTTCGGCGGTTCCAAAAGGCTCCACTCCTCCGATGCGCATATATATGCCGATTGCCGATTAGATCTCCGCCGTCCATTATTCCTTCAGATCGGACGGTCAGCGCTAAATCACATATCGCGTCCATCGCATATCGCATCCTCCATTCTCCATTCCCCGATCGCCGATTTGGCGAAATATATATATATATATATAGATATATATATATATGCCATTGGGTCCATATGTGCCGAAACACATTTAACTTGTGTTGTTTCTGCCAAAAAGGAAAAAGGCCTTTGATTATTATAAATGCATATATGTAGATTTTGGGCGCTCAAACACTCCCGATAGCATTAATACATGCATATGTGGGTTTCCATTGCCCGAACAACTCCCGATAGTATTAATGAAGGCATATATGGGTTTTGATCGCCCGAACAACTCCCGATAATGTTATCTGAGGCATATATGGCTCTGTTTGCTTCATTTGCTCCTCCGATGGCTCCTCTTGCTCCGATATGCTCCGATAGCTCCTCCGATGGCTCCTCTTGCTCTGGCACTCCTCCGATATGGCTCCTCTTGCTCTGATATATGTGGCTCCTCCGATATGGTCTGCTCCTCTTGGCTTCGATATGCTCTGTCTCCTCCTCTTGAATATTGCCATAATGACATCAATGACAATCTGTGTCCAACATTATATGCATAAACAACAGTGCCAACACGGAGAATGTGCTGCCCGGATTTAAACCCGGGTCATCACTTCTCCAAGTGCTTAAACTTGCTGCTAGACCACATTTTGACGTTCAACTTGTTTGCAATTTTGCTAGGTTGCAGCATTGAGAATGTCCTATGTGATTGATGAGTAAGGTTGATATTTGCATCTTGCAGCAGTTTTACTCACAGTTAAAAGGGAATCTCATATATGTCTGTTCTATAACACTGTTAGCTTTTCTCACACTTATTTGTTTTTAGATTGGAGAATTCTTAGAAATTCCTTTGAGACATTGTTCAACAGTGGAGATTAATATGATTCTTTCTTTGTTGTGCCGACTTGGACACTGAGCAAACCAGCCAAAGACTGTTTCCTTTACCTCTTGATCACTCACTCAGAAACATTCCTTTTGTAGTTGACACATTGATGTCCAGGTGTTGAAGAATTGCACTGTGGTTGTAATCCTCTATTCGGATGTGGGGGTTGTATAAGGAGAGGGCTGAGATTGTGTCAAATAACAACCATTATGTGAAGCCTTTTCAGGCTACTAGATCAATCCCTTCTTTTTCAATCCTTTTTCTACTGTTTGGATTGGCTTATATTACTTCTGAATTCAGAACCTTTTACCTGTGGATATCACTTCTTTTTCAATCCTCTTTCGACTGATTGGATTGGCTTATGTTACTCCTGAATTCAGATTCTTTTACCTGTGGATATGGATCCACAACATCAAACTAGGGTGTTTGACATCATTAGAACCCCATTTTCTTTTTTCCTGTACATGTAGATGTAATGATGCAGCACCACCGAGGGGATTGGAACTCAGAACTTTTTACCCATGGATACGGATCCTTAACCAAAACACCAAACCAAGGAGGTGTTTGACAAGTAACCCATGTCATTGGAACATTATTTCCTTTTTCCTGCATATGACGGTGTAGCAATGCAGGAACACAGAGGGTTTTTCTTGAACTTTTAATTGCTCTGACTTCGTGAAAGTGTAACAATGCAGCATCACAGGGTTTTTTTTTTCCTTCTAACTGTTTTTTCTAATGGAGGCAGATTGTTTCTTGAACTTTTAATTGCTTTGACTTTTTTAGTATGTATAGACCATGAGACAGGTAAAAATGGACCATTTGACATATTTTCAATGTTTTTGAATCATGCTATGTTTGCACATTGTCCATACATCTGGGGACCACTTTCAGAGAATTGGGAAGGATCCTAAAGTGTGGATGTCTTTTTCCCACTTTCAGAGACTAACCGGGAAGGATCCTAAAGTGTGGAAGTGTTTTTCCCATTATGAGAAACTTCTGTCTTCCACCTTACGGTGTTGATTGTGAAGGAGGTGTTACTGTACTATGTTGGAATTTTACTGTTTGAGAAAGTTTGACTGCAATCTCATGCCTTTCCTATTCGTAATGTTTTGGTGAAACAGTTTATGCAAAGGTCACGCCAAAAAGAAGAATCAGTGAAGAAAGAAGAAGAAGAACAAGCAACTTCCTCAAAGAGTGGAAATTGGAAATGGTAGATCTGCTTAAGCCTTACATACTATAGTTGTGTCACCCACTTGTGTCACTTACCTGAAATTGTATAGCCTTTTCTTTTGCTTGCTAGATTATAATGGAATGTGATTTTCCTATTTCATATAGGAACTATTTGAATTTCTTATTTTCCCCAATCATATATACATTTATTTAATTAGAAATCACACGTTAGTGTTAGAATTCTATTGTAACTGTTGGACAGAGAAATTAACCCCAAGTTACATTGATTTTCCATTACTCAAACATTCATATATACAAGATTTCATGACCTTTGGTTTTGTCTTCCAAGGTGCTATGTCTCTTCCTATTCTAACTGTTCAGATTTCCCCTATTTTAAATATTTACAAATTACCAAATTCTTAAGGATTAGGTGTCTATCAATGCCCCCTTTAATCGGAAGGGGTGTTTGTAAGGATTGTGCAGAGAGATGAAGTACAACTTCCAATGGCTCAATCTGCTCTTTGAATCTAGTGGTTTTGGGGATGACCATAAACTGAATGGCTAGCAGAAACTGATGTCTTCTACTAGATGATTGTTTAAAAATGACCATAAACTGATGCCTAATATTACCCTTAAGTCTTTTACTAAATGGTGCCTTAAGGATGACCACAAATTGAATGATGTTGATGGATTACGGCTTTGGCTATGACTTTAACTTTGACATTCCAAAATTGTAATTGGCAACATGTAATTAGCATGTTCAGATGCTTTATCTTTCACTAGGTCTGATGCTTTGTCTTTGTCTTCTTTTTGACTTTGATTGTCTTTGATCTTCTCCTAAGGGATTCTACGTAATATCCCTTAGGGTAAAATTGCCCTCAGGGTTAGAAAAAACACATAACCAATTTTGTATTCTAACTAGCATCACAATATACTATAATTTGACACTCAGAGGCGATATCAAAATGCAATAAGATAGAATAATCATGTATTCAACAATTCATTCCCATGAAACCAATTCAACAGTACAATAAATAATTTAGATCCACAATCCTCCAAATGCAATTGAAATACACAAAAAGGGTTATCACATCAACCAAACCCTACTACTCTAATACCTTAACTCTAACCTTGCTTTTATCTTCAGTACTTATACTTTCTGTTGCCTTTGATACCACAAACTTGTTCTGTTTCCCTAGTAATGTCCTTACAGGCCCTCTGTGGTCTATGGATGCCATGGTGATCCTTGATTGTGCCCTTTGCTGCTGTTCGAGTTCCTTGCCGCTGCCTGGACTTGTCTTGAGGCTAATGCTAGTACCAATCAGGACCTCCAGTATCTCCAAAAATCCACTTCATTGCCAAGGATAATTTATAACAAACCTTTGTTGTCACATGATTAGGCTGTTAACCAACAGGGCCCTAGGAAATAGGTTGCGACTTCCTTCATTGCCCTGCCGTTGCATGTGGACCCCTGAAATTCCCACTGCCACAGAGGGGTGATCTGCTGTCCAATTTTACCTTCAAATCCCTTGTGTTGTCCCAGGTTAATGCTTTGAAAGTGTCGCCATCTCAGATGGTGAACTTGGATGAGATTCGCTGCTTCTTGAGGTTGGTCTGTAGCCCTAAAAGGGGCCTTAGGAATCTGTGCTACCACAGAACTATTCTGCTGCCACAATTAATCTTTAAGTCCCTTCGTTGACATAGACAAACCCTAGAGGGGTCTTCGTTGCTTTTAAAATTTCCTTAGACTGCCTCTTTGCCCTAGATGTTAGCCACATAAACCACATGGTGCCTTTTCAAGCCAATAACCCATAAAATTCTCCCTTGTTTGCCAAAAATCAAATGAAAAGTGCCTTAGAAAATTATGCCAAACAGTTGAGAGAAAGAGAGGGGATTGGCTAGGGTGGAATTTTTCACCACAAAAACCAATCAAAGGAAAAATGAGTCTTAAAACCCTCAGAGCCTGAGCTCACAAATATAAATATCCAACATCCATGATGAGAAGAATGATTTTCCTCTCTCTTATTTATAGATTCCCGTTTGGGGTCTTTTTTTCTAAATTTAATTTGAGGGTCTACACGTTTCCCTCCACTTAGCCCCAATTTTTGCTTCTTCCACAAGTTTTCCTCCAATTACCCTAATTTACCCAATGTTACCCCAAAACATTGAATAATGGGTTTACCCCTTTATAATTGACTATAGCCTATGAGGTTGGATAGGCTACTTCATGCTCCCTTGGGTAGCTAATAAGAAGAGTGTTAATTTTTCATAGGGTGACATTGTTCTTTGCTTTGATAATTGCATATCATCATTAATACATTAAGTTCACCCCATATCATCATTACATTATTCAGATCTACACCATTATACATTAGCATATGCAGTTACATAGAAAGAAACAACATCACCATCATCATCAATGCAGCGGAACATAAAAGGAACAGTAAAAGAAAAGCATGCACAAACATAGAGACACCAGGGTTGGTCCAAGACCAGGGGAAAACCCACTATGGGGAAAACCCTTGCAAATCTTCTTCTTCTTAGATCGTCATCAAATGATGTAGCAAAAGAGAGTACAATGATCCATAACTTTATCTATGCAACAAAACAATAATGATATCCATGAAACAGATCTAATCATGCTAGGAATCAAAACCCTCATACTGATGGCTGTAATGTGCTATCACAAACTGATGTCAATTGCTGTCACTGTGCGGAACATTGTTGAACACTGCTGTCACTGAGCAGAAACTTCAGAATATTGAAATTTCATCTCGAGTCTCGAACGCAGGGAGGATGAACTATTTGAGCGACTATAGCAACCTTGGACGCTCTCTGAGAACTTTGTGCTAGTGACTGTGGCAGCCCGGACGCTCCCATGCCATTCTGTGCATGTGTACAGGGACCAATCCATCAGATCTACTCAAAAACCTTTGGTTGCTCCCCCTTGAAGTTATTGTGTGTGCGTCTGGGATGACCTTGACGCTCTCAGGGCCACTTTGTGTGAGTGTCCGAGGACTGACACCTCCAGATTTGCCTCTAAGGGCTTGGATGCTCCCATAAGCCTATGTGCCAACGTCCAAGGCTCTCTGGATGCTCTCATGGCCATTGTGTGCTAGCGTCCAAGGACTAGAATGCCCTGTTCTATGCCAGCGTCTAGAAATAAAAAAACCCTAACTCAAAGCGAACCTCACGCCTGTAATTTTGGACCCTTGTGCGAACTCCTTCTGTTGAACCTATGCAAACCAAGACAAAAGAGAAGAGAAGATGTGTCCAAATGATCTTGAGGTCTCTTCTATTTATAGGCTTTCCTGAGGGTTCACTTGGGGTTAAGGCTGACCCAAGCAGTTACTCATGTGGTTAGGGCCGACCCATTCCATAATACATGTATGAATAAAATAATTCATAACTGAACTTCCGCTTGACCAAAATCAACCTACTTGACCAAATTGGGTGATCTTTGGGTCGATTTTGGTCCTCTCGAAAAGAGCAATCTAATGTAATCATTATCTCAGTCATTTGAGCTGTCCAAGGTGGAATTTGACCGCAGTTGCAAAAATTAACACTCCCTCTCAACTAGGGAGAATTCCACCTGCCAATATCTGTCCATCGAATAATATGCCATTCTGGAATCTTCAAGTGTCATCACGTATCATCATGGATCATCTCTGTCATGTAGTAATTGTGCCATGTCCATCTCAAGTGTCTCATCATCACAAATCATCATTGTACATCTCGATCTATCCTTTGCTTATTCTTGCTTATCTCTTGATTGTTCTTGCTCATATGCTGAACATTCTCGGATCTAGAAGAAGAAGAATTTGATACTGGAGGGGAGCTTAAGCTACCACCCTTTATCCATTAGGCTGCTATCTGGAATCTCTGCCGGTGGGCTACTACTCGGATCATTGTCAATCATCATTGGAGATCATATCATCAGGGAGCACATCTCAACCTGGAATCACATCGGGGAGCAATAGCTTCCACCCATACCGAGCAATAGGATAACTCATCACACAAGGGAGTACACCCTCGACCCTGGAATTTCATCGGGGAGCTTACCCTCAACCCGTCCTATTGCCTACTGATCTTCCCATCGATGACCTAGAATAGTCATGTGGTAGAACACCTGCATCATAATCGCCTTGGGTTGTACACCCCAAGCACACCCTCAACTCGTTGGCCAAACGAGGAGTAATATTCCCAACAAGCCCTACTTGTGGGTATGATGCCAATTGGGGTATACTCTGCAAAGACCAGACAGGGGAGTAAAACCCTCAACCCTATGGGTAACAAATAGGGGTAACGCCCTATTGTCTAGAGTTCCCTCAACCCTAGGAGCTCTTATCCCTCAATTTCTCACCCTGGGAGCTCAAACAGGGGGGGGGAAGAGTTGGCTCAGTGTCCTCGATCAAAGTTGCTCTCATCATACTCAAATCTGGTATCAACTTTTCTCAATAGCCGCTGTTTCCTGTTCATACAAAACATCAAATCAAATATCATGTCAGATCATATATAATCATATAAATCACAAAAGGATACCATAATCATCCTCCCTCTCAAAGAGGTGCCAACCACAAGCCTGAGCTTGTTTCGAACAACTGCACTGACTCAATATATGAGAGTATCTCGGTCCCAACTATAATTATATATGTATATATGGGATTCTCTGTCATCGCAATGTATCTATGTCATATCATGATCATGCTCATACAACTCTTTAAGGAGCTTCTGTATCCTTCCTCACAGTTAGCCATGCTAGCAACATCATGATCAACTTCGGTCATGCTATGGACCTCTCATCCAAGATATCATGGCAGATCTCATACTAAAGCAACATCCAAATGGGCTTATCAACATTAATCTCAAATATCAGCAATACATCTATGCAGACACATATCATAAGAGAAATATCTCATTCTAAAAAAGAGAACACCTCATGCAGATATTTCAAAGCATGCTTGGTGACAACTATATGTGAATGAAGCAACTAAATCATGAATTTATTCAGGTTCTATGCACATCATATATATACAGATGGATGTTTAAAGCAAAACATCAATGCTTCAAACAATTGTCAGATGCCTTGTCAAATTCAACAATATCTTTGAACTTCAAATCGGAGTACCCAAGGGTTTTCATTTTCATTATACAAAAACATTTTCCAATATCTTTGCAATATGGAATTACTTTCCCAAATTCTAGAAATTGATTCATCATGCCATGATACATTATTTCGGGCTTCAGAAGCCATCTCCCTCTGATTTAGATCATCAAAGGCTCATCACTTGTCACAAGTAGATCATCATGATATAAAACCAAAACCATAATCAATATCAAAGCCATACCTTGGAACTCATCATCTTGACTTCATCAGATAACTGTCAAATATAGACATATCTGGATTGCAATGCTCTAAGCATAATGCCTTGCTAAGCCATCATAATCATCCTTACATAAATCAATGTTGTATCATCACAACAATAAAGTCAGCTCATTAGAGTTTAGAAGCTATATCATGACCATTATCAAAGTCATCAATATCATAGTATCAATACTTTCAACCAGGAGACAGTTGGAGCTCATATCAAGTCATGACTTCATTTCTTATTATGCCAACAAGTTGTCATCAACCATGCATTATCACTCCAAACTTTATCAAGTCATTCTCATAATCATAATACAAGTCATTTCTGTCACTAGGTGCAAATGCATACATCGAGGATAAGTCATGTAGGTTCCAATTTCATGTTGAATTACAACTATCAGTACCACAACCATTTTGCTAAGAATAAGGAGGCCAATCTCCACATAGGTCATCATGCCCACATAGCATCATTATAAGGGCAAATCAATGATAATCAAATTAGATCATCAAGTCAAGTCCAAATTCGCTATCATAGAGAGATCTATAATAAAAGCATATCTCAAAAACCAATTCAAAGTTATTTTCAAGCATCATGACAAAACACTGTTCATATATATCAGTAAGCCAAATCATGCCAACCTCATGTAGCACAAACATAGTGACATATCTATATGTATGTCCCGGTCACCGACAAACACAAGTTCAGTCTGCATGTTCATGTTATGGCAAACATTCAAGCTTTTCCTGCTTGCAGATCTTGCTATCTGCAACACATGTGGAACTGACATCTTCTAGGTGACCATTCGATTTCATGCACAATACTTCATTATGTGATCAACAATTTAACCCAACAACTTCAGAAATCAGTTAAAAGTGGCAGAAGATGTTAGAGACACTTTGATTCAGAATTCAAACAACTTCAGAAAGCTTTAAATGATGGTCAACTGTGGTAAAACCCCTGGACACTCCCTTCAGGTTAGCATGGCAGTGTCTTTAGCTGCCTGGACACTGTTTAGGCCTTAGCATGCGAGCATCCAGGGACGAGATCTCCTAGATCTGTGACTATGTCCAGAGAAGAAACCCTAATTTTTGTATGGGCTTCAGATTTGAGACACTGCTGCAGATCAATACTGTTAGATGTACATAAATCATACTCCAACGACACAAAATGAAAATATTAGTATGAGTAAGAGTCTTGAAAGGAGGTTCTTCCTCTGACTAGGGATATGCATCATTCATCTTCATTCACATCATTAGCCTTTCTCTACTAGAGTCAAGCAACAACAAATCTTGTTAGATCATAAACATATATCTATCATGGCTATAAGCATCATGACATCAATCTTTCATCAAAGTTTAGACTCAAAGCAGCAGATAGATGCAACATCATATCTCAAAGATTATGAACACAATAACACTTTCTATCACATCACTTCATCAAGTTAGGACATTCAGTTATGCCATAGTTACTCATCCCATCAAGACATGACCATAGTTAGTAAGAGATCTACTTATCAATCTTACACTTATACTTCTCACATCAAGGTTACTAAGCTCCTCATGACCAATGAGATCGAATTAGGTCATTCAATAAATCTTTATCAAAACAACAAGAGTGTCAATCACTCTTTCCATATGCTTTCATCATGCTTATCACAAGCATTACTAGCAGACTCATGTATAGGAGTCAATGAGCCATCCTTCTATATGAAATCCATCATGACAAGTATCAAGAGTATCATTTACTAGAGTCAAGGTGCTAGCCTTCTTTATAGGATCAAGATATCCAACGGATAAATCATAGATGTTAGCCAAACATCAAGTGTATCAATGTTTCAACATTAGATAGCCTCATAGAATTCAAGAAGATCAAAATGTTCAACACCAAGTGCATCATTTCAACATAGGAAACATATATCCAAGTCACTTTTCATATGCATGTATGAGCCATTAAAGAAAGAGACATTCTCATCATACCTTAGGGCTTACCAAGCCAATAGCTGAAACATACCATGCATACCTTGTGGTATTCAAATACCTGTGCACCTTCTCATCAGACATAGGCCACTTGAAGCACTTTGTCATCTTTTCAACAAGTACCTATTTATCTCTTTCCAGATCTGCATCTCAACATGATCCTCAAGCAAGATCTACTCATCACATCTCATCAAGGAGGTTAGAAACATTCATATACTCAAATACCTATGTAGGAAGTACAAGCAATAAAAATAATCATTAGATCTATAAGTCTAACAACTAAGAAGCATCATAAGTGAAGAAATACTTATCTTTAATGAGAGGTGATCCTCTCCTTCTTGAACCAATCTTCAAGAGCCATCAATGTCTATGGTCCATATACCAATGTTGCCTTCAAGTATCCAACCAGGTTTGTTAGGAATTATCCCATCTAGGACTTCATCGAATCCCCCACAAGTGCTTGAGCATCTTCACATTGACCAACTAGAGTTTCATACATCAAATCTCAAGCCTTTGCCATAAACCAGGGTTTTCTCTCCAACCCTAACATCATAGAATCCATCAAAACATAATCATCAAGATGCCTAGGGTTTTTTTCAAACGCTAGAATTTTCTTAGGTCTCTACCATCCTCTTCTTGCTTCCATCAATGGTGTCATAATAGGGGTGATCTCCATGACTTTTCTTCAGCCTAGCTCTGATACCATGTAAATTTTTCATAGGGCGACATTGTTCTTTGCTTTGATAATTGCATATCATTATTAATACATTAAGTTCACCCCATATCATCATTACATTATTCAAACCTACACCATTATACATCAACTTATGCAGTTACATAGAAAGAAACAACATCACCATCACCATCAATGCGGCGGAACATAAAAGGAACAGTAGAAGAAAAGCATGCACAAACATAGAGACACCAGGATTGGTCCAAGACCAAGGCAAAACCCACTATGGGGAAAACCCTTACAAATCTTCTTCTTCTTAGATCGTCATCAAATGATGCATCAAAAGAGAGTACAATGATCCATAACTTTATCTATGCAACAAAACAATAATGATATCCATGAAACAAATCTAATCATGCTCGGAAACAAAACCCTCACACTGATGGCTGTAATGTGCTGTCACAAACTGATGTCAACTGCTGTATACTGCTGTCACTGTGTCGAACATTGCTGAACACTGCTGTCACTGTGTCGAACATTGCTGAACACTGCTGTTACTGAGCGGAAACTTTAGAGGAATTGTGTGAGCGACTATAGCAGCCTTGGACGCTCTCTGAGAACTGTGTGCCAGCCAATGTTTTAAAAAATGGCTGAGTCGAATCCTACTCGGTCGAGCCAGACTGAGCCAATGCCTGGCCGGGTTGGCTCGGTGGCCAAAACAGAACGATTGGCTGAGTTGTTACCGAGCCGGTCGAGCCAATCACTGACTCGGCCAACTAGTAACAACCCGACCTGCTCAACTCTTTGAAAAAGATCCTAAAGCACATTTGTCAAAAGTTGTTCTGCCTCCTACATATCAAAGATTGGGTTGTTGTTTATTGCATATTTATAGCCCTGAAGTAATCTATCACTATGAGAAAGTTTTGAAAATTACAAGGTCGAAGTATGGTTATCCTAGTGGCATGAATTAGAAAACTGAAACAATGAATTGAGCCATACAATGTTTTTAAAAAGGCAAACGTCCTGGCAGTGGACTAATAGATACATATTTACCTTTGGTTGTTCTAGAGCTTGACCATAATTAATCAAGGGTTTTGAGACTTCATTAGGGGCAAATTTCTTGAAATCATCTCCAACAGTCTAGGTAGAAGCATGAGATAGGTCGTCTTGTAGCAAAGGCACAAATTTGAACTTTGAAGACCTCTGTTGATTAGTTCATTGGCTTATCATTTGGGAAGCTATGATTGGTTGCAGAGAGTTGGTATTATTGTTGTCGTAGTCTAGTGATTGTCCTTGGGCTGAAGCAGAAAAGAATCCTGGCATTGGTGGCTAAGTATGAACTTTGTATTGGACAGTGCACTGGGTGCCGTTTTGATATAATGGATATATTCATGAGCTTACTTCGATCATATGTTGTCTTCTCTCTATATTCTAAAGCTTTGTGTTTGGAAACATGAATGGAAATCTTTAAAATTATGTTTTTTATTTTTATTTTTATTTTTATTTTTTTATATAAAAAAACTAAATATTTAATGTATTTTTTACAACGACCAAGTCATTGAAATCAAACTAGCCGAGTCGGAGTCGGAGCCGACCCTCGGCAGTTTCCGAACCGGAGTCGGAGTTTTAAAACATTGGTGCCAACGATTGTGGCAACCCGGAGGCTCCCATGCCATTTTGTGCATGCGTTCGGGGACCAATCCATTAGATCTACTCAAAAACCCTTGGTCACTCCCTTAAAGTCATTGTGTGTGCGTTAGGGATGGCCTAGACCCTCTCAGGGCAACTCTGTGCGAGCGTCTAGGGATCAACACCTCCATATCTGCCTCTGAGGCCCTGGACGCTCTTATAAGCCTCTGTGCCAACGGCCTTTGAGGCCCTGGACGCTCCTACAAGCCTCTGTGCCAACGTCCAAGGCTTTCTGGACGCTCTCATGACCACTGTGTGCAGTGTCCAGGGACCAGAATGCCCTGTTCCATGCTAGCGTCCAGAAATCAGAAAACCCTAACTTAGAGCGAATCTCACGCCTGTGATTTCGGACCCTTGCGTGAAATCCTTCCATCAAACCTGTGCGAATCAAGACAAAAGAGAAGAGAAAATGTGTCCAAATGATCTTGAGGTCTCTTCTATTTATAGGCTTTCCTGAGGGTTCACTTGGGGTTAAGGTTGACCCAAGCAGTTACTCATGTGGTTAGGGCCGACCCATTCCATAATACATGTATGAATAAAATAATTCATAACTTAACTTCCGCTTGACCAAATTGGGTGATCTTTAGGTCGATTTTGGTCCTCTCGAAAAGAGGAATCTAATGCAATTATTATCTCGGTCATTTGAGCTGTCCAAGGTGGAATTTGACCGCAGTTGCAAAAATTAACAAAGAGGACATTACATTCTACGTGTTCTCACCTCATGTCCATTTTTGCCACACTGATCATAGTGATGGGATCTCTTTCTTCTTTTACTACCTTTTGTAGAAGAGTCATTTGATTGATTCTTCCATTTCATAACAAGGCACATAGTTTCTCTAGTGGGATGAGTTGCTTTCTTCCTTCCAAAAGCTTTCTCGAGTTTTGCGACTTTATCCAACAGAGAGTCAAATGTGATTGATTTCATTTGGCCACTAGCTTGTAGAGATTCAAGGTTGTGAGAGTATGTAGGATAGAGGGGCTTCATGAAGGTTGTGAGAGGAATGTCTATTTTTACTCCAGTGCTATGTCATGTATGATGGCTTTGATCCATGGGATCATTGTTATGTATCCAGATTCCCGATCAACATAATGCAGAAACATAAGAAAAGATAGATCAACGACTTGATAATAAGCCACTTCAAGGGGGAAAGCTCCTTTTACATCACATAAATGAACAATCCTTAAATGGTTCAAATGACAATATCTACTTGGTATATATACGAGTCTAAAGGGTCAAAATATAAGTAGGGCCTACATAACAATAATAATGTAAAGGCACAACAATAACAATAGTGGGCTTCTATGGGGTACAACAATAACAATATAGGGGTTACACTAGTATTATAGGGACCTAACATGCCCCTCTCCTTCAAAAAAGTGTTGTCCTCAACATTTGAGTAGTTCTGGATGCTTTTGTATAAAATACTCATCCTCCGATGTGGAGTCTCTAGTAGGTAAGTAATGAGATACTCTGAAATTGATCGATTCCGTGACTTCCAGATTCTTGTTTCCATTATTGCTTCAGGCTCCAATATGATTTTTCCTACCTTGTCAAGTTTTGGCAATATAGTTTGCACTGGGAGCTTGTCACCCATAACCCTCTTTAAGCATGAAACATTGAAATTGGGTGTACTCGCGAAGATGCAAACAACTCCAAGTTGTATGCCATAGTACCAATCGTTTACAACATCTTGTAAGGACCATAGTACTTGGGTGATAATTTATTATCCTTCTAGCTTGCTTAAGGGACAATTATTTGTATGGTTATAGTTGTAAAAATACCCAATCACCCATGTCAAAACTTATTTTTCTGTGATGCTGATTTTCTTGTTATTTCATTCGATTTTGCGCCAGAGTCAGGTTGTCCTTTAAGAGTTGGAGAACTTGTTGTTGATGCTCAATGTGATCTTCTATTGCTTGAACCTTAGAATTGTCTCTTAGAGACGATGTGATGTGTTAGTGTCCTATAGTCATAGTAGTCAGAAAACAAGTTTTGTCTTTCAAGTTTTTTTCTATGTTGCACTGGTTTTGGGGACGAGGGACAAGTCCTTGGAACGACTAGAGCGCACCCCCAAATTTTCAGGGGACGGGGTTGGGGACGACAATATATATATATATATGCAAAATTCAATATTAACATTTGTAGTTGTTTCAAGCTAGTATTATGCACAACCCTTACACTCGCTAACTAAAATCTCAAACAATTTGAAAGGGGTTGAGTGAAATTCCATTATTGGCCACTAGACATGAACTTTAGCTTTAGGAAATTTAAGTGTAACTACTTTAAATTTGTAATAAGGTCCATGAACAATCTATCAAGGAGAATTGTCTTTATATTAGTTTTTTCCCTCACATTTCTTGTTAATGATGACTATGTTAAACACAAAAGACATTCCCTTTCAATAGGTTTTGAAAACTTTTATAGCTGTGTTGAAAACCACTATAAAATAATTTGGTTTTCTAATGATATTAAATTCATATTTCAGATTAAGAAGGGGATTGAATAGGAATTTATTTAAACATTTAACACTCAATCCAATTCACAACTATCTAATTGTTTTCACAATGCTTGGGGTTGGGATGATGGAAGCATTGAACTTGAATGAGTCCTCGAAACCCACATACAATATGTAAAAGTTGAGATGATCCTAAGAAAGAACAAGAAAAATAACCACAAGGATCATCCTTTTAAAATGTTGTATTTTCTATTTTCTTGACATGGAGGGTGCTTTTTGTAATTTTACCATTGAAAATCCAATATCTAAATCACTAGAAATCCAAAATGAAACCCATCAACACAAAACCCATGTTTTGAGCTGCAACTTGTTCAAAAAATTTAGATTCAATGCATTACAAAAAAAATGAATGGGAAAAATGATCATATTGTCCAATCATCAATGTCCATGATTGTCAAAACTGAAGCTCTGTGCTTGGATTATCCCTAAAACCTTCCCAAAACATCCCTGAAATCTGCCCAGAAAACCCTTGAAATCTGCCAAAAACATCCCTGAAATCTGTCCGGAACATCCTTGAAATATGTTTGGAATGTCTTGGGGATGACTAGCAAGTCCCCAAGTCCCCAATGGAGTCCCCAACAGTTTGGGGACGTTTCCTAAGGGTCCAAAAGTCCCTGGAATGCGGGGACGCAGGGTATGTGAGTATTTTTTTCTCGGGGGGGGGGGAGAACGGGTCCCCATGCAACATAGGTTTTTTTGACAAATGTATAAAGGTTTGCTACGATCTTGTAGAGATCAAAGCTACAGGTCTTAGTTTAGAATAAAATTTTCATTATTCAATGTAATTATGTCAAAGTGTTTGAAGAATCGTGAAAATAGTCATTGATGTTTTGAGAGGTTGAGTTAAGTGGGTCTAGGGTCAAGTTTCATCAAAAGATCATGGGTGAGGTCATGTTGTTATGTCTTATCATCATGGGCACAGAGTTGTAGGGTCCCTTAAGTCAGTTAGAGTGTCAAATTGCAATCAGTCATGACATCACTCTGGTACAACGGTTAGGAGGACAACGTTGTGTTTCTGACAAGTGCTGTGTATTCATCATTCAAGTTGAAAGTTGCAATCATCACCCTCGAAGCCCGCATTTAGCCAACTTGGGAGTTCAAATGCATGGTTAACCTCAAGAAACTCCACAAAGACTTCATTTTTTCCATCGGAAGTTTGCTAGTTGGTGATTGGAGGTCGCTGAGCAAAGGAGGCAGGGGAGGAGCTGCGCTTTCTTTCAGGGGCTGCGCTTTTGGTTGTAGGTGGAGGTTTGAGAGATGGAAGCTTTGGATAATGAAAGAAGGTTCTAAGGAGGAAGTTGATGATGTACATGCCATTTCACACGTGTAACAGTCATCAAGCAACTCAGGGAGTGACCAGAGCTACATCAACCATCGATTTGCGCTTCCCTGGTGTGATTTTACCAAAACATCAAATTTTGATGAGGAATTAGGGTTTTTGGCACTTTTGTCCATGTAGGAGGTTTTTTTGAATATTTGGATAAACTCCAAATCATTTTGCTCAATCGGAAGATCAAGTGTTTGGTCAAGTCATGAAGATGGAGGTGCGCTACTGCTGCTAGAAGAAGGTTTGTGTTCGGCCTAGAAGTTTTCTCATGGGTTTGAAATGTTGTATGGACCATTCCATGCCATCCCAATACCCTCAGCATGTCAGATGATGGCCAGAGATAATATAAGCTTGGAGCGCTGCGCTTTCACATGATCATCGTATTTTCACCATATCTCTTAAACCCTGTACCTATTTGCCATGAAATTTTTACAATAGATGGATGGGGGTGAGATGAATAAGATCACTTAATTTCAGGTCAAAATGCTTCACGATTTTTGAGAAATGAGCCATCATCATCTACAACCATTTTTGGATTTTCTCGAGATCCGTGAGTCAGATTTGGCTCAATTTTTTTGTGGAGAAGGGTTATAATGATATTAACTTGTTGTCAAAAAATCAGCTCAATCCGGCTTACCGTTTAGGAGATATTAAAAAAATATAAGTCGCTGTGCTTCTCATCTGTGTTTTCGCTGAACTAGGAGGTTGCGCAATGCCACGCTGCGCTTTCACACAGTCAACCTTTTGACTGAGTTTTTCATGTCAAAATCTCTTGTAATTTGTTTTATGATCATTGTAAATATTATGAAGCATCCTAGGACTTAGACTCGATTTGGACTGAAAATTTAATGTAATATGCTTGGAAAAAGATTTGGTCAAACAATCCCTAGTTTTCAGAAATCAGTTCTATTTTCATTGCATAAGTTAGAAACATAAATCCCAATGAGGAATTCAGTTCCTAGAGGTGGGAACAGACTTGTATTAGCCTATTTATGATGTGATTGTAATTAAGCAAAGGATTGGTCAGGTTTAGGAGAAGGGACATTGTGTACTACACTCATTTTGATATATTTTACAGTGAATGAAGACAAAGGTGGAATTTACAGGGATTCTTGTGTTAGTTTGCTTTGGAGATGTGCTTTCTTTCTTTGTAAGTTATCTTCTATAACAATCATGCTTTGAAATGTATCCTCTTGTTTAGTTAAACAAAGATATTGACTAAAAATTCACTCCAAATAATGCTCTGTTTCAGTTTGCTAAACATCTATGTTTTCTGCTAAAATGATAGTTAGAATTCATCTTGGTGTTTGATGCTTTGTTTTTCATTTTCCATTTGTCTTCCACTCACCCTCCTACAACGAATTTAAACTGAAAAACTCCAAAGAGACTACCTACCTTGCCCCTGTAGAAGCTCCTCTTTCTCTTCATTTCATCACTGGAAACATAATCAGGTAGACATGACTCCATGCCCAATGGATTTGTCTCCTTTCCTACCAACAAATATTTGAAAATTTATACCCTACTGAGCACCATACCTAGCCTAACATCTGAGTAATTGAACATTCTAGATAGAGAGAGCCCTCTCTAAAGCTAGAAGGGCTAGATTCTAGCTTACAAGTGGTTTGTGGTTACCTCTGATTTTCTTTCCTCAGCCTGGAGAAATTACAGAGAGATAACATTTTGGCGCCGTTGTCAGTGAACGAAAAGTTCCATCTTCCCCGAGAAAAATCATCAAAGATCAGATTTGACTTCTGATAGTGAACAGAAGGCAAGCACATGAAGATTGTACCATTCACCTGGCGACTCCAATCAAGTTTCAACCTGATCTAAATACTTATTGGCAGTAGGATCCAGAAATCAAGGTTTTATTGGTGACTCTACAGGCTCAAGATGGATCACAGATCTACAAGCTATGCTCCTGTGTATCACATTCATATTCCATTCTTTCCAAATCGCATGCCTTGTGTAGATTGGCAAACTTATTTGCCAAGATTCAAAGATCAAGTAGGAGATGATGCCTCTCTTCATTTGGTTAAGTTTCACATGCATGTGCGTAAGCTAAAGGTTGATTTTCATGAAGATTGTCTCATGAAGATGTTCATGGTATCCTTGGAGGGAAATGCACAATCTTTGTATGAAACCTTGCCAAATGCTTGTTTGTATTCTCTTAGAGATTTTCATATAGTATTTTATGAGAGATATAAAGAATATCATCCTTCCTTGTTGCTGGTCAAAGACTGTTGCACACATTTAAAAAAAATTATTGAGCATTTGGAAAGTTTTTATGAAAATGATCAATTTATGGATGATGAGATTATAGAGGCCTTTCGTGAGAATTTTTTTCAACATCAGGAGGAAGTAGTAGAGGACAGTTGCCATGATATTCAAGTGGATTTCCAAAAGGAAATAGTTTCTCCAAGGGTTGAAAATGAAGTAGATCAGCATCTTGAAGAATGCAGTCATAATTCATTTACTGTTAATTTTAGATAACAATGGTATGTTCTATGCTTAGCACAATTTACTTCAATGTTCCTTTAGCAGCCCAATGACAATTTCCAATAATTTCCAGTAGCAATCACATTAACCATTAATCACATTGACAGTAAATGCAGATAGAACATAAAAACATATGCAGAAGACAAGCTAAGACAAGAGGACACCAGGCTTGGCGGATGCCAGGGAAAAACCCCAATGTGGGGAAAACCCTTTTCAATAGTTCAACAGATAGAGAGAGAGAGTACAAAAGTCAAATAGACTAGCCCAATACAAAGTCAAATCAACCCTGTCAAATTCTGCAGTCAACTATAGTCAAACTTCAGCCCTAACCAGAAAGTCAACGCTAGTCAAATCAACAGCAAGTCACCTCCTTTGAAGCTCGGTCAAAGGCAGATTAATTCGGCCTCCATCAAGGGTCAAAGTCAACCCAAAACAGTCCCACAAATGCTGGTCAAACTCGGTCAAACAACAATCAGCCCTACGTCAACGCTAGTGAAATAGTCCTAAACACCTCGATTTCTGTGCCAATTAATGCGGCCTCAAGAGAGCGAAATTCTGCCTTTAAAACACAATCAAAATTTGGTGAAATCAACAAGGGTCAATGCTGGTCAACAGTCTAAAAAACTTGGTTATGTTTCAGCCCAGAAAAACTGTCCTCCTAGACGCACATGTGAGAGAGAGAGAGAGAGGATTTCCAAGCTGTACGAACCAATCTGTTGAAGAGAGAGAAGAATTGTTGAGTAAATGATGTCCAATCTATGTATACTCTTTGATGTGGGTGAAGAGACACATCTATTGGGCTTCTTGAGCCTACATTAAGCTGAGGGCGACCTTAACAATTTGTACATGTGAGAGAATAAATTCAAAATCACACTTCTGCGTGTCCGAATGAGATGATCTTTATATCAAACTTGGACCTCTTGAAAAGGGGAATCCGATGCAATAATCATCTCCATTGTATGAACCGTCCCAAGGTGGAATTTGGTGCTAGTTGCCAATTTTAACAGCCTCTCAACTAGGGAGAATTCCACCTGTCAATCCATCTATCATCATCACGCCATCCTGTCTTCATGTACCATCTTTGTTATCACTGCTATTCTCTGGTTTACACTACTGAACCATGAAGTAATAATGAAGAAGTGATCGAGAGTGAGTCACAAGACCTTACCACTCTCCACTGACACAAGTCAGTCCTTGATCTCAGATCAAGTTGTTGAACACCATGCATCCTAGTCATATGGAGTATGACAATACACAATGCGTCCATCGGTAGTGTTATGGTCCCTAAGCACTTTTCCCAACTCATTGGCCAGATGAGAGGTACTTCCCATGGGTCCCGGACTCCATGGGTAGGATGTATGCTGGGACATCGACCGGAGAAGGTGAACCACTCATCCTACTTATATGCCATAGGAGAAGGTGAACCACTCATCCTATGCATATGTCAATCGAAGGGAAAGGTGAACCACTCACCCTACATACATGTCAACCATCATGGGTTATCACAAGGGAAGGTGAACCACTCACCATGTACATAGCGCACCACTAGGGGAAGGTGAACCACTCACCATATTGTCGCTCATAGCTCTGAGAAGTACCCCAAGCCCCCAGGAACTCCCAGAGCTCAGTGTCCAACTCACGCAGGACCCTCATAGGAGTGTCCTTCCACGACTCCAAGGTTTTCTCGGAAGGTTATGAATTTGACCTTCCCTAAGAGCTTTGTGAGAATATCTGCGACCTGCTCATTCGTCTTGATGTGTTGGAGCCTTATTGCTCCCCGTTGTACCATATCCCTGATAAAGTGGTACTTGATATCAATGTGCTTCGAGCGGTCGTCGAACACGAGATTCTTTTAAAGGCGAATCCCACTCTGGTTGTCGGAGAAGATCACAGTGGTATCCAACACGTGCTCAAATAGCTCAGTGAAGAGCTTCCTCAACCAAACAGCTATACAACGGGCCATACTCGCAGCAATTGATTCGGCCTCGACGGTGCTCAAAGCAATCGATTTCTGCTTCCTGCTCATCCAAGATATTGAAGTAGACCCCAAAAAGAAGCAACACCCAGACGTGCTCATACGATCCACCACACTGCCAGCCCAGTCAGCATCTGTATATCCATGTAGCCTCAAATTCCTGGCAGTGTATCTCAGTCCATAGTGGATTGTGCCCCGAAGATATCTCAAGAGATTCTTAGCAGCAATCCAATTAATGTGATGAGGCTCGACCATAAATTGACTCACTGTGTTCACGGTGAAGCATATGTCAAGACAAGAGTTTACCAAGAACATCAGGCCCCCCACAAGTTTACGATACTCGAAAGGGTTCACTAATTCGTGAGTAGTCACGGACTTGCAATCCACTATCCCACATCTCTCAAGCAGCTTCATAATGTATTTTCAATAATTTCTAGTAGCAATCACATTAACCATTAATCATATTGACAGTAAATGCAGATAGAAAATAAAAACAAATGCAGAAGACAAGCCAAGACAAGAGAACACCAGATTTGGCGGATGCCAGGGAAAAACCCCAATGTGGGGAAAACCCTTTGATCAAATCTTCTTCTTATTATTCAATAGTTCAGCAGATAGAGAGAGAGAGAGTACAAAAGTCAAATAGACTAGCCCAATACAACGTCAAATCAACCCTGTCAAATTATGCAGTCAACTACAGTCAAACTTCAGCCCTAACTAGAAAGTCAACGCTAGTCAAATCAGCAACAAGTCACCTCCTTTGACAGGGGGTGACTTGCTATTGATTTGACTAGCGTTGACTTTCTGGATGCCTCTCTTCATTTGGTTAAGTTTCACATGCATGTGCATAAGCTAAAGGTTGATTTTCATGAAGATTCTCTCATGAAGATGTTCATGTTATCCTTGGAGGGAAATGCACAATCATTGTATGAAACCTTGCCAAATGCTTGTTTGTATTTTCTTAGAGATTTTCATATAGTATTTTATGAGAGATAAAGAATATCATCCTTCCTTGTTGCTGGTCAAAGACTGTTGCACACATTTAAAAAAAATTATTGAGCATTTGGAAAGTTTTTATGAAAATGATCAATTTATGGATGATGAGATTATAGAGGCCTTTCATGAGAATCCTTTTCAACATCAGGAGGAAATAGTAGAGGACAGTTGCCATGATATTCAAGTGGATTTCCAAAAGGAAATAGTTTCTCCAAGGGCTGAAAATGAAGTAGATCAACACCCTGAAGAATGCAGTCATGATTCATTTACTGTTAATTTTAGATAACAATGGTATGTTCTATGCTTAGCACAATTTACTTCAATGTTCCTTTAGCAGCCCAATGACAATTTCCAATAATTTCCAGTAGCAATCACATTAACCATTAATCACATTGACAGTAAATGCAGATAGAACATAAAAACATATGCAGAAGACAAGCCAAGACAAGAGGACACCAGATTTGGCGGATGCCAGGGAAAAACCCCAATGTGGGGAAAACCCTTTGATCAAATCTTCTTATTATTATTCAATAGTTCAACAGATAGAGAGAGAGAGTACAAAAGTCAAATAGACTAGCCCAATACAAAGTCAAATCAACCCTGTCAAATTCTGCAGTCAACTACAGTCAAACTTCAGCCCTAACCAGAAAGTCAACGTTAGTCAAATCAGCAGCAAGTCACCTCCTTTGAAGCTTGGTCAAAGGTAGATTAATTCGACCTCCATCAAGGGGAAAAATCAACCCAAAACAGTCCCACAAATGCTGGTCAAACTCGGTCAAACAACAGTCAGCCCTGCAGTCAACGCTAGTCAAATAGTCCTAAACACCTCGATTTCTGTGCCAATTAATGCGGCCTCAAGAGAGCGAAATTCTGCCTTTAAAACACAATCAAAATTTAGTGAAATCAACAAGGGTCAATAGTCTAAAAAACTTGGTTATGTTTCAGCCCAGAAAAACTGTCCTCCTAGACGCACATGTGAGAGAGAGAGAGAGAAGATTCCCAAGCTGTATGAACCAATCTGTTGAAGAGAGAGAAGAATTGTTGAGTGAATGATGTCCAAATGAGGAGAGAGGTCTCTTCTATTTATACACTTTGATGTGGGTGAAGAGACACATCTATTGGGCTTCTTGAGCCTACATTAAGCTGAGGCCGACCTTAACAATTTGTACATGTGAGAGAATAAATTCAAAATCACACTTCTGCTTGTCCGAATGAGATGATCTTTATATCAAACTTGGACCTCTCGAAAAGAGGAATCCAATGCAATAATCATCTCCATCCATCGTATGAACTGTCCCAAGGTGGAATTTGGTGCTAGTTGCCAATTTTAACAGCCTCTCAACTAGGGAGAATTCCACCTGTCAATCCATCTATCATCATCATGCCATCCTGTCTTCATGTACCATCTTTGTTATCACTGCTATTCTCTGCTTTACACTGTTGAACCATGAAGTAATAATGAAGAAGTGATCGAGAGTGAGTCACAAGACCTTACCACTCTCTACTGACACAAGTCAGTCCTTGATCCGAGAACAAGTTGTTGAACACCATGCATTCTAGTCATAGGGAGTATGACAATACACAATGTGTCCATCGGTAGTGTTATGGTCCCTAAGCACTTTTCCCAACTCATTGGCCAGATGAGAGGTACTTCCCATGGGTCCCGGACTCCATGGGTAGGATGTATGCTGGGACATCGACCGGAGAAGGTGAACCACTCATCCTGCTTATATGCCATAGGAGAAGGTGAACCACTCATCCTATGCATATGTCAATCGTAGGGGAAGGTGAACCACTCACCCTACATACATGTCAACCATCATGGGGTATCACAAGGGAAGGTGAACCACTCACCATGTACATAGCGCACCACTAGGGGAAGGTGAACCACTCACCATATTGTCGCTCATAGCTCCAAGAAGTACCCCAAGCCCCCAGGAACTCCCAGAGCTCAGTGCCCAACTCATGCAGGACCCTCATAGGAGGGCCTTTCCACGACTCCAAGGTTTTCTCGGAAGGTTATGATATGACCTTCCCTGAGAGCTTTGTGAGAATATCTGCGACCTGCTCATACGTTTTGATGTGTTGGAGCCTTGTTGCTCCCCGTTGTACCATATCCCTGATAAAGTGGTACTTGATATCAATGTGCTTCGAGCGGTCGTCGAACGCGAGATTCTTTTAAAGGCGAATCCCACTCTGGTTGTCGGAGAAGATCACAGTGGTATCCATAATCCAACACGTGCTCAAATAGCTCAGTGAAGAGCTTCCTCAACCAAACAGCTATACAACGGGCCATACTCGCAGCAATATATTCGGCCTTGACGGTGCTCAAAGCAATCGATTTCTGCTTCTTGCTCATCCAAGATATTGAAGTAGACCCCGAAAAGAAGCAACACCTAGACATGCTCATACGATCCACCACACTGCTAGCCTAATCAACATCTGTATATCCATGTAGCCTCAAATTCCTGGCAGTGTATCTCAGTCCATAGTGGATTGTGCCCCGGAGATATCTGAAGAGATTCTTAGCAGCAATCTAGTGAATGTGATGAGGCTCGACCATAAATTGACTCATTGTGTTCACGGTGAAGAATATGTCAAGACAAGAGTTTACCAAGAACATCAGGCCCCCCACAAGTTTACGATACTCGAAAGGGTTCACTAATTCGTGAGTAGTCACAGACTTGCAATCCACCATCCCACATCTCTCAAGCAGCTTCACAATGTATTTTCTTTGAGAAAGGAAAATCTCACCTGGCTTTTGCTAGACCTCCAGCCCTAGGAAGTAGTGCATCAGTTCTAGGTTCTTCATCTCGAATTCATAAGCCAACTCCCTCTTGCATTGATGAATGAGAGGGTTTGCACTTGTCAGAAAAAGATCATCCACATAAAGGACTAGAATGAGAGGCTTGTCCTTTTCAAACTTGAAGTATAGGTTTGGGTCAACTTCACTCCTTATAAAACCCAACTTCATAAGATAACTATCAATCCTCTCATACCAAGCCCTGGGGGCTTGCTTCAACCCATAAAGGGCTTTCTTCAACCTGCATACATGTGTCTTATGATCTTGAACTACGAACCCCTCAGGTTGTTCTACATAGAATTCCTCCTTAAGCGAGCCATACAAGAAAGCAGTTTTGAGAGGCAACAAGGGCTATGATCAAATTTATAGTGGCATATCGGGCAACATATGCAAATATTTCATCATAGTCCACTCCTTCCTTTTGAGAGAAGCCTCGAGCAATGAACTTGGCCTTAAACTTTTCAGCACTCCCATCAACTCCATGTTTGATTTTGTAAATCCATTTTGAAGTGACCACTGACTTGTCCTTGGGTCTTGGAACCACATCTCATACATCATTCTTCATGATGTGGACTCATATTCCTCGTTCATTGCATTTTTCCAGACTTGGTGCTTCACGGCTTCTTCGAATGTACATGGTTCAAATTTTACTATGGTACTCATGGTAGCTAAGTACCCTTGGTACCTGTTCAACTTTTTGCTTTCATGAAATGCCCCCCTTGGTGCAACATGTCTCTTGTCATCTTCAAGAGTATCTTTGAGCTACAAAAGGTTCTTTTATTGAAGTAAAGGGCTCACTAGGGGGTGGATCAATGGGATCCATCGGACCTTCAACATCGGGCATTAGATCATTTGTCGGAGATTCATCCTGCTTTCCGGCATCATCATCATTGTCCTTCCTAAGGATAGGAAGATCTCAGAGTTTTCCAAGGGCATAAACTTCATCAAAAGTGACATCATGACTTATTTCCACTTCTCTTTGACTAAACACATAAATTCTATATGCCTTTGAAGTTTCACTTTAGCCCACAAACATTCCTTTCTTCCTAGATGCATCTAGCTTGTTTCTTTTCTCTTTCGGCACATGAAAATATACGGGACAACCAAAAATTCTAAAATGAGAAACATTAGGTTTCTTAACGGTGAATACTTCTTCAGGTGTCTTGAAGTCTAATGCTTGATGCGAACATCTATTTTGAACATACACAATGGTGTTGGCAACTTCTCCCCATAAGAACTTCGGTAGGCCTTGGTCATGAAGCATGGCATGGGTGGCTTCAATGATTGTTTGATTCTTCCTTTCGGCAACACCATTTTGCTTAGGAGTATATGCAGTAGTGGTCTCCCTCTTAATGCTAGCTTCTCTACAATTGTCATTGAATTCATTTGACTCATATTCGGTTCCATTATCGGTCCTCAATAATTTGATCTTCTTGCCTGTTTGATTTTCGACCAAGGCTTTGAAAGAGCAAAACCATTTGAGCACTTCGTCCTTCTTCTTTAAGAAATAAATCCATGTTTTGCGAGAGAAGTCATCCACAAAAATTGTATAGTACAAATATCCTCCCAAAGATGTTACGGGCAACATAACCAATAGATCAAAATGGATCAATTGAAGAATATTAGTAGTTTGACTTTCACTTGAGGGGAATGGTCCCCTTGTATGTTTTCTAGCTACAGAACCCTGACAAACCCCCTCATGATCTATGTTGAATTTGGGCATACTTGTGACCATCTTCCTTACATCAGGTAAGGCTTTGTAATGAAGGTGAGCAAACCTTCGGTGCCATAATTTGGATTGAAGAGAAGTATCGCAAGTCATTGCTCCCAACGAACTTCTTCCAACTTGATAGAGACCTTCAACCCTAAATCCAAGTGTAAATGCATCTTTCGGGTTACGAATGTCACCTTGAAGCCTTTATCTTCCATCACACAAATAGAGACCAAGTTCTTTTTTAGATTAGGTACATACAACACTTCTTGTAAATGTAGGGTTTGACCTTGATTTAAGTCAAGAGCGACAGTCCCAATTCCTTTCACGAGATAAGTGGGATTATCCCCAATTATGATCTCCATATTTGTCTTCTTTTCAACTAAGTTTGAGAAGGCCTCCTTGTACCTAGTGAAGTGCCTTGAGGCACCACTATCTATCAACCAATGATCCAATGTATCCGGAGGAGAGGCAATGGTGAGGGTAGAAATAAGATAAAATTCTTTTTGCTTATCTACAACACTAGTTTCTTCATACCTGGAGTTCCTCAACTTCTTGGGAGGACCACCATTTCCATATCGAGCAGTGGGAGCATTCCTCTTTCCTTTGTTGTTGAACCTGTTGTTCCTTTGATTGCCATTGCCTTTATAGTTGTTGTGGTTGTTGTTGTCATCATCCCTTGAAGTATCCTTCTTGTGAGGACACTCTCTAGCAAAGTGGCCAAACCTATTGCAATTGAAGCATCTTCCTTTTCTTCCTTCTTTGAATCTCGGCTTAAACCCTTGACCTTGTCTTCTTGGACCAGCATTGTTCTTCCTTTTAGCATGAGCGAAGAAGGCGGTAGGATTATTTCCATTTGAGGGCTTGTCTCTTTCCATCATCCTTATTTCTTCTTGAGTGCATCTAGCCAATAATTCATCAAATCCCAGAATTCTGTCATTGTTGGGGATGGTATGTTAAACACACGCCATTCTCTTGTAAGGCCTCCAAGTGCAATAAGAGTGAACTCCCTCTTCCAACAGCTTCTCTAATAGATAGGGAGATCATTCTTGATTTCGGTAATCTTCATGAAGTAGGATTCAATGGATTCTCCTCTATCCATTTTGATGTCTTTCAACTTGTTCTTGAGAAAGAGAACTTGATTTGCATTATTTACTTTGAACATCCCAACCAGCTTGTCATACATCTCCTTAGATGTTTCCAAATCAGAAATATAGGCAACCAAAGGCTTGTGAATAGAATCAACAATAATTTTCTTCGCTTTGACCTCACCTTTCTTGTATTTTGTTTTTGCAGTAGCAAGTGCACTTGAAGGAGGCTCCACCACTCTTCTTTTGACATAGTCCATAGCATCATTCTCTTCCAAAGTCAAATCCAGAGACATCTTCCATGCATGATAGTTGGATTTGTCCTTAAGCTTGTCCTCGGATTTGAAGTAAGATGTAGTCGTCATTGAGACTAGTTCCAAGTTCTTGTCCAACAACTTCCCTTAGTGATTGCTTTTCCTCACTCTTGCTTGGGCTTTGTCTTCACCTGAGCCCGATACCATGTTAATTTTAGATAACAATGGTATGTTCTATGCTTAGCACAATTTACTTCAATGTTCCTTTAGCAGCCCAATGACAATTTTCAATAATTTCCAATAGCAATCACATTAACCATTAATCATATTGACAATAAATGCAGATAGAACATAAAAACATATGCAGAAGACAAGCCAAGACAAGAGGACACCAGATTTGGCAGATGCCAGGGAAAAACCCCAATGTGGGGAAACCATTTAATCAAATCTTCTTTTTATTATTCAATAGTTTAGTAGAGAGAGAGTACAAAAGTCAAATATACTAGCCCAATACAAAGTCAAATCAGCTCTGTCAAATTACGCAGTCCACTGTAGTCAATATTTAGCCCTAACCAGAAAGTCAACGCTAGTCAAATCAGCAGCAAGTCACCTCCTTTGAAGCTCGGTCAAAGGCAAATTAATTTGGCCTCCATCAAGGGTCAAAGTCAACCCAAAATAGTCCCACAAATGCTGGTCAAACTTGGCCAAAGAACAGTCAGCCCTGCAGTCAATGCTAGTCAAACAAGCCCAAACACTTCGATTTCTGTGCCAATTAATGCGGCCTCAAGAGAGCGAAATTCTGCCTCCAAAACGCAGTCAAAATTCGGTCAAATCAGCAAGGGTCAACGCTGGTCAACAGTCTGAAAAACTCGGTTCTGTTTCAGCCCAGAAAAAACTGTCCTCCTAGCCACACGTGTGAGAGAGAGAGAAGATCCCCAAGCTGTACGAACCAATCTGTTGAAGAGAGAGAAGAATTGTTGAGTGAATGATGTCCAAATGAGGAGAGAGGTCTCTTCTATTTATACACTTTGATGTGGGTGAAGAGACATCTATTGGGCTTCTTGAGCCTACATTAAGCTGAGGCCGACATTAACAATTTGTACATGTGAGGGAATAAATTCAAAATCACACTTCTGCTTATCCGAATGAGATGATCTTTATATCAAACTTGGACCTCTCGAAAAGAGGAATCCAATGCAATAATCATCTCCATCATATGAGCTGTCCCAAGGTGGAATTTGGCCCTAGTTGCCAATTTTAACATTTACTAAGTTCAATAATAATGTACAACAAGTTTGTTCTCTTGAGCTTGATGAACATATTCAACAGTTTTCAAATGACCAAGAAAGGGAGGAGGATAGTAGATCAGTTTGTTCTTCATGCCATTCATTTTCTCAGTTTTTGTCTCATGAAGAAACTTATGAAAATCAGATCTATGAAATTGCATGCATAAAAACTTTAGGCAGTGAAATCATTCATGGTGATAACTACCCAGAGTTGCAAGAAAATAATGAAGAAGAGCAGATTGTTTTAGACCCCTTGGATGGTGTAAAATCTATTCATGATTTTACATTTCTTGAATTGACATATTTAGAATTTTTTAAAAGCCAAGATGACACTCTTGTTGATATACATGAAGGGTCATTTGTAGACATTTTTGTTATTCAAGATGTGGCTGCCTCAATTGAAGATTTGCAAGAACACACAAACCTTGTCTCTAATCTGGACGATAGGAAAGCTGCATTTTCTCCATCAGGAAATGATTAAATTTCAGCAGTCCCAGGGAGGCAGTCAACTTACATGTTTCAGTTGTGACAACGATGAAGAACATGAGGAAAGTACTGAAACAAGTGAAGGAAATACTCTACCCTTGTGCTTTCCTCCGTTCCAATTGCTAAGGGAGAATTTACATAGTGTTATAAATCAACAACCTCACACTGACGTTGTTGAACACGAAAAACATTGTAAATCAACTCAAGAACAAAGTGATAGCCCTTTAATGTTGCAGCAGCTTTCTCATATTTTTCATGACCTTGTAGCTGATTATTTGGAGGATTTTTGCAGTCAAAGTTTTATGCCTTTGAACAATTGTGAATCTGAAAAGAAAGATGATGGTCAGCTAGTATCAGAACCAATTATTGCTTTGTTTCCAATGTTGGTTTCATTGTAACAATTTAATGCAGGTTTTCAGCTCTTTCATAACAACTATCAAGATGAAATGTATAAAAACAAAAATGCAGGTAAAGGGATGGATTTGTGGCATGTAAATCGCTTGGAGCAGAGTCATAATCTTTTTGGTGAGCAAGGCATCAGTTCGCATGTTTTTAAGGATCCTTTTGCAACATTGTTGGAGTCAACAAGTGGGCCTAAGTTTTTAAATTTTGTCAACATTGAATCTATTTGCATGATCTCAATTGAATGAATGAGATCATGAGCATGGGCAGCATAATGATGAATGAGATCATGAGCATGGGCAGCTTGATGATGAATAAGACCATGGAAGATGCAACATGATGAGCAGCATGAAGATGAGAGCAGCTCAGTGATCAAGGTTCAACACATGTGACAGTACAACAAGGTGTCACACGGTAATGTGCAACAAATGAATGAGAGGCAGCACTATGATAGGTGAAGGAGTCACCTTAGAGAATCAGTTGAAGCAATATGTCTTCAACTGATCTCTGCAGATATCAAAAGTCAAAGTGTTGACTTCTATTGTAAATGTACTATCTCTCTTGCTTTCTCTGTTGAAATTTGAAGAACATAAAAGAAAAATTGATCAAGGGTTTCCCCACATTTGGGTTTGTCCCTGGCTGACGCCACATCTTGTGTCCTCTTGTCTTGGCTTGTCTTCTACGATTTATATTTATGTTCTATCTGCAGTTTACTTTAATACTGATGTGATTGCTAACTATGAAAATTTAAATAAATTGCTATAGCATAGAACATACCTAAAATTAACATGGAATTAGAGCTAAGGTGAAGACAATGCCCAAGCAAGAGTGAAAGAGAAATCACCAAAGACAGTTGGGACAAGACAAAAGGATCAATGGGATCATCATCCCTCTTCTCATTCACTAAGGGTGAAGTCGAAGTAGAGAATATCATCAGAATGACGCAGTGGAATATGGCCTACCTAAAGATCACTTCATTGGAAGACCGGATCTCAGGGTGGAAGGAAAGGCAGATAACTAGTTCGGCCATTATGCGAAGGAGTGTCCGAATGGAAGGGACACATCACTTGATGATGATAACAACAGGGACATCTTCAATGATCAAATGAATGACAAGTAATGCAGGTCATCAAGGACACGACTGACTATTTAGAGAAAGCAAGGAACCCCAGGTATGAAGAATCAAATGTTGTTTTTGATAACCTTTCCTTCAGATTCTTTGGGAATCTGGCTTATTGATTGTAGTGCTTCAAGGCACTTCATCGGATAGAAGGGTGCACTCTCTAATTTGGTAGAGATGGAAACAATCGTGGGATTATACTTGGAGCCGATGCCACCTATCTCGGAAAGGGTTCAGGGAATGTTATCCCTCAATTGAATGAGGGTAACTCGATTCATTTACAGAATCTCTTTTATGTACCTGATCGCAAAAAGAACCCGATGTCCATTTCAGCAATGGAAGTCAAAGGTTACATGGTGACACTCATTGATGGAAAGGTCCTCAAGTTTGGAACAACTCGAGGGGTTTGAGATTGATGATCAGGAATCTCACATGTACAGGTGGAAGAAAGCCCTCTATGGCTTGAAGCAAAACACCCCGGGTGTAGTATGAGAGGATTGATAGCTGTCGGATGAAGTTGAGATTCACTAGGAAACCGATCCAAACCATTACCCGAAGGTTGTGGATGATAGACCTCTCAACCAGCACCTATGTTTGACAAGTGCAGACCCTCTCATTTGTAGAAGACAGAGGGAGTTGGATTCCAAATGTGGTAAGATAAACTGCAAGTCTATAACTACCTCGAGGATCTTAACTTTCAGAAGTTATTTGGTAGTGATGTCGGACTAGATTTGGGAAATGTCTCTGAGTTTCATAAACTCATTCGTGTTGATGTTCTTGGTGAACCTCCGTCCGGACATATGTTTTGCAGTTAGCATGATGAGCTCATATTTGGTTGAGCCTCACTGGATTGATGCCAAGAATCCTCTGAGATATCTTCGGGGAACAATCTCCCATGGATTGAGATACACTACCGGAAATATGAAACTGCATAATTATTCGAATGCTGGTTGGGCAGGCAGTGTGGAGGATCACTAGAGCATTTCTCAGTGCTGGGTCTCCTTGGGATTTGCTTTGATATCCTGGATGAGCAGGAAGCAGAAGTCGATGGCTTTGAGCACCGTTGAGGCAGTCTGGTTACGAAAGCTCTTCAGTGAGCTGTTTGGATTTACATTGGATACCACTGTGATCCTATGTGATAACCAGAGTGGGATTCGTTTATCAGAGAATCCTGTATTTCATGATCGCTCCAAGCATATCGATATCAAGTACCACTATATTCGAGATATGGTGCAGTAGGGAGCTATAAGGCTCCAACATATCGGTACAGATGAACAGGTCACTGACATTTTGACAAAGCCCCTAGGAAAGGTCAAATTCCTGACTTTCCGAGAACGATTTAGTGTCGTTCAGAGACCCTCTAACGAGGGTCAAGTATGATGTACTGAGCTCTGGGAGCTCCAGGGGGGCGCGGGGTACTTCTTGGAGCGACATATGACCACAGGGTGACTCACCATCCCCTGGTGGTGTACGTGTACAGGGTAAAAGAATCAAAACTTTCCCTATGACACCCCATGACGATTGTGTAGTAGGATGATTAGTTCTCCTGTGAGGTCTAGATGATGTGTTCTCCATGACGATTGTGTAGCAGGATGATTAGTTCTCCTGTGAGGTCTGGATGATGTGTTCGCTAGGACGATCGTGTAGTAGGATGATTGGTTCTCTTGTGAGGTCTGGATGATGTGTTCGCTAGGACGATTGTGTAGCAGGATGACTAGTTCTCCTGTGAGGTCTGGATGATGTGTTCTCCACGACGATTGTGTAGCAGGATGATTAGTTCTCCTGTGAGGTCTGGATGATGTGTTCTCCACGACAATTGTGTAGCAGGATGATTAGTTCTCCTGTGAGGCCTAGATGATGTGTTCTCTATGACGATTGTGTAGCAGGATGATTAGTTCTCTTGTGAGGCCTGGATGATGTGTTCTCCATGGCAATTATGGAACAGGATGATTCGCTCTCCTGTGGGCCAGGATGATTAGTTCTCCTGTCGAGGCATCCTACCCATGCAGTCTGGGACTCACGGGAAGTACCTCTTATCTGATCAATGAGTAGGGAAATGAAGATAGGGACCATAGTAGTACCGATGGACGCATCGCTGTATCTACCGTACTCTCTATGCTAAGATGACCTTCATTGATCTGGGACCAGTGGTAGGAGTTGTACCCATTATGACACTGACTTCGGGTCAGTAGAGGACTGGTCTGGGACCAGTGGTACATACTCTGAGACTGACTTCGAGTCAGTAGAGTACTAGTCTGGGACCAGTGGTAGGAGTTGTACCCACTATGACACTGACTTCGGGTCAGTAGAGGATTGGTCTGGGACCAGTGGTACATACTCTGAGACTAACTTCGAGTCAGTAGAGTACTAGTCTGGGACCAGTGGTAGGAGTTGTACCTACTATGACACTGACTTCGGGTCGGTTGAGCACTGGTCTAGGACCAGTGGTACACACTTTGAGACTGACTTCGGGTCAGTGGAGAATGGTATGACACATTCTCGATCAATTCTTCTTCTTCATGGTTCAACAGAGCAGAGCAGAACTCGGTAGAGCAGAGCTGAGCACAGCAGAGCAGTGCAGGGCACTGATGGTAAAGATAGTATAGTCGGATATATGGATCAACGGATGGAGTTTTCCCTAGTCGAGAGGGAGTGTTAAAATTGGCAACTAGGGCCAAACTCCATGTGGGTCATCTTATTTATGGCAGCTGATATTTTTATTGGATCCCTCTCATTGAGAGGTGTAGGATTGATCTAAAGATCATCTGATTTCGACAAGTATTTATGAAGATATGAATTTATTTAGATTATGGACAAATTGTCAATTCGGCCAACAACTTATATAGGCTCAGAAGCTCAATAGTCATGTCTATTCATCATCTACGTTTTAGTATAAATAGGTGAGGGCGTGAAGTCATTTGAGACACACTCTTCATGTGATCTCCTCTCCACGTCTTGGGTTTTTGGAGAAGGAGAGACACTAAAGAGTACGTTGGCCTAGATGATGCCCTAGCTGAAAATGATGCCCTAGATCTAAAACGCAGAAGCCTTAGTTACAGTGAACGTGATGCCCTAATTTGTGTCTATGGAGACATCTATACACAGACATAAAAGACCTTATTCGTAGGAGACATATATACACGTAGGCAATTGAAATATATATATATATATATGCTGGTAATGGAGATACATATACGTAGTAATGGCAATATGTATACACAACAATAGAGACATTTACATGCTGTAATATAGATACTTAGCAGCAGTAAGAGAAGATATTTACACGCTGTAATAGGACATTTACACGTTGTAATGAAGTCACCTTCTACGCAGTCATGGAGACAAGTCTTATACATGGGGCAAAGGAGACACTTCGCAGGCAAAGGAGACATATTAGGTGCAGTCATATTCAGTAGGATAAGGACGCAACTATGATCTGTGAATTGGGTCAATACATGAAGGCATAGCCACAACAAAGGCATGAAACAACAGTCAAGCAAAGTCACAATCAAATGGAGTCACAGTCAAGGTCATGGAACCGTAGTAAGTTATATTACTGTCTTGCTATGACTTTATGATGAAATAATATTCGATGAGGAAATCCTTGGCACATGTATCAGCAACGTATTCCTGTGGCAAGAGGATCTATGAAATCCTACAGCAGCATTAAAATGAGATCATGGGCAGCATGATGATAAACGAGATCATGAGCAACATAATGATGCATGATGATATGAGCATGGGCAACATGATGATAAATGAGATCATGGGCAGCATAATGATGAATGAGATCATGAGCATGGGCAGCATAATGATGAATGAGATCATGAGCATGGGCAGCTTGATGATGAATAAGACCATGGAAGATGCAACATGATGAGCAGCATGAAGATGAGAGTAGCTCAGTGATCAAGGTTCAACACATGGGATAGTACAACAAGGTGTCACACGGTAATGTGCAACAAATGAATGAGAGGCATCACTATGATAGGTGAAGGAGTCACCTTAGAGAATCAGTTGAAGCAATATGTCTTCCACTGATCTCTGCAGATATCAAAAGTCAAAGTGTTGACTTCTATTGTAAATGTACTATCTCTCACACTTTCTTTGTTGAACTTTGAAGAACATAAAAGAAGAATTGATCAAGGGTTTCCCCACATTGGGGTTTGTCCCTGGCTGACACGACATCTTGTGTCCTCTTGTCTTGGCTTGTCTTCTGCGATTTATATTTATGTTCTATTTGCAGTTTACTTTAATACTGATGTGATTGCTAACTATGAAAATTTAAATAAATTACTATAGCATAGAACATACCTAAAATTAACAGTGTCCTATAGTCATAGTAGTCAAAATACAAGTTTTGTCTTTCAAGTTTTTTTTGACAGAAGTATAAAGGGTTGTTATGATCTTGTAGAGATCAGAGCTATGGGTCTTAGTTTAGAATAAAGTTTTCTTTATTCAATGTAATTATGTTAAAGTGTGTGAAGAGTCGTGAAAATAGTCATTGATGTCTTGAGAGTTTAAGTGGGTCTAGGGTCAAGTTTCATCAAAAGAGCATGAGTGAGGTCATGTTGTTATGTCTTATGTGGGTCTAGGGTCAAGTTTCATCAAAAGATCATGACTGAGGTCATGTTGTTATGTCTTATCATCATTGGCACAAAGTTGTAGGGTCCCTTAAGTTAGTTAGAGTGTTAAATTGCAATCAGTCTTGACATCACTCTAGTACAACGGTGAGGAGGACAACGCTGTGCATTCATCATTCAAGTTCAAAGTTGCAATCATCACCCTTGAAGCCCACATTTAGCCACCTTGGGAGTTAAAATGCATGGTTAACCTCAAGAAATTCCACAGAGCCTTCATTTTTTCCATTGAAAGTTTGCTATTTGGTGATTGGAGGTTGCTGCGCAAAGGAGGCAGGGGAGGAGCTGCACTTTCTTTCAGGCGTTGTGCTTTTGGTTGTAGGTGGAGGTTTGAGAGATGGAAGCTTTGCATAATGAAAGAAGGTTTCTAAGGAGGAAGTTGATGATGTACATGCTATTTCACATGTGTAACAGTCATCAAGCAACTCAGGGAGTGACCGAAGCTACATCAACCATGGATTCACTGCGCTTCTCTGTTGTGCTTTTACCAAAGCATCAAATTTTGATGAGGAATTAGGGTTTTTGGCACTTTTTTCCATGTAGGAGGTTTTTCTGAATATTTGGATCAACTCCAAATCATTTTGCTCAATCGGAAGATCAAGTGTTTGGTCAAGTCATAAAGAGAGATAACATGATGGATAGTGGATGATATCCATAAAGCACCATAAATGGAGTCATTCTTGTTGCAGTATGGAAGGAAGTGTTATACCATCATTTTGCTAGAGGTAACCACTTTACCAATGTGTTTGTTTATCAGATACAAAGCAATGAAGATAATCCTTCCAAACATTTGTTCACTATCTCAGTTTTCCCATCAGATTGGGGATGATAAGATGAGCTATGAATCATTTGAGTACCCAGATAAATAATTCTCTCCAAAAATTTCCAGTGAAAATGGGATCTCTCTCACTTACAATAATTTTTGGGTTTCTATGTAACTTTTGATCTATTTCCACAAATGCTAACGATTGTACTGGCTTTGAAACGATGAGATAATGAAAATTAGTGTGCATACTTGGTAAGCTTATCCACTACCACCAAGATGACACTCTTTCCTTCAGACTTGGGTAGACCTGTGATAAAATCCTTTGACACCTCCTCCCAATGCTGACTTGGAATGGCTAATGGTTGTAAAAGACCTGGGGTCTTAATTGTCTCGACTTTATTTTGTTGGAAAACAAAACATTTTGCCACAAACTCTTGAACATCAGATTTAAGGCCATCCCAAAAAAATTTCTTCTCGACCCTGCGGTGAGTTTTTAAAAATTTGAGTTCCCTCCTATAGGAAAGGTGTGCAATTCCAAAATAACCTTTTGTTTGAGTGAAGTTCTTACATAGATATAAGTGATTTTTGTACCACAATGAATTGCTTTTCTAGATAAATGTATCAGATTTAGTGGGATCTTGCTGTAACTTTTGAATGTGTCTACACCTCTTCGTCATTCACCCATTCATCCCTTGCTTCAGTTATCCAATTAGGTTGGAGAATAGAAATGACACAACACAATGCCCCCACATTCTCATTCCTTCTCATGAGTGCATCTACAACAACATTTTGCTTCCCTTTTTTGTAGATGATTTCAAATTCATAACCCAACATTGTTGTGAACCATTTTTGCTGCTTTTCTGAAGATAATCTTTGTCCCAAGAAGTATTTAGGACTATCATGATTTATTTTTACCTTAAAGTATAAATAGGTTTATATAAATTCTTTCCCTTGATTAGATGACTTTCAAAAGCAATGGGTCTTCCTACTTGCATTAAACAACACCAATGCCATTTCCTAAGGCATCACATTTGACAATTTTAGGTATGTTCTATGCTTAGAGCAATTTATTTCAATTTTCATAGTTAGCTCAATATCTTTAGCAATCACATCAGCGTTAAAGTAAACTGCAGATAGAACATAAACATAAATCGCAGAAGACAAACTAAGACAAGAGGACACAAGATGTGGCGCTAGCCAAGGAAAAACCCAATGTGGGGAAACCCTTCATCAATTCTTCTTATATGTTCTTCAATAGTTCAACAGAGAGAGAGAGAGAGATAATATATTTACAACAAAAGTCAATACTTCGACTAATATATTATCTCTACATGAGATCAGTTGAAGACATGTTGCTTCAACTGATTCTCCAAGGGGACTTATTCACCTATCATGCGCTGCATCTCGTCCATATGCTGCACCTCACCATGCTGCACCATGCTGCACCCATCATCACAATACTGGACCTCATGTTGCCGCTGTCCTAGTGTTTACCTAGTGCCACGGCTGCACCATGCTATGCCCATGTACTTGCTGCACCATTGCTGCTTTGTGTCCTGGATGCATCAAGTACTATACTGCTGTCCCATACAACACTCTACTTGTAGCTGTCCATGCTTTACCATGCTGCTGCTGTCCACGATTCTTCATGCTTGTAGCTGTCCCATGTTGCATCATGTTTTACCATGCATGCTATAATATCTTAACATTGCCATGCTATCCCATTGCAACACCTATGTCTAGCAATACTGATCATATGTATTGCTGTTCATAGCTGTTATGACTGTGTTCAGGTTAGGGCTACCACACAATCAGGAGATAGGTCCTTTTACGACTGTAGTTTATCTTGAAGAGCTTTCCCTCATATCACGCTACCCTTTGAAGGTGCTGTCCACCCTTGAAAGTCCTTGACACAACCTCAACTGTGTGCTCTGGCTTGCAGCCTAGCACAACAGCTAGCTGTAGCACTCCGCCTTCCCAAATGATACCCAAACAACAGCGTTTCTTTCCTCATGAACTCGGGCAAGCTGACAACACTTACCTGCACTCAAACACATACATATACAACCCTGAATCTCTCCTCCTTGTGACTGTGGCTTCCCTGTCTTGCTGCTGTCCATGCCCATGTTGCTTCATGCTATGATAAGGTCCCTTCTGTTGCGGATGAAGTCCTTCTTATGCTGCGGCTAAGGCCTTGACTCAGGGCTCCTCTTGACAACAGTTTAGGGCTTCCTCTTGACAATGGTTTAGGGCTCCCATTAGCTACGGATAAGGGCCTTCCCTTTGCTGTAGTTAGAGCTCCCTTTGCTGCGGATTAGAGCCTTCCCTTTGCTGCGGATTAGGGCTCCCTTTGTTGTGGATTAGAGCCTTCCCTTTGCTGTGGATTAGGGCTACCTTTGCTGTGGATTAGAGCCTCCCCTTTGCTGTGGATTAGGGCTCCCTTACGACGCATTAGAACTCCTATTGACTACAACTAGGGCTTCTTAGATTGGTGGCCAGATCTCCTCCAAGGCTGTGGCTAGGGCTTCTTAGATCTACGGCCAGATCTCCTCCAAGACTGCGGCTAGGGCTCTCCTAGATGACTGCGTCTAGGGCTCTTTTAGATGACCCTCTCCACTGCGTCTTCCTTGAGAGAAGACAAACCCAAAACAAGTGGAGAGAGGGAGATCATGAGAGTTGTGTTCTCTAATGATTCAAGGCACCTTTATTTATACAAAAACATGGAGCACATGAGGGGTTTATTTGGTTGATGGGCGACCTTGACAAATTGTCATAACACAAATAAATTTATATATCCATGAATACCTATCGGAATCAGTTGATCTTTAGATCAATCCTACACCTCCCGATGAGAGGGATCCAAGAAAAATATCAGCTGCCAATAATAAGATGACCCACATGGGGTTTGGCCCTAGTTGCCAATTTTAACACTCCCTCTCAACTAGGGAGAACTCCATCCTCTGATCTATATTTCTGACTATACTATCTCTGCCATCAGTGCCCTGCACTGTTCTACTTCGGTCTGCTGAGCTCTGTTGAACCATGAAGAAGAAGAATTGATCGAGAATGTCTCATACCATTATCTACTGACCCGAAGTCAGTTTCATCTAAAGAGAGTGTGTCATATCACTCTTATTGACCCGAAGTCAGTTTTATTGATCCCAGATCAATATCACAAGAGAGTGTCTCAAACCACTCATACTGATCCTAGATCAGTTTCGTTGATCCCAGATCAATATCACAAGAGAGTGTCTCAAACCACTCATACTGATCCTAGATCAGTTTCATTGATCCCAGATCAATATCACAAGAGAGTCTCAAACCACTCATACTGATCCTAGATCAGTTTCATTGATCCCAGATCAATGGAGGTCATCCTAGCATAGGGAGTACGGTAGATACAACGATGCGTCCATCGATAGTACTACTATGGTCCCTAACCCCATTTCCCTGCTCATTGATCAGATGAGAGGTACTTCCCATGAGTCCCAGACTGCATGGGTAGGATGCCTCGACAAGAGAACTAATCATCCTGTCCACAGGAGAACGAATCATCCTGTCCATTGGTCGCCATAGGAGAACTAATCATCCTGGCCCACAGGAGAACTAATCATCCTGGCTCACAGTCGCCACGGGAGAAATAATCATCCCGGCCCACAGGAGAACCAATCATCTTGTTCCATAGTCGCAACGAGGTATCACAGAGAAAGGTTGAACCTGTCACCCTGTACATAGCGCACCACCAGGGGAGGGTGAGTCATCCTGTGGTCGCATGTCGCTCCAGCAAGTACCCCAAGCCCCCCAGAGCTCCCAGAGCTCAGTGCATGCAACATGTAGCACCCTTATACAAAGGTCTCTCAACAACTCCAAGTCGTTCAGGAAAATCACAGATTTGACCTTTCCTCGGGGCTTTGACAAAGTGTCTACGACCTGTATATCAGTCACAATGCGATGGAACCTCCTTGCTCATCGACTTACCATATCCCATATAAGGTAGTATCTGATGTCTATTTGCTGGAGCAATCATCCAATACGAGATTCCTCAATAATCGAATCCCCCCCCTAGTTGTCACAAAGAATCACAATGGTATTCATCATGAAATAACTCACTGATGAGCTTCCACAACTAGGCAGCTTCACACGAGATCATACTCGTAGCTATGTATTTGGTCTCGGCGGTGCTTATAGCAACTGACTTCTGCTTCCTGCTCATCCATGATATCGAAGCAGAATCTAGAGAGAACCAACACTGAGAAGTGCTCTAGCGATCCTCCACACTGCCTGCCTAGTTAGCATTCGAATAATCATGCAGCTTCATATTTCCGGCAATGTATCTCAATCCATGAGAGATTGTGCCCTGAAGATATCTTAGAAGATTCTTGGCACCAATCTAGTGAGGCTCAACCAAATATGAGCTCACCATGCTAACTGCAAAGCATATATACGGATGAAAGTTCACCAAGAACATCAATGCAGATGAGTTTATGAAACTCAGAGGCATTTCGCAAATCTGGTCCGGCATCACCACCAAATAACTTCTGAAAGTTATGATCCTCGAGGTAGTCACCGGCTTGCAGTTTACCATTCCATATTTGGAATCCAACTCCCTCTTACTTCTGCAAGTGAGAGGGCCTACACTTGTCAGAAATAGGTCGTCCTCAGAAGGTGCCGGTATGAGAGGTCTATCATCCACAACCTTCGAGCAATGGTTTGGATTGGTTTCACTTGTAGTGAATATTAGCTTCATCAGATAGCTATCAATCCTCTCATACTATGCCCAGGGTGTTATACTTCAAGCCATGGAGGGCTTTCTTCCACCTGTATACATGAGATTCTCGATCATGAATCTCAAACTCCTCGGGTTGTTCCAAACCTGTGGACCTGCTACATGAGGGGAATGGTCCCCTTGTAAGATTTTCCTTCGGTACATCTCAGACATGTACCTTCATGCTCTTCTTGAATTCAGGCATCTGAGTCACCATTTGACTCATATTGGGTAGGGCCCCATAAGTCGACCTCCGGTGCTACAGATCAGATGTGTCAACTGATATGGTCCCTAATGGACCATCTTGCAACTTGATACAAATTGTTAACCCCGAACTCAAAATCATCTTAGAAAGTTTTATTTTTAAACACGTACCTTTCCATCCATGAATGCCACCCTGAAACCTTTGACTTCCATTGCCGAAATGGACACCAGGTTCTTCTTGCGATTAGTGATATAAAATAGATTCTGTAAGTGAATCGAGTTACCCTCATTCAATTGAGAGGTAACATTCCCTACACCCTTTCTGGGATAGGTGGCATCGGCTCCAAGTATAATCCCACGATTGTTTCCATCTCTACCAAATTAGAGAGAGCACCCTTCTATCTGATGGAGTGCCTTGAAGCACTACAATCAATAAGCCAAATTCCCAAAGAATCTGAAGGAGAGGGCCAATACAAGATATCACTTCTTTATCTTCTTATAAACAACATTTGATTCTTCATACCTGGGGTTCCTTGCTTTCTTGAAGAGCTAGTCGTTACCTTGATGACTTGCATTGTCATTCCTCTGATCATTGAAGATGTCCCTGGAATAATTGTTATCATCATCAAGTGATGTGTCCCTGCCATTCAAACACTCCTTCGCATAATGGCCAAACTAGTTATTTGTCGTTCCTTTTACCCTGAGATCCGGTCTTCTCGATGAAGTGATCTTTAGGTAGGCCATATTCCGCTGCACCAGTCTAATAATATTCTCTACTTCGAATTCGCCCTCGGTGAATTTGAAGAGGGATGAGGAACCCATTGATCCTTTTGTCCTTTCCTAACTGTGTTCGGTGATTTCTCTTTCACTTGCTTGGGCATTGTCTTCACCTCAACGCTGATACCATGTTAAATTCAGGTATGTTCTATGCTTAGAGCAATTTATTTCAATTTTCATAGTTAGCTCAATATCTTTAGCAATCACATCAGCATTAAAGTAAACTGCAAATAGAACATAAACATAAATCCCAGAAGACAAGCCAAGACAAGAGGACACAAGATGTGGTGCTAGCCAGGGACAAACCCCAATGTGGGGAAACCCTTGATCAATTCTTCTTATATGTTCTTCAATAGTTCAACACAGAGAGAGAGGTCAATACTTCGACTAATATATTATCTCTACATGAGATCAGTTGAAGACATGTTGCTTCAACTGATTCTCCAAGGTGACTCATTCACCTATCATGCGCTGCATCTCGTCCATATGCTGCACCTCACCGCGCTGCACCATGCTGCATCCATCATCACAATACTGGACCTCATGATGCTGCTGTCCCAGTGTTTACCTAGTGCCACGACTGCACCATGCTATGCCCATGTGCTTGCTGCACCATTGCTGCTTTGTGTCCTTGCTGCATCAAGTACTATACTTGTCCCATACAACACTCTGCTTGCAGCTGTCCATGTTTTACCATGCTGCTGCTGTCTATGATTCTTCATGCTTGCAGTTGTCCCATGTTGCATCATGTTTTACCATGCATGCTATAATACCTTATCATTGCCATGCTGTCCCATTGCAGCACCTATGTTTAGCAATACTGATCATATGTATTGCTGCTCATAGCTGTTATGACTGTGTTCAGGTTAGGGCTACCACACAGTTAGGCGATAAGTCCTTTTAGGATTGCAGTTTATCTTGAAGAGCTTTCCCTCATGCCTTGCTTCCCTTTGAAGGTGTTGTCCACCCTTGACAGTCCTTGACACAACCTCAACTGTGTGCTCTGTCTTGCAGCCTAGCACAATAGCTAGCTGTAGCACTCCGCCTTCCCAAATGCTACCCAAACAACAGCATTTCTTTCCTCATGAACTTGGGCAAGCTGACAACACTTACCTGCACTCAAACACATACATATATAGCCCTGAATCTCTCCTCCTTGTGATTGCGGCTTCCCTGTCTTGCTGCTGTCCATGCTCATGTTGCTTCATGCTATGATAAGGTCCCTTCTGCTACGAATGAAGTCCTTCTTATGCTGCGGCTAAGGCCTTGACTCAGGGCTCCTCTTGACAGTAGTTTAGGGCTTCCTCTTGACAGTGGTTTAGGGCTCCCATTAGCTACGGATAAGGGCCTTCCCTTTGCTGCGGTTAGAGCTCCCTTTGCTGTGGATTAGAGCCTTCCCTTTGCTGCGGATTAGGGCTCCCTTTGTTGTGGATTAGAGCCTTCCCTTTGCTGTGGATTAGGGCTCCCTTTGCTGTGGATTAGAGCCTTCCCTTTGCTGCGGATTAGGGCTCCCTTACTGCACATTAGAACTCCTATTGACTGCAGCTAGGGCTTCTTAGATCTGCGGCCAGATCTCCTCCAAGACTGCAGCTAGATCTCCTCCAAGACTGCAGCTAGGGCTTCTTAGATCTGCGGCCAGATCTCCTCCGAGACTGCGACTAGGGCTCTCCTAGATGACTGCGTCTAGGGATCTTTTAGATGACCTTCTCCACTGTGTCTTCCTTGAGAGAAGCCAAACCAAAAACAAGTGGAGAGAGGGAGATCATGAGAGTTGTGTTCTCAAATGATTTAAGGCACCTTTATTTATACAAAAACGTGGAGCACATGAGGGGTTTATTTGGTTGCTGGCCGACCTTGACGAATTGTCCCATAACACAAATAAATTCATATCTCCATGAATACTTATCAGAATCGGATGATCTTTAGATCAATCCTACACCTCTCGATGAGAGGGATCCAAGAAAAATATTAACGACCATTAATAAGATGACCCACATGGAGTTTGGCCCTAGTTGCCAATTTTAACAATAACCCAACATCTTTGTGACCCATTTTTGCTGCTTTTCTGAAGATAATCTTTGTTCCAAGAAGAATTTAGGACTATCATGATTTATTTTTACCTTAAAGTGTCTTCCTAGTAGGTAAGGGCACCATTGCTTTAGGGTATGTATTATTGCCAACATTTCCCTCTCATGAATAGGTTTGTATAAATTCTTTACCTTGATTGGATGACTTTCAAAAGCAACGGGTCTTCCTTCTTGCATTAAACAACACCAATGCCATTTCCTTAAGGCATCACATTTGATAATAAAGGTTTTTTTGAAGTCCGGTGTAGCTAAAGGTTGGAGCTTGACACATTGTCTCTTTAAGATTTTCAAAGGCCTTAGTTGATTATGGAGTCCAAGAAAATGCATCTTTCTTCAGTAATGTTGTGAGAGGTGCTGCTATTTTCTGATAATTCTTAACAAACTTGTGATAATACCTTGTCAACCCAAGAAATCCTCGAAGATGCCTTAAGGTTGTGGGGGTTTTCCATTCCTTGATGGCTTTAATTTTATTAGGCTCTACGTTAACACCCCATGAGATACAATATGACCCAAATATTCCATTCCTGTACCCAAAACAAACATTTGGAGGGTTTTGCATACCATTGATTCTCCTCCAATAGTTTTAGCTGTTGAAATATGTAACTAGGTTCGGTCTTCATAATGACATATGTAATCATGATTTTTCTGCATTTAATGGAATGCGAAATATAATTTTATTATTGTTTTCTTGAGGCATGGGTTTCATGCTTAAAATGAATCTATTTTACAGGTCAAAGCTCCCATTGAGAGCTTCTACAGATTATGAGTCATTGTCATGTATGAAAGACCCTTCTTGGTCATGTTACATATTGTAAGAAAAAATATTTGAGTCAAAGTCAAGTCATAGGATCCTCCAAGACCTTGTCAATATGCTACAATCAAGTTGGCCTCAAGCATGGGAGAGAAGCCTATATATAGGAGCACCTGACCTCACTCAAGAAATAACTCATTCAAGCAAGTAAATCAAGACAAGAAGTGCGAACAGGAAGCCTCTTGATAAGCAAAGAAAAGGAGAAAAGATCGAGAAGTTTTGGATTTGTTTTGGGCCTTTTACTGTTCACACGTGTGAGGAGACTAGTGCTTATCTCATTGGTGCAAATCTGAAGTTCAGTGATCTCAAGGGAGTCGAAACAAGACAAGGAAATAATCTATCTTGAAGGCTGAAGTCACAAGAATGCTAGCTCAAGCCAAGCGAAGGAGGAGGGCTAAAACTTGCCCTAATTTTGTCACACGTAGGAAAGGTTCAGTGAATTGTAGGGGGTCAAGAATTGCAGGAAGGAAGGCCTAAAATTTCAGACTAGGATTGCAGGGTCGAGGGTTAAGGTCAAAGGAGAGATTGCAGTAATATCAAGAAGAAGTTGACTTTGACTTGAAGCAAGGATTGACTTGGTCTTGGAAGGGTTGTTGGTCAAGGGTCAATGTCTTGGAATTTGTCAATTGAAGGTTCCATAAGAAGAAAAATCCTGTGGGTTTTCCTCTAAAGATTGGAGAGGTTTTGGCCCTAGTTGATCGCCTATATCTTGTGTCCTTTGTCTCATTGTTCTTTATGGTTTGATAGCTATTTGATGAAGAACACATAATAATAATTAAGTGCAAGAAGAATCTAACTAAGAAAAGTAAAGTCTTCACAAGCTATTATCATTAACAAAGAAATCACCTACATCTCACTGCCTTAGATTTCTCAACATGGTATTGGAGCTATGGTGACAAGTCAAGGAAGGGCAACTCAATAAAGGACCGAAGTTCTATAAGATCATCAAAGGCATCAATCATCAAGAAGGACCTCTCACCTTAAGAGTAATTCAAAGATAAGGATTACATCATCATCTTGAAGGAAGTCTAAACCCTAGTTCATTCAAAGAAGGCATCAACACTTGGAACATTCTTAGGATCCTCGCTCCATAATCATCTCAAAGAAGAAGACCTCACAAGGCCCTACCTCTACTCAAATTGAAGAGATCTTCAAATCGAAGCATCTTGAAGCCTAATCATCCAAGGGGAGCAAGATCAAGGACATTGCCATCATCATCAAAGATTCTAGGTGATCTACCTCTCTTTGGGTTAAGGATCACTTTTGAGAGAAGACATCTTCAAGAAGAAATCTTCTATTACCATATCATCATCAAACTCAAGAAGGCAACAAATTGAAGATATTGTCATCAAGGAGTATCTTCACAAGTAAGTATCTTTATGTCCACATCTGAATCTATCAAAATGTCTTTTTTGCAAGGAGAGCAATAAGTTGGTTGGGTCATCAAACTTTCTTTCATGGAAGAAGGTGACCGATTTGATCCTCATAGAAAATGAAGTTGTGGAACATTTTAAGGGCTCAATCACTAAACCTCCAAAGGAAGAAGCTCAAGCACTCGCAAAATACATGAAAGGGGAAGTAAGGGCTCAAAGGATTCTCATAGAATCCATCAAGGATCCCCTCATTCCCTATGTATCAAAATTAGAAACATCAAAAGAAATATATGACAAACTTGTAGAATTGTTCTCTGTAAGCACTGCAAGAGAAGTGATCTCGTTAAGACAAGAACTCTACAAGATGAAGATATCAAAAGAAGAAGGAATAGCCTCATACTTTATGAGGGTGTCAGAAATAAGAGACCAACTCCAAGAGTTGGGAGAAATAATTTCGGAGAAATAATTTCGGAGAAATAATTTCTGACAAGGAAATGACTACCATAGTGCTCAATGCACTACCAGAGGAATGGGGCAACTTCACATCAAACATCTATGGGAAGAAGGAAGCTACTCCATTCAATGAACTATGGTCATTGTGCAAAATCGAAGAAACTAGGCTGAAGGCAAAAATCGATGTAGGATCAAGCGAGCAAGCTCAAGCATTTGCTGCCATGGCTAGAAGAAAAGGGAAGTTTGGGAAGCTTGGTCCTCATAAAAAGAAGAAGAACATGTCGAAGGTTCAATGCTATGGCTGTCATGAATATGGGCACTACAAGAGAGATTGTCCAAAGCTCAAGAAGGACAACAACAAAAGAGGAAGGGAAGAAGCCCATATCACTGAAGAAGTAGAAGAAGCTGAAAAGAAGAAATCCAAGGAGGAAGTAAAGGATCTCTACTATGATTGAGATAGTCTTCTTCACCTAGTTCTTTTCAAGTTTTCTTTTGTAAAGTATAGCTATCATGGTAGGAATCATTAGAAGCATGATAGGATGCATCATGTTAGGAGATGGCATCATAGAAGCATACGATTGAAGCAAGAGCTCGTGACATCATGATAAGAAGCATGAAAGATTGTTGAAATAGAAGTCTATGACAATCACCTATAGAAGGATGTAGCTTTTGGTAACCTCATTAGAAGCATAAGTAGTACTTATGGGAAGAAGAAAGTCATCTAGTATAAAGCTCATCATACATTATTCAAAAGGAGCATTTGCAGGATGAGGATGATCAAGATCCTCCGTTGGAATCTTCATTAGAAGGTTCACCTACTGGAAGAAGCAAGTGTCTCGCCGAGAATTCCACCTTGTATGGGATTCATGGGATGATGGTATGATGTCAAAAGAAGTGAAGCAGGTCAAGGTGATTGAAGTTCTTTCAATCAAGGAAGTTGTCGAAGGAAGTCTAGATGACCAAAAGGAAGAGATGAGGTATGTATGCTTGTATTTGATAAAATTGAGTCATGTCATATAGTTGCAAATAGCATGGATAAATGCTCCACCTCATGAGCATGATCAAGAGAAAGGGATCTCCTCCTTTGGAAGGATGCATAAAGGCATGGTTCACATATTGACTAGATGAAATCAACATAAGAAGTCCTCGTATGGAATATGAGATGGTTGACAAAAATGATTGAACTATGAATGGAAGTTCCCGAGAAGCAATATGTGAAGAAAGTAAGGAGAGATCGTGAAAGATGCAACTATTGTCACATAGAAAAAGAAATCAACATCTGATAACTAGAAGGATTGACCGTGACATCTCCATGGAAAAAGGTATGAAGACTCCGATGAAGTTTGGAAAGGAAGAGACCCTTGACATTTAATATTTTTGGAGATGTGTCAATATGTATGCAGGATGTTGATGTTACAACAAAGCAAATGTCATGATGAAAATACCATCATAAAGGTAATTTTGATTTAATGTTCATTCTTGATTTTTGAACAATATCTGGATGGGCTAATGTAGGGGTGCCAAAGGAAGAGCTGTAGATGTCATCTACAACTGATACTTTTTGGTAGGATGAAAGATCATGAAGGAAACATGATGTGAATAAGGTAGCAAGTTATGAAGGAACGCCAGATATGGACTAATGGATCACTTTCCGATGAAAGGAAGGATGACATGACTGACATGATTCTTAAATGAAAGTGATGGATGGTTTGTGCCTTACGAAGAAGTCCCAATGATGAAGGCTCCATAACAAAGAAAATGAAATTCATGACATCAAAAAAGGGAGCCCCTCAAGCAACTGATTGTCCCACCTAGAAGAGCTGCTGGAAGCAAGTCCCTGGATAAGAGGGAGCTTAGGCACATTCCTTTTATAGAAATGGGTACGTTCCTTCATAGGAATGGATATATCCTTCTTAATTGAGAGGGAGAGATAGACACATCATTCTTGTCTTCACTTGGGAAGAAAGAATGGAGGATTGGGTAAGCATCTGGCATTTGATACTCTTTGAGGATGTAGTAGGGCATCCAAGATAAGAGTAGTCATAGAGGACTAATATTTTTTGAGGAATGGGAATCCAAGATAAAAATAGTCTTAGTGGAACATACTCTGAGAGAGCCCGCGTGGGGTATGTTCGGAGAGAGATAATGATGATGGTGTCTATAAATTATTGGTCTTAGAAACATTTTGCTTCGATCTTGTGGATAGATAGAGTTGTCAGTCAAGGCCTTGCTATGTGAACAACGCTAGATGATATGGTGCTAAACAGATGGGTTACCAATCTGACTCTTGTGAGAATTTTTCAGATTGAGAATGTCCAAGTACCTTGTATGGATTATGAATACATCCCTAGTTAAGCAGGAGTGTTGAAATATGTAACTAGTTTTGGTCTTCATAATGACATATGTAATCATGATTTTTATGTATTTAATGTAATGAGAAAAATAAATTATTATTGTTTTCTAGAGGCATGGGTTTCATGTTTAAGAGGAATTTATTTTATAGGTCAAAGCTCCCATTGAGAGCTTCTAGGGCTTATGAGACTTTGTCATGGATGAAAGACCCTTCTTGGGCATTTTACATATTGTAAGAAAAATTATTTGAGTCAAAGTCAAGTCATAGGATCCTCCAAGGCCTTGTCAATATGCTGCAATCAAGTTGGCCTATCAAAAGATCATGTCGGCCTAGGAGATGAAGTCAAGTCGGCCTCAAGCATGGGAGAGAAGCCTATATATAGGAGCATTCGACATCACTCAAGAAACAACTCATTCAAGCAAAGAAAAGGAGAGAAAAGATTGAGAAGTTTTGGATCTGTTTTGGGCCTTTTTCTATTCACAAGTGCGAGGAGACAAGGGCTTATCTCACTGCAGCAAATCTAAAGTGCAGTCATCTCAAGGGACTCGAAACAAGACAAGAAAATACTCTATCTTGAAGGCTTAAGTCACAAGAAAGCTAAATCAAGCCAAGCGAAGGAGAAGGAGGGCTAAAAGCTGCCCTAATTTTGTCACACTTGGAAAAAGTTCATTCAACTGCAGGGGGTCGAGAATTACAGGAAGGAAGGCCGAGAATTTCAGACTAGGATTGCAGGGCCGAGGGTTAAGGTCAAAGGAGAGATTGTAGCAATATCAAGAAGTTGAATTTGACTTGAAGCAAGGATTGACTTTGTCTTGGAGGGGTTGTTGGTCAAGGGTCTGTTGAAGAATGTAACTAGCTCCGGTCTTCATAATTGTAGTTGTCAAAAGAAAATTTTATTATTAAAGAGAATGACTTATTAAAGCATGGGTTTCATGCTTGGGTCAATGTTTTCTAGGTCAAAGTCCCCATTGAGGACTTCTAGGTTTTGTCTTGAGTCATTAGATTCATTTTCATTATTATTAGACCCTTCTTGGGATTTTGTATCATGTAAAAAGAATTATTTTTGAGTCAAAAAGGTAATTTGTCACCTCCACACCAAGTTGGCCCTGCCCTCAACAAGTCGACTTGGATTAGGGCAATTCGACCTCACATGAATCCTATATATTGAGCAACTCGATTTCATTTGAAGAGCTATCATCAACAAGTTTGATCTCTAAGAAGCAGTAGTTGGAAAAGAGTGCGAAATTGTTGGAGAAGGAGAGAAGTTGGGAAGAAGAAAATAGATATCTTACCTACCAAACAAATTGGTTTTATTGGTTTTAGAGACGAATAAACCTAGATTATTAAGTCCCTTGTCGGGCGGGGTTAGTTTGAGGGGAATAAGGGGTTCACGTTTAAGTAAGGCTTTGCCGTCAGGGATGAATCGATAAATAAGGCCTTGAACGGCCCTATTGGGCGTTGGGGGTAAATACTGACAGTAAGGCTCTAGTTCAGTAATCCGGGATAATACTTCGTGAACTAAGGCATTGAATGAAGGGCTTGAAGGGTCCTCTCCGGCTTGCCTGATGGAGGGGATGGAGAACCCAGATAGATGTTACGGTGTTATATTATATACGCGATTTCGGTTTTACAACACCACACCGAGCTCGCTCTTGTGACGGGACGGGGGCAAAATAGCGCTTCAGTGACGGGCTTTCCGGCCCTATATTTCTTCCCCTCAAAGTCACTAATGACATGCTCGTATTCAAAGTAACTAGCCAGGCCAAGGAAAGCCTTCTATTTCTTCCCTCGAGGATTGAAGAAAGCGTCTTGAAAGCCTCCTAAAACCCAAAATACGCCCACTCCTGAAAACTAGGGTTGTGATAAAGGCCTTATTGATTTGGGAAGAGTTGGCCTTTATTTATGGATGGGATTGAGTTAAAAAAAGAGGCTATCGACAATGCTGCTTGTCATTCTTTCTTTTTGGGCTACTTTTCTCTCACACGTGTGAAGATATTGGGTTGAAATGGGGCCGAAATTTTGGTTTTGTTGCAGGGTCGAAGTTTTGAAGCTGGGGGGGTGAAAATCTGTTGCTGGGGCCGAAATTCTGATTTGAAGTTTCACCTTGAAGCATTGACACTTGGAAGGCTGAGAAGAGGACATCTACAAGAAGGGAGGTCTATCTTGGTGGTTGGAGGAGGTCTTTGTCTAGGTCTAAGAAGTCTGGAAGTGTCTTATCTTGATTTGAATCTATTGAAGGAAGAGTTCTTGATTGGGTTTCCCCTTATAGGGGTTTTTCCCTCGCTGTGCGACTACATCTTGTGTCTCTTGTTCTTGTGATCTTCATACACATAATTTGGTAATTGCTTGATGAAAGATAAACTAAATAAGAAGTAAAAGAAGCCAACATAATTCACAAGTAATTATCAAGAAAGAGGAATCAAACCCTAAATCCTACTAGCATTGATTTCTCAACATGTCATTAGAGTTAAGGTCGAAGAAGGTTGAAGATCACTTTGTTGGCTTTAAAGGAAAGGTTACTTCATCTAAGACAAGTTACTTGAAGATGGGATTCAATATTATAAGAATTGCAGGAATCTGGATTGGAAGGATCATCTACAACTTATCTAATAAAGTCAAAAGCAAAGGGTTCTTGGCTGCACTTATAGGTACTCTTGATGATGACAATGCATGGATCGTTGATAGTGGAGCATCAAGACACATGATGGGAGAAAGTGGACAACTTCATACTCTATCGAAGGAACCATCATCTCATGCAGTGGAGCTAGGAGACAACAAGAATTATGCAGTGAAGGGCTTGGGATCTACATCATTGGCACTGGAAAATGGAGCACCTCAACAATATACTCTATGTTCCAGGTTTGAAAAAGAATTTACTTTCAATTTCTTGTTTAGAAGATAAAGGAGATAGGGTTGCCTTTGTAGATGCTAAAGCTTTGGTTTGGGGAAAGGATTCAAATATTGAAAAGGAAAAGATTGTTGAAGTTCGTGAAGGCAGACTATATAGAGTTATAACATCATCTCCTCAAGCCCTAGTTCACATGAAGATCAACCTTATCGAACTTTGGCAGATAAGATATGGGTATTTTCATTACAAGATAATACCCTCACTTAGTCAACTGGTAAACATCCCCAACATCAAGGAATATCATGAAGGAGTATGCAAGGGATGTACTTTGGGAAAGAATACAAGGAAACCTTTTACAAGCAGTAATACAAGGAGATCTTAGATCTCATTCATTCCGATGTGTGGGTCAATGTCTAACAAATCTCTTGGAGGCCATCTTTATGTGACCTTCATTGATGATCACTCTAGAAAAACATGGCTCTATCTTCTCAAGACAAAGGACGAAGTATTTGAAAAGTTCAAGGAATTTAGATCCGAAGTGGAGACCTTAACCAAAAGAAAGATAAAAACTTTGAGATCTGACAATGGAAGAGAATACACTTCAAAAGAATTGATTGCATATTGTAAAGAAGCAGGTAGTAAGAGGGAGCTCATTGTTCCCTACAACCCCAAGCATAATGGAATTGCAAAAAGGAAGAATAGAACCATTGAAGAATGCATAAGGAGGGAGCCTCCACCATTTTACCAAAAGATAAGTATCTTGTTCCTTGTTTCCTTTGTTATGTTTGGTTTCCCTCTCATGTCAAGATTTGTTTGTATTATATGCTAATAACCTTCTCTTTGTATTTTCCTTAGTAGGAAAGATTGCAGAATACACAAAGGTTATGGAGAAGACTTCAGAGGATAGACTTGAAGCATGGAAGAAGTTATGTAGCAAAGGAAGCCCTTCAAAATTAATGTCTTACAAGGTTTGTTAAGGAACAACTCAAGGTATGTCTCAAACTATAAGCTTTGTTATAAAGTTCTCTTCCTGTAAAAGGTACGATCATTCTTCTTTTAAAATTTGCTTTACATTACTAACATCGTTATGTCTAGGGTTTTGAATCGTAAAGATTCTTGTTAGAGCGATTAGTCATTAGATTGAATCTACCCTCATTATATTATCTTTTGATCATTATTGTGGAACCCAAACTCTTAGGATTCACTATAAAACTCTAACCTAAGGGTATGTCAATGCTAATACTGAAAGCCTTGTCTACTTAAGGGTTGTTAGTAAGGTCTAGAACATATAGTGAAATCCTATTCTTTTAAAAGTTTAGTGTTTTGATAATGTCTTAGTAAAAGCACTAGTCCTTTAGGATTTGTTGTTAATGTCTAGGTTATATAATGAAACCCTAGATTTTTAGGGTTTGGTAATTTAGGGTTTGTGAACAAAATCTTTATAGTATGATCCTAGGAATGAAACCATAGGTGTATGTTCGTCCATATGATCGAAACCCTAGTTTGAATAAAAATGTTGTATATCTAACTTTGATGTATTAGTATTTGTGTCTTGGGTTTACCCAGTAGATATTGTTGTGAAATGCATCCTAGATATGTATATGCGAGTATGCTAATTGTTGATGCTCATGTTTGTGAAATCTAGGGTTTGTAACAAAACTCTAATAGAGATTGGTGATGTTGTTTTCAATATGATTTAGCTTTGATAATAAAATCTAGGGGTTTTCACCAAACCCTAGTAAAGTTTGATATGCAATTCTAAAAGCATATTGTTGAAACCCTAGATGTATAGTACTATGATTGGATTGTTATTGAATTGCTAATATCTAAGGCTTTATATCTCGAAGGTGGAATCGCGTGTTTATAACAAAACCCTAGCAAGAGGTTAAAGTCAAGTATGTGTCTCTTGTTGATTATGAACCTAACTAGGTTTAAGTGTTTGATGTCTAAAGTCCAATGCTTCCATTATAATATTAACATGATTTTGACTCCATGTTTCTGTATATTTGGTTTTGGTTGTACTTGTTGTTTAAGTTGTGCAGGGACATATTCTTCAGGATAATGAAGATATTTGTATAAAGCATGATGAAGGAAGCTATAAGAATGATGATGATCAAGATGACCTTGATGCCATTAGAAAGAAATGAAGCCTTGAAAGATTGAAGTTTTTCTGATGTTATGAAACTTTTGATCTCCCCAAATTGAGAGGGACCCTGGATAGAAGAAAAGGTATATCTCCCTAGTTGAGGGGGAGGGCGTATTATGACAGTGAATACCTTGAACTAAGCAAAAGTACAATAGATGAATGCTCATAAAGTTGCATAAGTATTTGGTGCTACTGAAGAAATGAAAGAAGAAGAAAGCTTTTGACAAATTGAATATGGCTAACTTGATGATGAAAGTTGTATCAGATTGATTGAGGACCCCGAAGGTTTTTGTTTACTTATATTTGAAATTTTATTGTTGATTGGGGTTTGTGTTTGCACAGGTAAATCTCTCCATAAGAAGGTTGAACACTCTGGAAGCATGCTTGGACAAATGGATATATCTAGTTTGATAGGGAGAGTTAAAGCATCTAATGGCGGATGCTTGGGAGGACATCTGGCTGACCTATGTGTGTTTGATGTTTAGATCCGGAAGAGGGAGGGTGGCGTTGGTCTTGGAGCTTTGACTTTGGATACGCATCTAGATCCTTGGGTTGATGGTTAGTTAGTAAGCTTGAAGTTACCTAGACTAGTTGAAAGCTTTAGTCCATCTTAGTCCCACTCAGATAGATTACCCTGGTCAGGAATCTAGTTCGCAACACTAAGTGTGCTAAAACTCTTCGTAGTTCAAGATCATTTTGAAATCTTCCATGTACTTGTATATATATGTAATTATGAATACCTCCCTAGTTAAGAGGGAGTGTTGAAGAATGTAACTAGCTTCGGTCTTCATAATTGTACTTGTCAAAAGAAAATTTTATTATTAAAGAAAATGACTTATTAAAGCATGGGTTTCATGCTTGGGTCAATGTTTTCTAGGTCAAAGTCCCCATTGAGGACTTCTAGGTTTTGTCTTGAGTCATTAGAGTCATTGTCATTATTATTAGACCCTTCTTGGGCTTTTGTATCATGTAAAAAGAATTATTTTTGAGTCAAAAAGATAATTTGTCACCTCCACACCAAGTTGGCCCTGCCCTCAACAAGTCGGCTTGGATTAGGGAAATTCGACCTCACAAGAAGCCTATATATTGAGCAACTCGACTTCATTTGGAGAGCATCATCAACAAGTTCGATCTCTAAGAAGCAGTAGCTGGAAAAGAGTGTGAAGTTGCTGGAGAAGGAGAGAAGTTGGGAAGAAGAAAATCGAGTTTTTGGGCTACCTTTCTCTCACACGTGCAAAGATATTGGGTTGAAGCTGGGGCCGAAATTCTGTTTCTGTTGCAGGGTCGAAGTTTTGAAGCTGGGGGGCTGAAAATTTGTTGTTGGGGCCGAAATTCTAATCTGAAGTTGCACGTTGAAGCATTGACACTTGGAAGGCTGAGAAAATGACATCTACAAGAAGGGAGGTCCGACTTTATGGTTGGAGGAAGTCTTTGTTTAGGTCTAAGAAGTCTGGAAGTGTCTCATCTTGATTTGAATCTACTGAAGGAAGAGTTCTTGACTGGGTTTTTCCCTTATAGGGGTTTTTCCCTAGCTGTGCGCCTACATCTTTTGTCTCTTGTTCTTGTGATCTTCATACACATATAATTTGGTAATTGCTTCATGAAAGATAAACTAAATAAGAAGTAAAAGAAGCCAACATAATTCAGAGGTATCAAGAAAGAGGAATCAAACCCTAAATCCTACTAGCATTGATTTCTCAACCAGGTTTAGGTCTTGGAATTCGTCAATTGAAGATTCTATAAGAAGAAAAATTCTTTGGGTTTTCCTCCCAAGATTGGAGAGGTTTTGGCCCTCGCTGATCGCATATATCTTGTGTCCTTTATCTCATTGTTCTTTATGGTTTGATAACTGTTTGATGAAGAAGAACACATAATCATCATGATCATGATCATCATCCAATTCTAAGGTTACGGCCAAGCCAGACACCAAATTGGTGTATGAAACCCCCTTGTTTGTGGGGCAAGGGACCCACCTTCATGCACCGATTTGAGTGCTAAGTCTACGAAGGCATACATACTCTACCCCCTTGGTTTTGAACGTATGATCTCTTAGGAGGGAACCCAAGCTCTTAACTATTAGGCCCATAATAATTAAGTGCAAGAAGAATCTAACTAAGAAAAGTAAAAAGTCTTCACAAGCAGTTATCATTAACAAAGAAATCACCTACATCTCAATGCCCTAGATTCCTCAACATTAGTACCCTATCAACATGTTGAGAATGATATTTCTAAGACTTGTTGTAGATTAGTATATCATCAAAAAATACTAACACAAATTTTCTAAGGAAGGGTTTGAAAGTGGAATTCATTAAACCTTGAAATGTAAAAGGTGCATTAGTAAGGCCAAAAGGCATGGCCAAAAATTCATAATGACCTTCATGAGTTATGAATGTTGTTTTTGGAATGTCTTTTGTCTTTATTCTAATTTGATGATATCCTGAACGAAGATCCAACTTGGTGAAGTAATACGATCCATGTAATTCATCCAACAATTCATCAATGACAAGAATGAGAAATTTATCATTAATAGTGAGTTTGTTAGGCTCTCTATAATCTGGACACATACGCCATGATCCATTCGTCTTGTGCACCAATACTACTGGAGAAGAGAAGGAACTTTGGCTAGGTTGAATTATACCTGCCTTTAGCATTTCTGCAACCATATGTTCAATTTCACTCTTCTGGGCATAGGGATATTTGTGTTTGGAGAAACACTTCCTAGAATCAAGTGAATAGCGTGATCATGAAAGCGAATAGGTGGGAGACCTTTGAGAGTCTCAAATATCTTGGAATGTTTGTCAAGGAGTCTTTGGAGATCTAGAGAAGTGGATGACTTAGATGTTTGAACATGTAGTTAGCTTAATTGTGCAATTACCCCTCATTGTTTGTTCTTCAAAAGCGTTGTCATGCCAATAGAGCTGATTATCTTCCCGGGTTTCCTTGCAATACCCCTTAATTCAATTTCCTTTCCTTCATAGAAAAATTTCAAGAAAGCTCTTGAAAATTAAAAGCTATCATCCCATTGGACTTCTAATACAACATCAACACCACCCCTTGGAATGGTAAGCATTGGACTATTCAATACATATTCCCCCATGGTTAGATTAATATTATGGCACTTTCCTGAGCAATTTATAATTCCTCCATCTGCGACTATCACTTGACACTTTGGTGCTGGATATAGAAAGCAATTCAAATCTTTGGCTATCTTACAATGAATAAAATTATGGTTACTACCCGAATCAATCAACACTATTACCTTTTTCTTCTTGATATATCCTTCTATCTTGAGAGATTAGTGGCAATCCCTACCAATGCATTACAAGATATGGTTAGAATCATTTCTTATTTTTTAGCCCCTGGGTTTGGTTCTTGGTGTATATCTTCTTCCTTGGACGTTTCTTGTTCCTTTTCTTCCCCCTCATCACAACCTATGTAAAACAATTTATTCTCAACACACTTATGACCTTTAGTGTATTTACTATCACAACTGTAAAAAAGCCTTTTTACTCTTTTTTCCTCCAGTTGTTGCGGTGTTAACCTTGTAGGTTGTGGGAAGCTAGGAGCGACAACACTTCCATCTTTATAGTTGTGAGTGATAGACCTCCTTGTTGCCATAATTTTGCTTTCAACTTTTCTTTCCACCTTGAATGCATTCTCCAATGACTTAGGTTCCCAAAGGTGAACCTCATGTTGGATGTTATCCTTTAACTTCACCATGAAGATATCAATCAGATGCTTCTTTGGAATATTAGTCACCTTGATATTCAATGTTTGGAAGTCCTCAATGTGCTCCCCAACTGAACCGTTTTGTTTGAGATTTATCAATTGGCTAAAGAAGGTATTGCTCTTTGTATCCTCATAATGTGCTATCAATTCCTTCATAAAAATTGTCCAAGTGACAAGTGATTTATGAAAACAATGGCATTGATACCACACAAACTCGCTGGGTTTTAAATATAAATATGTAATGCATACCTTTTGTGTGTGTTGCACATCATGTATATCAAAGAATTGCTCCATATGTAGTATCCATGTTACCGGATTATTTCCATCAAACTTCCTGATATCGATATTTGGAATGTGGTGTGTCTTTAACCCAAAATTGGAGTCTCTAAAATCATGACTCACATTCTTTTTGTTCTCATCACGAGTTTCATGGAATACCTTATCACCACTAGGAAGCATTTTTTGGAGCAACTTTGTTGAACCTTCCTTCAAACATTCCACGTCTCTTTTTATTTTTGCTTCTAAACCATCCATCTTAACATTCATCATCACCTCCAATTCATTTTTGGTTGCTCTTTGTGACAACGAAAATTATTGCACTTGTTCTTGTAATTTTGATATATCATGTTGCATTTGTTCCTCTTCTTCATGCCTCATAGTATAGCTTTATGTGGGCTTAATGGGTGTATCCCTTTTTTGTTTACAAGTGATTTTGGAACCAAATAATGGTATCTATGCTTTTCTATGCCCTATGTCAAACAAAATTTTCAAACAAAAGCTATGCATTTTTTTTTGTAAGCTTGGTAGGCCCTTTTCATTAGTTTTTTAACAAAAAGTAGGTTACATCCATATCTCTGAAAGTTAGGTGGCCTCAATCTGCCCTGAGGGAAACCAGGTCGGTTGGCCACCTAATCGCAAAATATGCCATCCAAAAGCAAAAAATAATAAGTCTAACAAGCCATGCTATATATGTCTGAGAGTTTTTGTTCTTCCTATTTGCTAGATACGTACAAACATAACTAATAATATGCCTAAAAATTTGGAGCTGCTTCATACAAGACTATAACAAAGGGTGCATTTCCACTACTCATCATCAGCTGAGTCCACCAGAGCAGGGTCCTTCACGGTGGAACCTGGCATCTATGTGTGTGGAATACTATGGATGTGTTGCTCATTGGACTGGATGGAGTCGACAAAGGAAAGGAAGGGAATGGGGACCGAAGCCCAGTTGTTTGAGGTATGCTTTATGCGGCTGAGGCGTCCATTGACTCCATTCTGTTGCTGCAATTGAAACTGGATCTTTTGAAACTCTTTAGTATAATCCGAATGTCCATGGGAGGAAAAATGCATATCAGGTGGAAACTGCTCCAAGGCTTTAGCCAGAATGCTCTTCATCATCCAAAACAGGTGGACTGTTTGTTTATATTGAGAGGATCTGCCACGGGTGTGGCCAGGGTTAGGAATCAAAGTTTGCCACTCATCTAAATCAATTTCCAAACCCTCCTTAGTTTGTCGTATCTCTTCTTCCCAATTTATGATGAGCTGCTTGACCAGAGTTGAACTACTTGAGTGATATGCCTGAGCGACTTCTTGAATAATTCGGGAGGTCGATTTATGCCCACGCACAGTCCCCCTGGATGAGTTGGGTTGATTGGCTTGGGAAAGGGAGGCTTTCCTCTGTTTCCTACGTCCACAACCTCCTCAACCATTCCTTCCTTTACCAGAGGCTTGTACCACCTACATATCAAACACTGTCCTGTGTCGAGATCTGGAGGTCGACTCAAGCAGAGTCTTAAGCTTAGAAGCATGTTGTTGCTGAGGGTCGCTTCAACCCTGAAGACCTGTCAAGGAGATTACAAAAGAAACCAACCAAATAAAGAACCAATTCGAAAGCTTGCTGTCAACCAACAGCCAACACGGTGTTACGGTCTCGCTTCTATCATTGTTCCACCAGTGTCCATTGACGGGCCAAAACTGATAGACAAAACCATCCACAGGCAAAACCCCAGAATGGTCCGGGTGAGTCATGTTTAATCGATTCAACCAACAAAACTGTGCGCTGAAGAAAGAAAGAACATTTGAGTCGCGAGCTTCCCCTTGACCAAAACCCACATATAACCTTGCACTGAAACCAAATGCTGTATGCCTTGGTTGCAAAGACGGAATTACCCACAGTCGGGCCTATACTGACAAAATTTGAGCCGAGAGTTGCCCCTTGACCAAGACCCACACACAACCATGCAGTAGAACCAGATATAACATACCCTAGCCTCTAGGGCTGGACTGACACTAATCATTTCCAATAGTTCGCTCCAGACCACAACCCTATACTGACTAAGGCCAAGCCAGTGTTTACAAACAATGTTGGCCTTGTTCCGAATCCATACATAATCAAAATACCCAAGAAACAAACAAAATTGGCCAGAAACCAAAACCGTTACAATTCTGTAATAATCAAGGCAGGGAGTACATCGACACTCAGAGTAGCCCACTGGTTGAACCTTGCATGAGCCCATACACGACAGTCAAATCTCATAGACCACAAACACAGGGACATAGAAAACTAGCGACTCAACACATAGCAATGACCAAACCATGCCACACTCTAGAAACATGCTTTTCCAATCTCGCCAACCTACCACTGTACCATGCATCCTAGACACCGAAGGTCAGAGACAAAGATCTGTATATGTAGAGCAAGCAAAATTAAGAGTGGGGACATACCAGTGGCCGAGTTTGAGACTAGAAGGAGACTGAACCCGCATTTTCCCTAGAACGAACAACCCAGACCAGATCCATAGCGAACAGAGCACACAGACCAACTTACCCAGTGCAACGAAGATCTCTACTTTGACTAAGTCAACCTCTTCACTTAAGTCTTCTTTCAATGTTTTGAGTAGTATAGGAGCATATAGAAATAGGATAGAATACATGGTTTAAAGGTATCTTCAAGAATATAGGAGCATGATTTAGATATAGCTTAAGATATTCATGTAGAAGGAATATATATAGTAAGGACCTCATTCATGATGAAAGAAAATGAACATGATTAAAAATCTAAGAAAGCCTCCATCATCTAAAGGAAGAAACATTTGCAGGATGAGGGTCTTCAAGATCCTCTAACGGAATCTTCAAAAGGAAGTTCATAAATAAGAGCAGATGTCTCAATAGGAGTCAAGAAAGGATGATATGCATGCAAGAAAAGATGAAGCAAGAAAAGCTACACCAATCAAGAAGGACCAACAAACATGAACCCGAGATGATCAAAGGCAGAATCAAGATGAGGTATGTATGCATCAAAGTTTAGTCATATCATCATATGTCTTATTGAATCATGGAATAGTTCTAAAACATGATCAAGTATAAAAGGATCTTTCACCAATGACATGCTCGAAAGCATGTACTACAATCCAATGAAGGTCAACATGAAGAAGTGCTCTCATAAGGAGTATGAGGTGGTTGACTAAGCAATCCAAGTAGAAGTAGATGAAGAAGGAGATCAAACATGTGAAGAACACCATGGCCACAAAGAATCATTATCTGATAAGGTCCATTAAAGACATCTCCTGAAAGAAGCCATGACAACTATGACAAAGGAAGAAACAGATCAAATGACCCTTGACACTTATGAAGGCCTTGGAGATATTAAGATGCAGATAACTGATTCAAATCCACGAAGATGTCATGATGAAGAGGCATCCAACAAAGCACTATTTGATGTTGAAGTAATATCAGGATAAAGTCATGAAGGACTACTAGACCGAAGTATGGGAACAAGCAAGTACAACTAAGCATCCATATGATAAATATTCCGAAGTATATAACAAAGGAGTAGCCAGATGACGAAAGATCCTGACATGTATCAAGAAGGCCACTTTCCACGAAGGAAGAAATGACATGACAAACTAGGAAGAAAAGTGATCGATGGCCAATGCCCTACAAAAAGAAGAAGTTCAACAAAACTTCATGACATCAAAGGAAGAAGGAGATCAAGCAACTGAAGGACCCATGAAGAAGAAGCTGCTGATGCATGGACAAGTCCCTAGCTAAGAGGGAGTTTCTAACAAGTTCCTAATTACAAAGGAGCTTGATCAAGTTTCTGGTCAGAGGAAACTTGGGCATATCTTCCCCAATTAAGAGGAAGAGATAGACACAACATTCTTGTCTTCACTTTGGAAGAAAGAATGGAGGATTGGGTAATCATCTGGCATCCGATTCTCTTTGAGGATGTGTAGGGCATCCAAGATAAGAGTAGGCAAGAGGACCGATATTCTTTGAGGGCTGGGAACCCAAGATAAGAATAGTCCTAGAAGGTCATACTCAATGAACACTCGGGTGGGTATGTACCTTGAGAGACAATGATAAAGGTGTCTATATATCATTGGTCTCGCCAACATTGTGCTCTGATCTTATGAGAGATAGAGCTGTTAGTCAAGGCCTTGCTATAAACAATGTTGGTTACTATGATGCTATAACAGATGTATAGCCAATCCGTTTTCTCTTATGTTAATTCTTCAAGATTGAAAAATAGCCAAACACCTTGTAATGATTTATGAATACCTCCCTAGTTAAGAGGGAGTGTTGAAGAAAGTGTAACTAGGTTCGGTCTTCATAAATGTAATTTTGATATTTGTATTTATAAAAGAAAAGAAATATTATTTATATTATTTATATCAATGAGTTTCTTGCTCATTGAAATAGGTCTAGCACATGTCAAAGTGCTATAGGTAAGTCAAAGAGTCAAAAGAAATGTTGAAGACCCTTAAGGGCATGTTACACCATGTATATATTTGTATAAGAGTCAAAAGAATACCTCCAAGCAAAGTCACAAGTCCTCCCAAGCAACGACATCACCAAAGAAGCAAATCCGAAGTGGAAAAGTCAAGTCGGCCTAAAGTCTCCTAGTCGGCCTCAAGTCGGCCTAAAGGAGGGACAAACCTCTATATATAGAGGCTGTCCACTCCTCCAACGTCAAGCAATCAATACCTCTGAAATCAGCAAGAAGGAAGCTGAGTAAAAGGGTGAAAGAAGTCGAGTAAAAGGAGCCTCTAGTGCAACGAAGGAGGAGGAAACAAAACCGAGTTTTAGAGGGCTGTTCTAAGGGTGAATTATAGTCACACGTGCGAGAAAAGGAGGGCTATCTGCGGTCATTACAACAACACTATCACAGTCACATATCTCTCATTATTTGGGCTAGAAACTTAGGCCTATAAGGCCTCCCACTAAAGCGAAGAAGAGACTCTCTCAAGCAAAGAAGGAAGGGGTCAAATACATAGGGAAACTCCTCACATGTGCGAAGAAACTAGGGCTGCACTGCTGTCATAACAAGTCTGCAACTACACTTCAAGAAGGAGCTCGGTTGGATAAGAGAAGGAAGGCATCCTCATAGGTGAAAGAGTTCACTAAGGATCAAAGATAAGTATCTCTTCTAGAGCTATCATAACAAAGACTATCACAGTTGCTGGAAGAAGAACGAAGTGTCGAAAGGAGGACGAAGTGCTGTGAAACGAAGTACCGGGAGAAGGAAGGACTTGACTTGTGCTTGGAGGATATTCTTGTCAAGGGTATAGGGTTTGGCATTGATCAATAGAAGCTTCAATAAGAGAAATTTACGAAAGGGTTTTCCTCTATAAGATAGAGAGGTTTTGCCCTGACACAAAGCCAATATCTTGTGTTCTTGTTTCTTGTGTTTTGGTAGCAGTTTGATGAAGTAAACACACATACACTAATAATAAGAGAAGAAGATCAAAGCTAATAAGAAAATAGAAAATAGCTTCACAAATTGTTATCAAGTTTAGAAGAATCCTACTATGTCGAATTGCCCTAAATTCTTCAATAGGAAGAGGTCTCATATCAGTGGTATAATGAAAATACAAAGATTCGTTGCTGTCTTTGATGACATGACAGTAAGACTCAGTGTCGCTACAATGAACACAATTTGTTGACATGACAATGATGAGTTTCTGTGACATCAGTGTGCCATGCCAGTTTGTTGCTATGATAGGAGATGATGTGAATGCTAAGAAGGTTGAAAGAGGAAGAGGAGTCACGAAGAAGAAAGGAGTAGAAGACATTCAAGAGAACTAATGTCTTGGTCTTGGAGTGGCTGATAGGTCAAGGGTCTTGGTCTTGGTATTCGTTAACTGGAATCTCTATAAGAAGAGTTTGTGCGGGTTTTCCTCTCAAAGAGTGAGAGGTTTTGGCCCTGGCTCATAGCCTACATTCTGTGTCTCTTGTCTATTTATGTTCATGCATTGTTTACTATTTGATGAAGAAGAACACTAATAATCTAAGAAGAAGAAGATTCTAATCTAAAGAAATTAAAAGGCATTCACAAGCAGTTACTAATCGAAGAGAAATCACCTAATGTTAATGCCCTAGAGTTCTCAACATAGTATCAGAGCTAAGGTGATAGTTAAGGAAGGTCATCTAATCAAAGTGACACTCAAGGATCGAGTTTCAAGGGAGGCATCAAAGCAAAGTGAAGGATCTACATTGAAGAATCAAACCCTAGATTTAAGGAGGAAGTGTACTTCAAAAGAAGTCTTAGGATCATCAAATAATCGAGGCCAAAGCCTTATTTCTACTTAAGGCAAATATATCTACAAATGAAGGCAGCTAGAAGTGTACACCAACAAGAATTTTGGATCCTATAGTCTTTAGCAAAAGACTACAAAGACCCTCATCAAGACGAAGAGATCTACAAAGCAAGGCAGCCCATAGTATAGAGAAGTATTTCTAGGACTAAGATCACATCATCTTGGAGATCCTAGAAGCATTTCTGATCTGCACTCATTCACTACCAAAGAAGTTGAAGTATCTTGAAGGCAAGAAGGCATTATCATCATCTTCAAAAGCTACAAGGCAAGATCCCTATCATTGCAACAAAGATCCCCTCCTTATCCTTGAAGAAGATCATCCGAGGAAGCATCAAAACGTCCTCATCAATCACCATCAACAAAGGAAGCTAGATCTAAAGGCATTGACATCATAAAAGTAGCAATCTCCTTTATTAAAGAAGGGCTTTTCATTTTGAAGAACATCCAAAAGGAGGACTAATACATCTTTTTCAATCACCATCAAGGTGATCAAGTTGAAGATTTCATCTTCAATTGTCAAGTAAGTATCTTTCATTCTATAATCAAATAATCAAATTGGTAAAATGACTTCGTTTTGCAAGGAGATCTATAAGCTGATTGGGTCATCGAAATTCCTTGCATGGAAAAGGAGGATGAACATAGTCCTTGAAGAAAGTGAAGCCACTGAATATATGAATGAAAAGGACTTCTCTGAATACATGGAAAGGGATTCTTATGAAAGGTCCCTTCATGTAGCAGTATTGGAGACATCAAAGAGATATAGATGATAAACTGGTAGAACTATTCTCTAAAGATGCGATAAAGAAATGTCATATCACTTAGATCTGATCTACACAAAATTGAAGGTATCAAAGGATGAAGGGATATCTTCATAAGATCTCAATTGCAAGATCTGGGAGTGATAATAAGGAGACAATCATCATTATTCTAAATGCACTAACTAAAGAACAAGGTAACAAATGTCTACGAGGATAAGAAGGCTATTTTTTAATTTTAGGTATGTTCTATGTTAGAGAAATTTATTTAAATTTTCACAGTTAACAATCACATCATCATTAAAGTAAACTGCATATAGAACATGAATATAAATCGCAGAAGACAAGCCAAGACAAGAGGACACAAGATGTGGCGCTAGCCAGGGACAAACCCCAATGTGGGGAAACCCTTGATCAATTCTTCTTTTATGTTCTTCAAAGTTCAGCAGAGAGAGAGATAGTACATTTACAACAGAAGTCAACACTTTGACTTATCTAGATCTGAGCATAGATCATCTCCTATAACGATGATACATGAGATCAGTTGAAGACATTCTGCTTCAACTGATTCTCCAAGGTGATGGCTTCACCTATAGTAGTGTTGCATTTCGTCCATTTGCTGCACCTTACCGTGTAGCACCATGCTGTACCATCATAGTGCTGGACCTTGATGACTGAGCTGCTCTCATCTGCTCTCATCATCATGCTGCCCATTATGCTGCATCTTCCATCATCATACAGTCTCATTACAGATCATGTTGCCCTTTACATTATCATGTAGTCTTACTGATCATGCTGCCCTTTACATCATTACTCATCATGCTGCCCATGCCCATCATGTTGCAACACTATTACACTGCCATATGTATATTAGCCTTCGCTGCTTGCTATGGCTTGCAGGCTAGCAAAGTAGCTAGGCTATGTTCCAGATTCCTTCAAGCATACAATACTCAAAGGATATGTTGATTTAGGGCATCTAAGACCAACGTATAATGGCCTCCTAGAGCAATGAATAAGGGTTGCGTAATAAGTAGATACACTCGCTTGTTTAACTGCGGCCAGATCTTTGCATGAGTGCTATCATATATATATACATACGCTGAGGCTGCTAGGATACCCAGTGATACATTTGTAAAGCATCCGAGTTTATGACTGCTATAGCGAGGTGCAGTCAAACCCTTGACTGCGGCTCTATTTTATGACTGCGGCCAACTGTGCTTCTATGCCTGCGGCTCTTACGTGCTTCATTACGTTATCACTGCAGCTTCCATGCTTCTATGCCTGCGGCTCTTTTATCCTTGCGGCTTCATATACCTTGGCTCTCTGCGGCTAGGTGTCTACGGCTACTGCAGCTAGGGCATCACTGCGGCCTTTGATACCCTTACTGCGTCTCCATTACCATGACAGCAGCGTCGTTACCCTTTACTGCGACTTAGCGTCATGCGGAGATCACTGACTTGTTGTGCGGATAGTTGCTGCGTATATGCATGACAACATATAGAGTGCTGTGCGTATATAGTCTTCATTGCCAACGGATTAGGGCATCACGTAGATGTTTCCATTGCGGTGTGTATAGAGTCTCCATTGCAACGTATAAGGTCTTCTATTAACAACATATAATAGTGTCTCCATATCTGTGTATAATCTAGGGCATCATACAAGGCCAACGTATCTTCATTGTGTCTCTCCTTCACCAAAATCCCAAAACGTGGAGAGGAGGAGATCACATGAAGAGTGAGTGTTTCAAATGACTTCAAGTCCTCTCCTATTTATACTAAAACGTGGATGATGAATGGACATGTCTATTGGGCTTTTGAGCCTACTCAAGTTACTGGCCGACTTGACAATTTGTTTTATAACATAAATAAATTCATAACTTCATAAATACTTATCGGAATTGGATGATCTTTAGATTAATCCTACACCTCTCAATGAGAGGGATCCAATAAAAATATCAGCTGCCATAAATAAGATGACCCACATGGAGTTTGGCCCTAGTTGCCAATTTTAACACTATCCCACTCAACAATTTGTGGTTTCTATGCAAGATAGGAGATGACAGGTTGAGGGCAGAAGTGTTGAAGGATCAAATGAAAGGATTCAAATATTTTGTTGAAAGGAAAGAAGAACATAGCTAAGATTCAATGCTATGAGCATTACAGGAAAGGTTGTCCTAACCTCAAGAAGGGAAATAACAAGAAAGATAGAGAAGAAGCCCATTTCACCGAAGAAGTAGAGAACGCTGAAAGAAGGAAGTCCAAGAAAGAGGAAAAGCATTAGAAGTAAGAGCTTGTGACATCACCATAGGAAACATGAAGGATGTCTGATAGTCAACTATGAAGGGTATAGCTCTTGAGAACCTCATTGGAAACTAAAGGAAAGGAAGAAGTCATCTAGGACAAGGCTCATCATACATCAAAAGGTAACATTTGCTTGATAAGGATATGCAAGATCCTCAAGACTCATTGATGGAATCTTCATCAGAAGGTTCACCAATCTAGAGTGGAAGCAAGTGTTTCATTAGGAACTCCAACTTGTGGAATTCATAGGATGATGGTATGATGACATAAGAGATGAAGCAGATCAAGGGGTTGAAGCTCTTTTCAATCAAGGAAGTTGTTGAAAGAAGCCTAGATGACCTAAAGTTAAATGAGGTATGTATGCTTTTATTCAATATTACAAAGTGATGTTGTATGGTTGCAGTTAACATGGATCACTACTCTATCTTGAGAAGTATGATCAAAAGAAAGGAATCTCTTCCTATGAAAGGTTGCCGAAAGGCATGGGTCACACTAGATGAAGTCAACGTAATATGTCCTCAAATGAAGTATGAGGTGGTTGACTACAATTGAGGAACTCTGAGTGGAAGCTCATGGGAATGAAATGCGTAAAGAAAGGAAGGAAGAGATCGTGGACTATGCAACCATGGAAAAGGCAATCAACATCCAAAGACTAGATGATTTGACTAGGAAATCTCCCGGAAAGATATGAAGACTCTGATGGAAGTTTGAAAAAGATGGAGACCCTTGACAATAGATATCTTTGGGAGATATGTCAACATGTATGCGGGATGCTAATGCAAACTGGAAGATGTCATGATGAAATACCATCACAAAGGTAATTTTGATTTAGATGTTCATTTCTTATTTTTGAACAAATATATGGATGGGCTTATGCAGGACTGCCAAAGGGAGGAACTGTGAATATCTTCCAAGAGAACCATATAGAAGGATGTAAGATCCTTCCGAAAAAGATAGCATGGAGAAGGCAACATGACATGAAGCAAGGCTAGATGTAGACTGATAGATCACTTTGTGATGAAAGGAATGATGAAATCACTAACTCATGAATGAAAGTGATGGATGGTCTGTGCCCTATGGAGAAGTCCCAAATGATGAAGACTCCATAACGAAGAAGAAATTCATAACATTGAAGAAAGGAGTTCTTCAAGCAACGGGTTGTCCCATTATCTCCAGCTAAGGAGCTGCTGTAGGTCCCTAATTAAGAGGGAACTTGGAAACAAGTTTCTTACTTGGAAGAAACTTGGAAATTCCTAAGCCAAGAGGGAGCTTAGGTACATTCTTTGTATAGGAATGAGTACATTCCTTTATTGGAATAGATATGTCCTCCCTAGCTGAGAGGGAGAGATAGACACATCATTCTGGTCTTCCCTGGGAAGAAAAAATGGAGGATTGGGTAATCACCTGGCATTCGATGCTCTTTGAGAATGAGATAGGGCATCCAAGATAAGAGTAGTCGTAGAGGACCTATATTCTTTGAGGATTGGGAATCCAAGGTAAGAATAGTCTTAGTGGAACACACCCTAAGAACCCAGGTGGGGTATGTTCCAGGAGAGACAATGATTAGGGTGTCTATAAATCATTGGTCTCGCTAGCATTGAGGTCAGATCTTGTGGAGAGATAGAGCTGTTAGTCAAGGCCTTGCTATGTGACAATGCTAGTTGATATGATGCTATACATATGGGTTACCAATCCGATTCTTCTTATGATAAATTCTTTAGATTGAGAATGACCAAGTACCATTATGAATACCTCCCTAGTTAAGAGGGAGTGTTGAAAAGTGTAACTAGGTTCGGTCTTCATAATGACATGTAATTATGATCTTTGTAAATGATGAAAAGAAGAGAATAAAATTATTATTGTAAGACTTGCTTCATGGGTTTCATGAGCAAGGGATTTTATTTTAGATGGTTCCCATTGAGAACCTTAGGATTTGTCATTAAAGTCAAAGAGTCAATGTCATGTATGAAGAGCTCTTCTTGAGCATATGTCAAATGTATATAAGTCTATTAAAGTGTCTAGAAGCCCTCCAAAGATAAGCACTGTCCTCCTCTTCAAGTTGACCTCCAAATGAATGAATCAAACTCATGTCGGCTCACAGTTAAGAGACACATCCCTTCGATAAGAACATGTCGGCTTATTTATAGGACGAACTACTATATATACAAGGGCAGGCTCTTTGCATTATACACAATTCAGATTTCGGTTCTCTCTGAGCTTTTCAGATGGGTATTACAAAGATCAGTAAGGATCTTTAGAACAGGGATGAGTTTAGATGGAAGCGGAAACGAGTAAGATGATAAGGGAGCAGTGAAGAAGTCTAATTGCAAGAACAATGGCTCGGATTTATGAAGGAAAGTCTCGGTATTATAGCAAAAGTTCAGAGATCGGACAAGGGTATATGAGCACAGTTTGGTGCTATAATAATACCACAGTTAGATGTATTTTGTATTCAGATTACAGTGACTAGAAGCTCAGATCTTTGTCTCGGTGCTAGGAAGAGGTCTCATATCAGTGGTATAATGAAGATACAAAGATTCGTTGCTATCTTTGATGACATGACAGTAAGACTCAATGTTGCTACAATGAACATAGTTTGGTGACATGAGAGTGATGAGTTTCTGTGACATCAGTGTGACATGCCAGTTCGTTGCTATGATAGGAGATGATGTCAATGCTAAGAAGGTCGAAAGAGGAAGATGAGTCACGAAGAACAATCAAAAGAACTAGTGTCTTGGTCTTGGAGTGGCTGATAGGTCAAGGGTCTTGGTCTTGGTATTGGTCAAAGAGAATCTCTATAAGAAGAATTTGTGCGGGTTTTCCTCTCAAAGAGTGAGAGGTTTTGGCCTTGGCTCATAGCCTACATTCTGCGTCTCTTGTCTATTGATGTTCATGCATTGGTTACTATTTGATGAAGAAGAACACTAATAATCTAAGAAGAAGAAGATTCTAATCTAAAGAAATTAAAAGGCATTGACAAGTAGTTACTAATCGAAGAAAAATCACCTATTGCTAATGCCCTAGATTTCTCAACAGTTGAGCCTCAAAGGGCATCAATTCGTGGTGTCTTCTCATGAAAGAATTTGCTGGAGTTGTTTGAGGTCGTGAGCTTATTGAAAATCTGAAGAAGAAGGCCGAAGTTCCTAAGGTTTGTGGATTCGATCGGCTTTATCTTTTTGTGGTGGATTCCCTAGTTTGGACAAGCCTTGTGAGCTGTTTAAGGTATATTTTTGAGGCCTCCTTCAAGTTGTTCAAATTTGGCAGCTCAGGGACGAATTTCTCCTAGAAGAAATCATATCTTTCAGTTTTGTTTGAAGCACCTATAATAAAATTTAATTTATGACAATTTTAATATGACTTTCCAAAAATAGTATGTCACATCTCAATTTGGAAGCGACTTTCCAAAAAAAGAAATTCATGTCTAAATGATCAAGGATGATCTCGACATATGGAATCCACTTTAAAATCAAGTCAATCATGATTATAAGTGTGGAAAAAGTCTGCAAAAAATCGGGGTTAAATCCTAAAATTGCGATTTTTTCAACAAAACGATTTAATCCTCCGATTTTTTGCAGACTTTTTTAGAAACGAAAAAATCGCGATTTATTCGTTATATGCCTGATTTTATCGGGAGTCAACTGAAAAAGTTGGCCATCTCTGCTGAATGTGGGATATGACAGTGGTGTTTAAGGGCTATCATATAGTGATTTGATAAGCAAAATTACTATGAGTTGCCACTACTGCTAGAGTTGTTATACAATGAATTTGACGAGGCAAATTTGCTGTGAGGAGGCTGAACAATAAGGGTTTTGGACAGTTAGTATACAGTGCCTTGGAAGGGCCAAACCATTGCGAGTTGATGATATACTTTGATGTTGATTGTACAGTGATTTGGTTGTCAAATCCACTTGAGAAGTAGATTTGTGTAGTGCTGAGTATATTGTGTATTTTGGAGTAGCAAATACTCAGTGAGCAATTGATGGCAAATGAGGCAAAGGACTTGCCAGGTGTCAAGGACAAAAAATGCAGAAAGGGTTGATCTAGATGGGCTACTTCAACAAGTAAGCTATATGTTTGTTCTTGTCTATTTCTCATTGGTTAGATTGCAGATCTGATGTTGCAGACTACAAGCCCTAATGGACTGTGGATACTCTAGATGTTAAAAAAAATAAAAATAAAATGAATATTTTTGTGTTTTTTTAATTTTGCCGACTTTTTCAAAAAACTCCCGACTTTAATGAGTTTTTCAACTTTTGGACCCTTGCCGATTTAATCCCGACTTCGACTTTTTCCACATTGATGATTATACAAGTCAAGAATTAATATTATTATTATAATTATTATTATTATTATGATACTATTATTTATAAAATAGTCTAAAGTCATTAACCTTTAATGGATTAATAAAAACAAATTCTCATGGAATAAGTAAATTAAATTGAGAATCTCTTACTTGGCAAATTGCACCTCTCTCGTGGAATAAAATAATAACTCCACACTTAAGAGAATGTAACTCTCCCTCTCTAATTCAATGTATGGAAAAAGTGTAACTCCTCATTAAATGTACTTGTATCTCCCTCATTCAATTCGATTTGTAACTCTCACCAAATATTCTCTCATGTCTAAATGTAACTCTCTCTCTTCCTAATTCGAATTGTAACTCCTCTCTATTCTTGGGATGAGTTACACTTCTCCTCAAGTAACTCATCCCAAGTGGAATTCGATTCTACTATTTTTGGCTCAAGGCATGAATTCATTTTGTAACTCCTCTCCTTTCTCATCTATTTAAGCAAGGGCAAGTGAGAGTTAAGAGTAGCATGCTCATTGTGAAGAAGGAGAGCAAGTGTTGAGTTTGTGCAAGAGAAGTGTGAAAACTAATGAAGAGCAAGAGCAAAGGAAGAGCTGGAGCAAGTGTGAAGGACATAATCTGATCAAGAGAAGTAGGAGATTTTTAAGCAAAGAGCAAGTGCACTTCAGTTGCAAGTTGATCATACATTGGTGACTTTATTCATTCTCATTCTCTCTCTCTCTTTTTGTACTCTGCTGAACAATTGAAGAAATCTAATAGAAGAAGAATCATTTGGGTTTTCCCCCTTGAGGGGTTTTGCTTCGGTCATTGGACCAAAATCTCAGTGTCTCATATTTGTGCTTGGCTATCTTCATATGATCCTCAAGTTTATGTTCTATTTACAATCGCTGATTTGAAAAGTTGTGAAGAAGAAATCTGCATTCTAAGTAATTGAATCTACATAGAACATTCAATATTCTGCAAATTACATTCAACTTTCTACGAAGTAGATTCAATTCCATTCAATTTTCTGCAAGAACATTAAGTTTTATGGATAGAACTTTCAAGTTTTTGCAATTTTTTTTTTTAATTTATGCATAGAACTTTCAGATTTTAACACAAGTATGTTCTTGAGGCATTTTATTGCCTTTCTGAGGCCTAGTGTGACCTTGCTCCTGAGGCTGATTTTGGCCCTGTTTAGGGTAAATTTGAAGAAGTTTCGGTCCTTTTTTTGAAGTTTTCTTGCAGCTGATTAGAGTCTTCTTCGAAGGCATATCCTTGTTGAGAAATCAATATGTTGGTAGATTAGGGTGGATTTCTTTTACTTGATAATTACTTGTGAATGTTGTTGGCCTTTTATTACTTATATTATCTTCTCTTCATCAAGCAATTACCAAAATTACAAAACATGAAGATCACAAAAGACAGAACAAAGATGTAGGCTCCAAGCCAGGGCAAAACCCCACAAGGGGGAAAACCCAAACAAATCCTCTTCTTATAGAATCAGATCAAAGTGAGATATCTAAGACCCAAAAACCAAGACTGCTGCAAAAGCTCCAAGTCAACCCTCCTTCAAGCCTTCTCTAACCAAGACTGCTACAAAAGCTCCAAGTCAACCCTCCTTCAAGCCTTCTTTAACCAAGTCAAAGATAACAAAGTCAATGTTGGTCAGTGCTCTCAAGAACTAGTTAAACCCTTAAATTTTCAGACTTGCAGTATCTCTGAAGTTTCGGCCCTGTAGTAGCTTTGAAATTTCGCACGTGTGAAGAGAATTAGGAAATAAAATCCCAGTTGTTCTCTCTTAGACCTTTTCTCTCTCTCTCCTTTGACTTTCGTTATTTCTTCCTTGACTTACACTAGTTTCTCTTCTCTTCTCGACGCAAAAATTGAAGTTGTGAATTTGTGATCAAATGAGGTCGAATTGCACTGTATTTATACAAGTCCAGGATGTCGAATAGGTGCCTTTCTAGGCCGACTTGTCCAGGAGGTTTGACTTCGTCTTTGGTTGACAAATTGACTCTTTTTGACTCAAAATAAATAATTATTTTTTTCATACGAATAGTCCAAATGGGACTTCGACTCAATAATCTTTCTTTGATTCATGGCAAATTTTCTTGACTCAAATAACTCTACAATCATGAAGAACATGCTTTGACTAGAAAATAAAATAATGATAATAATAAATTCTTTTTCTTGCTTTGTTTCTACATGAAATATATGTTGATACAGGTACAATGATAATTATGTGTTGAAATATGATAGCTCAGGGAGAAATTCCCCCAGTGGGAAGCCTTCCTCATTCGGAGAAGACCCTACTTTCCCTTGGAAGAATTTAATGCCTTGACCATAAGATAAAATAATGATAATAATACATTCTTTTTCTTCCTTTGTTTCTACATGAAATATATGTTGATACAAGTACAATGATAATTATGTGTTGAAATTTGATAGCTCAGGGAGAAATTCCCTCCATTGGGACGCCTTCCTCATCCGGAGAAGACCCTACTTTCCCTTGGAATAATTTAATTTGGTCAAGGAAAAATATGATTTTTAATATGAAACCCACGTGCATAAAAGTACAAGTTGGCCTGGGGAAGGAAAAGCCACCTCATCAACCTCATATAAATACACATCATGTCACATCATTTGGAGACATCACATCCATCACATCATCTTCTCTCTCTTGATTTGATTGGTTCATATAGGTCTGAAATAGGAGGTTCGAGCTCACACATGTGAAGGGAGGGAAGACTTTTTTGATTGATGCATTGACTTTCTGATGGGACAACATTGACCAACCTTTGTCTATCTTTGACTCGGGTTTGTTTGACTTGGAATTATACTTATTCTGGAAGGTCATATTGATTGGAAAAGAGACCAAACTTTTATGGGAAAGTTGACCTACTTTGACCAGAGTTTCACTGAGTTTGATTGCATATTTGTTGAAGGTTGATGACAGGCTTTATCTCTCCTTTGGTCGAGTTTTTGAAGGTTAATTTTGTTGAAAAATGTAACTATTGTCGGTCTACTTAATTGTATATGAGTCATGATATAATGTATTTGTCAAATGAAATATATATTTTTTATTATAAAAGAAATTGACTTATTAAAGCATGGGTCTCATGCTTGGGTCAATTATTTTTGGGTCAAAGCCTCCATTATAGGCTTCTAGGGTTTATGTCAATAGTTCTTGTCTTTGTCATGATGTAAAAGACCCTTGTTGGGCTTTATCAATCAATCAAGAAATTTATTTTAATGTAAATTAGGTAATTTAGGACTCCTCCACCAAGTCGGCCTCAAGAAGGACAAGTCAACTTCATCAAGGGAATTCGACCTCACAGATTCACTATATAAAGGCAGCGACTCGACCTCATTTGGTGCTCATTCACAATAAGTTCGATCTACAATTGTTGGAGAAGAAGGGTGTGAAATTCAAGGAAGAAGGAGAATAACCCTAGCGAAGAAGAGGAAACTCTAGCGAAGGAGTTTGGAGACCAATGTCTTTCTCTTGTGATCCACATGTGTGAAATTATGGAGCTGCAAAAGGGCCAAAGTTGCAGGGATATAGCTGGGCCGAAATTCTAGAGTAGTTATGCCGAAAATTCTGGAGTAGCTTGGCCGAAATTCTGTCTTTGATGCAGTATTGTTGTAGTCGATCTTTGGAGTCTGAGCGTTGATTTGGTGGAGTGAGGAAGGCCTTTTAGTCTTAAGGTCTTGGTCTATCTCAATTTGATTTACTAGTGGAAGAGTTTGACTAGGTTTTCCCCTATAGAGGGATTTTAGCCCTGGATGATTACCTATATCTTGTGTCGTTGATCTCCATGTTTTGATTTGATGATTGCTCGATGAAAAGAAGATAAAAGAACATAAAGAAAAGATAATAAGACTACAAGAATATCATAAGTAATTATCAATATAAGAATTTGTTTTTGCCTTTCTAGTTTTCTAACAACTTTGATAGGGTTTGACTAAGGAAAGAAGGCCGAGTTCTTTGCCTATTTGATTGAGCCTTTTGGACGCTAATTTGACTATTGACCAGGACTGGTCAGGGTATCTTTTGTTGCTGTTGACTTTGAAGAAATTTGTAGATTTTACTTGTTGACCAAAGTTGATTTTATGGGCTTATCTTTGATTGGATATTGGATTGGTATTTGGGATAGTCAAGGCCTTGACCTTTGACTCTTTGTTGATGAACTTGAACATTGTATCTCTCTGTTGAACATTTGATGACAATCTAATAGAAGAAGAATTCTGAAAGGATTTTCCCCCATTTGGGGTTTTTCCCTAGTCTTTGACCAAGTCTTGTGTCTCTATTGTTCTTGGTTATCTTCTATAGTTCATTGGTTTACTATTCTATCTATAATTGCTTATTGTTGTTGGAAGATAGAATTTATTAGATAAAGTGATTGCTAACTGAAGAAGAAGTGTAATAAGTGATTGTGTTAAGCATAGATCACTGGAAAATTAACATTATGAAGACCAAACCTAGTTACATTTCCAACACTCCCTCTTAACTAGGGAGGTATTTATAATGACACAATAGGACACTCTCAAATTGAAATATTCTCATAAGAAGGGGTTTGAATTGATAAGCTTTATCAAGCATCATCATAACCAACATTGTCAATTACTAAATAGAAAGGTCTTGATTGATAAGCTCTATCTGTCCACTAGATCAGAGAACAATGTTGGGAGGCATACATTTGGACACCACCATCACCTCTCAATGCACATACCCCATCCAGATGTTCACCAGGTATGTCCTTACAGTGCTATTCTAATTTCTTATCTTGGATATCACACATCCTCAAAGAATATCGGTCCTCAAGACTACTCTTATCTTGGATACCCTATCCTCAAAGAGTATTGGTCCTCGGGACTACTTCTATCTTGGATACATTTCCTCAAGAAGTATTGGTCCCAGATGCTTATCCAATCCACCATTCTCCCTACTAGTGCCTTCACTAGGCTTACGACTGTTAGTCCTGGCCATAGTGCATGACACATGGAGAATATGGTGTCCATCCTCACTTCCTCTCAACTAGGGAGGAACAACCACAAGTCTAAGCTTGTCTCAAAAAATACTCAACAAAGCATCGACTCCATGTTCTTCGTGGAGATCTGTTGTAGCTACTGGGCTCCTATCTGTATAACATCATAATGAGCTTCGACCTTCTTGGATCTTTGTTAACCTTCACGTAGCTTCAACATGTCATCAAGTAGTTCATCAAACATCTTATGGAGCCAAACTTCTTCACAGTTGATCACACAAGCCTTCACATATTCTTTTTTTGTGACAGGATTCTGCTTTCATGCTTTTTCCAAGAAATTATATCAACTTCCAATAATCATTGGTAGTATCTCTATCAACATTAATACCTTTCAAACCAATCAATGTAGAACCAATTATAGCTCCCTCTTTCCTGCTGAGGAGGGTGAAATTCTTCTAGATCAGTATCAAACCCAACATATCATCAAGTGATCAACAAAATGTCTCATGACTTCTTGTATCAATTTGCTATCGTTGTTGCCTTTATAGTGTACATGCTACTACTGTATATTCTTCCTGGAAGTCACACCACATCCCAAACATTATCATAGTTGCCAAATTAATTAGAGTGACCTCTAGCCAAGATGTAGAATCTTTCATGTCAATTTCTGTTGCTGAGGTCAACAATACTTTCTTTGTATACAAGTTCTTCTATTGATGTGTTCATCTGCTAAACCAAGGGTAGTGATGTTGTCATAGAAATATTAATCAACCATTAAGGAGAGTCTTGGATTTCCTTCCAACTTTCTATGTGAGATGTGTCTTGACCAAAAATATTATGTTATGCTATTGACTTTCTTCCCATCTGTATTTCATGTATCATATTTTTCTTTCAACTCCCTCTGAAGATATGATTCCTTTTTCTAGATGTCTAATGTAGAACCACTTCTAAGATAGGCATACTTCTTCTTTTCATGTTGCAATTCAAATGACTTTTTTATCAATGAACTGCTACTTTGACCTTCTTTGAGGATGATGCCCATGAATGATGAGGTTCCTTCTTCCATGCTGCTTCTAAACTATCTTCATACTTTTATACTTCTAGATTGCTACAATGCTGCTTTTTTTTCCTAGTGGAATAGGCTTTTGCTGCATTCTTTTAATTCTATCATTCAAATGTTGATACTAAAATATCATGTTTGGAGAAACTTGCATAATATCCTTAACGCTGCTATTGGCCTGCTTCTATTGTAAACTCTGTAGTTCTTGCTTGCTGGATGACTGCTTCTAAATCTTCATGATGAAACTAATTGCTTCGATGACTGTAGAATGATTGATGTGTATACAACTTTTGATGATCCAAAGTCTTGTATTCTAGCTAACTGGACGATATGAAGACTGCTTTCAACTCTATGCAAATGTATGCAATTGCGTGCCTTCTTCTAGAATTCCATGTAGACTCTATCTCTTCCAATGCTAAAAGGTTCTTCAATGACTAATTACTATATTTTGTGAACCACAAGAATTTCTAAACTGCAACTACTACTCTAGCAAAAATGAAAAACAAACCATTTGCAAACCTGGTATATGCCAAATTCATCAATAGTAAAGGTCCTTGTTGTCTTCAACTTTACGTTTCTTCTCGACTTCCTCTTCTTCTGCAATGTGAGCTCCACTTCTCCCTTTCCTTTTGTTGTTATTCTTGTTCCTAGGATCCTTGGGACAATCTCTTTTATAATGTCCAAATTCATTGTAACCAAAATGTTGTACCTTAGACATGTCTCAGTTTCCACGTGGTTGGTTAGTGTTGTTGTATTTATGACGAGGTTCAAATCTTTCAAATCTTCCAAACTTGTTCTTTGATCTAGTAGCAAAAGCTTGATCATTTTCATTGTTGTGTTCGGTGTCATCCTTGGCTTTAATCCTTGCTTCTTTTAGAACACATTATTGAAATTCTGATGTTCTATGCTGCAACAATCACTTATTACAAAACTTTTTTATGCTGCAATATTAGATGATGATTGTAGATAGAACATAAATCAAAAGAATAATAAATGACAACCAAGAACAAAATGAGACAAAGAATTTAGGTCCAATGACCAGGAAAAACCCACAAGGGGAAAACCCAACCAGATTCTTTTTCTATTAGAAATCAATTGTTGAACAGAGATACAAAGTACAATGAGAGATCAAGAGAATGAGTAAGTTCACCCAAATCTAAACAAATTATAGCATGAAGATCAATGGTAGTAGCAACAGATGCACACACTAGATCAACCTTCCCTTCAACTAAATCAACACTGAAACACTAAAGCAAATAATCAACCTTGGCTAACCAAGTTTTGCTCTTACTCTCCAAATCTCTCTCTTACAATCTTCTTCAACTCTAGAGTTCGAATTCTTCTTTCATAATGCACGAATAGTGAGGGGAGAAAGAATGAGGCACATATATATAGGAAGAGCAATGAATCCATGCCACAAAGGAGGAGTAACTCTCATGCCAAGAGGGAGAGTAACACATGGCCATTTAGGAAATGTAACTCATGCCATTAAGGAGGCATGCATTCCTTTGTAACTTATGCTTTTAAGAGAGAGTGTAACATATGCATTAAAGAGTGCGTAAGAGGAATCTTTTATGACATGCTTTTATTGAGTGTAAGAGAATCTTTTATGATGTGCTTTAATGAGTGTGTTGTCGCACAGATTGACACGACAACGCTCAGACCGGGGGCTGTCACCCTGATCCCCGATCCCTCCGTTTAAGCCTGTCTCCCGCGGCTAAGGGGGGTAGACCCTATGATATGACGAAGACCAACTGTCGACCAATTGGTTGGGAGACACGAGACACGATATGATAAGCACTAAATGGATTTAGAAGTTAAAAGACCAGTGCCTTGTAAGATTTATGTTTAAACGATTACTTGCTAGATGATATAGAAATACAAACCATGAAAAGCAATCATTTATCATCAAACGACTAGGACGGCGTAAGATATCTGTTAAAACCACAAAATTCAAATCTCAATAACGATATCCAGCTATTAAAAATTTCGAAAAAAATCAAATGCTTTAAACAACCATGCGAGAATCATTAACCAGATATCATATGCAGCTAATCTTCAAGATTGATCATTCATGTGCAGATTTGTCAATAAATTCGAATCTCAGCAGGAAAAATAAAATGCGACAAACTGCGATTAAATCTGGCGAATTTTCAAAATAGCCCTTTTATGCTTTTCAAATTATGGCAAAAATCTAAAGCTAATAAAATCCAGCTTTACACCTTTTTTATTTATTATTTTTTTTTAAATTTTGAAATTTTTATGATTTTTAAAAGGGAAAATTAAAATAAAGCTAAATTAAATTTTAAACGAAAATAAAACTTAAAAAAATCCTAAACTAAATATTAGACTGAGGCAAAACTTAAGATCATTTTGAGTCTACTTTAATTTGAATTTAAATCTAAAACTAAATCTCTAACCCTAAAGAAAAGACTTGTAACTAAAACCAAAATTATGAAAAGAAAACCTAAGCACTACGCAACCCTTATTCTCATGACGCTTTACGCTCTCAGTACTCTACGAAATCGAAGAGAAAAACCTAAACTAAAGTCATGAAGAGTTGAACTAATTTTTCGAAGACAGGAACGCGCTAGCCCAGTAGAAAAAAAAATCAGCGTGAGCTCAGATGTCTGCGGGACGTTCAACAGGCCTGCGGGCCGATCCTGGGCACGCTGGCAAATAAAGATATGGCGATACGATGATGCACCGACGCACTGGGTCAAAGAAAACTTGGGTCGAGACGGAACTTACCTGAGCGTTTCTGAGTGGAACGATTTACGCAGTACGCCCTCAGCAAAACGGAAACCGAGACCTGATCACCACAAATCAACTGCCTGAAGCTTCATCTGCGTGATACAATGTGCTCGACGGCGGAAAATCTTAAACGTTTGTAGGCCCACGTAAATGTCCTCAGCGGCAGCCACACACAGGCAACAGATTCACGCTGGAAGGATTTGTACAAAAATGTACTCACGAAAATACATCAGCAGAAATTTATTCAAACGTGGCTTGAGCTTGTTGGTGGACGAAAACTGAAGATTTCTGTTGATCTTTTGCAGTCGATCCCACGCACATATCAAAGAAACAGAAGTGAAACTTGAAACCGCACGTCAGCTGAGTGAAGGGATGGGCTCGGATTTGTCTGCGGATAACCTTGATGGCGGATAAGAAAGAGCCTTAAACGCTTGCAAACTGGGTAGACACACGCAGCTTATTATTTTTATATTTTTTATTACAGGTGGCTGCTGTCTGGAGATACGATGAGACCCAAGAAATGTATGCTGAGGACTGTATGCCAGAAAGCACCCACAGAAACGGCCAGCAGAAATGCGCAGATTTTACAGTGCGTGGGTAAGGCAATAATGACTGATGAGTAGGAGAAAAAGGCTGCGTGGAGGTGAATTGAAAATGGGAAAGCGGATGACAGCTTCAGGATTGAAACTGATCACAAAACTTTCTACTTTCTTGCTCAGAAACCCTTGAAGAAGAACCCTGTACCTGCAATCGCAAAAAAAAAAACTTTATGAAAACTGTATAAAGCAAAAATTTGAAACCCCAAAAAAGCTGATTAATTTACAGATTGTGACCCTTTAACAGCCAGATTTAGCAATAACAGCATTAATATTTTCAGAATATCAGAAACTTCAAATTTGTTGTGAAAAGGCTTAGAAAAATCTCTCATGCAAACTAGAGAAGTAAATTTAAATGATTAACCCAGGGTACAAATTAGCTGGGCTCTGCAAGGAGGAGCCTGTGGGAGTTGGCTGGTTCAGCCTAGAACTTCCCCAAACGCCCACCAATCTTCTTCAGCAAGGGTTTTCTGCACAGCTTAAATCAACCATCAGTAAAGAGAGCAAAAATGATGCTAGATCTCAAAAAGCAATGGAGATACCTGCCATTACTTCAGAAACCCTAACACCACTCAAACCCTAGCAAGTGAACAAGATACCTGTGCTCACAATACTCTAAAAATAAGCTGTTATTAATGGCTGAAAAATAAAATATGCAGAACATAAAACTGCTCACAACACTTCCAGAGTAACACCAGCAAGATTTGAACCCCAAAGTCTTCTTTTATTAACCAGAAAACAGATTACACAAGAGCTTCTTCAGCACAAGACTCACAGATCGAATCTGATCTCAAATGACCCCTAGCACCCTATTTAAAGGAAAAGATCCCAACGGCTAATTCGAGTGATCCATGTCGAAATGATCTCGACCGTCGATGAGAATCAAGATATCTCTTAATCTCATCCGTCGAATTAGTTAATTCATTAAAAAATGAAATTTTGCATGTATTTACTCAAAATATTACTATTTTATTATTTTTTAGGGTTTTTGCTTTATTTTATAATTTTTTATTTTTTTATTATTATTTTATTTTTCAGTTATTTATTTATTTATTTTTTAATTTTTTTTTATTTTAATTTTTTAATTCATTTTTAAATGGATCCTCGAACTTAGCCTTTGGAAAAATCACCTAGGACCTAGGACTTAGGACTCATGAGGGGATTTAAAACATTTTCCAACCCTCAAGACACTTTACATCATGACTTTTACAATTTTACATCTTAAGGGGAAAAAACCCATTTAACATAGAGCCTCATAAACCACCCAGTTCTGCGACACAACTATAATCTAGCAGATTAACACACTAGGATTCTCCTAAAATTCTAATGACAAAATCCATCCCGGCTTTGGGGTTCGGCTGAAGGAAAACTCTGCCGATCATGGATCGGTGAGACGAAAAACCTTCCGGGACGTAGATTAGCACTTAGAAAATTAGGTCCACCTAGGAAATTTACAGACATGACTCACATCTGCTAAGATTATTTACAAATTTATACATGCAGACTGGGTTTACAATTAAAATGATCAAGCTGCTGATGACTGCAGGATGGCACGGACACGTCGATCAAGTGCTACCCCTTTTTGCAAAGAAAAGGGGGGGGGTACTGCATGGGTAGTTGACCGGTAGTGGTCAACAGAGTGTAAGAGCATTAATGAGAGTGTAAGAGGAATATGCCATGCCAATGATGAGTGTAAGAGAACATTATTGAGAGCCATGATTGAGTGACTTGAATTTCTTTTTAATAATAACATAATAGCATCATACAAATAATAATAATATTAATGATAAAATATTAAGTTGAGATTGAATTATTAGGATTGATTAATGATAAGAAGTGATTTTTCATCAACAATACTTGATTACCAATTGATGCATGGTGATTTACTATTTTTGGAAAGTCATACTTTTAGACTCTATTTTTAGAAATTCTATTTTTAGACATTCAATTTTTAAAAATTCACCCCTGAGTTGCCATTTCTTTCAACACTCCCTCTCAGCTAGGGAGGAATTTCTTTCTACAACAAAAGATCTCTGCTTCCTTTGCTCATCTATGCTCTGTATCATATAAAACAATGATGTCTCACTCCAATGAAGAAGAATCATCATGGGGGAGATTAATCCATCACCCCATATTCACTTGGGGGGATTGCCACTTGCCAACATATGACAAGGATCTCGCACAATCGAGTCTCATCTTTGCTTGGGGGGATAACCCATTTGACAAGGATCTCGCACAACCAAGTCACATCTTTGCTGGGAGGGATCCTCTTGTCAACACATGACAAAGATCTCACACATCCAAGGTTCATCACTGCTTGGGGGGGTCCACTTGTCAACATAGGTCAAGGATCTCGCACATCCAAGGCTCATCACTGCTTGGGGGGTTCCACTTGTCAACACATGACAAGGATGTCACACATCTAAGGCTCATCACCCATGACCACCCTCTTTGGGAAGGGTCACATCTGTTAGTCCAAGCTGTTCTTTGAAAGCCAAGAACTTTCCTTTCGGCAAAGGCTTGGTAAGAATGTCAACAATTTGGCCTGTCCATCAGTAGCTATATGATGGAGTCTTACTGCTCCTCTCTACACCTTATCCCGGATATAGTGATACTTGATCTCAATATGCTTGGACTTGTCATGGAACACATTATTTTCTGCAAGTTGAATCCCACTCCTATTGTCACAGTAAGTTACTATAGTGTCCAGAACATGCTCAAACATCTCTCTAGAGCTTCCTCAGCCATACTGCTTCACAGTGAGCCATGCTAGCATCATTGTACTCATCTTGTGTCGTGCTGAGGGCTACAAAATTTTGCTTCATGCTCATCTAAGATATCGTGGCAAATCCTAAGATGAAACATCACCATGATGTGCTTTTTCTATCAATTGAGTTACCAGCCCAATCAACATCTGAGTATCCATGTAGTCTTATGTCACCGACAATACATTTCATCCCCCGATTGATGGTCCCATGCAGTGATCTCAACACATGCTTTGCAACAATCCAATGTGCATGAGATGGTTTAATCATGGCTTAGAGTATTGACTGCAAAAAAATGTCTGGTCCAGTGTTCACTAAGAACATCAATGCCCCAATCAGTTGTCGATACTCAGAAGGATTTTCCAAATCAGGACCTACAACTTCACCACATAGCTTCTTGAAGTTCATCTCCATTGGAGTATTCATGGATTTACATTCTGTCATACCAAATCTTTCAAGTAGCTTGACAACATATTTTCCTTGAGAAAGGAAAATATCACCAAGTTTCTGCCATACTTCAAGAATAAGAAAGTAGTGCATCAAATGAAAATCTTTCATTTCAAATTCAAAAGCTAACTCCCTCTTACACTGGAGGATAAGAGGTTCACCACCGGTCATAAATAAATCATCAACATATAATACCAAAATCAAAGGCATACCTTGGATTGTTTTGAAGTAAAGATTTGGATCAACATTACTTCTAGTAAACCAAGCTTCAAACCATAAAGGGCTTTCTTTAGTCTACACACATGATTTTTCTGGTTATGTACATCAAAGCCTTGTGGTTGCTTCACACATACTTCTTCCTTGAGGTAGCCATGCAGGAAAGTAGTCTTCACATCCATTTAGTGAAGAGACCATCCTTGCCTAACAGCTAGAGCCACAATAGATCAGATGGTTGTATAACGGGCAATCGGTGCAAAGATTTCATCATAGTCTATTCCCTCTTTCTAAGAGAAACCTTTGGTCACAAATCTAGCTTTTTTTTTTTCAATACTGCCATCAACACCACGTTTAATTTTATACAACCAATTAAAAGACACAACATATTTACCTTGTGGTCTTGGAACCACTTCCCATACATCGTTATGAACGATAGACTCATATTCTTTAGCCATTGCATCTTTCCACACTTGAGTCTTCACAACTTTTTCAAAAGTGCATGGTTCAACTTGAATAATGTTGTTTCTCATGGCTACAACATATCCTTGGAATTGGCATGGTTTCTTGCTTTCTTTGAAGGCCCCTCTTGGAGCAGCATGTTTATCAACATCTTGAAGGGTGTCACGAAGCCACAAAGATCTCCTTCTAGCACATGGAGAAGGATCCAAGGAATCCATGTGATCCATGGGTTCACCAACAAGATCAGGCTTAGGCTCAGGATCTTCTTGTGCATCCAAGGCATCATCCTGTTTTTAAACATTAGCAGGACAAGGAGTGTCTATGGCTTTTCAAACAACGACATCTTTATCAAATGTTATATCTCTGATAAACTCGAGTTCTTTTACCAAGCACATATATTCTGTAAGCTTTAGAGTTTTCACAATAACCAACAATCATACCTTTCTTACCTAAAGCTTCCAACTTGTTACTCTTTTCCTTTGGCACATGAAAGTAGACAAGGCAGTCAAAGATCCTTAAGTGCCAATTTTGTTCTGGGTTATATGGTATTGTGGTCTCTTAATTGATTCCAGTTTCCTTGTAGAAGTCTTGAGCTCTTGTCCTCTTCATGTCTGCTCAAGTCATGGGATGGCTCGACATCTTCCTCAATGTTAATACAAAGGACTTGGTTCTCACATTCATCAAATGTACCTCTTGATCCCAAAACAAGAGCAAGAGCAATAGTAGCAAAGTAAATAAACATAATGAAAGTATACCTGGTGATGAGGTAGGTCTTTCTTTTCTTTCTTTCTTTTGTAGATGTGAGAGAGGCTCCTTCATTATCCTTGCACCAACTTCCATTTGGAGTTTACTGTTCCTACACTATTCCGCACCTTAATGATCTTCAATATATGTTTTTCTTGATCACATCCTTATTAATAAGTTAGTGAAAGAATCATTCAAATACTCATGTAGGGAAGAATAACCAATGATCTATAAAAATGAGAGCAGTGACACAAAGAAACAACAGAGGACTTGAAAATATATATATTTTTAATGGGGATGGAAGGAAGCTGTTAGCTCCCTCTTGACCCAGCCTCTATAGGTTACCACTGTCCATAAGTCATATGTCATTGGCAAAATAAATCAGTGTTGCGAACATCTTGATAACATCCCAATTTTATTTCAAAAACATGATTTTTTGGCTTAGCCGATTTTTAAAGATATTTTTATGGTATCTTAATTTTGTCGATGTTTGCCGATTTTTATCGATATTTTCCTGATTCTTACGATTTTTTTATTTTCTGGATCCTTGCCGATTTTATCCCGATGCTGATGTTTGCAACATGGAAATAAATGCATCCTCTGGAACACCATTTGACAAACTCCATCGTGATGCACTCTAATCTCAGGTATTTCAGAAACCATCTTTCTCACATGAGTAATGCTTAATAGTGAAGATTAGTGAACTTTTGGTGCCATAGTTTAAACTTTATATTGATGATTACATATCATGAATCAATGCATGGATAGGTCTTCCATTGATTTTATAAAGATTTTCAAATCTTGATCCCAGAGTGAAGACATGTAATAATAATTATACATATTGAATTCATTCCCTGCAATGATATTAGTTATACTCCATCTTTGTTTGCTGCAAAAGAGGTTAGTTTAGAAAACTATCATTCCATCTTTTGCAAAAGTCATGATTCTTACCTACAACTGCTATTATTAGTAAACTCTAATATCAAAATTACTAAAACCCATAAGATTATGACATTTCTCATATAACATGAGAGAGTCAAAATCTCCCTATCTTCAACATTCAATTTCTATCAGTGATTCTTTCATAACCTTATACGCATTATACTTGTTTTCAAGACAACACTTTCTTGCACACATAAACAAAAGTAAAACTATTCTTTACTTTTGCATGCATCAACAAATACCAAAACCACAACTATTAAACACACGCAATACCTTAATTACAATCTGCAAAATTACTATCATATCTTGGGTTCCAAAAGATTGCAAATCGTCTTTTGGTAGATAGGTGTATGATGTACACAATTTGTCTAGAATTTTGCATGCAAGGGGTGTTTTTGGTGATCGCTGCACCCTTGACAGAGTCAGAGAAGAGAGTCTGGGTTACAATGATTTTTTATTACATCTGTTAATTCTTTCCTATGGCGGTGTTAGATGTTGAGGAACACTTGATGACAGACATGCTTTTATGTTCTGCAAAATGTAAGGTGCTGTCAAAACTCATAACTGTATTGCAATGTGAGGGTCATCATGCTTTGATTTTCAGTCAGTGGACAACAATGCTTGATATTCTTGAATGGGCATGTGGACACGATTGACATTACTTAAAGATGATTTGATCACAGTACTCAACTCTTAGAGCGACAATGGTATGACTTCATGAGAGTGAGTTATAGATGGGCAAGGAATACAGAGAGTTGAGAAGAGGGTTTTGAACAAAAGCGAGTTACAAATTTGAACGTTGAGCAGATGAGCGGGCATGAGATGGTGAGAGTTCTCAGGTCAAGGGCCAGAAAATCATGGCTCTGATACAGTCAAGCAGGGTAGGAAGCACTTTATCTGATATCACTGTTGGACACATGAAAATGGGGAATAAATTTTGGTAAGCATGTGATGCTATTTCTCATTAATATGATGCACATAAATACATTATCTTATGACCTTTGGATTCATCTTTCAAGAGGTCTCACTGTCGATGGCTTTTCATATTCCTGTTAGTCAATTTATATGTATAAATTATTAAATTTTATTATCAATATGGGGTATGTAAGCTTGTGAGATGCAGACATTGCATATGCAGATCAGATGATTTGTGGTGTGATCTACCTACACTATTCTAGTGTTGCTAGTGAAATGAAATAAATGAAACTAAAGACAAATCCATCATTGAATAATATCTTACTATATCCACAAGAGTTGCAAATCAGGCTGTAGTTAAGTGTTTGATTTTCAATATCTGAACCTTCTACGAGAATACTCTGTTTTGGTATATTTCAGAACTTAGTTCAATGAGTGGATATTAAAATGAAATCTATTGTATGAAATAACTGGAATTAAAGACAAATTAATCATTTAATTATACCTTACTTAATCCACCAGTGTCGTAAATTGGGTGGTAGTTAAGGGTTCAATCTTCAAGGTATGAACCTTTCTACAACAATACTTTGTTTTGGTATATTTCATAATATAAATCTGTGAAACTAACCATGGAAATGAAACATGCCACACTTCATAAATCCAAAGGCAAGCTAATTTAATCTTGGCAATGATCATATATTTGTCGGGATCATGATTTTCCATGAACTATTGCTCCTGTTGTTAGCAAGCTTTGATAGAAAGAAACACGCGTTGATAGAAAGAAACACACGACACTCGCATCAATTTAAAAACTAACTATGAAATGAGATTGCATAAAATAGATAAGAGAATATAAAATGAAATAAAAGGTCACCATGTGCTATTTGGAGTGAGCTCAATCTTCGAAGAACAAGGCAGTAACCTACTCCATAACATTGTAAACTAAATCAAGGCATACTATTTTCCTCTGTTGGGTGAGTCAGTTAGGCACCCAGTTTTACTAAGATAAACTACATAATAATATAACCCTCTGAATAGCTGCACCGGTTTTCCCTCATTGGGCTTTTCCAGGGACATTGATCCAAAAATAACGGTGTCACTTGTGTGCTTGTTTTTCTTTCAATTGATGATCTTTAGATGTTGATACTGTACTTGTGTTTATTTTCAATATTTACATGGTAAATTACTTGTTAAGTAATTAAACAAGTAGGAAAAATAAACCAGATAGTACAGGAAGAATTTCTAACAGGTTAGACCTAAAAATTCCAACATGGTATCAGAGCATGGTTGCAGATCACAGGATAACTGAAGGCATCGGCTGAGCAGAGCATTTGCAGGAGATTTAGCTGTCTTGATTGACAAAGCTGATCCTTGCAGAAGGCGACAAAGGAAGGAGTGACATAGAGGGACTACGTCATCATTTTGAGCCAGAAAAAGGCAACATAGAGGCTAAGGGAGGCAAAATCAGGCTCAAGTAGAGCCACACAGAGGCCAGGAGGGCTGACGCAGTTGGTTGGGGGAGTTGACTTGCTGGTGCCAGGATTGCGCAGAGCCAAGTGGCTCAATCCTTTAGTTGCTAGGGCATAGGAGGCTGTGGGTAATTTGCGGAGTGAAGCTGGTGGGGTACTGTGGTCAGAACAATACCTAACAGGGCAAGATCAAGGGGGAGCGAGTTGCTGCCAAGGCGGATTTCTATCCAAGGAATCCAGATTAGTGGTGCAGTTGCACAGACGATCAGAGTGGGGCAACTTGATGTTGGCAGAGGAATTTCCAAAAGGGAAATCGAGACTTAGAGGGAGTCGAACCGAGAACTTCTAGACGGGAAGTTGAGAGGCTTGGTAGGAGTCGAACAGAGGACTTCCAGGAGGGAAGTAGAGAGACTCGGAGGAGTCGAAATAAGAGCAGTGAGATGGCCGTGAATGGGCTGAGAGATCAGGATAGGCTGGACAGAGCGTCCAACTTTGTGGTTTGGAAGGCCAAGATCTTGTCCATTCTAGACAGACATCGCCTCAAGGGCTTTGTCTCGAGAGTGATAGCTATCCCAGTTGACCCGGTAGCTAATGAAAGGTACAAGGAGGCAATGGCTAAGGCTAAGTGCATCATCCTTGATGGGGTCAAGGATCATGTGGTACCACATATTGCCGAGAAGGAAACGACAAAGGAGATGTGGGATGCCTTGAAGACATTGTACCAGCATACTTCCATGCAGAGGAAGATGCTCCTGGAGAATCAGCTAAGGGCATGCCAGATGTAGAAGGGAGAGCAGATAGATGTCTTCCTTGGTTGATTGAAGGAGATCCGTGACCAACTAACTTCCATAGGGGCCACACCGGATGAGGAATTGATGGTGAGGATCCAACTGAACACAATTTTCGAGGATTGGGAGGTATTTGTCCAGAGCATACTGGGCAAGACTAGTCTTCCAGATTGGGAAGAACTGTGGGCGGCTTTTCGTCAAGAAGAGATCAAACGACTGACTAAGGTGGGGAGTAGGGGAAAAGGGGTCAGAATCAAGGAGGAGGAAGAAGAGGATGCGGCTCTAGCATCTGCAGGAAAGCAGGAGAAGAGGAAGAAGGACCTCTCCAAGGTCAAATGCTTCCATTGTGGGGAACTGGGTCCATTTGCAAACCAGTGTCCTAGGAAGAAGAGTAAGGGAGAGGCTTCGGACTCGAAGGCAGCACCTACAAAGGCGGAGAAAGAAGTCGAGGAGGAGGATGATTGTGCCATGAGTGCTCATGTGCCACTTGCGAAGAAGTGGGGAGACATCGAGCTGTATTCAGGAGGACTACAGGCGATGAGGGGCAGCATCCTTGAGGTACCCAACCTCTTGGATTACACCATGCTACAGGAGCCCCAAAGAGGAGTAGCAGGATTGGCAGATGTTGGTAGAGACGGATACGGATGGAGCGACAGAGAGTCCTACAATGCAGGAGTCCCCGAACAACGCGAGGCTAGCAGGCTACAACAGTGCTAGAGGCACAAGAATGTTGCAACAGTGTAGGATGGCACAAAGAGGTGTGCAACAGTGCGAGATGCAGTGAGTTGTTGCAGCAACGCAAAGGTCAGTAGAGGGAGCACTTGTTAGCGGTAGAGGGAGCTTCAACATCGGGAGTGTTTCTAGCCTGATAGGGATGTCAGAAGTTGGGTGGATCAGTTACTTACTTCTCAGTAACTGAGTTGCAAGACTGTAGCACGATGCAACATGATGAGAGGGGATGCAGTGCTGGGAGGATGGACTAGCAGCATCATGGATGCAGAGGGAGCTGTCGTATGGATGCAGTAGTGGCAGTGGCAGGGCCATGGACAACATTATAGGATGTATCAGTGTAGAGGATGTTGGGTGGGGAGGTCTAGCATCAACACAGGGACTGATGCCGAATAATCAGGGTGATGCTCAATGTGGAGTATTACTAGAGTACAATCCTTGCTAAGAGGGATTGTCAATTTTGGGTAGCATCGGATGTGATCTAGCCATGAAAATTGGTGGAGAGGCTAAAGCACATGAAATCTCCAAGACCCAGAAATGGTTTGGGCAGATTCTAACCGGTTTGGGAGATATTAAAATAATTAATATTTTTAATGGAGTTCCTAAGTCTAAACTTAGGAAAAATAAAATATTAATGGGTAATAATATAAAATTGGGTTAAAAGGTTCCAAAAGTCATGGATCAAGCCAAATCTAATCTTAGCTGTTGATTAGAGATTTAATCTCGACCGTTGATGGACCAACGAGAAAAGTATAAGAGGAGGCTTGAGGGTCAGTTGGAGAACACACCAGAGTGATCAATCATTCATTTTGCTAGAGCGGTGTTGTTAAGCAAAGTTGAATCAGTGATCAGTAGCGAGGGGCAGTGAATACGAGGCAGAGACAGTACTGATAGACCAGCGCAGAAGCAGAGAGAGCAAGAGCAGCAGCCAGTCTAGGCTGCGCAGAGCTCAACAGAGACATCACAGAGCCCAGAGGGATTGCGTCATCCACTTAAACGCTGTTGGAGTGACGCAGAGGGTCCCAGACGCTGTGCAGTGCCTCAGAGGGCTGACGTAGAGGGTCCTGGGGCTGACGTAGAGGCTAGAAGGGCCAGCGCTGAGCTTCAGTTGTGCCGGAGAGGGTTTTGTGGGACAGGTTTTCTGAATACCTGTTTCCGAATATAGAGGTATTGCTGCCGTGTATTTTTCTCTGTCGGGTGAGTCGGTTAGGCACCCAGTAGTACTCAGATACACTGCATAATAATATAACCCTCAGAATAGCTGCACCGGTTTTCCCGCATTGGGTTTTTCCGGGGACATTGGTCCAAAAATAACGGTGTCACTTGTGTGCTTGTTTTTCTTTTAGTTGATGATCTGTAGATGTTGATATTGTATTTGTGTTTATTTTTAGTATTTACATGGTAAATAACTTGTTAAGTAATTAAACAAGTAGGAGAAATAAACCAGATAGTATAGGAAGAATTTCAACACTATTGTCTCATTGTTCTTTATGATTTGGTATTTGTTTGATGATAGAGAACACTAATATAATAATAAAGGAAAGAAGAAGTTAATCAAGTAAAGTAAAAATACATCACAAGCAGTTATCAAAGTAAGAGAAATCACCTACACTTGCTGCCCCTTAGATTTCTCAATAGTTACAACCTTTTACTAATAAGTAGAAACTAAAAATCAACTATAAATAATTAAAAGATCTTTACTAATACTTCAAAACTAATCTTGTCTATGCTCCAAGATTCTTTTCACATCTAAGATGTTTGATGATGATCCAAATCCATGACAAATCTTCAATGGTTGAAGATGAAATTCGAATTTAAGACTAGGTGGTAAAAATGTGCATTGTAGGAATCTCCAAATATAATTGTAATCACCTCCAAACTCATTCAACTTTCAAGGATAAGTGAAAACATGCTATTTTTCTAAGACTTAATCATAAACTTATTTAAAATACTGAAATAAGTGCATTGGAAAATATGGAGCCTAATTGCATATAAATATTAAAATGGTCTTAATACAGGATTATGGACAAGTAGAAAATGATCAAAAGTCAAGGAAAAGTTTGATGAAAGGATGTGAAATAATGATAATTTTGAGTAATCAACAGTTTTCTTCAGACTCTTCACATTCTTTTTCAAGCGAATAATACAATTTACCATAATCTCTAGGGATTATCTTTTCAACATAAGGAATGGTTGTTGAAAGACAAACTAAACCTAAAGCCTTGGCCTTTTCAATTTGGAGAAGGCTTCACAGTGTCCTTCATCTCCTAGATGCGGTGATCAACAAAAGTCCCTTTCACCTTGGCATTGGTTAGGCCAATGTTAAGATTTGGCAAGTTTAGATGCAACTGATTTTTTGCATAGACAGGCTCCTTCGCAAATGTAGTTTCATAGATGGACCTTCGAGCTCTTAGTGCCTTCCAATGCTCTTATAATCTATTTCACACATAAGGCCTAGGCTTGAGTATGTGTTTTGGTAATTCCCAGACTCCCCAGTCTTTGGGAGTGCAACAAAGGTTCTAGTTAACTTGATGGAAGCCCTTGCCTCCCTCAATATTTGCTTAGATAAAGCTCCAAAGAGATTTTTCAAGCTACTAATATTGGTAATGTTAGATGAAACCCAACAGGAGGAATAATAAGCATGGGTGGTTGCCAGAATCCTAGTATAGATTTGGAACTTAATACTTAGGGCCATATGCTTGCTTAGCCATTTCTCAATTTCCTTTTCCACTCATTGCATAACCATCTCCCAAAGATCCTTGGGCAAAGCCTGAAAGGCACAAAGAATACCTGGATACATAAAATCTGGGTTGTTGGATGCAGGTCTTGGGGATTGACTTTGTAGCATTGGGTCTTGTTCCATTGGTTTCAGGATCTTAAAGTTGGATGATATGGAACCATTCCATTGTGCTATTCATAGATCCCTATTCTTCTGAAGGGAGCAAGAATCATCTGCAAAATGCTCATTAACAAGCTGCCCGCTTCCCTTACAAGGAGGAGGATACCTCTAATTAGGTCCCGGTCTACTTGACGAGATATTACATAGTCCAAAGGTCCAGCTGCGATGATGTAGAGCATTGGAGATAATGGGTACCCTTGTCAGATGGACCTGAAAAACCCCACTTCTTCTGATATGCATTTGTTAATAGTAAATACAATCACATAGGCAAGCCGAAGCCTCTAAGTAAAAGGTTTTGTTAACATATTAAATATTTACCCAGAGAACTTTGTTTTCTGTGCTCTGATATTGGTCATTGTGTTGAAAGTTGAAACTGCAATATATAATTTTCTTGCTATTGGACTGCAGTGTAGTGATAATGGAGGGTGATCCAATGCCGGGAGCAGTTATAGGCCGAATGTCATTTCAAAACTTCAATCCTTCTATTGATGTAAGAAAATGGTGACACTCTGTGGCCAGCATTTAAATTTGTTATTTGTTTCTCCCTGTTTTTATCCTCATTTCAAATAAACTTGTCGTTCTAGCAGCAGAATCAGAGATGAATTTAAGCTGTTGGAATGTTGCTTTTTCAGAAACTGAATGATGAAGTTGAGGACATTGACAAAAAACGTAGCATATCCACTACAAGCATTGCAGATCGAAACAGAATGAACACTGACAGGTACGTAATTGTTTTGCTCTTGTTCTGCAGTTGTTTTCAGTCTTCTGGAAAGAAGAACTATGCAAAGCTCATAGAGATGCATATCTGTGGAGGAAGAAGTGTTTTTAGTGGAAGAATCATAAAGTGTTCATCCTTTCTGTTTTTTGTCCTTTAAGTAGATTAAAGTTTAAAAATTTAAATTGATGATTATTTGTCCTGTTTGTCCTTTTTGTTTCATATGTTGAAATGTTGCTTTTTCAGAAGCTGAATGATTTACTATCTGCTGTTGAATCTTATGGATTCTCACATGATAAAATTGTTTCAAATGGTGTTCTATCAGAGACAATGAGGTGTCACATAATGGGAGTGATGACATCAACAAGAACCAAGAAAATGATGATTCAGATCTTCAGAGTAAGAAATTAAAAGTTGAGGCAGATGTGCAAAGTTCATATTGGTCTCCAACAAATTCTATAAGACGTAATTTAAGTCAGTCATCTTCAGTTGAAGGAAGAAAGACCAGTCAACAGGAATGTCACAAATTGGATTGGAAAAATTTAAGGCCACCAGCAGGGCGCAAAAGGTGATTTTGATGTGTTCCGTTGAAGTGAGTTTGAATGATGATGCTTTTGATATTATCTTGAACTCAACGAGTCATGCTAACTGCATTCCCAGGTTCATCTGCTAAAGTAATATATTAAGCAAATAAAAATGGGTAGATATTTTGAATAATTAAAGTGAATTAAAAGTAAATTTCTTCTATCAAGGTCATTCATATTATGATCGGCTCTGGAAGAATGGCGATTCAGAAGATCTTCAGACTCATAATATGATTTTGACAATAACTGAGAAAATGAAGATTCAAAAAATAGCCAAGCATGATTTGAGAGTGAAGTGTAAACTTGTTTTTACTACATAATAATTTGAAAGTTCAATTACACACTGTGATTGTGATTGATTAAATTGCAAGTTTTTCAAAATAAGGGAATTCGTAAGCTTAATAAAATTTAGTTTACAAAAGGAATATTGTGAATAAGTAAAAAAATGATTTTTATATAATATCAAGGTCATTCATATTATGATCGGCTCTGGAAGAATGGCGATTCAGAAGATCTTCAGTCTCATAATATGATTTTGACAATAACTGAGAAAATGAAGATTCAAAAGATAGCCAAGCATGATTAGAGAGTGAAGTGTAAACTTGTTTTTACTACATAATAATTTGAAAGTTCAATTACACAATGTGATTGTGATTGATTAAATTGCAAGTTTTTCAAAATAAGGGGTTGGTAAGCTTAATAAAATTTAGTTTACAAAAGGAATATTGTGAATAAGTAAAAAAATGATTTTTATATAATTTGTTTGGTGATGAACATGGCACAGGAAAGTTTCAATCTTTAATTTACTTTTTTTTTCCCGAGGAAAATATGAATTTTCTATAAAGGCATTACATTTGTAGATGCAATTAAGCATTCTGAGTACTGTATGTCCACAAAAAACATATAGCAAAACCATCTCTGCGAAACCATCTCTTGGCTGATCGTAGCAAGAACTACTCAGACCCATATACCAAAAAAGTGATATCCATGTCCAGATCCTGGGCCTCCCCATACGTTAAAACTGTTTTTATACAAAAAAAACCAAAAGGTATATACCAGTATTCACCAAAATCATAAAGAATCTGTTAAACAGTGACAACATCAACAAAAAACCGAGCTGATGGAAGATAAAATAAGTTCACTGGCAGGTTAGACAGATCAAAACATGTATGGCTGTTGATACACACGGATCTTATCATCCTCCACTTCAGTAATGTGCCTGTTGCAAACCCTCCTTAGATAGAGGTCTGCTTCTGTATTCTGCTCCCTGTAGATGTGGCAAACAATTATGAGATCAAAATTCAATTTTAAATGTGAAATTTCTTCTAATATTTGAGTCAAAATATAATTTTGACATCTCTGTACTCCGTTAAACCAGTTAATAACATTTAATAAGTCACCAAAAATTTGAACTGATCCCATCCCCGTATGAATGAGCCAACACAATAATAGTTTCAAGGATTGAAGTTCTGCATAGTTGTTTGATCCTGAGCCAAGGCCCATCGAAGGTTTGATAGTTTTGTGATTATTGACATGGATAATTAGCCCTGATCCACATTTGTTCTGTGTGTCAGATTAATTTACCTCTGATTCCTGAATGATCAGAATGTGAAATTTACATCGAGACTAAGAGCTATATTATCTGTATCAAATTATCAATTATAATGTTGCCTAATATTATCAAGAAAACTGTGTTGAAGTATCCTAAAGATGCTTGAACTTGAAATTGAAGAAGATAGGATTGACGTATCACAGATATCCTTGGCTGTATTTATTTAAATTGAAAAATCTGTTTTGAAGATGAAGTTAGTGTATATGATAGTTGCAGATATACTGATCTAAAATCTGCCAAGTTACGGTGATTTTCTGGAATTTGTGAAACAGTTATATATATATATATATATATATATATATATATATATATATATATATAACTTATTTTAATATTTTTTATATCCAGTTTTTCTGCTTAACAAATTTAGGTGCTATATTGGTTTTCGTCACGCACTGAATGATTTGTCAACATGAGTGCGTGCAAGATGTTCTACATGATTATTCAATGGGCAAAAGAATCTCACCATGCTAGTGACACTTTGGAGAAGAGGTCACGATTTTGGTGAGTTTCTACTTTACTGAAGTTGTCGAGGTCTTGCACCTGGGTCCATACGCTTTTTGCAAGCACTGGCACATATTGCCCTTGCTTTTACTGACCACAAATAGCCCTTGTGGTCAGGTAAATGCAGAGGTTTGAATATGCAAGCTTTTGAATTTTCTATAGAAGACAAGAACTTATATATAATTTGAAAGCCCCTTAAAATTTATCGGTTACCACTTGAATTAATATGCAGTTTTTATTGCTTTCCAGTTTCATGGTAGTTAGTAGTGAACGAAGCAAAGATTCTTGTGAGAGTTTTTGTAGTGAATATCTGCCAAAATGAAAAATTTGACCTTCATGTGCCATGAAGAGTTGCAATACTGATGTGTATCCTATAACAGGAATATTAGTATTACCTCCTGCTAAGGCAAAGATTGAAGTGACTTGGAGAGATGACGGTAATTGGGACTTGTACCTAGCTGATGGGCATCAGATCCTCTGCATCAAGCAAGGAGATTAGCAGAGGGAGGAAGGAAAACCTTACCAGCTTGAAGGTTAACCCTTAATAGACAACCCATTTTGGCAGTGATCTGCAAAGAGTGGTAACCCAAAGATGGAAAGGGCCGCAACTCAGTTCTTGTGGCTAGCTGTTTTCCCACCACCCTAATCTTGGCAACGGTGAATCTTAAAATGGGCAAACAGTAGTAAAAGCAAGTGATTAAACAGCCCAAGACTTATTAAGAGGCCAGTCCATGGCTGTCTCTAGACATGCTTAATGTCATGGGTTTTCAGGGAGATGAGCCAAGAGTCATAGCAAATGAACAAGAAAATATAATTATAAGATCGCTAGATATAAGCACTGGTGAGTGTCTATACCAGTAGAATAGGGTAGACTTGAAAAAAGCCTATTAGATTAAAAAGAAAACATCTAGTATGAGTTCCTCTAATTTGTGCAAATGGGTAAGCAATCTTGTAATGTTCTTGGATTAATGGACCAAGGGAGGATGAAGTAGCCTATCCAATCTCGTAGGCTATAGTCATTAATAAAAGGGGAAACCCATTATCCAATGTGTTTGGGGCAGCATTGGGTAGATTTTGGGGTTGCTAGGGCAAAAAGCCCAAATTGGGGGCTACAAGTGTAACCATCATATTAGATTAAAGAAGAGAGAGCCCCATGGGGAATCTATAAATAAAGGAGAGATGGAATCATTTTCTCATCATTGATCTGGTTTGAAATATCTTTGTTTTCTTTGACCTGTAACTTTGAGGGTATAAGACCTGTTTTTCTCTTTACTAGTTTCGGTGGAGGTGATCCTACCCTAGCTAGTCATCGTTTATTTCTCTCTATCTAGTTACAACGTATTCTATTGGAGTAACTCAGATTTGTTATGGCCAAGGAACCGCTCTCTATGGTATTTACTTGGTCAACGAGTTTCTTTGAAGTGCAACAAAGGTATTATTGTGGAGTGTCTAGTCATTACAAGTTTTTTGGGCAGCGAGATCCTCTTTATGTGATTGCCACAATAGAGTGTAAGTCCGAATTGTTGATTGAAGGAAAGCAAGACTACAAAGAGACCTCTTACGTGGCAGCGAAGCCTAACAAGGACAACAAGGCCCTTCCTCAGTTGAACAAAGGATTCACTCTTGATTTTTAAGAGTCGAACTTGAAGTAGGGCATCATTTGCATTTGATCTACCTTCTTGAGGTTAATAGGGAAACAATGGGTACCTATCTCAAGTTTCCAAAGGCGCATCATTTGCATTCGGTTTGCCTTCCTAAGGTTAGTAGGGCAACGACAAGTACTTATCTCAAGTTGTTCAACGGTTACACCTAGCTAATGCCCACAACAGGTGATAGATTTGGGTAGTAGCCAACGGTTCATTGAGTGAGGCATCAACAAGTTCAACACATGCAAGGTTAAGGAGACCACTCCAACTGCAGTTGTCTACTTGGAATTGGAGTTGCCAGAAGCCTCCTTAACCAATAAGTTCAGTGGCAACACAATAGATAGTGAGTTAATTAGTATAGTAACAATAATATTGGATAGTGCTAGTGTGAGTTATAGTTGGAATGCTGGTCTACTGAATATTGACATTGTAAATCAGATTTTTTTTCTTTTCTTTTTAACGAGAACTAGGTATATTTATATATTAAAAGAAGCTCGGGCATAAAGCTCAAGGTAGTTACAAATCAATATTAAGAGAAATTTTTCTACTGAGACCATCTCTAGCTTTTCTGTGGTTTTTGAAAACCAAAAGAGCATCAACTTATGAGTTCTCATCGTTTGAGGGTGCTTATACATGCGCCAATACTTACCAATCAAAAAATATATTTGCAAATCATATTAGACGAGTGAGTTTTGAAGGACCAATCTAGTCTTCAACATTCACTAGATGCTTTTTGTACATTTTGCTGCTATTATCCATCAAGATTGGGGTGGATCCGTTGTATCCATCAACAGTGTGGCGTGAGTCTTGAATTTCTACTGAAATATGACTTCCCAGGTCATAATAGGAACCACTAGTGTACACTGGTGTGGGGGAGTTGAATGAAAAAAGGGGCAGTAGCTTGAAGAGAGGGCCCCATGTTTTCTCATTTTGAATAGTGATTTCCAAAGGCAAAAGGAACAACGTTTGTAGAAGTTTGTAGAATATTCGTGAAGAGGCGGAAGGGTGAATCAAGTAAGCCTATGCGCATGAGAGCCTGAGAGTGCATGAGAACCCGAGAGTGAGTGAGATCAGATATTTTGATAAATAAAACCATGTCCACTACCATGTCATGGTAAGGGAGACCCACTGATTTGGTCATGAAAGACTAGGTTTCCTCTGGGGAAATAGGATCCTTAGTTGGCCAAATCGTTGGTCGTTTTGCTGTTGATCCACAACACGTGGAAGAAATGGATTATAGGTATGCTGCTAGATAGGAAGAGATTTTTTTGATAATTTGAGACAATATGAGATCCTTTGGAAGCGATTTACTTCTGATTTTGGATAGTATAGCCAGAGAGTCCCCAATGATTGTTAGCTCCTAAATTTTCAGATGGACAACTTGTTTGAGACCTTCGTAGAGAGCATAAGATTTTGCTACATTGTTTGTCTCCTTCCCTAATCCCCAAGTATATTTGAGTTCATTTGTTTATCAGGGTGTGAAATTACACCCCCCTCGCCCTCCTTTCACTCCAACCGCTCTTGGATTTCCTTTAGAGGCACCATCAAAGAATATAATATGATGATTGTGTTGGGAATGCCATTTTGCAAATTCTTGTCCACTACTCATTATCTTCCATTGATCTTTGGTTGAAGAAGGAACTTTCGGGAAAGAAGAAATGTTGAAGGAGTCAACCCAAGTTGTTTCTTGCGCATCTAAATTATTGTCTTCCTCCTTTATTTCTTTTTCTTAAATGATGACTCCCATCAACTTGATGGACCTTGCAACAAATTTAACAGGTATGCCTTGTTCATCCAAGAATATCATTTTATTCTTGCTAACGAAAGTTTTCAACACCACTTTTTTTTCTTCTTCCAAATAGCGGATAGATTTTGCATTAATAAAAATAGTTGGTTTTTGGGCCAGAACTTGTACCATAAGCCTTCATGTTCAAGGATTAAACTTCTTTCAAAAACCCATACTATGGCTAGCTTATTCTCATGGCTATTTTTTCCTATTATTCCAAAAATTTGCCTACTATAAACATTGCAAAATTGCCTAACAAGAGCTTGTATCTACAGAACATCAATAAAATTTAGATAATGAAATTTATCTGGCAATGGAGGTCCATTCCTTCATTGATGCATCTTAGTGCTAAGTACATTATCCTCTTCCTGCTGAATCTACTCCATGAGATACTTTCACTTTTTTCTTCTCAGGTTTCGTGCTAGTCCCTACTTCCTTCTTGACATATTGGAAGCCACTGCTAGAGTTTCCTTTAAATTTGTTCAGCTTATTTCCAATAATTCCATTTGGGAGTGAACCTCTGCCTGAAACATCTCCAACTTGCTCTCAGGGATTCAAACTTGGTGTTCATTAACAACTGGAAGGTTTCCCTCTCCTTTTCTTCCTCAATTCCTTTATGATTTAACGGTGTCCATAGTCCCTAGAGTGACTCTAGTAATTTAGTCAGGCGCTGGTTTAGATGAGCATGTTCTCGCGAGTTGATGTCCTGATTTACACCATGATGAAACTATATTGTTTCATGCTTCTGACCCCAGGGAATGATAACCACCTTTGTGTGCGAATGGAGTAACTTCCAAATGGAAAGGGTAGTCAAAGAAGAACTTCTACGAGCCATATATAACCTTGAATGCCCTTGTCCCTTCATCCTAAAGCATTGAATTGGAATGCTTCCAAATCCATCTCATAATCTTGATTGTTTGCTTGGATTAATGATCAAAGGATACAAAGGGGATGATACATTAAATCCAGATTGTGCCAGATTGAATGTTGTATCAAAGTTGAGGCACTTATCGCTTGTGTGATCACTTCCTTTCCTCAAAAAATTAAAATATAAGGCCACCTTTGCCTGCGTGCAATTTCCACTCTACGTCACTTGTTAAGTTGGAAAAGACATGGGTTCGATTTAATTGATTTGCATGGTTGTAAACTAAATGTTGGTTTCCCTTCCAACCTTGCGATCACCATATTACTAATCTTAATCCGCTTTTCCAGGAGGAATATAACTCCATTTATCTTCTTATTGCTAACTTGGTCCTCATTTCAAATATGGCATTTATATCCTTATTTTTTAACCTTCATTTTTTTGCAAATGATTCATGGAAGAGGGACATTCAATATTCGACGATATACTTCTAGGATCCCTTGCTCCATGGCCTTTATTTGCCAAGGATTTTGTTTTTTCATTCAAATATGTATAAACATGATAAAAATCAATTTGTTCAAATCTCAATATTTGTAGTGCAATTGTTTGTAGTGCAAGTACACAAGTATTATAGGCCCAAATCTCGTTTGTCCTTCAATAAAACAAACATAGGGCTCCCATACCAGGGATCATGGCCCTTTGAAAACCTGATACAAGACACGTTATACGACAATATACAACTAGGGCTTGAGTTCAGTTCCCTTTGACCCTCAATCTGCCCAACAAAATCAAAGACAAATCAATCAACCAACTTGTTGTTTGAAGTCCTTTTCTTCTAGCCCTTTCAGTTTTTTTGTCCACAGAGAGTCAACTCCCTTTGACCTCTGTCCTAGTAGTTCATTGGCTCCAAAATCTCACAGGGGTTAAGTCCTCCTAATAGCCCTGTACTGCGAGATGCTCTCAGTCAATTTGCCCTTCAATTCACTGCATACATCAACCTTCAATCTCCTTGCTATTAGAATGTTCTAACAACTTTCATTAACTGCCTCTCACATCTTTACCACTGTTCACCACATTCACAAAGATCACTTGCTGCCAACATTCTAATAAAATAGTTCTCAACTTGCTGAGAAACCCTGAACCTGTCTCATATTGTCCTAGACCTTGAGGTCTCTCAGCATAGTCTAAACCCTCACGCGGCTAGACATAATCACTTCAGACCTTTTGTGCTATACTTCGGCCTATTCTGGGCAATATCCTGAGGTCTTTTGGCCCTTCAACTAGGGCTACGACTCTCTCTCTGCTCCAAAACCATACTTAAGGCTCCTTGTTAGACTTGTGCTCATCCAAATTACCAAACATAGCTTCCACCCAATGCAAATTGACTTCTTCTCAACGTCTTCCTTCACATATCTATTCAAACTTCTCTTGGAAGTACCTCATGTTCTCTAGATGGCTAATCTTGCTCATTTGATGAGACTTGCACTTGAATGAATGACCTCTTATGGTCTATTCAAAATATAGGCTCTCTAATGTTGCCTTAGGAGTCCCTTTTGTCCATCAAAAGTGTATTCCACAACAATTAGAACAAACAAATGATATCTTTGGGTTCAAGCCCATGACTTTGGGTCCAAAACCCACTGGCTTGGGTGCTTTGCCCACAACGAGGGTTTTCTCCTCAAATTTCAAACACCCAGGACTTGTGGGAGAACCTCCCAAACTACACGATTTTGAACACTCCCTCTTAGCAAGGGAGGTACCTCCATTCCATGTAAGTAACTCATTAGGAACACAATCCCAATCTTTGACATCCATCACTGTAACAAACCCAATAGAATGAACAACACTTCCTCAGAAGTGTCCCTGTACCAGAAGCCTCTCACTTCTTCTTCTCTTGATAGGCCTTCAAGCCACTCCAAGGTTCCTTCTTGTTGAAATTTGGCAGCTCAAGGATGAATTTCCTTATATAAAATCTCATTTTTGACAATTCTGGGGTGACTTTCTAAAAATGGAAAGTCATGTCTAACATCTCAAGTATGACTTTCCAAAAATAGTAAACCAACTTGCATCTATTGGTAATCAAGTATAGTTGAAGGAAAATCACTTAAATTATTTTTAATAAATTCTAATAGTTCAATCTCAACTTAATCATCAATACTATTAATAATAATAATATTATTATCCTTTATGTTACTATGATATTATTATTAAAAGGAATAACAAGTCACCTTACCTTCATCACCTCAATCACTTCACATCTCTCTCCTTGGTGACTCTCTTTCTCTCTTACACTCTCTTTAATGCATATGATACAATCTCCTTAACGAAGGCATGCCTTCCTCTCTCAATGGCATAAGTTACTTAGGCATGCATATCTCTCCTTAATGGCTTAAGTTACTAAGGCATGTGTTTCTCTCCTTAATGATATGAGTTACACTCCCCTAAATGGCATATGTTACTCTTCCTCGAGGCATGCATATTGCTCCTCCTTTATGATAAGAATTCGTTGCCCCTCCTATATATGTGTCTCATATTTTCTCAGCTGACTATTACAACTTGTGCATTGTGAAAGAAAAATTCGAACTTGAGAGAGAAAGTTGGAGAGAATTGAAGAAGATTGTGAGAGAGAGAGAGAGACTTGAAGAGTAAGAGCAGAACTTGGTGAGCCAAGGTTGATTCAATGCTTCAGTGTTTCAATGTTGATTCAGTTGAAGGGAAGGCTGATTCAGTGTTTTCATCTGCTGTTGCTACCAATGATCTTCATGCTACAACTTGTTCAAATTTGGGTGAACTTACTCATTCTCTTGTTCTCTCATTGTATTTTGTATCTCTGCTGAACAATTGATATCTAATAGAAGAATCTGGTTCGGTTTTCTCTTTATGGGCTTTGCACTGGTCATTGGACCTAAATTCTTTGTGTCTCATTTTGTTCTTGGCTGTCTTCTATTGTGCATTTGTTTTATGTTCTATCTACAATTGCTTAATTGATAGTGCAACATAATGAAGTTCTTGGAATAAGTAATTGTTTCAGCTTAGAACATCAAAATTTCAACATGGCATCAAAGCTTTTGGTGAAGACAAACCCAAGAAGGTAAAAACTATCACTCCTTTTGAAGAAATTTTACTTCAAAGAGACCTCCCTTGCATTTTTTACTTGATCAAGATGTCTTCTTTTTACTTCAAGAATGAAGAGAAGTTGAATGATGCTTCGAATTTTGGTCCATGGAAGACAAGATTGGATATTATTCTTGAAGAACATGATGTACTAGAATATGTGGAAGACGAGATAGCAAAACCAACAAAATATTTGAATGTTGCTATCAAGGCTAGATTCAAGAAGGGAGAATTCAATGCTAAGAAGATCATCATTGAATCTTTTGGAGACCATCCCATCAACTATGTCTCCAAGTTGAAGAAATCTAAGGAAAGATATGGCAGATTGATTAAAATGTATTAAGTAAACAACTTGAGTCAAATCTTTGCTTTGAAGAATCAACTCAAGGACATTAAGATGAAAAGAGGAGAGACCCTTCAAGCATATTTGATGAAGATATCAAAAATCAAGGATCATATGTCAATTGTTGGTGAAATTGTGTCTGATAAAAAGCTGGTGCTAGTTATGCTTGGAGGTATTTCTCCAAGTTGGAAAACTTTTTATTACTACCATCAGCAATAATAATAAGTTTCTCACATTTAATGAGCTCCTGGGAAAATTCAATTAAGAAGAGGCCAGAATGATTTCCAGAGGGAGATTTCCCAGACACGAAGAGGGAGAACCGATTGCCTTTGCTGTCCAAGGCAAGAAGCAGAAAGGAAAAGTAGGTCATCACTTTTCAAGAAAGCCTGCTGCTAGATCCAACAGTGTCTTTAAATGGAACAAGAACTTATCAAAAGTTCAATGCTACAATCGCTATAAGCATGGCCATTATGCCTGTGATTTTCCAGAAAATATAAGTGCACCAAGATCCAACCACAACAATTTTAGCAAATATTTCAGATTTGATTATAGAAGAGGAAGAGAAGCTCCTGCTGTTCATAAAGAAAGCTATTGTTCTTCCAAGAGGTCAAGGAACCCAAGGTATGATAATAATGCAGTTGAAGCACAATCACAATACTTTTTAGTTTCTGCTCTTTCTATTTTGTCTCCTGCAAATTCTTGTGATAGTTGGTTGATAGTGGTGCTTCAAGACACTTCACTGGTTATAAGGAAGTTCTCTCAAATCTGGTTGAGAGAGACGAATATGAAAATCATTCTTGGAGATAACTCTACATATCTTATGGAGGGATATGATTTTGTTTCTTTTCATTTGGATCAAGGTAAAACTATTTCTTCAAGAAGTTTCGTATGTACCTGGTTTGAAAAAGAACTCAATTGGTCAATGAGATCTAGCATGAGAGATTTTTTCGCTTTGGGATCGAGATTTGAAGGTCTTTATAAAGTCAATGGAAGACCAATCTACACGCTGATTCATGACAACAATCATGAATGTGAACTTTGGCACCGAAGGTTCGCTCATTTGCATTATAAAGCATTGCCTCATGTGAGAAAGATGGTTTCTGGAATGCCTGAGATTCGAGTGGATCATGATGGGGTTTGCCAATGGTGTGCAAGTGGAAAACATGTAAAGGGACCATTCCTACAAAGCAAAAACAAAACTAGTAAGATAGTTCATCTTATACACTCTGATTTATTTGGACCTATCCCTGTAACTTTTCATGGTGGCTACTTGCATTATATAATCTTTGTGGATGATTCTTCTCGCAAGACATGGATTTTATTTTTGAAAAACGAAAGTCAAGCATTTAACATGTTGAAATATTTCAAAGCTCTAGTAGAAAAACAAACTGGAAAGTAGAACAAAATCTTCAAATATGACAATGGAGGAGAGTTCACTTCAAATTATTTCATTGACTTTTGCAAAGAAGCTGGAATCAGGAAAGAGACCAACGTACCATACAACTTAGAACAAAATGGTGTGGCTGAAAGAAAGAACTTAACTATCATGGAAGCAGTGAAAGCTATGTTGCATGATCAAAAGCTACCAAAGTTTCTATGAGGAGAAGCTGCTAACACTGCTGTCTATGGCCAAAATTGATCTCCACACTGAGCCTTAAACAACAAGACTCCTGAAGAAGTCTTCACTGGTAAAAAGGCCAAGGTTGGGCTCTTTAGGATTTTTGGTTGCCCTGTCTACTTTCATGTGCCAAAGGGAAAGAGGAACAAGCTGGAAGCTTCAAGTAAGAAAGATACACTTGTTGGTTATTGTGAAAATTCCTAAGCTTACCAAATAAACGTACCTGGTCAAAGAACTATAGAGTTCAGCAAAGATGTAACATTTGATGAAGATGCAAGTCTTGGAAAGGCAAGAGACACTCCTCTTCCTACTGCTAATGTTGATAGACAAGATGGTGCCTTTGAAATTTAAGAAGATCTTGAGCCTGGGCTTGATGTTATTGATGAACCCATGGATCCTATTACCGCTCAAACTAGCAGGGGACCTAAGGGGGATCTCTAAAGGGAAAATGCCAAGCCAAGGGAAACAAATGGAGACTTTGCCCACTATCACTTCAACTAAAGCTCCCTTCTATTTACAAACTTTCATCGATGGGAGGACTCGGTATGTGTGGAGTCACCGATGAAGGGTAAGTCAATGGATATGAGTGACCCAAATGAAACTTTTCCCAGAAGAGTTTGAAGGATGGAGCTTGCTTGCTTTCTAAGTAAGGTACTATGTATTCTAGGGAAAGGAAGAGAGGGTTTGATGGTTAGGTTTATGGGATAAGACTTGTGAAGGAGTTCCCCAATCCATAAAATCCTTGTTAGAATTGGTATCCCAGATGGTTCTTGAAGAATGAACTTTCAAAGGAGTGAGACCATACGGGGCCAAGTGGACTTGGTCTAGGGTATGAGGAAAGTGTGTAGCAACCAATGATATTCTTACCCTAGACAAGGTGGGGGAAAGGATTAAAGAAATAATTTCACTTGAAGATGTTATTTTGACCCTATGAGGTACTAGCCTTGGGGACGACGGAGCAAGTTTTGATCCCGGAGCTAGGGCTTGGCTTTTCTCCCAATTCCACCGTCGAAATGGCTTCAAAATTGGAATAAATATTGGAGAAAGGCCAACGCAAGAGACCCTAGGAGATTGGGATTTTTTGGTGGCTAGCTTATCGGGAAATTGATGCCTTAGGTACCCCAACTTGGCTAGACCTAGAAGAAGGTGAAAGAATATGATTTTTAGTGACCACCCTTGGTAGATCAATGCCTTAATCTGTTAAACACACACATGGAAAAAACAAATAGGAAAGATAAAACATGAGAGTACATTTTAATTAACAATATACATTTATAGTACATGGTGTGACCGTTGGGTTCTACATCCCAAGGTCTCTTGGACTTCCTTAGTCTATTCCGCTTCCACACTAACCCATAGAGGATTAAGTGCCCATCATTCCCCCCTTAATCCGAAGGGTTATGTATGAGTCCAAGAAGAGAGCTGTAATACAAAACGTGCAAAAATGCATGGCAACACTAGGTTGAATGTGTTCTTTGAAATGTTGGTATAAGGGCGGTGGTTTAAGGATGACCACCAACATTTGAACGCTTAGTACAGTTCCCGGAACTCTTCCAATTCTGGCATGAAGCTCAAGTCTTCTGCTAGAGGAAGTGTTCCTAATGTATTGAAGAGGGAAACCTTCAACCATGAAAGGGAGGTCTCACCCCGCATAAAAGGGAGAATCTCAACATGAAAAGGGAGGTCTCAATCTGTGATGGTTTAAGGATTACCACCAACTCTGGAATGCTTAATGCAATTCCTGGAACTCTTCCAAAACTAGCAAGAAGTTGAAGTCTTCTGCTAGAGGAAGTGTCCCAAATTACCAACTGAAGGCATGCTCAGGGGCATCTTTGTCTCTGGCTACAACTTTTAAACTGGTGTGGCAGGTTGTGGCTCAGGCTCACTTGATGTGGCTTTGAAGCTTGTAGATGACCATCATTTCCCCCCCTGTCGGATACAAGGTGAGATGATGGAGAAAAATCAACTGCAAGACTATTCAATACTCTAGAACAAGTTCTGACTTGTGACTGGAATATCTTCTTGGCTGTTGATGCCCATTGCCAAGAAGCGATCCGTTCAAGATGAATCTTTGTTCTTGCAGGAGGTTTGTTTTTGAAGCATCTGTTTGAAGAATAACTGGTTTTATGACAGTGCTTACATGGATGAAGATCAAAATAGTGATCTTTCAGATGGCCAACTCGGTCACACTGTTGGCATTTCACAATTTGTTGTTGTTGCTGTTGCTGTTGCTGTGGAAGAGGGGCAGAATCTGGAACAATTGGAGGTGAACTGTCATGAAGGAATCCAACACTCTAAAACTGAATGGGCTTTGAGTAGTCTGGAATATGAAAGGACAAGTCCTTCTCATATCCAAGACCAGTTCTGTGCTTGTTATGGACAAGCTCTTCCCAAGGTCTGATGGTGGGCTTGGGAAGTGCAGACTGAACTTCTGCATCTGCATGTAACTTTGCTGCTTCATTGGGTACTAAATCTGAATGAACTGTAACATTATTGATTTGCTGCTAATGGGTTGTTGTCTCAATGTTCTGAACAAAAATAGGTTCAAAATGATGACTCTTCTGTTTTAATTCTTCTTGCTGAAGCTGAGATTCTAATTGCAAAAAATCAATCTGTTGATGTGCATCTTGTAGACATATTTGAATATTAGCAAGATTGACTTTGCTGATTTTTACTGTGCTTCTACCAGTAGATAAGATTAGAGTGCTTAATAACTTCAATAATCCATGAATTTTCTCCATCATTTAAACAATCAAATCAATAAATGACCAAAAATGCACTTGTAGAAACAATAATGGTTTTAGAAAATTAATAAATTAATTTGCCAACTTTTCAACACGAATTAATTTGCACTGCTCATGTTCTCACTTCACAATGTCTTGTGCCTCAATTTCTACACAACGATCCCAATATTGCTGTTTTAGCAGAATGTCCAGCTTGACAGGTTTGCAGCCCACATGCTCTTTTTTTCCAACAATAACAACATCCCAATAGAAATGAGATTAGCTTCTATATTTCATCAACCATCCGTGCACAATAGCCTTCAATGCAATTTTCTGGTGAACCCAGTAAAGTGCTCTCTTTCTCTAGATCTTCCTTTTCTTTACGAAGCAAATAAACCACAAGATATTGATACACTGCTGCATGCACATTACAAGCTACTACAGGCACATGAAATCTGGAACATGTACATAAGATCAACCTCTCATAAACTCACTGCTATAGGCATGTAGAAATCAGATCATAACATCAGTTGCTGTAGTTCGATTCCTTTGATCCTAATATTGTGACATGGCTTCTCCAATGGCTAGATAAAATGTCTCCTTTCAATAGACATGGAGTGATGGCGGATGATTTGATCCACTTAAGCTCTTGAGACTATTGTTGATGCATCTAGAATAATGCGACTCTCTCCCTATTATAACTCAACTCTTGAAACCTTTAGATCTAGAATGACTCGGCCTTTTGAATTACAGTGAGGGCACAAGAATTTTTGCTTCATATTCCAGAGAAGTATGCATATATATCAACCTTCAAACAACACCCACATTTAAAACCATCTATACGCAGTCAACACTATCATCCTTTTCAATCAGGGCGATGCACATAATACATAATTCAAAACATGGGTTAACGCAGAGCTAGGAGCGCACACGATTTATATTGAATTGAATATATGGTTTTGATAGAATATGTAGTCAACACATGTTATCGACCACCACAAACCTCAACACACTGTGCTTTCACAAATGAATTAACACATATATTGAACTCATTGCAATATACTTAAAATTCTTCCTGGAGAACGCACCATATGCAGGAGCATTTGCAATGCACAATCTTCAAACTAGGCCTTTTTTTTAAGAGTGTTCTACGCACAACGACAACAATGCTCCTTTCACAAGTCGAAAGTCCTTTCATTTGCAACATCGCTCCTTTTACAAGCGAGTCTCTCCATACGCCTTCAACGCATAGTAGAACTAATGAACCAATGCTCAAATAGGATGTTCAACGTAGCTCCAAGGGATTTGAATGCACAATATAGAGGTTCACATTTTTTTGAATGTATAGAACACACTGAATTTTGCAGAGAATCTAATACTATGTTAGGCTAGGTGAGCTCTTGCTTTCCTTGTTATAGCCAGCAAAACGCTTGTCACTGTGAGGAATATCTAATCCTCCATCCAAAGTACCCTTCAGAGCTTCGAAAACACTATAGTCCTCTCCGAAAACATTGTAGCATGCACTATTCAAACACCACCAGCGTGATACCTGGAGCATTCAACGGAGCAGCAACAGCATCAACGTTAGTTCAAATGTCCAAAATCGAAAAGATTAGATGAAATACAAAACGAAGCTATCAAGCAAGGAATTGTATTTGCAGCAGGTATGAAAGGATTATAAGGTAGCAGGTAATTATAAATGCCACATCGCAGGGCAGTTGTTCGATCAACAACAACATCATTATTCCACGCTCACAACATTCACCATATTTCAAAAAAATACATGTAAACAAATTTGTTCGACCGATAATTTACACATAAAAATACTATTCTAAATCGCTCAACAACACGCCACGGGATCAGAACTCCTGAGAAGCAGATCCAATCTCCCCTTTGTCTTTTCCAGATTTCTTAGGCAAAAGAACCAGGTGAATGTTAGGCAAGACTCCTCCATTGGCAATGGTTACAACACCCAACAACTTGCTCAGCTCCTCATCATTGCGAACGACAAGCTGAATATGTCTTGGAACTATACGATTCTTCTTGTTATCCCGGGCAGCATTACCAACAAGTTCCAAAACCTCAGCAGCAAGATATTCAAGAACAGCGACAAGGTTCACACCACAATTGCATCCTCTTGCGCAGCTAGATTTCAATATATTTTGACAACAACCTGTTTGCATCAAACAACTTCTTCAATTCCGATAGCGTTTCAACACAGTATGACAGATAAGACTCCTCCAGGTGACGGTAAGACTGGAGAGAAAATATTCAAAAGAGATGCGCACAATGTCTTAATTTTGACCATGTCAGAATAATGGACAGAGAGCAGCGTTTTGTATGCAGGTGGAGCAGCGGCAGAAGTAGCGTAGCAGAAGGAACATGCCAGTGGAATAATAGTGAGTCGCAGGGGAATAATGAGGTGTTCAAGTCAGTGGAAGCATCAAAGCTGCCAAGATTTTCTATTTGGGTTAGTGTGCGCAGAAAATGCAACTAAAATATGTTTGATAGGATTTCATAATAGAGAATTTAAGTTACAGAGGGCCAGGACTGCTCACAACAGAGGAATGGCAGCACTGATAGAGGTATTCATAATTACATGAAGTACATGGAAGATCTCAAAAAACATGAACCGCGAAGAGTTCTAGCACACTTTGTGCTACAGACTAGATATGTGACCAGATAATCTATTCATGTGGGACTAAGATGGACTCAAGCTTTCATCCAATCTAGTTACCATTGGAATTACTTGCTAACCATCAACCTAGGGATCTAGGTGCGTATCCAAGATCAGACTCCAAGACCAACGCCACACTCCCTCTTCGGGATCTAGACATCAACACAAAGGCATACCATATGTCCTCCCAAGCATCAACCATTAGATGCTTCATCTCTTCCTCTTAGCTATATGTAATATAGACCAATCTAAGTATGCTTTTAAAAATACTCAAACTTCTTATTCAGAAGAGACTTCATCAACACATCAACTACCTATTCATCTGTCAGAATACACTATAGCTTTACGACCCCATCTTGTACCAAGCTTCTAAGGTAGTGGTACTTGCTGTTGATATGCTTCGTCCTTGAATGAAATGTAGGGTCTTAGGACATCTTAATGCTGCTTTGATTATCACAAATTATTATTGTGGGATCAAGAGGCTTTCCAAACAAATATAACAAAAGTTTTCTTAACCAAACAACTTCTTTTCCTACTTCACATGCAACAACATATTCAACTTCAACACTACTTAGCGCAACAAGATTTTGTTTTCTACTCTTCCATGAAATCATTGTAGATCCCAATCACTGCTTGTAAACTTAGACCTTGTATCACTGCTTGTAAAAGGATTCCTTGTATTCTTTCCCAAAGCACATCCCTTACATACTCCTTCACGATCTTCCTTAATGTTAGGGATGCCATTTACCATTTGATTGAGAGAGGGAATGATCTTGTAATGTATATGCCCATATCGTCTATGCCATAGTTCGATAGGATTTATTACCATGAGAACTAGGGCTTGAGGAGATGGTGTTGTAACTCTATATAGTCTTCCTTCACGAACTCCAATAACTTTTGCCTTTTCATTGCTTGAATCTATACCCGAAACCAAAACTATACCATCTACAAAGGCAACTCTATCTCTTTTATCTTCTAAACAAGAAATTGAAAATAAATTCTTTTTCAAACTTGGAACATAGAGTATATTGTTGGGGTGCAACTTTGCTCCATTTTCCAGCTTCAATGATGTAGATCCAAGGCCCTTGACTGCATAACTGTTGTTGTCTTGTAGCTCCAATGCATGAGATGACACAAAATTCCTCCAATCACCAAGTCAACCCTTCCTTCTTTTCCAAGTGACAACGCCCTAGCAACAACTTCGATCTTCCAACAACAAAATTTCAGTGCCCCAACAGAACTTCGACCTGCTGTAGATTTCAGACTTTCGGCCCCAAAAATGCCCCATAACTTTGCATGTGTGAGAGATAGATAGCCCAAAACTTAGATTTTAGATCTTTCCCAAAAACTTTGTCCTTCACCAACTACTTCACAATTTTTTCTGCCTCTCTTGTTTGTATATTGAACTTGTTGAGTGAATGTCTCAAATGGATTGAACTTCCTCTCTATATATAGCCTTTTTGTGGGTCGAATTGCCCTAATGTAGGCTGACTTCATAGGGACATGGCCGACTTGGTGTGGAGGTGTCAAATGACCTATTTGACTAAAAAATAATTCTTTTTACATGATATAAAAGCCCAAGAAGGGTCTAATAAAAATGACAATGACTCTATTGACTCAATATAAAACCTATAAGCCTACAATGGAGGCTTTGACCTAAAAATGATGACCAAAGCATGGAACCCAAGCTTTAATAAGTCATTTTATTAATAATAAAATTTCTTCTGACAAATATATTACATTATACAATTATGAAGACTGAACCTAGTTTCATTCTTCAACAATGTCAAGGTGGGAAGATCAGTTGATATAGGGTGATAGGTGAGTCTCCCCATTGATTCTTCTTCTTCATTAGATTGAGACATCATTGTTCTAGAGCAAAGATGAATATAGATGAGCAGAGAAAGCAAATATCTTTGCTGCAAAAAGAAATTTCTCCCTAACTGAGAGAGAGAGAGTGTTGAAAATTGACAATCCAGGGTTGAATTTCCTTAAATAAAATCTCATTTCTAACAATTTTGGAGTGGCTTTCTAAAAATAGGAAGTCATGTCTAGCATCTCAAGTATGACTTTCCAAAAATAGCAAATCACCTTACATCTATTGGTAATCATGTATAGTTGAAGGAAAGTCACTTAACTTATCATTAATCAATTCTAATAGTTCAATCTTGACTTAATCATCAATAATATTAATATAATATTATTATTATTCTTCATGTTACTATGATATTATTATTAAAATGAACTACAAGTCACCTTACCTTCATCACCTCAATCACTTCTCACCTCTCTCCTTGATGACTCACATGGCACTACATAACTCTTTCTTTCTCTTAATGATACATTACAATTTCTCTTACACAGTCATTAAAGACATGTCATATTCCTTTTACACTCATTAAAGTCATGCCATAAAAGATTCCTCTTATGCTCTCTTTAATGCATATGTTACACTCTCCTTAACTAAGGCATGCATACCTCTCTTAATGGCATAAGTTATTAAGGTATGCGTACCTCTCCTTAATGACATAAATTACTAAGGCATACATTTCTCTCCTTAATGGCATGAGTTACACTCCTCTAAATGGCATATGTTACTCTTTCTCAAGGCATGTGTATTGCTTCTCCTTTATGACAAGAATTCATTGCCCCTTCTATATATGTTTCTCATGTCTTTTCACCTAACTACTACTTGTGCATTATGAAAGAAGAATTCAAACTTGAGAGAGAGAGAGTTAGAGAGACTTGAAGAAGATTGTATGAAAGAGAAACTTGGAGAGTAAGAGAAGAACTTAGTGAACCAAGGTTGATTCAATGTTTGAGTGTTGATTCAGTTGAAGGGAAGGTTGATTCAGTGTTTGCATTTGCTGCTGCTACTAGTGATCTTCATGCCATAACTTGTTCAGATCTGGGTGAACTTACTCACTCTCATTGTACTCTGTATCTTTGTTGAACAATTGATATTTAATAGAAGAAATTGTTTGGGTTTTCCCCTGGTCATTGGAACTAAATTCTTTGTGTCTCATTTTGTTCTTCACTTTCTTTTATTATGCATTTGGCTTATGTTCTATCTACAATTTCTTAACTAATATTGTAGCAGAAAGAAGTTTTTGGAATAAGTAATTGTTTAAAACATAAAACATCAGAATTTCAACACTTCTTGCCAGCTGTAGAAGTCTCCTTTCTTCCCACTAACCATGCACTCTTGTTGGGTTGCAGATTCTCCCTTTGAACTTGCAAACTCACACTCGAAGTTGACTCTCTCTGAGTTTTAAAAACCTTATTCTTCCCCTGATCTATAGGTTTTCCCTTCAGCTTGTATAGAACACTCTCCTTAACTCTAATAACTTCTCCTATGGAGTTAGAGCCTTTGGGCTTGAGCATCACCTTTCCATCTCAGAACAATACTTTAAACCCCTTAGCCTCAATAAATGAGACAAACAACATGTTGCAATTGAGCTCCAGTACCCACAATACACCCTGGGCTTGTAGAAACCCTCCTGAATGGCACCATGCCTGACCATTTGAAAATCTTCTGACACTTATTGCCAACTTCCACGTGTAATTTAGAGTCCCATTCGTCTAGAGTCTCAAATACTTTCTATGATCTTGTCATATGCTTCAATGCTCAATTATCAATGAACCATGCACCCTCATCAGTGGTTCCCTTAGAGAAATGAGAGACTAGAGAACAATCCTCTTCGAACCTTCTTGTGAAGTCATCTTGCTCGGATGTAGATGTAGAAACCACTACAATCTCTTTCTTCTTCTCATTATCTCCATTCTTCTGATGCAAACACTTACTTGCATAATGACCATGCTTGCTGCATGTGAAACACTTCACCTTGCTCAAGTCCTTCACTTTTCCCTTCATCTTACTAGCAAGAGCCACGTTCTCTCCATCAGGCTTCTTCTTATGAAGACCCTTGTCCCACAATTCCTCTTGGATGAAGTCATCCCATAACTCGTTCCAATTTGACAACTTGTCTCAAGCAACTATTCATTTGATAAATGACTTCCATTCCTCAGTGAAGCCCTTCATTGTAGTCCTCACTAATTCAGATTCTTGAAGGTTATCACTAATGGAAACAAGCTCATTATGAATTTGAGAAACCCTCGTGAGATATGAAGCCACATTCTTGCCATCCATCATCTTGGTGCTATCGAGCTTTTCTCTCAATACCATCAACCAGTTCTCGTTCTTATTCTGGGACATGTCTTGAGGAGCCTTCCACAAATCATGTGAAATGTTCTTCCTGGTAAGATGAGGTATCAATTCATCCTTTACTCCATTTAGGATGATTATTTGTCCTACACATCCAACTCTTCAAACTCAACCAACTCTTTAGGAATTGTTGGCTTAACAATATCCTTGTTAACAAAATCCCATATCTTGTTCACCAACAAGACCAACTTGATCCTTTCTTTCCAAGGACTATAGTTGCACAACCCATCCCACCTATCCTCATACCTTAGATTAGCAATCAGCTTTGTCACGGTGTTAGTCCTTCAACAACAAATCAACTAGCTTTCTCCTAGGTTGCTTCCATTGCACTCTCTGATTCAACTGTCCCTTCGAAGTAGCTCTGATACCATGTTGAATTTCTCGTACACCCTAGGTCTAGTTTATGGCTAGAGCACACAAACACACTAGTAGTGTTCAACCAAAACAACTTTGCACTGTAGAAGTATAATGACAATGAAACAATAAAGTAGAAATTATTATAGGCCCAAAAAATGTTATTATTTGTTCTTCAATAAAACAACCATAGGGCTCTTGTACTAGGGATCAGGGCCCTTTAGAAACCTGGTACAAGACACAACATGCAACAATATATATCTAGGGATTGGGGTCAATTCTCTTTGACCCTAAATTCACCCACAAAAGTCAAAGACAAATCAATCAACTTACTCTTTGGTTGAAACCCTTTTCTTCCAGCCCTTTCAATTCCGTTGTCCATAGAGAGTCAACTCCATTTGACCTCTGTCCTAGTATTTCATTGCCTTTAAAACCTCATAGGGATTAAGTTCTTCTAATAGCCCTATACTGCCAGCTACTCTGAGTCAAATTGTCCTTCAATTCATTAGATACATCGACCTTCATCCTCCTTGTTGTTAGACTATTCTAACAAACTTCTTTCATTGACCACCTCTCACAACTTTATTGCTATTCACCATAGTCACAAATATCACTTTCTGCCAGCATTCCAATAGGTGAAATAGTCCTCAAATTGCTGAGAAACCCTCGACTTGCCTTAGAATATTTCCGGACCTTCTGTCCTAGAATTTGAGGTCTCTCGACCTAGTCTAAACCCTCCTATGGCTCGATAGAATCATTTCAAACCTTTTGTGTTATACTTTGCCCTGTTCTGGTCAATATCCTGAGGCCTTTTGACCCTTCAACTAGGGCTACGACCATCTCTCTGCTCCAAAACCAGACTTAAGGCTCCTTGTTAGACTTGTGCTCCAAATTACCAAACAAACCTTTCACACAAAGCAAACAAACTTCTTCTCAACGTCTTCCTTCATAGGTCGATTGAAACTTCTCTTGGAGGTACTCCGACTTCTTTAGATTGCTAGTCTTGCTCATTTGATGATATTTTTACTTCTCTGAATGACCTCTCATGGTATCTTCAATATATAAGCTCTCTAAGGTTGCCTTAGGAGCCCCTTTTGTCGATCAAAGGTGTCCTCTGCAACAATTAGAATAAACAAATAATATCTTTGGGTTCTAAGCCCATGACTTTGGGTCCAAAATCCACTGGCTTAGGTACTTTTGCCCACAAGGTAGGTTTTCTCCTCACAAGTTAAGCACCCATGACTTGTGGGAGTACCTCTCAAGCTACACTATTTTCAACACAACACACCACTTTTATGGAAGGCTCCTAGAGTTTTTTCATCTTATTTTTCCCTTTGAAGGTGCCCGAGTATCTCAACATCCAACCTCCTAGTAGATCCTTGATTGATAGAGGCTTATTGATTCGAGGCCATATTCGACTGTAGAATAGACCCTAAATTCCATAGCAAATGGGTAGTCTACAAAGAGATGGTCCATTGGTTCTTGTTCATTTTTACAGATGATGCACCTAGAGGGGCCCAAGATTCTATGTTTAAGAAGTTTTTCTGAAGTAAGAATTTTCTAATGTGCTAAGACCAATAAAAGGAATTGATCTTGGGTAGAAAATCATTCTTCCATATTTTCCTCTAGATTTTAGTAGGTAGGGGATCCTGTCAAGAGAAGATTTAAATATTTATATCCTTTTATGACTGAATAATGGGAGGTGCCCCATCCCCTACTATCAATTTCATTTGGAGAGGGAGGAGAACAACCAACTAATACTTTTTTCATGACAAGCCCTAACAAATCTGTTTGGGAGACCCAATGCAAAGAGGCTCAATTGTTGAAAATTGGTAGCTTAGGGATGAATTTCTAAAAATAGAAAGTCTAGTGTCTAAAAATAGAAAATTTAAAATTAAAAAGTCTCAAGATAGTAAATCACCTTGCATCAATTGGTAATCAAGTATTGTTGATGGAAAATCACTTCTGATCATTAATCAATCCCAATAGTTCAATTTCGACTTAATCATCAATATTATCATTGATATTAATATTATTATTCTTATGATACTTATAGTATTATTAAAAAAAATTCAAGTCACTCAATCATGACTCTCAATAATGTTCTCATACACTCTCTTTCACTCATTAAAGCACGTCATAAAATATTCTCTTACACTCTCTTACACTCAATAAAAACATGTCATAAAAGATTCCTCTTACGCACTCTTCAATGCATATGCTACACTCTCTCTTAAAAGCATAAGTTACAAAGGCGTGCATACCTCCTAAATGGCATGAGTTACATTTCATAAATGGGCATGTGTTACACTCCTCTTGGCATGCGAGTTACTCCCCCTTTATGGCATGAATTTGTTGTTCCTCCTATATATATGTGCCTCATTCTTTCTCCCCTCACTACTTATTTATTGTGAAAGAAAAATTCGAACTTGAGAAAGAGTTGGAAAGAGTTGAAAAAAATTGTGAGAGAGTGACTTGGAGTAAGAGCGGAATTTGATGAGCCAAGGTTGATTCAGTGCTTCAATGTTTCAGCTTTAATTCAGTTGAAGGGAAGGTTGATTTAGTGTGTGCACTTGCTACTGCTACTAGTGATCTTCAAGCTATAACTTGTTCAAATTTCGGTGAACTTACTCATTCTCTTGATTTCTCTTTGTACTTCGTATCTCTACTGAACAATTGATTTCTAATAGATGAAGAATCTGGTTGGGTTTTCCCCTTGTGGGTTTTTCCTTGGCCATTAGACCTAAATTTTTTGTGTTTCATTGTATTCTTGGTTGTCTTCTATTTTTCATTTGATTTATGTTTTATCTACAATCACTTATCTAATATTGCAACATAAATAAGTTTTGTATTAAGTGATTGTTACAACACAGAACATAATAATTTCAACATGGTATCAGAGTTTTGGTGAAGACAATCTCAAGAAGACAAGTACTGTTCGAACAAATGTTTTGCTAAAACATCTCGTGCTGCCCACTTTATTTACAACCCATTTTCTGTTGAAATATCAAGTGTTGTCCACTCTATTTGTAGCCCATTTTCTATTGAAATATCACTTGTTCTTTCTACTTGTTGCTCATTTTCTCCTGAAATATCTCCTTTTTTGCTACTGAAATATCTCATTTACTGCAAAAATATTTCTTCTTGTTCTTTTTTATTTACTACTGAAATTTACTGCTGAAATTTTACCTCTAAAATATTACTGCTAAATTTTCTTGCTGAAATTTTACTACTGAAATTTTGCTACTGAAGTTTTACTACTAGTGTTCTTACAAGATTTTAAGGAACCCAAAATATGATAAATAATTTTGCAAATAGTAATTAAGGTGTTGGATGTGTTTGATAATTATGGTTATGCTATTTGTTGATGCATGTAAAAGTAAAGAATAGTTTTACTTTTGCTTATGCACGTGCAATAAAGTGTTGTCTTAAAAAAGAAGAAGAAGATATAATGCATAGAAGGATATGAAAGAGTAACTAATAGAAATTGAATGTTGAAGATAGACTGATTTTAATTCTCTCACATTACATGAGAAATGCCATAATTATGTGTCTTGGTAATTTTGATATTAGAGTTTACTAACAATAGTGGTTGCAGGTAAGGATCATGACTTTTGCAAAATATGAAATGATGGTTTTCTAAACTAATATCTTTTGCAACGATCAAATATGGATATCATTGTAGACAATGAAGTCAATATGTATATAATTATTATTACATGCCTTCACTCTAAGATCGAGATTTGAATATTGTTATAAAATCAATGGAAGACCATTCCATGCATGATTCATGATAAGTAATCAACAATTTAAACTGTGGCACTAAAACTTCACTCATCTTCACTATAAAACATTACCTCATGCGGGAAAGATGGTTTCCAAGATGCTTGAGATTAGAGTGGATCATGATGGATTTTGCCAAGTGGTGCTCAAGAAGATGCATTTCTTCTGTTGATGACATATGACTAATGGAAAGTGGTAACTAATGGAGGTCAAATCAAGAGGGAGCTAACAACTTCCTTCAAATCCTCATTTAAGAAAAGGAAAGTATTCTTAGGTCATATGTTTTTTCTTTGTGTCACTGCTCTTGTTTAAGATTTATTTTTTAGACCATTGGTTATTCTTCCTGCACAAATATATGAATGATTCTTTCAATAACTTATTGATGAGGATGCAATCAAGAAAAGAAGACCCTGAAGATCAACAGGATGCAAATAGTGCAGGAAGAGTAAACTCTAAGAGGAAGTTGGTGCAAGATAATGAAGAAGCCACTCTCATATCTAGAAAAGAAAGAAAGCCCTGCCTCATCACCAAATACACTTTCATTATGTTTATTTTATTTGCTGACTATTGCTCTTGCTCTTGTTTTGGGATCAATAGGTACATTTGATGAATGTGAGAACCAATTCCTTTGTATCGAGATTGAGGAAGATGTTGAGCCATCCAATGAATTGATTGGACATGAAGTAGACAAGAGCTCAAGACTTATGCAATGAAGTTGGAATAAGGAAAGAGACATAAATACTGTATAACCCAGAACAAAATGGCGTGGCTGAGAGAAAGAATAGAACTATCACGGAAGCATTCAAAGCTATGTTGCATGATCAGAAACTATCAAATTTTCTATGGAGAGAAGCTACTAACACTGATGTCTATGTTCAAAATAGCTCTCCTCACCATGCCCTAAACACCAAGACTCTAAAAGAAGTATTCTTTGGTGAAAAACCTGAGGTTGGGCACTTGAGAATCTTTGGCTACCCCGTCTACTTCCACATGCCAAAATAAAAGAAGAACAAGCTAGAATCTTCAAGTAAGAAAGGTACGCTTGTTAGTTACTATGAATATTTTAAAACTTACAAAATATATGTACATGGGAAAAGAAATATAAAGTTTAGTAGGAATGTAACATTGGATGAAGATGCAACTTTTGGAAAGGCAAGAGACACTCCTCTTCCTTCTGTTAATGTTGATAGTCAAGATGATGCATTTGAGATACAAAAAATCTCGAGCCTGAAATTGATCCTATTGATGAACCCATGGATCCTTTGGATCCTCCATGTGTTCCTTTTGCTAAAAGGATACCTTTATGGCTTCGTGACACTCTTCAGGATGTTGATAAACATGTTGCTCCTAGAGGTCAACCTTCAGAGAAAGCAAGAAGCCATGCCGGTTCTAAGGATATATTGTAGCCATGAACAACATTATTCAATCTTAACCATGCACTTTTGAAGACGTTGTGAAGGCGCAAGTGTGGAAAGATGAAATGATTGAGAAATATGAATCCATCATTCATAATGATAAATGGGAAGTGGTTCCAAGACCCCAAGATAAATCTATTATGTCTTCTAAATGGTTGTATAAAATTAAACATGGTGCTGATGGCAATATTGAAAAATATAAAGCTAGATTTGTGGCCAGAGGGTTCTCTCAGAAAGAGGGAATAAACTAATTAAATATTTGCACTTGTTGCTCATTATATGACCATTCAATCTATTGTGGATATAGCTGCTAACCAAGGATGGTCCCTTCACCAAATGGATGTAAAAACTGCTTTGTTGCATGGCTTTGTTAAGGAAGAAGTATTTGTGGAGCAACCACACAGTTTTGAAGTACATGACTGGAAAAATCATGTTTGTAGACTGAAGAAATCCCTCTATGGTTTGAAGCAAGCTCCAAGAGCTTCGTATGCCCGCATTGATAGCTTCTTGATGAAGCTTTATTTACTAGAAGTAATGTTGATCCAAATATTTACTTCCAGACAATCCAATGTATGCCTTTGATTTGGTATATATGTTGATAATTTATTTCTGATTGGTGGTGAACCGCTTGTCCTCCAGTGTAAGAGGGAGTTAGCCTCTAAATTTGAAATGATAGATCTTCATTTTTTGCACTAATTTCTGGGTCTTGAAGTATGACAAAAACCTGGTAAGATTTTCCTTTCTCAAGGAAGATATGCTATCAAGCTACTAGAAAGATTTGGTATGGAAAAATGTAAATCCATGAATACTCAAATGGAGATGAACTTCAAGAAGTTGTGTGGTGAAGCTACAAGTCCTGATTTGGCAAATCTTTCTGAATGTCAACAACTGATTGGGGCACTGATGTTCTTAGTGAACTCTAGACTAGACATCTATTTTGTGGTCAATACTCTGAGCCAATATATGACTAAACCATCTCATGCACATTGGATTGCTGCAAAGCATGTTTTGAGATACCTGCATGGGGCCATCAATCTTGGAATGAAATATACTGCTGGAGATGTAAGACTACTTGGGTACTCTAATGCTGATTACGTTGGTAACTCTATTGACAAAAAAAACATTTTGGTGCTGCTTCAGCTTAGGATTTTCCCTGATATCTTGGATGGGCAGAAAGGAAAAGAAAAAGAAAAATATGTAGCCCTATGCATTACTGAAACTGACTACATTGTTGCTAGCATGGCTAGTTGTGAGGCAATATGGCTGAAGAATCTCTTTGGAGATTTGTTTGAACATGTTCTGTAAACAACAGTAATTTACAACAAAAATAAGAGTGAGATTCGACTTGCAGAAAATCTCGTGTTCCATGACAAGTCCAAGCATAAACATCACTATGTTTGGATATGGTGTAGAGAGGAGTGTAGAAATTTCTTGTAGATTCAAACTGTGTAGATTGAAACTTCTAATTGTAATTTACTAAACCAATAGACTTGAATATACTCTACTCATCAGCAAAACCAATAAACGACTGATAAAATCATGAAGCATATAAGAGAAAGAATTCAATCAACACATTACACAATGATTTCCTGGTGAAAGCCATAGCTAAAAACCCCTGCTATCTGTATATTGCATTAATCATAAAATATGAGAAAATTACAATGCTTTTCTCAAGCCCGAGCAACCTTTGCACTATTTCTATGTATCTCACTGCTTCCTAGACAAGCTCAAGCCAATACTTAGCTAATTTCTTGCTTGCCCAAGTCCCTATTTCCTTGTGCTATTCCTCAAGGAATTAACCCCTATTTAATTGGGAAATTCCTCAATTTTGAATTGTGCAATCCTCATAGGCCTTCCTCTAATTACATGCACTATCGATTTAGTTTAGATGATTTTACAACTGATAGTACATTGTTTTGGAACTCCAATCTCAATAGGGCCTTTCTCTGATTTGACATGCATGAGTTAATTATGAGTGAATCTTTAGTTTACTGGTTGATCACCACAGATAACACCACACTGCACTTCAGGCAACACCCCACTGTACTTTAGGTAGAACCACATTGCACTACAGGCAACACTCCATTGTACTACATGCATCACCACACTGCACTTTAGGCAACACCCCAATGTACTTCAGGCAACACCACATTGGATTGCAGGCAACACCCCATTGGACTACAGACATCACACCATTGCTAGACCTCCCACTAATTCCTCCATTAGCTGGAACTAGTTTAACTGACTTTAACCTAGTTAGACTGAATTAATTAATTAATTACAACCCAAAATAAACTCAACTAGGGCTCCTATAATGTTGGAGACACTCTACATGACTCTAGTTAGACCCTAAACTCGAATTAATTGAGCCAACTAAGTCAAATTAACTTAGTTAACTAATACAAGTTGTCATGAAATGTGGAATTACAATTTTATTCCCAATTTAATTCAGGGACAAAATTAAATCATGATATTTCTTGATGTTATTTTCAACATTTCTTGTTGCAATTTTCAACACTCCCTCTCAACAAGAAAGTGATTCACATCTATCCCAATCTATTGCCTTTGGAATGTTCTGCACACAACTCTTGTCACTGTTACTATTGCTACTGCAATATTTGCAACCAAAAAGCATCCAAACAAAATAAACTGAATCAACTGTGTCTCTAATTGTCTACTGGGAAAAACTGTGTTGCTGCTGACTTTGCTACTGAGCCTCCTACTCTGTTGTTTTGCACTTCTCAGTATCTAGCTGACACTGATCCTCCTGTTACTGAATACTGTGGACCCTCGTATCAAGTTAATGATCCATGAGACAAATACACCTTAATGGACCCTGCCAAATTTATGAAACTCTTGGGTCTATCGCTTTACATCGCCCCACCTCACACCTAGAGGTATGGCTGCATGTGCTCCCTCTTCCCACTTGGCTCGAACTCTCCTCCTACTGGAGGTCTTTGACTGATCCTCTTCATCATCATCCTCGTGGTCATCCCAATTGTCAATTGGCTGAGGCTTCCTCTTGAGAGCTAAATCATGCTCCCTCTCAACCACAACATCTCTAATCCCTGCCTTTCTCCTCAAGGCTATGCATGCCTCTTCCTCTAATGTGTAGAGGCTCTCAACCTTGACACCAAATTTCTTGAGTTGACATGAAGCAAGATGCTTGAGGTAGGCCTTCCCATCTCTGAAGACTACCTCATACCCATTGTCTTCAATCCTCAATTTCTTCATTAGTTCAAGTTTCTTGGCTTCATTGCTATTTTTGAATAGCTCATTGAGGGTCTTCCACATAACAAAGGGAGTCTTTTTTCCATGTAGATTCAAGACTATGTGGTCTCTCGCACTCTCCAATATGATCCTCTTGGTTCTTGCTACACTCTTCTTCCACATTGCTAGGTATTTAGCATCAGATGTTGGAGGCTTTGGGATATCATGATCTATGAATTCATTCAGCTGATTATCTTCCAACACTACGTCCATCCCGTCCTTCCAAGAAATGTAATTCGAGCTACCCTCAAGGGCATACTTGAGTCTCAATCCATAGAACGACATCCTACTAGCTCTGAAGAATGATTATGCAAATTCTATTTACCTATAAGGACAACTTCGAATTTTTCTCTTCTATCATGATTTCAACTATGATACCATGCATAAATTCCTTGTAGATTGAAATTTCTAATTGTAATTTACTAAAACAATAGACTTTAATGTACTCTACTCATCAACAGAAATAATAAACGATCGATGAAATCATGAAGCATATAAGAGAGAATTCAATCAACACATTACACAATGATTTCTTGGGGAAAGACACTGCTAAAAACCCCTGCTACATGTATATTGCATTAGTAAGAAAATATGAGAAGATTAGAATCCTTTGTTCAAGCCCGAACAACCTCTGCACTATCTCTATCTATCTCACTACTTCCCAGACATGCTCAAGCCAATACTTAGCCAATTTATTTCTTGCCCAAGTTCCTATTTCCTTGTGCTGTTCCTCAAGGAATTAACTCCTATTTAATTGGGAAATTCCTAAATTATGAATTGTACAATCCTCATAGGCCTTCCTCTGATTTCATGAACCATCAGTTCACTGTCGCTGAACTCCAATCACAATTGGGTATTTCTTTGATCTAACATGCATGAGTCAATTATGAGTGAATCTTTAGTTTATTGGTTGATCACTCCAGGCAACATCACACTGCACTTCAGGAAACACCCCACTGTACTTCAAGCAACACCACACTGCACTTCAGGCAACACCCCACTGTACTACAAACAACACACACTGCACTTCAGACAGGACCCCACTATACTTCAATTAACATCACACTCCACTGCAGGCAGCACCCCACTGGATTGCATGAAACACCCGACTGCTAGACCTCCCACTAATTACTCCATCAACTGGAACTAGTTTAGCTGACTTTAACTCAGTTAGACTGAATTAATTAATTAATTACAACTCAAAATAAACTCAACCAAACCTCCTATAATGTAGGAGACACTGTACATGAATCTAGATATACCCTCAACTCAAATTAACTAAGCCAACTAAGTCCAATTAACTTAGTTAACTAATTACAAGTTGTCATGAGATGCGGAATTACAATTTTATTCCCAATTTAATTCAAGGACAAAATTAATCAGGATCTTTCTTGATGTTATTTTCAACAAGGAGTAGTAAGACTCCATCATATAGCCACTGATGACCAGATCATCGACATTGTTACCAAGCCTTTGTCGAAAGGGAAGTTCTTAGATTTCATAGAGTAGACTAATGGATGTGACCCTTCCCAGAGAGGGTGGTCATGGATGATGAGCCTTGGTTGTGCGATATCTTTGTCATGTGTTGACAAGTGGATCCCCCCAAGCATCGATGAGCCTTGGATGTGTGAGATCCTTGTCATGTGTTGACAGGTGGATCCCCCCAAGCAGAGATGAGACTTGGTTGTGCGATATCCTTATCATATGTTGACAAGTGGATTCCCCCAAGCAGTGATAAGCCTTGCATGTGCGAGATCCTTGTCATGTGTTGACAAGTGGATCCCCCTAAGCAAAGATGTGACTTGGTTGTGCGAGATCCTTATCTTGTGTTGACAAGTGGATCCCCCTAAGCAGTGATGAGCCTTGGATGTGCGAGATCCTTGTCATGTGTTGACAAGTGGACCCCCCCCAAGCAGAGATGTGACTTGGTTGTGTGATACCCTTGACAAGTGGGTTATCCCCCTAAGCAGAGATGAGACTTAGTTGTGCGAGATCCTTGTCAAGTGGGTTATCCCCCCAAGTAAAGATGATACTTGGTTGTTCGAGGTCCTTGTCATATGTTGGCAAGCGGAAATCCCCCCATGTAAAGATGATACTTGGCTATGCGAGATCCTTGTCAAATGTTGGCAAGTGGCAATCACCCCAAGTGAATATGGTGATGGATAAATCTCCCCTATGATGATTCTTCATCATTAGAGTGAGACATTGTTGTTCCAGATGATACATAACAAAGATGAATAGAGATGAGCTGAGAAAGCAAAGATCTTTATTGTAGAAATAAATTACTCCCTATCTGAGAGGGAGTGTTGAAATTGGCAGCTCAGGGATGAATTTCTAAAAATAGAAAGTCTAAATAGAGAATTTCTAAAAATAGAAAGTTTAAAAACATCATTTCTAAAAGTAGAATGTATAAAATTAAGAAGTCTAAAGATAGTAAATCACCTTGCATCAATTGGTAATCAAGTATTGTTGATGGACAATCCCTTCTCTTCATCAATCAATCCTAATATTTCAATTTCGACTTAATCATCAATATTATCATCAATATTATTATTATTCTTATGATACTATTATATTATTATTAAAAATAAATTCAAGTCATTTAATCATGACTCTTAATAATGCTCTCTCACTCATTAAAGCACGCCATAAAATATTTTCTTACTCTCTCTTACATTCAATAAAAGCATGTTATAAAAGATTCCTCTTACATGCTCTTTAATGCATATGTTACACTCTCTTAGAGGCATGTGTACTTGATTAATGGCATTAGTTACATTCCTAAATAGGCATGAGTTACACTCGTCTTGGCATGCGAGTTACTCCTCCTTTATGGTATGAATTCGTTGCTCCTCCTATATATATGTGCCTCATTCTTTCTCTCCTCGCTATTTGTGCATTGTGAAAGAAGAATTCAAATTTGATAAAAAGTTGGAGAGAGTTGAAGAAGATTGTGAGAGAGACTTGGAGAGTAAGAGCAAAACTTGGTGAGCCAATGTTGATTCAATGATTCAATGTTTCAATGTTGATTTAGTTTAAGGGAAGGTTGATTAAGTGTTTGCATGCTACTACTACCAATGATCTTCATGCTACAACTTATTCAGATATTGGTGAACTGACTCATTCTCTCGATCTCTCATCATACTCTGTATCTTTGCTGAACATTTGATTTCTAATAGAAGAAGAATTTGGTTGGGTTTTCCCCTTGTGGGTTTTTCCTTGGTCATTGGACCTAAATTCTTTGTGTCTCATTGTATTCTTGTTTGTCTTCTATTTTGAATTTGATTTATGTTCTATCTACAATTGCTTATCTAATATTGCAGCATAAAGAAGTTTTGTAATAAGTGTTTGTTACAACATAAAACATCATAATTTCAACACCTGTTGTTGATTTCAGACCAAATTGAGATGTCTCCTAATGTACTTATGTTATGCGCGATGAGTCATTCTAGAAGGGGACGAAGAGTAGGATGAGAGCCCAAGGGCAGGATTCCCATAATACTATTGCAGCCTAGGCTGATTTGATTTCCATTCCCTGGTATCCAAGTTAATTTTTCTTTGATCATAGGGATTTTGACTTCCATGATTCCCTAAATTTCAGATTTATTCCTGTTGGGAAGGGGGTGGAGAATGCACAAATGTCTATCCTTAACGATGTATTTTCGATGAATACCCTGCTTCCTCCAATCATTATTTCTAGTTATGAGGCGCCACACCATCTTGACTCCCATGGCTATGTTCAGGAGGGTGGGATCCCTAATTCCAAGTCCATCTTTATTTTTAGGTAGACACAACATCTTCCAATTGATGAGATGTAATTTTGTTGTTGTTTTCTTTTCCACCTTTCCATAAAAAAGTTGGATTTCTTGAGCTATTTGTTTCTTAATTGACTTGGGAGCGAGAAAAGTTGAGAATTGATAAAGGGGGAGGGTTGTGAGAACAACCTTTACAAGGATGACTCTTCCTATTGGATTTAGCCACCGAGCTCCCCTTTTTTCAAATAAAATTTGAATTTTTCAATGATGCTATTCTGAGAAGAGATATATAGATATATATACGTAGCTAACCACCTGAGCCAGCTCGAAAGAGGACCATGTACAATCCCCCCAGTTTGGTTCTTCAAAAATCACCGAGTACGAACGCACATCTGGGCCGTCGGGTAGCTGCTCACCATTCCGAAGTATATATATACGGTTCCAGAAATGAAATTGCTATTCCCAATCCAGACAAGACACTTATTTGTTCACGAAACGCTTGTCATTCCATAGGATCTCCCATTCGTGAAAAAGGCCTTTTATTATCCGTAAATACCAATTCGTTATCCGATGATATAGTGGAACAAATGGCTACGAAAATCGATCGAAGCTGTATAAATGATTATCAATGGAGGATCGGGGGTTTTTTGACCAATTCTTCGAGTATGCATCTATTTCCGATTCCGAGAAAGATCCGTCTTTCACGTTCGAGGAATAGGAAGATCAATTTTTTCGGAGGATCCAAGATCGATACTCTTATGTTCTTCTAGTCATAAGGAAGGATGGCTCACCTGACTTAGGAAGGTGAGGAAAGCTATCCACAATTTGAGATCTCTTCTTCCCTGGGGGTGAAGGATAGGCACCCACCCTACTCCTTTATCTCTGCTATCTCAGAAGCATTAGAATTGTAGGCCCATTAGGTCCATCCAGAACAACTGCTAAACATCACCAGGAATTGGATTCTTTCCTTGGGATACTTTCTTATGGAAGGCAAGCAGCTCGAGGGAGGACTATTATAGCCTTTGTTTATATCCGGAAGTCAGCTTATGGACAGTGCCTTGACAGAGCATCCATCTACTTGAGCCCGGTTAAGTTCCAAGAGACCGCTTAAGTTTAGGCCCTTCGATTCGACTTTAGGACAGCCCACAGAATGAACGATGAGCTACCCAGGCAGCCGACAACACCTATACTTGGAGCTACCCGGTTTTACACTCATTTTACTTCAGGTACCCAACTAGATTAGTTTAGGTTGGGGACATATACTACTAATCTAGCTACTATGCTTGTTGCTTCCTCTGCTTCTGGATCTATTATATAAGATGCTGCCTATGATGCTACTGGTGCTGGAGGAGCCTCTACATGCATCCACTCTGACAAATTTGCTGGATTTGCCAGTCTTTGGCACTACAGGGGAAGCGGGGAGATGCACCAGATTCCTGATCAGCAGGGTGCATGGGAATTCGCTGTGGCTGGAGCGCGAGTACCCCATTCATGTCGACGACATCCACCAGCTGACAGGGCTATCAATGGAAGGTGAGGATGTCACCAAAGCGTTTCAAGGAGCCGGTAAGCACGGAAAGAATAAAGGTAAACCCACAATCTATAAGCGGTATGGCACAACTCGAGATGGGCACGACGTTCAACCCTCCTCATATACTGCACCTTGCCAGATTGATCATACTTAGCTTCGTGGTAAGTAACGTAACCGACTAGTGGCCTCCGTCTTCAGCCACAGTGTTCCAAGTTTCCCACCTCTCAATCGAGGACCCACCCCAAAAGACCCTCGCCGATGGCACAAAAGAGATCACGATTTTAGATATATTCGGGAGCTTTATGCACTAGTTATAACGGTACATCACCGCCTGCTTTACCCGATGCTCCAAATAAATGGAGGTGCGAAGCGCTTTCCTGAGGCCCCCCGTCGACCTAGTTAAACCAAAAGGCAAGGCCAGGTTCTTAGAGGAGAATTTTCCAGGCTTCATTAAACATGAGCTTTCGAATGCGGGTTCAAATCTTTAATACCAGGTGGAATAAATAGCGGGCGGGGCTTGTCTCACTATCCCCCCAAGTCATCAACGACACTATAATTACCAGCAGAGTTCCGAGATTATGGATCCGCCGATGATTGACCCAACTAGTTCCGACGGACCTGGGCGTGCGTTTTCTTCGGCTGATGAGAGGAGCTCTGGCTCTGATGATTCTGGTGTTGCAAGTGTTTACCTTATTCGCGATTGGTATACTTCTACGTGGGAGTGCTGTTCGCGCTGTGAAAAATACGGGGGGTTGAGCAAAGAAAGAAGGTCAGTAAGGAACTCCGCGCACATGAAGGGGGCAAGTAAGGGCCTACTACCAGCTCTATTACTTGAAGGAAGCAATACTACCACTTACTGCGAATCCCCTGATAGGCCAATGACCAAGGCGAGGGGGCTCTCTGTATCAGTTGAGCCTGCTTGCGCATCCTAATTGACTTATTGGGTGGGGGGCTCTCAGCTAGCTTTCTTTACCTGCCTCGTAGCGTACCTGCCTCTTTCAACTCTACTCTATACTGCCAGAGAAGCAAGCTTACCTCACCTATGGATTCCATATGGGGTCAAGCGGGCTTATGGTGGGATAATGGGGCCCATAGAAGGCTTATGGTGGGCTGTGATGCTCTACCCCGCGTCAATCTATTGCGCGCTGCCTACAGGAACAGGGAAGGATAGTTCCGGGCCTATCACAGCAGGAATGGGTCCAGCGCTACTTAGTGGCCGCTACTTAATGGATAGCCAAGGACGAAATGCAACGGTTTTCGTGCATCGCCCATAGGGCGGGTGTACCTGAGGTGCGGGAGCAGCCAGCGCATCCAAGGGCACACCCAAGGGGACAGCTGCGCAGCCAAGGTTTTGCAAGGGAGCAAGCCAAGGTGAAGGCACCCACTCACTTCTAAATCAAATAGAACGGGATTTGAGAAGAGGGAGACCCTAGAACTGGAACACCTCCCCATGATGGGATGGATGAAACTGGAGCGGTGGGCATTCCTGATGGTTGAGATGATGATGCACCTATTGAGGTAGGCACAGGATCTACCAGTTTCTGGGATGATATCACCATACACATGTTGGATGTGCTCGGTATCGACACTACAAGAGGAGGACCATAATATGTGCGAAGTAAAGTGGAGTCTTTGAAGACTCTAGGGCCTATTCCTGTAAGAGAGGAAATGGGTTGGCTTCCCTCAATAGTAGGCAAGACGTTGTTTGGATTGAGATGATACTTCGGGTAATAATAAGTCATCTGATCAACGGTTGTGATCTTCCCGTTATGTGGAAAAAGAATCATGCAGAAGACTGAGGAATCAACCGCCTGCATAGCATACATGTAACTACGTCCGAGGAGGATGTTGTAGTCCAATGGGGCATCTATGACCTCAACATCGACAAGAATGGTCTTACCGTTCGATGGGGACATTTTGATATAGTCCCTATGGTTGAGAGGGATGGCCATCATACGCTCGAAGGGTAATTGTAGATGGCACTAACTCAGGAGATCAAAGTGTTTTCCAAACATTGGCAGACATAACACATGTGGATGCTCCCTCATCAATGATGCACCGATGAACAATGACGTTCTTTATTGTGACCAGAATTTGGAATGCAACAGAAGGTGGAAGGTGAGGTGTTGTGTTATCGAACTTCCAATGTTGAACTGAAAGCGGATGTCAAGGGGTAGGCTGTCGAGGTTTGTTCATATGCGTGTTGAGGGAGTATGGCTGAGTGTCAGGTCCCGAGGAGTCATTTTATAAGGCGGTTTCCAAGGCTGAGTGTCAGGCTATTCCCAAGGCATAGGTGAAGTTCCCAAGGAGTAGGTCTGACGCACAGGTTCTAAAGGCTAGTCCCACCCAAGGCTGAATAAAAGGTCCAAAGAAGTTTCCAAGGCAGATGTTTCCAAGGCAGAGTGTCAGGATGTTCCCAAAGCGGAGGTATAAAGCATAGGTTTCAAAGTCTATTTCAACCCCACCAAAGGCAGTAGGGCATAGGTTCTCAAGTAAGAGTGTTAGTAGGGTCCCAAGGAGGTATGAGTATGGCAAGGTTCGTTCCTAGGGTAGGTGTAGTAAAGCAAGGTTGGTCGGAGGGTAAGGTTGGTTCGTTTCATCGGTGACCACCTTCACACGACTTGGCTTCGGTCCCCATTCCTTTGTCCGCTCCAATACGGCTAGCATAAGTGTAAGAAGAAACAAATCATAATTGGTGCAACTACCTCAAACACACGCTCGGCATGGTTTCTGGCTGCGAACTTCTTACTATGGTGAATGAACAAAAAGCGTGTATGTCAAGGGTAGGAGGCAAGGTAGGAAGGGTAGTAAGGTTCGGTCAGAAGGCAAGAGTCAGAAGGGAAGGGTCGGGAAAGGGAAGGCTAGGGTTATAAGGAAGGGGTTATAAGGAAAGGACCTTATTGAAAAATGCTGCTCCAGGGCTTAAGGCTACGGGTCTTCCAATGCTCCTGGGTGGGATCCTGAGCTTCTGGCAATTCTAACAAGGCGAGAACATGACCTTACGTTACTGGCTAGGGTCTAGGGTCTCTGGACAACTTCTTTTTCAGTCTGCCTGCTGCCTTCAAATCCGCCTCACCCAGGGGTAGAATCATTAAATGAAAAGCAGACCGATCTTGGAACGAAGAGTAAGGGAAAAAGTAGAAGTATTTCCGGGCCAGCCAGATTCCGATTGATTTATCAATTGAGAGATAAAAAAGATAGTGAAGGGCACTATCGTAGTTGAACAAATTCTGGAATAATCATAATAAATGAAATTACAACGACTTACTCCGTACGTACCTCGTACTACCGCTATTTGGCCCACCATAGCATAGATAGGAGAGGTAGAGGGTCGTGTGGTGCTTTACCTTATGGCTTAGATTTGATTTAACTGGCCTGCCGGGTATGCCTTGGGTAGATGGATTGGATTATTGTTAGGACATCAGAGAACAGAGTTGGGATAGGATTATGGGACCAGACTTATGACTGCCATTACACTTTACTTTAGGAAGCTTTGGAGGTACAACTAGAGATAAAGACCCGGGATTTGCATTAAACCACAACCTTCAACCTTGGCCTTTCTCCCTTCAGCCTAGGACATTTAGTGAGTTAGTACCAGTGCTGCCTCTGCATTCCACCAAGAACATCAGTACCGTAGGGATCGATCGTATTTTACCACCAACCTTTATACTGAAAACCCTTTATGCTGGAAACCTAGGAGCATGGAGTTACCACCCTAGAACCTGAAATACGATAGATACGTGGGCATTACCATCTTTACCTACTCTCTTTACCTACTATAGAACTAGACCTGGTACGGGAGCGGGAGCCTTGGACCTTTACTTAGGCTTTTAGGCACTCACTAGAGAAGAGAACCTGCATTTAGATTCTTTAAGCCAGGAAGCCGTAGCTGTATGGGGAACCCATATAAACCTTCTTTACTCTTTACCCACCTACCAGAACTATATAGACCTTATAGCCCTAGAACAGGAATCACCTTGTTAGGAAGGGATGGACATCCTTAGAAGCTGAAGCCGAGCACAAAACTTATAATGCACCCAAAAAGCTTAAAGCCGAAACCGAGCACGAAACGGAACCCGCACCTCCGCCCCTACCCTGCAGCTGAAAGCCGAGCACAAAAGAAGTGGAACCAGCCAAGTAAACTCAGCCCGCCTCAAAAGAAGAGGAAACGGAGCCCGCATCTTCCCTCGAAAGCCGAACACGCATCTGGATATGTGAGTGGAACCTGCCCCAGGATACACGGAAAATGCCTCCTAAAAAGCAGCAGGACACGCATCATTAGAGCAGCCAGCAGGATATGCCTTAAGAGAAGCAGATCAATTACACTGACTTACTGCCTTTATTTCTTCCCTTCAAAGAGTTATCTCAGGCACGAAGTGATTCAATAAAAGGCATTTTATTAATTCTTCTATTGCAAAATTACGTATATCATTAATTACCGGCACACTTAGCAAAGAAGTCTCCTTGTACTGCTGACTGAACAGCTGAATGTATGCCTACCTCTCTACAGGGCCAAGACCCTACAGGACAATACCCTACGGGACCAGATCCGACAGGCCGAACACAGAACCAGTAGTGAGCAGCAGCAATAGCAAAGGTAGATAGCACAATGGTTTCCTCCTGGCTGTATCGATCTGTGCACCAATGAGAATGTAATCCAATTGGCCTCTCTCTCCTTGTGTGTGCTTATGTGTGCTTCACTTCAATTAAAGGAGGTAGGCCAGGAATGAGTAGGAGCAGTAGCCAGCTTAACAAGACTAGAGATAGCTCCTCCTTGCAATACTATTTATAACCAACTAATCCTCCTTGACTCCACTAGATAGAACCTCCTCCAGCTAACTCGCTTCGGTTCTTTCATGTCTAATTTGAATAGGGAATATATTGCTAGTTTCATAGTTCATTTCATATCGAATAATCATACTGATCTTAGCGAAGAGTCATACTGGGTAATATAATCATACTAACTGATCATAGCGAATAAGAATGATCATACTTGTTCAAGATCATGGTGGTCCTGTTCTAGGTAAGGTAAGTCATAGCGATAATCCAACTTATCGAATCCGACTTCTCATCGTAACTCCACTTGAAGAATCTCCACTTCATATCATGCTCGTAATCATAGGGCTAACTTTGGGTAGTCGTCATAGGTAATAATCAGACTAGATATAATGGTCCCATTCTGTTGGGGTAAGACTAAGATGATGGTCCCATTGGTTTTGGGAACAAAGATACGTTGCATGGTGCTGCTCCACTATAGGAACAAACCCTGCTGCTGCTGATGAACAACCATACTCTAGCTGACGAACAAACCCTGCTGATGAACTTGGGGTGTAGTTTACATTAGAATCCTAATAGTGCAGTTCCAGTTGATAAGAGATACCTGGCTTGGTTTGTCTGGTCTTTTTCTAATGGGGTTTATTCGCCGGATGAAATGACCATTTTCGATGCCCACACAACTTTCCTGGCATAGAGAGCGGTGCGGTATTGACAAACAAATGCCAGGAAGGTGTTTTGGGGCACTATTGTTGGCTTTCAATGCGACTTCAAAGTGAAGTGACTCATCTGGTAGCGGTGGCTATATAGTCTAGTTTTTGTCTATCCCACTACTATGCTTTCAATTCCTTATGCCTGCCTTCCTTACCTGCCCGCCCCCTTACCTTATATGTATGCTTGGGGGTTTTTTTAGTTAAGTGGCTCGGCATTGACGCCTCGAACGATTCGACCAGAAGCTAATAGTGATTGGCGTTGAGCTAAAATAGCCGGCTGATCCTCCCGGAATAGGAAGTGAAAGGGCAAGAGCTAGCTGCTTTCTTATATCGTCGAATGAATACTTCTTTCTAACCGACGACCCTCAGCTCAGTAAGGGTATTCATAGGTTCCCTCGGCTTTTCTTTTGACGCCGTTCTGTGAGCAAGCATGCCCCGGTAGCCGGTAACACAAACGCATGCCAGCACCGCCGGTAGCATGGATCTTATATCTTCCTTCCTCGGTATTTGATCTCGCCTGATTCTTGGTTAGTCAGCTAACCAAGAATCAGGCGAATAGAGTTAAAGGCCTCCGGAGTTTTAGAGAGGGATTTTAAGACTGGATGCACTGTGTCCAATATCATTCGGGGTGGAATTGACTTCGTTTTGGCAATTGGATATGTGGATTTATCGAATCCCCCACCGCCTCAGTTGACTTAACTGCTTGAGTTGCCCGATCAATTCATCAATACGGGGAAGTGGGAAGAGGTGGCCTTGTGTTCCAGCCATCGCCAGGGTCTAACAGCAGAAGGGACAAATGATCGGGAATATTATTGAGGAGAGCGAGAAAGGCACAGAGGGGTCAAGATCTCTATAGACTTCCCAGGGAGGTGGGGCAGTGGTCGAGTGTTCCATCACTTGTCCCCCCTTGTATTCCTCTCTTGGGTGTTCGGTTCGGTTGCTTGTCTTTCTATCAATGCATCTACAGCCGTTCGGAGCAGAGGTTCACCCCCGCTTATTAGAGATGGTATCCACGATTCAAGGGTTGCCCAGGGAGGTCAAATCTGTAACGCTAATACTTATTTACAACCGGTCCTGAAACACCTGTAAAAGTCTGCTGGGAATGTCGAAGTATATTTTCTTATTTATGTATGAAGTCTCCTACTGGCTTGCTTGGCATCCTGCCTTGCCATCTCTCTTGGTCCTGCCGAGGGGAAGAGAAGAGATTGGGCGGTAGCAGGCTGGTCCGGGATGGGGACCGGAAATCGACGTGAAAGGGGGAAGCCAGAGACGATATTCATTAGTTGTGCCTACTGCCTCCCGGGGCTAGGCGTAGCAACGAACGAACGAATAGGGGTAAGAGGGCGGGGGCCGGGCAAAGAGAATTAAGTTCGTCTAATTACTTTACTTTATTTCTAGGCACTAAAATGCTAGGCTTCATACGTTCTACTACGCCCGGCTGCTGCTCCCACTACTGCTTCGGCAGCGTCAGAAGCTCGAACATCTGGAGCAAATAATGGATAGGAATAATATGTTTCGGACGTTCTAGATGGTGCCTCCACGTTCTGAGTGAGGGAATGCACGATCACCTTTGACTTGACTTGATCAACCGGAATCTAAATAATTGAAATTCCAATTGGTAACTTGCTTTTCGGGGGCTGCCTTCTGGGATTTAGCCAAGCTGGGCGACCGTCTACTCTCGTTTAGAGAGCGTCTTCTTGTCGTCCGAAACACCTATGACGAGATGTTCGAGCTCAATAAGATTCTATGCTGCCTTCGCGGATCAATTAAATGCTAAAGTGAGATGTCCCACCTTCCTTAGCTGCTTGCCAACAGAACTGCTTTTCTTGCTTAGAGCCCGATTCCCTCCTTGTCTGAGCGCTAGTTACGAGTTCTGGATCTCGAACAGAAAGATCGGTCTGAAAGGAAACAACAAATGAGAATTAAGACTCAGCTGGGCTTTAAAGAAAAATCTAACAGAGTCAAAAAGAAATCATTACCGCCCCGTTTCGAGCTTCTCTTGCTCGTGAGGTGCACTTTCCCTCTATAAGAGTATTCCGCTGATGTGACACCAAGGAAAGAAGGATCGGAGTCAGACCTATATATAAAGGCAAGCACAATAAGATCACCGAAAGCTAGATGCGACTGAGGGTCCCGCAGTGGCGAAGAAAGATAGATAGGATTTAGCACCGAGTTTAACAAGTGTGGAAAAAGCAGCCAACAAAATCAACTGGCTCTCGAACATACACTGAATCTTGACATCAGTAGCTAATCGAATTGACCGGAACAAAAGCTGTTGGTTCAAGATAAACCGCCTTTGCTGATGGTGGTGGATTTGCTCGCCTTGGCGGATATGCAACTGAAATTGGCGCTAGGTCAAATGCTGGATCAAATGAATCTGGGCCTAGATCTGCTAGGTATTTCTCTCGATCTATAACGGGCTCTGAATCTGGATCAATTGGGTTTGCTACCTTTGAGTTTGCCTATACCTATGCCTCTGTGCCCCTCTATCTCTGGACGATATGCTTAGGGGAAGCCGCTACTGGATATGGATCAACTGATTCTTCGACAGGTGTTTCAACAGGTGCTTCCATTGCTACCTATGCCGCTGCTGAAGAAACTCCTACTTAATCTTTCGCTTTTATATAAAACTGGTTTATTGGTCCATTAAGAAGTGTACTGCATTTTCTGGTATATACCTTTACCTCTAGATCTGGTGCTTGCTTCTTTGCCTTCACTGATGCTGGGTTTCAATCTATATCTCGAGATTGAACTGCGGGGTCCACTCGGTCAATAGGAACTGTTCCCGGCGCATTCACTGGTTATGAAGAAACTTGGTCAACATCTGGCTAATTCACTGGGTCAACAAGCTATTTTGCAGGGTCCAGATCGAGTTACATATCCAGATACATATCCAGTTGCATTCATTGGAGATCCGGATCGAACAGCATGAGATCGAGTCTCACCAGCAGCATCCAAGCCATGAATTCCATAAGGAATAGAATCTGGAAAGGATGTAAGGCGAGGTGATGGTTCCGCTGCTCTAGCTGCTACTGGTGCTTGCTTTCCTGTCGCCGGTGGCTGTGATGCTTAAACGGGTGCTTCTACCTAAAATGGTGCTTTGACTCGGTCAACTGTAGCATCTGTTAGTGGATTAGCTGCTTAAGCCTGTATCTGCTGCCTTTCCTGCCACTGCCTTTCCCTCTTATGTTGGTGGTGAATCAACGGGTTATTATGAATCTACTGAAGGATCAACTTGAATAGGGACTGGAACCAGGTAAACTCGAGCTCTAAATGGATATGCCTTGGATGCTAGTCGGGGTGGTGGGTCTTTCTCTTTATCTCGATATGCCCCTGCCGTTTTCTCTGCTCCCGGAACCGGGTAAACTAAGTCAACTACTTCTGGCACTTATGGATCCGCTACAGGGGACTCTGCCTATGTAGGTTCTGCATCCGTAGGTTCTAGCGCTACATTTGGATCTAAGACTAGGTAAACTGGGTATGGAACTAGAGGCTCTTCCTTCTCAGCGACTACCTTTGGCTTTACCCGTGCCTCTGCTGGATCATTGACTGGAACTGGTTAAACCACTAAGAGCTTTTCAACTGGGTGAAACTGATGCGGAACTGATGCCTCCACGGGCCTTGGAAGAGATCTGAAGGTCTACAAAGAAAATGACTCTTTATATAGAACAGATTCTGGGATGGATCCATCTTATTATGGCTATGGATTTGGATCTGCTGGGACAAAAACTACTACGGGGTCTGCTAACCTATGGCTATGCCCGTGCTGTTTGCTGGTAGAATGGTTGCTGCTGATTCTTTACTACCTCCGTGACTTAATTTGCCGCTGCCTATGCTACAGGTGTTGGTTTGTTCCGGTCAACTGCCCCTGGATATGGATATGGGACTCAATCTCGACCTGGAACTTATATAGGGGTATGGTTCTGCAACTGCGACCGGAGTATCTATAACTGGGCGAATAGAAGCTGGGACAATGGTGCACATGCCCCTGCTTATGGCTTAGCTTATGGCTCTGCTTCTACTGGTGCACCTGCCCTTGCTACTCGTACTGCTACTGCTGGCTTTGCTGCTGGTTCATATAGAATAGATGGGACAGTAAGGGATGCATGCACTGGTGGGGAAGCTGCTGGGTATAGACTTGGAAGAAGGGACGCCACTAGGCGAGATGCTGGCTCGTATGCTGGGACTGGAACTAGAAATGGAACCGGGCGAAGAGAAGCTACAGGGACTCTCGATCTCGAAATGGAGCTGGAAGGTATGCTGCTACCTCTGCTTCTCTTGCGACTGCCTTAGGTGCTTGACCCGGAGATAGTGGTGGGGAAGTGGGTCAATAACTCTAACTAGTGAGGATGCTGCTACTAATGGTACTGGCGGTGGATAAGCTGGAACTACTGAAGCTAGTGGGGGTGCTGCTAGTGTAGGTGCTGTCTGCTTCAATGGCTGGATCTTGATCTCGATCGGAATCTGCTATTGACAGCTTTGCAATGAGATCTGGATATGGAAGGTATGCGTAGTGCATCGAACGAGTGCCTGGCATTGAGAGGGAGCGGGGCAACCTTATAAGTACCGTTTTCCGTTCCCGAGTTTCAGCGTTCAGTCAATCTACAAAGAAGGAATTGGCTCTGAAGGAACCATACGTGCCTTTCGTCCGAAGGCCCTTCTTTTTTCTATGTGATGAAAAGATTTGCTTGGAGAAGCTAGTATGTACGGCCGATAGGACTTATAATCCGGGGGAGTAAGCTGCCGCATAGCCGAGACACTGGATACCTCGTGAGAGATGGGCGGTACACCGGACGGAAACAGATACTCAAAGATGGGCCAATGGATGGATGGGTCGATACTGAAGAGAGAAGGAAGGATCCATAGTTGGTTCAATTCGCCCGCATCCCGCCCGCCATTCTCACATTCGCGCATCCCCAATCCGCCCGCAGCCACGCCCCGTAGCCACGCAGCCACCCGCCTGTAAGTTCGTTCGTATTCAGTACGCCCAGTCCACCGTCACCACCTAGATACCCCAAGTAGCAGTTTCCGAGCCATGAGCAGATTCATCAGCAGGGATAGAAGCATCCAAGCCATCAGTGAGAATTTCAGTCCTAAATCCAGAGTCTGTTGGAGATCTCCTCATAGATCCGATGCTAGTTCTTTAGCAGGAGGTAGTAGTTTTCCATACACGAGCTTCTAAGTAATTCCCCACTATCCATTCCAGGAATCTGATCTCAATGTTGATTAATCACATATATGGGGGTACTCTGTAGTTCGCCTTGCTTCTTCCAACCCTCATGATGTCCCCCTTTCCGTTTGTGCAAAACGTCCACCTATACTTCCTTCGGAGTGACCGTTTCGACCGAACTCATCTCTGCTTTTGAGCTTGCAATGGGGCATGTAAGCAAAAGGGAGAGCCTATTTAAGAGCCAGCACCTCGTAAGCATATTTGCCTTTTTCCATACCCAGTTTCTTATTCAGTGGACCTAACAGTTTAAGTGCTAGTAGTGTCGGATCCAACTTCCCTTCGCTATGCTCTTTGAGGGGAAGAAAGAAAGGGCCCAGTTAGGTCCTGATAAACCCAATAAGGTCCTTAAATCAAGTCCTGACCAAGCCTGGCTTTCAATAGGTTATTGTCAAATGGGTCCTTCGACAATGCTGTTATTATATATGTAATTATGCCTTCCTCTCCTTATGTCAGGCGAGCCATCCTTCCTGCCTCGTTGCTCTCTGCCTTACCTCACTATCTATCCTGACCCCCTCTAAGCACCCTGCTGCCTTGCCTAAGCGGGAGAGCACCTATCCACAGAGTTGGCAAAGCGTTATTACGTACGTAGATATATATATATATATATATATATATATATATATATATGCATAACAGACCGACACCCACCCTTTATGGCATCAGCCTGCTAGAATAAGCTATCCTCCCACCCTGGGACTATTGCTTCCCACCCACCCGTTATATTTCCACCCACCCCTGCGGCGTAACATTAATGCCCCGGGGGGCAGCCCTACCCGCTATAATTCCTTATTCTAGCAGGCTAATTAATATGAATGAAATTAGAACTAAGGTTTTTAGATTCACTAGCAGCTCTATGGGTTTGTTCCCGCATCATATCTAGGGGGTTAGGCCAAGAACTCACTCTTTTTGGAATGAATACCTCACCATATGAATAGTGAGTCCCTCCGGGCCTCTATCTACCTATCCAAGTGGTCTATGATGGCAAGGGGCGGCTACTGAACACTTAAACCATCCGCTTGATATGATAAGTGAGCGGCTAAGTCGAGCAAGTAATGCCCATTATATACGTATTAGCAGCAACATTCAAGTATCGTCGTGGGTATAAACGAACAGAATAGGAATTGAAAGGGTTTCGAACCTCACTCGCATCCCAGTCCACCGCCCGAGTGTTAATAAGAGAAATTCGATACTTGGTTTTCAATGCTTGAATTTGGGAGAACGAGGGGACAAGATGACTTAATGCATTTTCGCCGCGTAGGGAGATAGAAGGGACAAAGTGCATTTTCGCCGACAACCTTTGACCATATGCTTTTAGCCTTAAGCCTTCCACGTCCAACCTTCCACCCCCACCCAGCCCACCATGCCCACCTCAGTAGGTATTCTTCAGACCTAATCCACCATGCACACCATGCCCACCATGCCAACACCCCAGGCAAGGGTTGAGCAATCCCCTAATAGCTACCCTAAGGCTAAGGGGTAATCAGCCAAATCAGTACACGTTCGTGGACGGTTCTACACCCTTTGGATCAACTATACCATAATTATCCACCATAGAGGCTCAGCGATAGCCAAAGGCTATTTTAGGCCATATTGAAATCCCATAAAACCCCATATAACCTGGTTCCTCATAAGGAGGCTCTAACCAAACCCCGTGAAATGCCCTATTGCCCCTTCTATACACGGGCTTGGGTCGGAATATTGACGGCTGCATTCAACTATTCCAGTCAACAGCTTTTAGGTCGGCCTTGCCCGATAGATAGTATAGAGCCTATCCATAGTGATGATGGGGCGGCTTGGCTGGCCCTGCACCACCAATATGCTAGCTACCTTAATCTAGATGAACCTAGAATAATAGCACAGTACGATCTCCCTGATATCACCAGGTTCTGGACACGGGGATGGATCCCCCCCCCCAACTAACTTCATTTCATTCATTTTTTTTTGTTGTTTCGATAATATTGTATGTATACGATCGCTTAGATGCATGGCGTTCGACATCGAGACCATCATATGCGATGCCGGTGGGATCCAATAGCTGGCCGGAAAATAGCCCCTGTACTAATGATCAAGAGTGCGGAACTGGGAAATAGTATGCTCATTTTCACGTAGTTTGAATTCGAAAGCAGAGAGATTCCGTTCGAATTCCTACATGGTATCACTTCGCTCAACCCCACCCACTAATATATGATATTAATTCATTCGGGTGAACTTGGTGAACCAAAAGAGGGCGAAGCACACACCACTGAACGAGGAAATAGAATATGGTCCCGAACCAGATTGCTTGTTTCTAACCCTGATCATGATGAGGTGAGGGTAATTTCAATACACCCGATCACCAATGGAAACCATATTGTATATGTTGCTCCCGGTAGATAGAATCTCGTGGAGATTCATAGGAAGTGAAGTGTTGTGATGAACCTGGTGCCACCACTAGAGGTCCGGCAGCTAGTTACTTATTTGAGAGCCCAATAAGTAAAATGAAAGCGAACTCTCGACTAAAAGGCCGCCATCGCTTTTTTAGTTACTTATTTGAGAGGGGCCACCCAATAAGTAAATTGAACTGGCAGGATGCGTAAGCATGCTCGACTGGCCGCCATCGGCTCGACTGATAAGGACCCTTTAGGGGGCTCGACTGATAAGGATGTGTAAGCAGGCTCGACTGTTAAGGAGAGGACCCTTTAGGGGGCTCGACTGATAAGGACCTTTAGGTGCTCGACCATAAGGGAGAGGAGAGGAGAGGAGAGGAACTTGAGAACTAAAAGGCCGCCATCGCTCGACTAACAGGAGAGGAACTTGAAGAACCACCGGGCCGCCATCGCTTTCCTGACTGTCGGGAGATTTTGATTGATAAGGTCACAGCAAGGGTAGGGTTAAAGTAAGCAAGCCTGGGTATGGTGAGGACTTTCTCCTTGCCTAGATCATGTTATTGGTCAGGGCAGGATAAGCGCTTTTCCACACACATATACATCCGCTTTTCCTTACTGTCTGTATATATTGATTGAAACTCTGCTAAAAAGCTGGTCAAATTTCACAAAGCCTCCTCCAGGCGGGGTGCACAACTAACAATAGTATTCAAAGTTTAAGCCCCGCTATCACAAATTCAGTAACTAATATTATGTATGCTCTATGAAATGTCTCCTTCCCCACTTCTGATCTCTTATTCGTCTCCTTACCTTATCCATACCGTTATTTCCTCCATTATTTTGTGGGAAGGGTTGGGTACAGGATAGGATCTTTTGATTTGTAAAGATAAAGCAAGAGAAAGGTGGGTAAAAGCCCTATATTGACTTATTTGGTGGGGAGGCTGGTCGATTGTTCAATGTCAAAAACCGTCTCCGTTGTGTTCTATCATCGCTTCCACTCTACCTATGACTCGTCTCCCATCATACGACGTTCTTGCTCTGGCTTCTAAAATCAGAAAATAGATGTGATTTCAGTCCCCATATGTGAGTTTACCTCACCTGAGTTTGCCTGACCCGAACTCGTCTCATCCGAGTCTGCCTCACCTTATCTCCATCCTTCCTCTATGCTTTATGCCCGTGCCTGACTGCCTTGCCTTCCACTTATGAAATACCCCCTCTGAGTAGTGACAGCCCGCCCACTGGCAAGACCAGCAAAAGACTACTAGCTTTGGCATCCTAGTGCGAGGAGAGAGATTTATGACTGATCATTATATATGTCATTTCATACATGACCAGAGAGATGCTCCTGAGAGAAGGTCCGGAGGGTCTTGCGCTTCCTAGTGCAAGGAGAGAGATTTATGACTGATCATTATATATGTCATTTCATACATGACCAGAGAGATGTGAGTGAGAGAAGGTCCGGATGGAAGAAGTTCACAATTCGATCTCTCAAAATAGCATAATGACATATATAATATATGCATGATCTGCTAAAGCGTAATTACCTATCTCATTCAGGCAGGGAGATCGTCATGAATTCGATCATGACGATCTCCCTGCCTGAATGAGATAGGTAATTACGCTTTAGCAGATCATGCATATATTATATATGTCATTATGCTATTTTGAGAGATCGAATTGTGAACTTCTTCCATCCGGACCTTATCTCACTCACATCTCTCTGGTCATGTATGAAATGACATATATAATGATCAGTCATAAATCTCTCTCCTTGTTCAAACCGCCGCAAAGGTAAAATGGCCAATCTATATAGGGTGCCCCCGGCAGGGTGAGGTAACGAACGCTCGACTGTTAAGGAGAGGGCTCGACTGTTAAGGACCTTTAGGTACTCAACCATAAGGGAGAGGAGAGGTAAAGATGTTCAAACCGCCGCCAAAGGATAAGTAGTTGAAGCAAGCCTTCAGACCCAAGCAAGAGCCTAGCCAGAACCCGAGAAGCAGACCCAGCAAGCATTCAATCAAGGTCCCGGAGGGGCTGACGCTTCTGAGGGCAAGGAATTTATTGCTTGCTTGACGTTAGGAAAGCAAGGCCCGGCAGGCCCGGTAGGGTGAGGGACGAACTCTCGACAGTAGGGGCCGCCATCGGCTCACGATTCATATGGTGAGGGTGAGCCTACAAGGGCAGGGGAAATGGCCATTGAGGATGGATTTGAGGTTAGAGCTATGGTACGGCTTTGGAGGTAAAAAGTGGCTTTCAGCGCTTTGGAAAAGGCCAATGAGGAGGGGAGGGAGTAAATCAAATAAGGATGGGACACAGGCCGAAGAAACACTGTGACTCCTGCTCAGATGAACGGGTCTTCCATTTACCTCTATGATTTAGATATGCTCACCTCTCTATTTTAGGCTATACGGTTGGTTACCCATACCACATAGGTAGGTATGATGGAAGGAAGGATCACACAGCCCCTCACCATATGAATAGTGAGTGACTTCGTCCCTTTACTTACAATATTTCTAGTTTGACAGCAGATACCGAGATATGATTTGATCAATTCTGAGATCACGTAATTACATATATAATAGCAACATTGTCTGCTAAAGCGTAATTACGTAGAATGAACGCATAATGACATATATAATTCATAACTTCACGTACAAAGACCCGACAGGGGGCTCGACTGATAAGGATGCGTAAGCAGGCTCGACTATTAAGGATGCGTAAGCAGGCTCGACTGTTAAGGAGAGGACTATTTGCGTATGATCCTCAAATGGGTGAATCATCGTATGTAACGCTTCCTCATTATGCAGGCGGATCTCTGTGCCGTTAGGCGATCCAGCCTGCCGCCAACCGATCATATCGGGAAGGCGCAGTCAAGTCCTCCGAGGAAGAGACACTCAGCATCCGTCAACCAGAATTTGCCTACTTCTGAAGTTTCAGTTGAAGTTTCTGATTTTTGGGAGAAATCCATGCGCATTTGGGGTGGCCTTTGAAGCTTAGTCTGAGAACCTTGTCTTTTGTTCTAAAGTTCTGCAAGTGGTCGACTTTCCCTCCCTCTCGTGGATTGAATTGATCATCGTCCTCTCCTTCGTCGAGAGTTCGACAAGCTCACCCTCCCGCATCGCTAATTTCAAGTTCTGCATCCTAGTCTTCGGTGGGATTTTTGGCCTCTGGAATAGCGCCCCTGTGGACACTTCTGAAACCTGAGTTCAGTTCTTTGACTTCTTCAGGGTGATCTGTTGCAAGGGAATGAGGGCCTGAGGGTTCTTCATTGAGTCCTAGTGTTGAACCGCAGGCTCACTCACTGAGCCTTCGGCTCAGTGAGTGAAAAGTACAATACGATTGAAGCCTTTCTCTCTACGGTAAATAACATGAAGATAAAATTAGTAAAAATATGAAAAAAACGAAGAACAATCAAGCTATGTTGCTAATACAAAATGGTAGTATTTTAAGCTACCCCCCAAAAAATGAAATATATCAAATAAAAATCACATTTTAAGTGAATATACATAATACTAACCATCAAATACTTCTAAAGAGAGTCAAACTAACATGAAGCGGAAACGCACCAAAATATACTAAGTAGGCACCCACTAATCCACAAATCATTTTCGATTATTCACCCTTATAAAGCGTAATAACTCCACTATATCTGAATAAACTTAACCACATACTATTCATGAATCTGACCCACCTCTACAGTAGCTATAATGAGGAAGCGGTACATACGAGGATTCACCCATTTGAGGATCATACGCTAATAGTTGATAAGGTGATGGAGGTTGGCCGAAGGTAGGCCGATGGTTCAAGGCTCAAGGGTCAAGGCTCAAGGATCAAGGGCTCAAGGGTCAAGGATGGGGCCCACCATCAAGGCTGGCCGATGGCTCAAGGTTGGCCGAAGGATCAAGGTTGGCCGGACCTCTCCTCTCCCTAATGGTCGAGCACCTAAAGGTCCTTATCAGTCGAGCTCCCTAAAGGGTCCTCTCCTCTCCCTTATGGTCGAGTACCTAAAGGTCCTTATCAGTCGAGCACCTAAAGGTGATGGCGGCCAGTCGAGCCTGCTTACGCATCCTCTCCCTCTTGGGTTTACTTATTGGCCCCCCCAAATAAGTAAAAAAAGAGTCGAGTACCTAAAGGTGATGGCGGCCTAAACAGTCGAGCCTGCTTACGCATCCTCTCCCTCTCCCTCTCCTTAAAAGTCGAGCCCCTGACGGACCTTATGGTCGAGTACCTAAAGGTCCTATGGTCGAGCACCTTACCGGGCCTTGGTTGGCAGGAAAAGAGAACTAGAATCCAACGGGTCTTTCCGGTCAGATTAGACCCTGAGAATCCGCTGCCTTCGCTCCTCACCGGGGATTGAGGTGGGTGAGCGCTTTCGCTCCTCACCCTTCTGCAGGCATTGAACCTGCTTCACACCGCTTTGATGGCGTGGTCGGCACCCATCAATCGATCAATCACGAAGGATGCGCAAGCAGGCTCGACCATAAGCCCCCCCCACCCAATAAGTAAATTGAACCTTGTCCTTGTACGTGAAGTTATGAATGAGATATGTCATTATGCGTTCATTCATTAGATATGTAATGAACCCAGACAATGCATATATTATATATGTAATTACGCTCTCGAATCCAATCACCGTACTTATCTGTTTGTTCCCCCACCCGCGGCACTTTGGTGAGGAATCGAACTCTCGACAAGGGGGCTGCCATCGCTCGACTGTTAAGGAGAGGAAAGAGCAAAGAATATTCCGCGGAAGAAATGATACCAACAAAGGAGCCTTGTTAATAAGCGCTACCGAAACAACCCGCCCTTCCTTCTGCTACTGCCCGCTATACTGCCCCCATATTTGGAACGAGCACCGGTTTCTTATCCCAGCCCGCAGCAGCCGCCCCCCACCCAATAAGTAAATACAGTAAAACCCCCAACCCCGACTTTAGCAATAGCTGCTGGAGAAAGAAGCGACTCACCCAGAGGGAAGAGAAAACTAGGCTCTTACGCAATTAGTAGGGAACAGAGGAGCAATCTACTCTTACCTTTAGGACCGACCAATAACAACCTATTTTCTTACACGGTGTCTAACTTAAAGAAAGAGTCAATTTCCACAAAGGCCCAGCCTATACTGCCACTTTATGTAAGCCCGGGCATCTAGAGAGAAGAGCCTTCCCCTACATGAGTGAGCAAGAATAATGAAGTCGGTGCTGCCCCATGCCAGCATTTGACCGACCCGCCTATTCATGCATCCGTAGAGAGTACAAAGTAACCTCTGTTCTTCTAGCTTGAGAGGTCCTTTCCCTATGGTCAATCTGTTTTACACCTTAGCACAAGCGCTAAGCGATAATAATACCTTGAACCAGTGAATGTATATGACCTGGAACAGTTGATCCCGAAGAGGTAATTAACCGAGTTTCCCTAAAAGCATCCGAGTCAGCAGAGGATGGCAGCAGCACCTCGACTACCAGAAATAGGGACAGCTGCGTAGCCACCAATGTTGTGGTGCTTCCGGGGCCCCTTCGATGCGGGCATTATATATCGATCTCGATCATCAACTGGATTTGAACCCAACTAGAACTGTCTCTTACTTTGCCTATGATGCCAATGCTTTCTTTGCCGCCTTCTATTTATGCCCCCTCCACTTCTGGTGCCTTCGCTCCCACGCCCACCCTACATTGATGAATCAATGTTACCATTGATAGGGTGATGCCTTCACTTAGTCAACTGTCTCCACTTCTGATTGATCTGTATATGGATCTGCGCCTGGAATTGGATAAGCTTCTGGGTCAAGCTTATCATCTCGGGCAACTGGAACTATATTTGTAACTTAGCGTCTTCGGACAACGAAGAAGAGAAGGTTCAGTGCTTCCCATCTTCTAACAACTTAATCACATACCCTTATTAGAAAACCTGGTCTGGTTCAGCGTATACTTCGTTCCTTGGGTGGAGCGGTAGAGCCATGCCACCTTTCATTATGGAATTTCCCCGATCTCGAGGCGTGCTATGGCTGGATAGGATGGAGGATGGGATCAAAGGCTGGTATCGAGCTGCTGGCCCTGGATCAACTGGTTGGGCAATCACACGCTGTGCTGATGATACTTCACTTCAGCTGCTCTTGATCCTTAAGCTAGCTGCTCTTACTTCTACAGGACAGGAGGTTCTTACTCACACGAAAGCAAGCAGGTCAGTATAAACAGCAGTTGACCCAGAAGCGCATAATAGGCAGCAAGCAGATAATAGATCTCATTCAAATGTTTCAACTCTCGAAAACTGATCTGTTGAAGGGGGAGGGGAGGTTTCAATCGCTACTGGTTCTTGATTTGAAAGCACTAAAAGATCTGATTAATGAGAAGGCAGAATAATAGTTGTTATCCCTGTTCTATCTTTCTTTTATTCCTGGAGTGGAGGAGCTCGAAGACGGGGAACCCACGCACGGAGATTACCAACCAACCGAGCCGGGAGAGGAGGGCGAACCACGCAGCACCCAATATAACATAGAAAATTCAAGGGTGGTATGAATGGGGAAATAACATATATAACCGCCCGAGATAAACCAACCGGTGAAGGTATAAAGAAGATCCCTTCGTTCCAGAAGGGGTAAGGTTCAGTAGTCACCAAGGGGTCTGTAAGCCTGAAACCTTGCTGCGGCATTGTAAGGGTATGACAATCCAAAGGATGACCAGCAGAAGTTTGTCATCGGCGGGAAGAGAGTGAGGTTGTAGGCGGCGTTATAACGACCTACATCTCTAAGGAGATTCGCTTTCATACAAGTGGGATGCCCTAATAATGTCTTAAAAAAGCTGAAGACTCTGAAGAGTAGGTTAAAGGTTTATAGTGATAGTGTCTACCCACTAAGATTACTGTCTGAAGCAGCATCTATATATCCCCTGATGAAGCCAGGAATGCTTTGTAGATATGGCACTCTTGCTATTAACCCTTTACCCTACTACCTTCCTTCTATTTTTAAGTGTTATCACTAAACCCCCCCCCCCATATTTTCCAACCCATATTTACTGACTTCCCAACTTACTAATGCACCAATCTTACTGCATTGAATGGATGGATTGATAGAAGGGCTTCACATAGAGCTGCACAGGGATACAACATTAACCAGCGTTACGGTTGTACTATTGCTAATGTTCGGGCCGGGATGAACCCCCGGATACTATTGATAAATTAAAACAACATCGCTAGGAAGGAAATGGGTGCCCACTTGCTTTATGTTAGTGCCTGTAACCACTGGTTCTACCAGACTTGATTTGTCCAGCTTCTTCGCAGGTTTTTCCGCAAAAAAAGCCATCGAAGCCACGTGAGGAGAAGCCATCAGAGAAGCCAGCTAAGCGAGAACAAGAAGAAAACACTAAAACAAGAAGAAAACGCTAAGCCGCCGCCAGCGAGAGAAGAAGGAAAGAGCGCCCCTGGAAGCCCATGAAGGTAGTTAGTGGACATGGAGCCCCAAGAATCCACGTAGTTAGTCAGCAATGTTTCCCTTACCTTAGAAGCGCCGGATGGGATGGGATTCAACCGGAAGGTCAATAACTTCATAATGATGGATTGATTGTAGTTCTCTTTCACGGGCAGCTAAAGCTAATAGCTCTCGGAGATCCGGATAGTTTCTAGTTGAATAAAGCTGGTATTGTTCAATGGGATGTTCGAAAGGAAGATGACCTTCTATAGGGGGTGTGGGAGGATACCTGGTTCAGCGCATGCAGAGCCTGACACTTTTAGTGGGTTCAGGGACACAGTCTTTTCAACGAAGATGGACCAGTGGACTTACTTCTGGATCCAGATGAAAGGACCAGTTACAAATCGGTAAAGGTATGAAGCGCTTCTAAGGAAGACTGATTGGGAATGGGTTACATACCCCTAGTGATTTTGGTGGGGATATAGAAAGGCAGGCAGCTCTGGGATTCTTGCATGAAGCTGGATGAACGGTTAGGGCACTTCTTGCTTGCTTGATTGAACCATGGCTGTCGCCCCTTGCTCCAGATATTGTTTGATGGCATGGATGCTCATATTACTTATTGCTGAATCGATCGGACAGACCAGGGTCAATCGCTTCAAATTAATTACACGTTTGGGTGGGAGTGAAGAACATATCCCTATTTATTTGCGTGGGGAAATTACAAGGCAGCTGCTGGCTGGCACCATGTTCAGCTGGACATATTGTTAAAGCACTTATTGCTTTACTAGGTTCAACATCGATCGGGAGACCAGTTTAGTGTATTAAGACGGAGATCCCTACCCTCCCTAATGTGTCAAGAATATAATAGGTAGCACAGGTCCGCAAGCATAGCTAGATCTAAGGTGGTATCTGGATCAGAAGGTATATCCTACCCCAACCCACCACTTGCTTATTATGGTCGAGCCTTAAAGCGCATCCCCAAATGGCCAAATTCTTAGGGTTATATTTAGCCTACGCAGGGCACTAACACGGAACCCGCTTGGGTGTGTAAAGTCGCCGTAAAATGCACGCAAATGCCCTCTCCTCTCGATGGCGGCGATGGCGGCGATGGCGGCCCTTATGGTCGAGCGATAAATCCCTCACCATATGAATAGTGAGTCCCTACCGGGCCTATGGTCGAGCGATAAATCGATGGCGGCGATGGCGACCCTTATGGTCGAGCGATAAATCCCTCTCCTGGATAGTCGAGTGTGCTTACGCACCCTCACCATATGAATAGTGAGTCCCTACTGGGCCTATGGTCGAGCGATAAATCGATGGCGGCGATGGCGGCCCTTATGGTCGAGCGATAAATCCCTCTCCTGGACAGTCGAGTGTGCTTACGCACCCTCACCATATGAATAGTGAGTCCCTACCGGGCCTATGGTTGAGCGATAAATCGATGGCGGCGATGGCGGCCCTTATGGTCGAGCACCTAAAGGTTCAATTTACTTATTGGGTGGCCCCTCTCAAATAAATCAAAAAAAGGGCGTGCTCCGCATCCTCTCCTCTCCTCTCCCTTATGGTCGAGCACCCTAAAGGGTCCTTATCAGTCGAGCCCCCTAAAGGGTCCTTAACAGTCGAGCCTGCTTACGCATCCTTATGGTCGAGCGATAAATCCCTCACCATATGAATAGTGAGTGACCCCTATGAAGAAGTAAGGGCCCTCTCCCTCTCCCTCTCCTCTCCTTATCAGTCGAGCCCCCTAAAGGGTCCTTAACAGTTGAGCACCTAAAGGTCCTCTCCTTAACAGTCGAGCCTGCTTATGCATCCTTATGGTCGAGCACCTAAAGGTCCTCTCCTTAACAGTCGAGCCTGCTTACGCATCCTTATGGTCGAGTGATAAATCCCTCACCATCGGAATGGTGAGCCCCTACCGGGCCTCTCCTTAACAGTCGAGCCCCTCCGGTCCTTAAGGTCGAGCAACTAAAGTTTCAATTTACTTATTGGGTGGGGGGGCTTAAGGTCAAGCCCCGTTTCCGGTCCTTATGGTCGAGCAACTAAAGTTCCTCTCCTCTCCTCTCCTCTCCCTCTTGGGTTTACTTATTGGGTGGGGGGCTTATGGTCGAGCACCTAAAGGTCCTCTCCTCTCCTCTCCCTTATGGTCGAGCACCCTAAAGGGTCCTTATCAGTCGAGCCCCCTAAAGGGTCCTTAACAGTCGAGCCTGCTTACGCATCCTTAACAGTCGAGCACCTAAAGGTCCTCTCCTTAACAGTCGAGCCTGCTTACGCATCCTTATGGTCGAGCACCTAAAGGTCCTCTCCTTAACAGTCGAGCCTGCTTACGCATCCTCTCCCTCTCCTCTCCTTATCAGTCGAGCCCCCTAAAGGGTCCTTAACAGTCGAGCACCTAAAGGTCCTTGGGGTCGAGTACCTAAAGGTCCTCTCCTTAACAGTCGAGCCTGCTTACGCATCCTCTCCCTTGGGGTCGAGTACCTAAAGGTCCTTATCAGTCGAGCCCCCTAAAGGGTCCTCTCCTTAACAGTCGAGCCTGCTTACGCATCCTCTCCCTCTCCTCTCCTTATCAGTCGAGCCCCCTAAAGGGTCCTTAACAGTCGAGCACCTAAAGGTCCTTGGGGTCGAGTACCTAAAGGTCCTCTCCTTAACAGTTGAGCCTGCTTACGCATCCTCTCCCTTGGGGTCGAGTACCTAAAGGTCCTTATCAGTCGAGCCCCGTTGCCGGTCCTTATCAGTCGAGCCTGCTTACGCATCCTTTCAGACGAGATTCCACTCTCGATGCATGCCTCTGGAAAACTACCGCAACATAGGCTGGCTAAAGAGAGATAGATCGAGTAAGTGAATCGGTCTACATTGAATTATATATGTCATTACGATCTGAATCTCTATTTTATGAAGCCGCAACTACCATATGCTCATATATAACTACCACCATTTCACCATCAATTAGGCGGTTTATAGGTACGATTCGCTCGAATCATCAATCATAATATCGTATACAAAGAGATATCTCATTCATGCATAAAGTGTTTATTTAACGTATTAACTCATACGATTTCGGTCATTAGCCAGGTATCTAAGCTGCGGGTGAATCTACTGCATCCGGGCCTCTAACACTGATGCCGGGTGATCAATTAGATCATTCACTGATTTCATATAAAAACCATAACTTATACTGCTTATCGAACTAGGAGATCAACACCTGGGACTTTGACTCGGTAAACGAGGTAAATCACAGGTGCTTCTACAGGAGGAAAGGATGCTCGCTCTGTTGCTTTCACTTAGCTGGAGATCAATTGGTTCTGGTTAAAAAGCAATTGCTTCAACGGATGCTTGCTCTTATGTGACTTATGGTTCGATTCCTCGGTGCCGTAGAGTTCAGTTATTACGGATGGAATTCTGTAAAACCTGAGCAGAGCTCCCTTAAGAGTCAGAGTAAGTCTTTCGGGTGACTATCTCTATCGAGTCAATTACTATATCGAGGAAAGGGTACAAGGAGCAATAGCGAAATGGATGGAGGGAAGGTAAGGCTGCGCCCATGGATGGAGGGAGGTCAGGCTTCGCCTTCCAACCCGTCAATAGGAGTGGGTGTGAGGTCAGGCTTCGCCTTCCAACCCGGTAAGTAAGGGTGTTAATATCCATCCTTACTCTCCCTTTGGTCGAGCAACGATATCTGTCTCTCCCGACTCTCCCTTTGGTTGGATTGTGTCTTAGGACCCATAGCCCAAAAGAGAGTAGCTTCTCGCTTCCTCACGAATGGATTGAAGGCCAAGTCCGACAAGTACGGCCGGGGCTTATGAGCAAACTGCCAAGTACGGTCGGGGATTATGCCTTACAAAATGCCTAAGACAAACCCCACTTCCACGTTGCCTGGCTTTCTTCCTTACACGTTACCTATCTGGCTTCCAGACTGTTACGCGTACCCTGGCTTTTATACTGTCTGCTTCCCTACTTACGTTCCCTCTACTTCCCTGGCTGGGGCTGTCTGGCTTTATCTCCCATTCCCCTGGCTTTGGCTCCCATTTCCCTCGGATGGCTATACCTTACGCCTGGCTGGCTTGCTTTACCTTCCCGAGTGAGGTAAGTTAGTGGCTTGTTCCTGACTGCGGACTGCTTACTTACACATTTATAGAACGTTGCCTTACACGTTGCCTGGCTCACCCTCTTCCATGTTCTTACTTCCAACCTATTCCAACCCTCTTACACCCTATTACTTCCACGTTACCCGGTTGGCCTCCTTACACGCTATCTTACACGTTACCTGGACGGCGGTATTTACCATCATACCCCGGAGAGCGGTCCTTCCCATTGTTACTCAGATGGCGGGATTTCACTGTCTTATCCGGCTGTCTTTCCCATTGTTTCCCGGATTGATCGATCGAGCGATGGATTTAGTTATGGATTTATTGATGGCGGGAAGGGAAATGCCGGGCGGGATCGAACAGTCTTGGCTGGATGGCGGTAGTGCCCAGTAGTCACCGGCTGTATTGACCATTGTTCCCCGGATGGATGGCGGTAGTGCCCAGTAGTCACCGGATTGATGCATGGATGGATCGATGGAGCGATGGAGCGATGGAGGTCCTTCCCATCGTTGTTACCCGGATGGCGGGATGCGATTGAACAGTCACCCGGCTGGCGGATCGATGCATGGATGGAGCAATGGCAATGAAAGGAATCTCAAAAGCCTATGAATGAACGAATTAGTGAATGAATCAGCGATGCTCTAATATCGTAAGTGAATGAATCAGCGATGGTGGTATAATCTCATATATAATGAATGACCAACGGATACGGCTAAAGTCGAGGGGTTGAACGTCAAGTGCCTTAGCGAACACGCCGCCCACAAGTGTTGTACGGCTAGTATGACTCTGGATGGGCAACGCCAGGTTTCATTAGTGAAATTCCCACTTTTAAGCCAGCCATTGAAGTTCCTGTCAGTCAGTTAGTCAGCCAGAAAGAAAGCTAGAAAGAAAGCCAGCCATCCAGCCAGGGCTAAAAGGTCTAGGTCGTATGGTAAGTAACTACTATCAGGTGTAGGCAGTCAATAGCTGAATCTCGGATCATGCTTCAGACCAATCATTCTTGCACTATTTGTGGTGTTTATGGGCTAATTGCTCTCTTCTCCCAGAATTGCTTCAGTTAAAGGAAGCAACTGACCAAGCTAGGGCCCGATAGGGTCAACCTGGTACCCAACCGGCTCCCCCACCTGTAAACCAACTAACTGTTTTAATAAACCCTTTTCCATCACAAGGCCTAGTGAGTACGTCCGAGAACCAATCTTCAGGCCAATCGTCCAATAATCATCCTCCTGGACATTCCAATCAAATTTGATGTTTGGACTCCACCAAAGTGAACCTTGTGACTCACAGTCGACAATATGGGCTAATAGCTGAGCTAATGCCAACTGATACCAACAACTCTCCACCCATTAGTAGTGGCCCCTTGAAGATACCGTGACCTAAGGTTGATCTACCCCCTAAGGTACCGAAGATCCCTTTACGTCATACCGCTCAGAATTCGCATGCAAGAGCCACTCATCAATACAGCATAGTAGATGATCTAGCTCAGTCCCCTACCGCTATGTCATCCTTAGAGGTCCTTCAAACCTGCCCATCACAGAGGAAGGCCTTACTATCTTCTTTGGGGTTTGTCGATCCTTCGGATGACAGAATGATTACCTTTTATATCGATAACACCCAAACTAGAATACTTTCAAAAATGAAGCACCTTCTTCCTAATGCCTCCTTATTTCTCATGGCTGAAATCAAGTCCAAGGTGGGGGAAATCCACTACCATGCGGGTATCAAAAGAACTAATCCCCCTGGCCCAAAGGAACTTTATTATAAACTGCATGGAGCCTTCCCTAAATTGAAAGAGGGACAACTCTACCAGATATCCAGATACCTGGAATGGACTCGGCATCGCAGCTGGATGGTGTACAAATACCCGCCATACCTAACCAGGGAAGGAGAGGGAGAGGGAAAAATTCCCCACAAAGGGTGGGATTGAGAGGGTAAAGCTCCACGGCGGGGCAGAAAGGCAGCGCCCTAATCTCATTGTCGACCAGGTTTTGACTCCGTTCACCGAATAAGCAATACCACTCTTATAAACGAGACCAGTCTCAGAAGCGATGTAAACCTTGCTTTCCTAACGTCAAGCAAGCCCCTACCGGTCCTTGCCCCCGGAGGGACAAGCGGCTTCGCTCCTTGTAAATCTTGATATCGAGTGTGTGTTCATTAATATGAGATCCTCGGCCAATAGGCTCTGGGTTTCAATAAAGAGAAAGCTGAACGGGTCTCGATCGGTTATCCTCAAAAGAATAATAATAAGTTGGGGGCAATTAGTCATCCACCCTCTCGATTAGCTATTCACTTATTGTGGTCCTATTCAAGGAACAATTAGGATTACTATCACTTACGAGCATGTGTACGCCAATTGCTCGCCCACTGCCTTTGGGTGATTGCATCGATCGGTTTACAACTTTCCCTCTAATGAAGGAGATTTCTCGCCTCACATCTTTTGGTAGGTTGGGATGCCCTGATGTCGGACTGAAATTCACGCTCTCTTTCATTCAGAGGGACTTCCGTTTCGTGTTATCCTACGGGATGGAAGGTTGGTTGGCATTTGATCTAAGTATATGTGGTACTTCTTGCCTATAGCCACTCTCCCCTCGATAGGTTGTACCCCGCTTACCTTGGGTAACTTGCTCACTTAAGAGATTGTTTCTATGTATCTAGCTATTCTACCGCCAGCCGAAAGACGGTCCCATAGCCATCATCTGGTAGGTTTCTCACTCGCCCTTTTCTATCGAACTGGTAACGCACAGTGGCCAGTCTCTTAGAAGAAGGGTTTGCGTCCCCCGTTGTGTCAATTGGACGGGAAATCTTTCCCAATCGGACCCTTTTCTTTGTCTAAAGGTGATTCTCATTGGCGTTGGATCCGCCAAGCTTCCGGCTTTCGCCGGCGGGCCAATAGAACTGGTAGGGGTCAATCAGGTCAGATACTCCACACTTTCGATTGGCGCTTCTCCGGTTGTGACGATTAATTACCTTGCCCCCGGAGGGACAAGCGGCTTCGCTCCTTACATAATTCAGTCGTTTATGACAGGTTTGATACTTATGTAAGTCAGTCATTGGTTGGACTGGTCTACGTTAGAAGGCTATCACTTACAAGCATATGAATCCAATTGCTTTATCCACTGCTCTTGGGCGATTTCATCGATCATGCCACTTTTACTAAGCTGGGGGAGGAGAGATATTTCACCCCTCACAGTCAGTCGGTTGGTTTGAGTACCCGATGTCGAACTTTTACTCACGCAACCTTCCATTCGGATAGGTTCTTTGGTTTTTGATATCAGGGCTTCTGATGTGGGAAGTTAGGCGCTGGCACATTATATATGTAATTATGCATTTTCTGCACGCCCGCATATATTTTAGTTGCCCAATACTTTGAATTATACTTTATCCCTTAGCCTTAATACTGGGTCTATTGGTTCAAGATCGTCCTTTGTTTTCGTATTATATATGCCGTTTTCCTTGCACTAGGAAGCGCAAGCACCTCCGGGACCTTTCATTCCAACGCCGATAATTTTTTCCCCACATTCCATAGTTCCTATCCTCACTTCCAAGCTTGTTACTTTGTATCTAGCTATTCTCCCGCCGAAGAACGGGCCCAGAGCCATTATCTGGGGGGATCTCACTCACTCCTCTCCCCATACAGCTGGGCGGGTACATCGATCAGCAGCGAGGAGGAAGGTTGTTTCACCCGTTGCACACCTACTAGATTTCTTTCTTGCCGCCTTCCCAGCAGCGGATGTGATTCGGCAAGGTCCCGGAGGGGCTTGCGCTTCCTAGTGCAAGGGAGATTTCAATTTCTATTACGGAGTTCAATTTTCAGGGACTGGATCTGTTTTCGCATCTTCTAAAGGGTACTTAGTGGGTCCACATGTGGTTTACTTTCTATATTTGGAGAGATATCATTGTTTACCTATACCTATGCTTTTTATATAGTGCGCCCTCCTCATGGAAGCTTCCTTACTCTTTCCTTGCTCCCCCCGATTATGGATGACATGGGGCGGCTGGATGAATGAATGGATGGTAGTCAAGTGGATTTCTCCCTATTCTATTCGTTCTTTAAGTCAAGTACGAAATGATACGCTTTAGCCAGCCTTGGCTTGGTTGGAATGTTGATGGTGAATCAGCTCCCACTCTTTGCCTTTCAATCAGGTATTAGGAGTTGCTTCTCTTCCACAAATCTCTATTTATCTTCACCTATCTGGCTATCCATTTGTATAAGAGATAACCCTTCAATAGCGGGGATCAGTCATTAGCGGCCTTTGCTAACCAACCCGATATAACTCATCTGGCGACACCCCAAAACTAATCATTGGGAAACCAATCTCCGGTCCGAGAACCAATCAGCCGGCTCAAGTCACGCCGGAAGCTTTGCTAAACTTCCTTGCCCTCAGAAGCGCAAGCCCCTCCGGGACCTTTGGTAGAGCATAAAAGGTCTTCTGCACTTCCCGTGCACCCAACCATTTTCGTCTCAGTCGGTGTGTGTTGAAGAACGTCGAAATGATTCTCCTCAACCGATGCCGACATGGGTGAATTCGCAGTACCCATACATGTAGAGGGCCAACCCATTGAGTATGAGAATGAAAGGTAGCTTGCCCGATCTATCCTTTTATTTACCGGGTGGATTTACCTACTGTTTCTTTCGAAAGGAAGGGCCAAAGCGGCTATAATTACATCTATCCAATCGGGTGGGAAGGATCAGGTTGAATGGAATCTATAGCTCATTCTCTCTTACCTAAGAGCGTGAGTGAGTGCGTCTACCCAGATAGAGAGATTGAACTGTAAGCGGTCAAAGTCAATCATATCTACAAACTCTTTGGGAAGGAAGGCCAGCATGCGAGGTAGGTACCGATTACTGCTACCGCTAGCCGATACACGGGATAACATCATCGCCGTAGATCTTTGCCGAGAGCCGCTAGTTGATGCTGTCGATCCACTCGATACAGGTGGTGGATATTTTTTCTTTCGTCTGTCTGTTCACCGATGTCTTCTTGTCTGTTTTGGAACCGATGCACGATGCTGACTTTTCTCCCTTAGCTACTGGATATGCTACTGGAAGGAATGCTGCTGCTGGAGGATCTGAAACAGGATATACTGGTACTGGATCAGAAACTGGATCTCGATCTCTATATACGGATATCTGGCTCGCTGGTGGGTTATGGGTATGGGTCTACAGCTACATAAATATGCAGAGACAGAGGTAGAGGTAGATGCATTTGATCCAGTCGATTTAGCTGCCGGTCAAGAGTCAGTCGATCCAGCTTATCCACCACCATCAGAACTTGCATCTTGCCCAGCATCCCTTCCCGTCATAGCTTCCCTTCTAGTTCCCATAATATCGTATGTAAGATACCCCGTGCCAGAACCTTTTTATTCACTTAGCAGTAGGAGATTGAGATCCAAATCCAGATTCTGTTGACCAAGCAGCGAGAGATGGTCAAAGCAACATCAAGGTATATAGAACAAAGTAAGCCATGCTCTCCGAGTCAAGGACTAGGAAAAAGGCAGGGGTTTCAGAAGCATATGAACCAGCCATACAAGGAGCTACTTCCAACAGCCAAACTATCACCTTCGCATGGGCATACCAGAATGAATTAAGCGGCTTTTGAGCGGGGTCCTGCCGAAATTCATAAGTAAACCTAACGAGCTATTTATTCAGACCTTCGCGTGGTTCCATATCTAGTTCCAAGTACATATTCACCTGCGATTGGTGCTCCTACCCTTGTCTTTACCTCGGCCTATGGCTCTATTGCTAGGTTATGTTTCAACTGAATCCAATGGGAGAAACTTGGTCAGATGCCTTTCCCGCTCCTGCTCCGGGCTTAGATGCTGCTTGGTAAAATGAATCAACGGGTGAAGGCGGAGAAACTTCAATTGGTTCTAGTGCTTGCTTTGTTGCTATAGTTGTCTCTATCTCTGCTGCTAGGTATCGATTTCGATCTCCAACCAGATCTGCTTCTTGAACCGGATCAACTGAAGCTTGGACTGGATATGACTCAAACAAGCTACCAAAAAAGAAGGGATGCCCCGGACTCGAGAACGGCTGCCTCTGGATCTTTATCTGACCGTTTGTGAATGATTGGCAATCGGCTGGTTGTCAATATGAGGTGGGCTATGTGTGGGGGTGTGCTATATGAGGTGGGAACACCGGTTGGCAGTGATGGGCTCTCCTCTCAGCGGGCTCAATGAGGTGGGCTACGTGGATAAAAAGGGAGGTAACCTCACTCTCAAAGTACCAATGGATAGAGTAATCTATCGACTAACCCAAAAGGGCTTTCTGAAGCCAAGTCAAAAGTTTGTATTGGGATTGGGAAAGAACCCCGTGGCCATTAGCTATCGATACAAAATGGTAGCCCTCGGGTTAATCCGTTATTATTTACCTTGCGACAAACTAGGGAAGAATCTGATATCCCTCCTCAAGAGGGATCTCTTTCATTCATTTTGTCAGGCTATTGGAATGCTAACGGGTATATTACCCAGGGACGTCCCCAAGCGCTTACAGGGCGCGGTTAGCATTTATAGCCACGACATACATGCGGGGATCGACCTTATTCGAAAAAATACCCCCTCCCCCTGTGTTCAATTAAGAAAGAAAGACATCTGCCAAAAGGAAAGGGTGGGGGAATTGGAAGAGGGGAAAGTCAACAGTATTCTATTCCGCCCATGTGCCTGCAAGAAATGCCAGGAGACAGGCGATAGGATTTTCCAGGTGAGAAAAATGAAGGACTATCTGAAGATTATGGGGGGGCTTATGGTCAAAACAAAAGGCCAGTATTTTGGTGGTGTATCCGCGTTACGGAAAGTGCTTTCGCAAAAACGACTTCCTTTATGCGCGACTCATTTTCAAATGATGGAAAAAGGTCCCGGAGGGGCTTGCGCTTCCTAGTGCAAGGAAAGCTTCGCTTTTCGAACCTTTCCGTAACAGCCACTTGTAAATCGTATAAACTCATGAAAAACGACCAGGAGTTTTTTGAGCTAAAAGAAAAGCCCAGAAAAAGCCGTCGTAAATGACTTCCCCCCCCTATCTGAGGTAATATGGAAATATGGTGTGAACAGACCCCAACGAGACGAGAGAAATTAGTGTTTCTAGATCAGAAATATGTGGCGACGATAGGCAAATGAAGCGGATCGACTATAATGAGGAGGACGACAGACCGAGGATCGGGCAGCAGGGCTCGCCCAGGGTTGAGGGGAAGAAATGCATAATTACATATATAATTAGATCTATTTGTATACGATATTACGGGGAGTCTAGGTAGGGGCTTACTCTGGCTCGCACAGAGCGAATCTGCCGGCTGTCCGGGTTTATAGATAGAGAGCCTCATGATGGTAAACTAACCATCACGTTAGGTTTGGAGAGATCAAGATGGCGGCCTTAGATTGAGAGCCTGCTTACGCATCCTCTCGATGGCGGCCCTCTCCTCTCCCTCTCCTTAACAGTCGAGTACCTAAAGGTCCTCTCCTTAACAGTCGAGCCTGCTTACGCATCCTTATGGTCGAGTACCTAAAGGTCCTATGGTCGAGCACCTAAAGGTCCTCTCCTTAACAGTCGAGCCTGCTTACGCATCCTTATAGTCGAGCGTTCGTTCCTCACCCTATTCGATCGAGAGAGCGTGAATGCATATATTATATATGTTATTATGCCATGAATGATAGATCGATTTCTTCCCCTCAATTCAAAAGGCTGGTCGATGAACCAAGGGGCTTGTTCTCGCTTGCTGGTTGAACCCGAGGATGCGCAAGCAGGCTCGACCATAAGGGAGAGGCTTGACGAAATCACTCGAAGCTGGTCGAAAACCTCCGCCAAGCTAAAATGGCCAATCTCGTAGGGAGAATGTCCAAAACCTCCGCCAAGGGAGCTGATCAAAAAGTAAGTCAAATGAACCCGCTTGCTTGACGTTAGGAGGGCAAGGGTGAGCCTGTCGAACTCTTTTTTAGTTACGAGAGACCCAATAAGTAAATTGAAAAGAGGAGGTGGGTGATTCTGGTTCCTATCTCGAATGACGTAATTACGTATATAATGAATGCCGACCAAGACAATGAGAACTAACTATAAGTGGGAAGATCGTGCCCGCTAGAGGGGTGCGAAACTTATTAACTCAAAGCTGAGGTAGGATGACGAAATATATAGACAAACCATCAATATTGTTACCAAAGTAGGGGCTCATACAGGTGAAGACATAGGTTACCCCTATCAACCAAGGGTTCGAAAGGCTGAGACCCGAGCTTCACCATTTCACCCTGCGCAACAGAAGGACCCGGAGGGGCTTGCGCTTCCTAGTGCAAGGAGTTCTACAGAGAAGTTGCTGAGACATTTCGAGATATGTCTGCACCCCCGATGCCTCCAGCTGCAGAAGATGCTCCATGGTGGGATTCTAACACTATACAGTGGCCCTAGGGGTCATGGAAACCACCAGTAGGAATACTTTTCAGGTCAATCTCAGAAGGTTATTGATGTATGGTTCCATTTACGACATTTTGGAAGATGCTAAGCTTACAGGGAAGCTACGAAACACCCTCAAAATGGTAATCGGGGGTGGAAGTGAGTCAGATGGGCGTATGACCACTAACCTTTCAGAATGACACTCCCACAGGGTCAAGAAGAGGGAGCGGAGGACTGGAAGGGAGTTTAGGCTCAATGCTTTGGTGGAAGGGCATGAGATTAAGGATGTGATGCTCGATCTGGGATCTGACATCAACATCCTCCCCAAGAAGTGGGGATCATATTCAAGCTAATTGGAATCCCCAAATATTTAACATTGTTCCAAACATCCCTGCCAGAAATGTCGAGGGTGGAAAATTCTTCCTTGCAATCAAGTGTTAATATTATATTTGTATAATTGACTCTTGCCCTCATTAATTTTCCTTGAGACTGTCATGAATTCATCTAGGAGATATTTGAATCTTCTGGCTATTATGTAAGACACTCCCCCTAATAATATTGTGTCAACAAATTGAGAGTGGTTGATGCTTAGAATGCCTTACATGAAGTGAATTCGAGGGAGATTGTTGAGGACATATTCATGCTCAAGTATTCTACTAAATGATTTCACTGTTAAAATAAACAAAAAGGGTGAGAGGGGGCAACCCTGTGTCAATCCATGAGAGGATCGAAAAAAACCCTTTGAGGATTCGTTAACCATTGGTGCTATCCAAGGAGAAGAGATAAGAAAATCCCATTTTGTTTAAGAATAATAAGAGGAAAGAATGTTTGACTATATCGAAAGCATTGGTCATGTTGAGCTTAATTGCCATCCCCTTGTCTCTAGATTTGCTAGAGTGTATTTCTTCTTGGACAAGAACGATATTATCCATAATATGTTTTTGTCTTATAAAGCCTCCTTAGTTTTCATAAATGAGCTTAGGAAGAAGAAGAAAAGACAAATAAGTGATACAAAAGGAAATCACTACTTACCAAGAAACGATCCAACCTAGCAGTAATGTAGCCTGGTCCCAAATGTTTGTTGCTCTATGTAAACTTTTATGTAGAGGGTTTGACATCAAATAGGTCTAGTTTAGCTATTAATCCTCCATTTTTTCTTGGAATTAATCATGAACTAAAGATACTCCCTTTTTCTCCCATTGATGAATGGTTACAATGAAGTCCCCACCAAAGATGAGATTTGTGTTCTGAATGGAATCATTTTTGCCAAGAATGGATTGCCAACACTCCATTTTAGCTTAGTAATTATTTGGCATGTCAATGTTGAAAATATTGCAAGTTTTTCCCATGGGTAGATGTTTTTAATTTGGTATTGATCCAATGAGGATTTTTTTCCTCATAGAGAAGATGAAATATGGTAGACGACCATAATAAGCTCACCCCACCCGAAGCCTCCCTTGATCCTGACGCTACCACATTAGTATTTTTCCAAAATTTTCGACATTTGATAAGAGCTTCCTTCTCTCCCAATTTAGTCTCCTGGAGAAGTAGAATGTGAGGATTATGAAGCCTTATTAGATTTTTTACTTGTTCTGTTTTATCATTACCCATCCCTCTGCAATTCCAAGAGATTGTATTCAATATTTATTTTTTATTTTAGAGCCTCCCCCAGGGAGGGATCTGTTATGGAATTCTTCTTTTGATTTTTGGACATCTTAAAGGTTGGGTTGTTTATAAGTTTTTGTGTCCCCTTTTCTATCTCCTTTTCTACTTGTTCTTGGCAATATTCTTGCTCAATTTTCTTCTTTTTTCCTTTTTGATTTTGTTTTGACTACTTCTCTTTCAATTTCAAATTCCGATTTGTCTTCTGTAGAGGTGATATTTTCGATAAATTAATTCCTTTTCTTAAAGGATTCATACTCATCTTCCTCTTCAGATGCCAATGGTTCTGTGACAACTGGAGGGGTTGATGCATCTTCTAGATCATGGATTTCCACATTTCTTTTTGATGGTTTGGCTGGGGGAGATGTTTGAGTGTGATCTTTTTCTAAGTGTGATTTGGGTCTTCATCATCCTGCACTTTTTCCAGGGTCACAAAGGGATTCTGAAAATTCATAAATTTAGTTTTACCTCACTCCAATGGTGGAGGGTCGACTGTTTGCCTACTCTGGGTAGTATGAGGACTACGAGTTTCCGTTCCTCCTTGAGTAATAGCCCATCTAGGAGAACCTCATTTTTTCCTTTGAATATGCCATTAGCCTTCATCAACTTGGGAAAACAAAATTTCTTCTCTCTTAGGGAAACCTCTCGAAAAGTGCCCATATGGATGGAAATATTGACATTTAAAGTGGAGATGATTTTAATCCATAGGTTGCAGGATTAACCACCCATCCAAAGTGAGTTGGATTTCATATGGAAGAATTTTTTCCAAATCCAATTCCACACATATTTTGGCACAAACGTACATGAAGTATTTGACATCATCTTTGTCAATGTATTTACCCAAAGAGTTTCCTATATTCCTCAGGGTTTCCTCATCTTATCAATGAAGTGGGAGGTGAGGTAGTTTAACCCAGACAGGGACAACAGAAGGAACATCATTTTCTGGATTGAAGTTGAGGTTCCATCTATCTATATACAATCCCTGAGCTCCCATGAAGTATGTCCCATTTCTAAAGATGAGATCCTGTCTTCCTTGAGCTCAAAGATAAAAGTGTAGAAACCTTTGCACTTTCTATTTTCCCTTTCACCAGAGGGGTCTAGTTTCTTTGATCCCATTACTTGAGGCTTTTGGGAGATGGACATATACCCATAAATTGGCCTATCGGGCCTCTTTCATGTAGAGCAATGGCTATGGATCTAGATTTAACTGGGTTTACCTTAAACTTGGGGGCACTCCTACTTCTTCACAAACCGATCGAACTTAGCTTTGTATCAGTTTGTTGAAGGCAACAAATTTAGGGGAGGGGGCGCACAATGGAGAACGAGTTGGAAGAGGGGGAGGGGATGAGAGGTTGAGCCCCCCACAACTATAGCTGACATGAAAACTCTAGTGCAACATCTACCATGATCTTTTTAGCACAAATCCAGACCCAAATCAGATTTAGTTTTTTGTTCCCCCTTCTTCACTTAGCTACCTCCCGCTCGACATTGCAAATCAAAATTTTACTAGTGGATCATTGGTTGAATGCATCTGCTATTCATTGTGTGGTCAACCCTAACTCATTCTGGTTTGTTGAGGAATCATATTGTTGTTGCAGATCCTTTATATTATTCGTGCATTACATAGATGTATACCTATTGTTAGATAAATGGGTGAATGCACACTGCGGTTTTATAATCCTTTTTGGTTTATTGAAAACCCTAGTAAAAAATAAAACCCTAAGTGAAAAAATCCCTCTGGGATATTACAGTGGTATTAGAGTTGGCTCTCTTACTATCTTAGAGGGTTATGTGAAAATGTGGTAGCATGCATTAGTGTCCCCCTTGGGGAAGGAGAACACTGAATTTTTGCAAAAAATTGAAGATCATGTCAAGGGCAATATAGAAAGGGGAGAACAAATTGAAGCATGGATAAAGGCACACCCAAATGATTGGTCATGGCTATAAAAAAAATCAAATGAGTGCCTGCAGAAATCTAGCAAGAGAGGAAGATGTTAAGAATAAAAAGAGCATGTACAATTTGGGTACTAAAAGATGCAAAGAATAAAAGGAGCTTGTACAATTTGGGTATTGTAGATGAGTCAGACAAGGAGAATCTTAAAAATTCAAATGCCTCATATATGCCCAAATTATATTCCAAAGCTGTTTTGGAAGAAGATTCGATAGTGATGGATTTGTTAAATCAATTTAATAATTCATTGTACCTTGTCAATAAAGATGAAAGAGTCCTCATACATCAACAATTTCCTCTTCTAAATTCAACAACTACTAGTAATTGTGGGAACGACCATCAATATGATGACTTTGAAGAAGAAGGGGAAAAAGCGGATGCATAATCGACAATTGGTTAGTTTTCAACAGTTTATGAGGAAGAGGAAGAAGATACCAGAAAAGGAGATGGAATACATGAGGATACTCTAGGAAAAGGGATTATTTTCAACGATAGAAATCATATCCAATCAGATTTTGTTGAAGCAAGGATTGTCAATGGTTGTAGTGAAAAAAACAAAACTGTTGCAGGGATTTTTGAATGTAATTCACAAGGATAACTTTTCTTAAAGGATTGCAACAATCCTACACTTGAGAAACAAGTCACTGAGGGAAAAAAATGATAATTTGGCAGGTGATCTGGCTAAAACTATAACAAGTTCTAATACAAACATATCTCATGGTAGTGTGGGTAAGAAATTTGGTATGTAAAGTACTGTTGAGATAACATGACCTTGGAAGAACAAGGAAATTGATGCGAATGGTGTTTTCCATGGAGACATTGCTGCCACTATGGATTCTAGGGAAACTAGAAATCCAACGTTTCTTAACAGGTACTCTGTCATGAGTGGATCTGATCCAGGTCAGGGTGTGACAAAGGACCCTTCCAAGCCCTTTTACTTCCGTGATGTGTTAGATTGCATTTTTAAAAGAACATAAATGAATACATCTGCATGCTGTAAAGAAGACGAACATGACATTCATCAACACATGAAAACATAAGCTGTTGATAACAGAGTTCGTCCAGGAAGGAATAGGTCTCTAGGCCCCGATGTCAAGATGGTGTAGGCCGCTGCATTAAGTGCTGTCAATAGTGATGATGTACATAAGAGGTGAGGTCACTATCATAAAAGGAAAATTCCCTTCCGCAGGAGTGGCTCCAAGAGAAAAGGACTCCTATCAGTATGACACAAACTCATGCATAATGATAACGAACATCCTGTCAACATGGCATAAAAGGGATTTCAATGCAATCATACATGGTGACACATGAGTATCCCATCAACATAACGACAAAGGGGTCTCAAACGAAAAATGACGAATCATGACAACAAGTACATCCCACAAATGATTATGCGTCACATCAAGCAGGAATCATGAAACAAGTAAGAAACAAGATCCCACATCAAACATCAAACAGGGATCTGTGCAATACAATGCTTAGCAAAAGAAGTACATGAACACAATGCATATACCTCACATCCTGGGGCCATCTGAAGCAAATGATGTCAAACTGATGAAGCTGGTCGTACCATCAATCTTGCGGCGTCGAATCCCATGGAAATGCCTGCTCGCTCATGAATGCTGACACCTGCACTCCACTTTGAAAAGTGGCCAAAAAATGAAATGAGAAAATGGAAAATCTGAATGCACCATTAGATTTGTGGTGTCGAATAGTGCAAAATCGACTGCCAAATTTATGAATTCTAAGAAAGTGGAAATCTGGGGATCAAGGAATCTTTTAGATTCCCCCTAGATTCCTTAAAGATTCCCTTCTCCAGGGCCTCTGCAAATCTGCTGCTCAGATCAGGAAACTGATTGTGCCATCGGGTTCTTGTCACTGAGAAGTAAAATCGACATAAAATTTGTCCAATTTGGGCAATGCAAAAATTTCACCCTCTTGAGAATTTTGCCCAATCATGGTTCGCCTGTGTTTTTCTTAGGTTCATGGTTCCACCTGCAATAAATTAATTAAAAAAAACTCTGCCTTAGTTTTCATGCGCGCTCCTGGTTCCTCCATGCTTGGCGCACTGGGCAAAGGCTGGGTTTATATGAAATTCTGGGCGGAGTTACCAAGGAATTTGTTGTAGGTGGATTGGTATGAAGTCCGCATAGTAAGGAGGAGTTCGGGTGGTCAAACCCCGACCCCTCCATTTTAGTATGCCATCTGTTTTGAAAAAACTGTAAACATTTTGTTTTGGGGGGTTGGGTTCACATTGGCTAGCCCACCCCCATAACCTCCATAGCACATGTTTAAAAATGGGGCGTGGTAAATTTATGTGGTTGCGCATTTTTATTTCTTGGCGCGTTTTTTTGGTGGTACGATGGTTCATGGGTTGTACATGGGGTCGCTGCATTGTGGTGGGCTAGCCCACGTGGATGGCGCAGGCTCAATACCTGCCAACCTCCTCATTTAAACTATGGAACGGTTGGAGGTGTTGGGGTGTGGGTCGGGTCCACCGGAGGTGGACTGCCCACCCCGTTGGAACATTATGTTTTAATATATGCGGTGGAGGTTTGGAGGCTTCGATGGGGTGATGGCCGCCGACCCCAATTTTAATATAAAATTTTAGACTATGGTTGCGGTTGGGCTGGCAGGGGTCATGGCCCGTCAGCGATTTTAATAAAATTTTTGTTATGTAATATATTTTGGGGGTGGCAGGGGTGGTGGCTCGCCACCTCATATATATATATATATTTTATATTTTATTTTTTATTACAATAGGGGTGTTCACAAATCTTTAGAAAATAAGGGATATTGGGAAAACTAACGAGGCCATAATTTCGACTGCTTTCGGGAGCTAGGTTTCATGCCTAGGGATCAGTCAAATTGTAGGACACTTAAACGTGGCCCACAACCCAACTTTGACTGGCTCATTCTCCCTCATACGAGCTTGGATTGACGAACCATTCACACCGCTGTGATCAGGACGACGAGATGTACGCTCTGGTCCTGGTTTGAAAACATTCTGATCACTTTGATTTTTGAGCTTCCATAAGCCCTCTCTGTCCTGTGTGTGTCCCTGGAGCCCCTTGGATTAATCCTCCCCACTAAGGAGCTTTTGGTCCTCCAAAAACATGAAAAATAATCTGCAATTTTTTTTGTACCTAGTCTGCATCACAAGCGTCATGAAAGTCTCGCTTACATCCCCTTCACCTTTTTTCTTCGGAGCCTTAAGCGACGAGCCGACACCTGCAACCTTTGCAACCTATAGTACCATTATGCAAATTACATGCTTGACTTTCATGACCTACTAATGACCCAAGAATCCCATGCTTGCCACAAGTTTATAACACATACTTGGTGGTCAAGTTTACATCGAAATGGACACAATACCCCAGCTACGAAAACAAGGCCAACATATCATTGTTGCTCCAACAAGTGATGGAAAACAAATGATCACTGCAGCACCTGATTTACAAAGATAAGGCCGAACACTATTTTTTCTTTGACAAGTGATGGAAACAAAACATTACTTTCAAAGTTTAAAATGCAACTCAAAATAAGACCAGACATCATTGTTGCTAAACAAGTGATGGAAAACACATCATCACGTTTACATTTTAAAATGAAACACATGATTTACAAAAGCACGACCATGACACGCTAACATATCTAGAAACCATTTTTCACTTATTGCTGTGAATGGGTCATCCCCCTGTGGTGGTTTTGCTTGTCGAACAATTGTTTCACCTGGTTCATGCACCGACACTTTGTCTTAAAGGCGCTGTTGTGGATGGAGCCTCCAACAAGTGGCTCTTTGATGGCTATTTCTATTGCAATGATTGCAATAGATCTTCTTCCTCCAGTTCTGCTTTACCTGCTGTTGAGAGGGTTTTTCACGCCTCATCCTTTTGTGTGCTTCCATTCTTTTCCAACTTTTAGAAAATGTATGGTTATGTAATCCACAAAAGGTACATGTCTTTCGATGCCTTGATTTATGCCCATCATTAACAACATGATTATAATTGAAATGAACATTCAAATTTCGAGAGTGGTTATACCTTTCCTTGCCGTCTTTGATGTCATTATGACGATGAGAGTTTGCCTCAAATCTTTCCTTGCAATGTGCACTGTCATGGAATGATGGGGATGTGTTCCCATCATTCCTTTCCTCAACGATTTCGATAATGTCTCAGAAGAATATGGCACCTTCGAGCATTCTCCCTCAGTGTATCTCAAGCCTACAAATTTAGGTCTCTACACAGCCTCCAATGGTTGAGTTATGCCTTGGTTATTAACACGAAGTTCTTTTTCCTCCTTGCACCTCATCCTGGTAAGGAGCCTCATGTTTTTCTTTGTAATTATGATCTCCAAATCTCCAACATAAATCATACTATGTGAAGACGAAATCGAAAGGAAATCAACATCTTTTACCTCCTCTGTCGATTTGGAAAGAACTGATGAGGGCCTCTCATCATCTATTGTTGGTGGCTTGCTAGCTGTGTCGGTGCATTCCCCAACTTCCTTTCTGACATACCCAAGTCCTGTCTGACGGGGTAATTCTTCTACTTTGATGGGGTTGACAATGCCTTGGCCAATAACGCCCAAGCCTTTTCCTTCATACCCCATTTTCTTCAACAATTTGGAGCCAATTCCTGTGATATGATTTTAAAAAACAACAAAATCATCATCAAGAAACATACATGAAGATGGAGAACTACTTTTTACCTCACGTGGGTCACGCTGCAACTTTTCTAAGGCCTCGTCCTTTTCTTGTAGCTGTCGTAACAGACTATGTTTCTCCTCTTTATCTTCTTGTAAAAGCATCTTCAATTTAACATTATCTGTTTGAAGACTTTGGTTATTGTGCTTTAGTTCTTCCAAGGCCTCTTCCGTGGCTTGCAATTGAAGCTGAAATCACTCCTTTTCCTCTGTCTCTTTCTGTAGAGTTTCATACATTATTTCCACTCTTTTGGAAATTTTGAGCATGGTCTCGTACATCGTTTTTTCATCCACTGTCACTGCACGTTCCATTGTTCACGCTTGCAATTCACATCCATGCAAAGACCGCTCTAATACCTCTTGATCCAGGTCCGGTTGTGACAAAGGACCCTTCCAAGACCTTTTACTTCCGTGATGTGTTAAATTGCATTTTTAAAAGAACATAAATGAATACATCTGCACGATGTAAAGAAGAGGAACATGACATTCATAAACACATGAAAACATAAGCCGTTGATAACGGAGTTCGTCTAGGAGGGATTACGTCTCCAAGCCCTGATGTCAAGATGGTGTAGGCCACTGCATTAAGTGCTGTCAATAGTGATGATGTACATAAGAGGTGAGGTTGCTATCATACAAGGAAAATTCCCTCACACAGGAGTGGCTCCAAGAGATGTTCTGCTGTAGCAACTCTTAGTAAAAAAGGAATCCTATCAGTATGACACAAACTCATGCATGATGATAATGAACATCCTGCCAACATGGCATAAAAGGGATTTCAATGCAATAATACATGGCGACACATGAGTATCCCATCAACATAATGACAAAGGGGTCTCAAATGAAAGATGACGAATCATGACAACAAGTACATCCCACAAATGATTCCGTGTCACATCAAGCAGGAATCATGAAACAAGTAAGAAACAAGATCCCACATCAAACATCAAACAAGGATCTATACAACACAATGCTTAGAAAAATAAGTACATGAACACACTGCATATACCTCACATCCTGGAGCCATCTAAAGCAAAGGATGTCAAACTGTTGAAGCTGGTCGTACAATCAATGTCGCAGCATCGAATCCCATGGAAATGCCTGCTCGCTCATGAATACTGACACTTGCACTCCACTTTGAAAAGTGGCCAAAACATTAAGTGATCAAATGGAAAATCTAAATGCACCATCAAATTTTTGGCGTCAAATAGTGCAAAATCAACTGTCAAATTTCTGAATTCTGAGAAAGTGGAAATCTGGGGCTCAAGGAATCTTTTAGATTCCCCCTAGATTCCTTAAAGATTCCCTCCACTGAGTCCTCTGCAAATATTCTGCTCAGATTAGGAAACTGACTGCGCCATCGGGTTTGTGTCGCTGAGAGGTGTAAGATCGACATAAAATTTGTCCAATTTGGACACCGCAAAAATTTCACCCTCTTGAGAATTTTGCCCAATCATGGTTCGACTTGTGTTTTTATCAGGTCCATGGTTCCACCTGCAATAAATTAAATTGCAAAAATTTCACCCTCCTGAGAATTTTGCCCAATCATGGTTCGGCCTGTGTTTTTCTCAGGTCCATGGTTCCACCTGCAATAAATTAATTAAAAGAAACCCTGCCTCACTTTCCATGCGCGCTCCTGGTTCCTCCATGCTTGGTGCACTGGGCAAATGCTTGGTTTATATTAAATTTTGGGCAGAGTTACCAAGGAATTTGTTGTAGGTGGATTGGTATGAAGTCCTCATAGTAAGGAGGAGGTCGGGTGGTCAAACCCTGACCCCTCCATTTTAATACGCCATTTGTTTTACAAAAAACTGTAAACATTTTGTTTTGGGGACTCGGGTTCCCATTAGGCGGCTTGCCCCCATAACCTCCATAACACGTTTGAAAATGGGGCGTGGTGCATTTATGTGGTTGCACATTTATATTTCTTAGCACATTGTTTTGGTGGTACGATGGTTCATGGGTTGTACATGGGGCCGCCACATGGTGGCGGGCCAGCTCATGTGGCTGGCACATGCTCGATACCCACTGGCCTCATCATTTAAACTATGGCATGTTTGGAGGTGTTGGGGTGTGGGTCGGGTCCACCGGAGGTGGCCCGCCCACCCCCGTTGGAACATTATGTTTTAATATATGCGGTGGAGGTTTGGAGGGTTCGGCGGGGTGATGGCTGCCGACCCCAATTTTAATATAACATTTTGGACTATGGTTGCAGTTGGGCCGGCGGGGGTCATGGCCCGTTGGCCCTTTTAATAAAATTTATGTTATGTAATATATTTTGGGGGTGGCGGGGGTGGTGGCCCTCCACCTCATCTATATATATATATATATATATATATATATTTGATTTTTTATTACAATAGGGGTGTTTCTCAAATATTTAGAAAAGAAGGGATATTGGGCAAATTAATGAGGCCACAATTTTGATAGCTTTCGGGAGCTAGGTTTCATGCCCCGAGGCCAGTCAAATTGTAGGACACTTAAACGTGGCCCACAACCCAACTTTGACCAAAACTTTGACTGGCTCGTTCTCCCTCATACGAGCTCGGATTGACGAACCATTCGCATTGCTGTGATAAGGACGACAAGATCTACGCTTTGGTCCTAATTTGAAAATTTTTTGATCACTTTGAGTTTTGAGCTTCCATAAGCCCTCTCTGTCATGTTTGTGCCCCTGGAGCCACTTGGATCAGGATCTAAAGGGGATGATAAAAGGAATTATGTTGGAGCCAAAGTAGAAAACATGAGTTTTGTGGGATTGATTATAGACAATATAGAAGCTGAAGGAGGATAGAAGCTCAATTTAATAAAGCTTGCTAACCTTATTGAGATAACTGCCAAGGAAGGTGCCAAGAAGTTGGATCTTCAAGGAATATTGATGGAATAAGTTTAGTGGCTTCCCAAATTAATTGGAAAGATTAATAATCTTATTGAAATCATTTTTTCTAAAAATAGATTATTGACCCTTCCCAGGTCAATTGAAGGGTTTTCCAAGTTAAAGAAACTTGATATTCATGCAAATCAACTGATGAATCTTCTAGATTCCATCAGTGCATTGTCTAGTCTAACTGATCCAGTTTTGCATGGTGATCACTTACATAATCTTCCTACTTCAGTTGGAAAGATTTCTCGGCTTGTATCCATGGACTTGAGTTAAAATCAACTTTCATCACTGCCCGAGTCTTTTGGACAACTTAACAATTTGAAAATACTGAGTATTGAGACAAATGAAATTAAAGAGCTACCATATACAATTGGTCAATGTGTTGTTTAACTTCGAGCATATTACAATCAACTTAAAGCTTTGCCTGAAGCTGTTGGAAAGATTGAATCATTATAAGTCCTAACATTGCACTATAACAAAACAAAAAGCCTTCTATCAACCATGGGTTCTTTAACCAATTTGAAAGAAATTGATGTAAGCTTCAATGAATTGGAATTGATACTAGAGAGTTTGTGCCTTGCCACAAGTTTTGTTAAGTTGAATGTTGAAAACAATTTTGCTGACTTATAGAAGCTCCCATGATCCATTAGAAATCTTGGCATTTTTGAGAAGCAATGAGAAAATAAACATCCTTCCTAACTGTTTTCGTATGCTTACAAATTTTCAAAAATTTAAAGGTGAAGAGACACCATTGGAGATACCACCAACGCATATTCTTGAAAGTGGAGCTAAGGCCATTGTGTAGTTTATGATTGATTATGTTGCAAAAAGAGATGCAATAGTAAAATAACTAATCCAAAGGGGAGGGGGTCAATATTCTTCTCATGTTTGAGGAAACACAAGTGGATTGAAGCTATGGAGGAACACCATTCAACGCGCCTAATGAAAAATCAAGCTTGTTTGGTAATACACAAGTCTAGCTGTTCAAAATCCTGAAATTAGACCAATCATACAAGAGAAAGGTTTGGAAAATCTTATAAGAAATATCGAGGCAAATCATGAAAGTTGCAAAGGTACTGCTACCTCAATGAATAATGTTTCACAAAGACAGGTTAACAAAAATCGATGAGAAGCAATGCCAGATACAAAATAGAATTGAGCATGAGAGTATGATTTTACAAGAAGAAAAAATGGTGCGTGACATGAAAGAATCACTTGGCTACACTAATAGAATTAAAGAATATAGTAAAATTCTAGATCAAGGGTGGGATTCCCTCAAAAAGTAGATCCTTCAAGAAGAAAGGAATGTGCAGGCGATTAAGGAAGAGTTTGGTATCTTGAACATTGGTTTAAGGAAATTACAAGGTCAATGGGTTGATGAAGATTTTGTTTGGGAAGAAGCATTGAAGACTCCGCAAAACCAAAAGGATGAGATATTTGTTGAATTGAGTTGAAAAATTGGTGAAACATATTAGGACTTCCTTATAGAGGTGGCTAGAAGGAGGACTTTAATAAAACTCTGTATAAGGCAAGTAGGTGAGGAGACAGAAAAAATGGATAGAATAAGAAAGACCGATGTGATTAGACCAGGACAAGCCTTAAAATATATTCTTGCACATACTCCTTAGGATGTCTTAGAAAATATGGGTTATTTGAAACCAACTTGATTGACGTTGATGATGGAGATTTGATGTGCTTGGCTCCAAAAGCCTTAGCAGGGCCACTTCCTAAGGGTGATCATAATTTGTAAGTGAAAAACTTGTTCTCCTCATCTAAAAGTAGCTATCATTTAGTCCCAAATGAAGAGGGTTCTATAAATGTCGGTAAATAATATGAACCCTAGATGATTGATAAATGATGTGATAGTGATGAAATTGTTGGAACAAGTAAAATGGAGGTTGAAAATGCATGTCTAAAAGTAGAACTTGCTTAAGTAGTAGCACATATTTGTACTCTTGACCCAGGATTGAATTATAAACCAGTGAATGGAAGCAGTGACTATTGCATGGTGACATCTCCAACCGACATGTTGGTTATTGGGCTACAAGCACTGAATAAGGATGATAATGTTCTCACTATGAAAACTGTAGGGGTTGAAGGAAGTTTTCACTATTTAGAATTGAAGGAAATATTGTACAACACACAAATATGCAATTGCTTGAGGACAAGCAATGTCAGAATGGGGGTTTGTAATGTTGAAAAGTCTAACTAGGCTTGGTCTTCATTATGATGTAATTGTAATCATGACATTGTCTATTCTTTATAAAGAAAGAAAAGTGAAAGAAAAATAAATTTTATTTTATTTTGGAGTATGGTTTCATACTCAAGATTAAGTCAAAAGCACGTTCTTCGTTTTTTGAGGTCTTTTAAGTCTTTTGAGGTCTTTCTAGGATAAATGATAATATTGGTCATGTGTCATAGTCCCATTTGGACTCATTGTAATGAAGAAAAATATTTATTTTGCTGATAAAAATCCATGGATAACACCAACACTAAGTCGGCCCAACGAGCAGTGCAAGTTGGCCTAAAAGGAGGAATTAAACCCTCAAGAAATGCTATAAATACATGGGAACTTGATCTCATTTGGACACTCATCTCAAGCAAGTTCGATCTGCAATAGTGAATGTGAAGAAGAGTAGCTGGAGGACGTAGAATAGCATAAATCAAAATTGGTTAAGGGTTATATTTTCTTGTCTCGCTAGGGTTTGTGAAGCTACCAGTTGCAGGAGGCCAAAATTGCAGGGCCGATATTCTATTGCAGGGGTCGAAGTTGCAGTAATTATATTGCAGTATTGAAATTTTGGAAGATATTCTAAAGAAGATCTTGTTGGGGGTTGGCTTGTTGGATTTGGTCTTTGGGTCTTGGAAGTCTCTTTGTAAAGCAGATTCTAAAGAAGAAGAGAATCATTTTTTGGGTTTTCCTCTTGGAGGGGTTTTTCCCTGGCTTGGAGCCTATATCTTGTGTACTTAGTCTCTTTGTGATCTTCTTGTTTTGGTAATTGCTTGATGAACACTATTAAAGAAGTAATAAAATACCAAATAACATCACAAATAATTATAAAGTTAAGGAAAATAAGTTGTAATATACAAGTCTCCATATTTTCCAACATGGTATTAGAGTTAAGGTTCAAGAAGGACACTGGAGATCATATTGCAGTTGGCACTATGGAAAGGGTTATGAAGAAGGGTTACAAGCTTCTTGGAAATCTCACTACATTGATCAAGAATTGTCGTTTAAAGATAATCTCCAAGATTGCAAAGGAAGTAACAAATGGAAGTTTTTTCTCCACTTTTTATGACACATTCAAGGATGAGAATGTATGGGTTATTGACAATGGTGCCTCGAAACATATGATGGGAGAATGTAGTCGACTCCAAACCATATCTAAGGGTAACTCATCTCATTCAATCAAACTTGGAGATAACAAGAGCTATCCAGTGAAAGGCACTGGATCTACATCATTGGAGCTCGAGTCAGGTGGAAGCATTCACCTCAACAACATCTTATATGTTCCAAGTTTGAAGAAAAACTTACTTTCTATTTCTTTTCTAGAGGATAAGGGTGATAGATTTTCTTTTGTTGATGACAAGGTTTTGGTTTGGGGCAAGGGCTCAAGTATTGATGATGTGAGGGTAATTGGGATTCGTGAGGGGACATCATATAGACTCTATACACCTTTGGCCCAGGCCCTATTTCACTTAGATGTGAGTCCCTCTGCACTATGGCATAAAAGGTATGGGCACCTTTATTGTAATATTTTTCCATATCTAAGTCAAACGGCCAATGGCATCCCCGAATTGAAGGATGTACTTGAAGGGACTTGTAAGGGATGTTCTCTAGGCAAGAACGTAAAGAAACCATTTGCAAGTAGTGACACCAGATCAAAGAAATTTTTAGATCTATTGGTGGGCATCAATATTATGTTACTTTCATTGATAATTACTCAAGGAAGACTTCAATATACCTTCTCAAGAATAAGGATGAGGTATTAAAAAAGTTTCCAGAGTTCAAGAATGAGGGGGAAAAACTAACCGAGAGAAAGATCAAAACTCTAAGGTCTGATAATGGTGGAGAATACACCTCAAAGGAATTAATAACTTTCTACAAGGAAGTAGGGATTAAGAGGGAGCTCATTGTTCCTTATAATCCTGAACAAAATGGCGTGGCAGAAAAAAGGAATCAAACTATTGAGGAATGTGTTAGGGCTATGCTACATGATAAATATCTCCCTCAATTAATATGGGGAGAGGCATGCATGACAATTGATGCAGGAGTATTCAGCTCAAGAAAAATCATTGCATTTTAGTAGACATAGGGGGTCTTGTGTTTCCAAGGAAGTTGGTTTCCTACGTGTTGAATTAATGTAATTATTAAGGTTTTTGAGTGATTTTAATGAGAGAAGCTAGAATAGGGATTTAATTAAGTATAGCGAGTCATATTTGTAAATGTTCTCGAATATAGGAGAACATGAGAGAATTAGGATAATTGAGAGATTGAGAGATTTGAGAATTAATTGTAAAACTTAGATTAGGAGTTAGTTCATGATTTTGTGGATTAGAAAGGATCCTTAGAGATAAGGAAGAGATTTTAGGATTTTGTTGAGAAGGTTATGGATCTAAACCAGGAATTGGTTGTAGAATCCTTTTGTATAAATGTAAGCCTAAAAGGCATAAAAAGAGTTAGTCAAGTTAATTAGTTAGGGAGTTAGAGTGTGAAGAAGTTGACTGTAAGCCTACGGGCAGATTGTGAAACAGAGGCCACTGATTAGAATATCAGGCTAGAGAGAGAGATATATACTCTTATGTAAATATTTATTTATTAATACAGAGAATTTGATTCTGAATTGTGTGGTGTGTATTGATTAATGGAGTTATGAATTGTGTGTGAATTAGAAGTTTCTGCATAGTATATGTATGCAGGTGAAGTTCGTGCTGAATACAAAGAAGGGGAGTATGTAGGATCGGGGTTTGATCGATGAATCCGATCAAAGGATCCAAGTGAAGTTCAAGGATGGCAGTGAATAAGAGTACACAGAGTTAAGCTCGGGAGGGAGTTGTGTTGCAGAACAACCAAAAACTAGAAACCCTGAAGTAAGCCGAAACCACAGAAGAACACTAAAGAAATGACATAAAAACCGAAGTAAAGAGAAGGACGAAGAAATGATGCATAAGAGTCATTGGATCTATAAGGTTAATGAATGAGGTTGAAGGATATGGGCAGCCAAGATTAAGTCGCACAACATAAAGTAAAAGAAATGAACGAAGTTGATTAAACCCAAGTGATTGCAGAAGGTCAATCACGGAAGTAGATCTAGATCGTCAGATTGACGATGATCAACAAATGCGGAGGTAGGAGTGTATGAATTTCTTGATCGTGGTTGAATCCCTGCACTCAATCCTAGCCATCGATATCACATTTAACTCTTAGGCCACAGTCAACTGCAGGGGTTAGGCCGTTTTTTAATCCGTGTGCTAGTTGAAGTCCCGCGAGCTGTATATTAGATGGTCTCTTATATCCAACGGATATTGGGTCATAAAGCGATCGAACTTTAATTTTGAAATTGGACCCGAACATTTATAGGTCAAGGATTTATATTCCTTATCGGCTCCGTAAGGGCGGTTAAACGTCGCGCAAGATTCCCATCCGATATCGCTGTTAACCGTTGGATCAAAAGTACCTTGATCAACGGTGGAGGATCACTGATTAGGTTGGTTGATCGGGTGAATCATCAACCGTCGGATTGAAGGGTGAGATCAATGGCGGAGATTGAAGTCGATAAGGCTTGGGCCTGAGCGGACCCGAGAAGTTTATCAACGTGAGTTAAGTGATTTGAGTTCCGACAGATGAATGGGTTTAAGTGGCAATACGATGCAACAGCCGTTGATTTGATGGAGTGAAATCAATGGTGGAGGCTGAATGCGATAAAGGTGAGTGTCAGAAAATGTGCAAGGTCATGGAATGGCGGAAAGAGCAATCACATATCACAAATCAGGAGTTCTGAATGCTATATTCTTAAGAGTCCTTTGAATCTCCGTGATTGCGATAAATGATGAGTTGGCACGTAGAGTTGGGGAATTTCTAACTTAAAACAACCTTTCCACTGGAAAGGTTGACTAAAGTTCAGACTATTGAATAGTCAAATAAACGGTTCCGCATGAGATTTAATTAAGGGGCCTTAACCCTTTATTTGAGAAGGTTTTCACCATGGATCAGGTGATTAAGGCCTGGGACCAGTGACATGCAATTTTATTTGCATAATGTGGGTATTGTCGGCTTTGCCCGTCATCATTTGGTATCAGAGCAGAATTGTGGTTGAAACGTTTGGTATCAAAGCAACACAAAGAAATTCTGTGTGAAAATTTCTTTGAGAAAATTTAGAACAGAGTTATGTGTTAAGATGTGTATGCAGGCAAGAGGAGATCAGATTCTAATCTGACAAATAGTAGGCACACAGAGATAATGTGCAACAAAATTTACAGATGCAAGAGACAGAGAACAATCCATTCAAAGTGCAGGAGAATGGTAGAACAAGATCATGCAGAGATCTTGAAGGTAGCAACATAAGAAGGTGAGAAGACTGCAACAACCTAGAGCAAGGAGTGCTCAATTGGTTCCAGAGGAAAGAACCAGAGAAATGCTAAAAGACTGAGCTTAGAGGAGAGAAGCTTAGTGAGGCATATGTAGCAAGAAGGAGACTTGTTACTGCAGAGGTATTGTTGTAGCTCACAAAGGAAATTCCATAGAGGATGTGGGTAGAATTGCTAAGGGATAAAAGAAGCTGGTAAAAGTTTCTGAATGAAAGCAGAATGTGGTAGAACCTTGAGGAATTCCAACAGAGGTTGGATAAAGAGGAAAATTGTGTTCTTAAAAGATGCAGATGAGTTGAAGCCTAGAAGGAGTGGAGAAAAGCGCTCAAAAGAGGTTCCAGAGACAAAGAACCAAGTGCTTGCCAAAAGATTGAGTACATAGGGGAGCTTGGTGAGGTAAGTGGAAGTAGGGAGGAATTGCTATTGCAAAGGCTTTAATGCATCTCATAGTGAGTGAGTGAGGAACTCATAGAGATGGAGAAGAAGATGACTATTGATAGTCATAGTGGAGGTTCTGAGGAAGACCACAACAGAAGAAAAGTGAAGAAAGAGAATGCCAAGGTAAATGGAAAGAGGATGAGTCAAGAGGAATTTGGCAAAGAGATTGCTGAGTCAAAAGAACACCTCAATGTATTGAGGATGATACTAGAGGAAAGATAGAAACAAGGTTGGGTCTTGAAGAAAAATCCAGTGAAGTGGCATAAGTTACAGAGAAGGCTACAACAAAGGCAAGTGAAGAGCTTGGTGGAAGAACTTAGAGAAGCTGAGTTGGAAATAGAAGTTTGCATTTGTGAAGCAGAACACGGTGAAGTTCTGGGTGAAGATGAAGACTTGAAGACTGAAACTTCAAGTGAGACCAAAGGGTCACATGATTTTAAATCTGACAATTTGTGTATGTTTGCAGGTGAAACACGTGAAGAAGGAAAATTTGCTGATATTGACAGAAAGGAGGAAGAAGACATGCAGAATCTAAATTCTGTTATGAAAGAAGAAGTAGAGAAGTATATCAAGCAATCAAGTGAAGGACTTGATGAGATTGAGGAGAAGACCATCGAGATATTTTTGAGTCATGTAAGAATGGGAGGAATTGGTGATTGAATCATCAAATGAGATCATGAGGTCTTTTGGTTTTACAACTGACAAGTTGTGCGTGAATGCAGGTATTGCAGAAGACAAACCATTTTATGGAATTGTCTTGAATGAAGCTGAAAGTTTCCAAGCAAAGTATGATGATGACTATCTTTCAAATGAAGATCAAGTTGAGTTATTACAGCAGAAGGAGTTCATAAATTCCTTGCTTAGTGGAGGAAATATCTTCAGTAGAGATGAGACAATTATGTCTTATGATAAGAAATTTTCTATTGGTAAGAACAACAAGGAATTGATTTTCTTAAATGGCCAAAGGGAGAGTGATGGACAAACATCTAAAACTATCACAGAGATGGAGGATCAGAATTTTATTCTAATCAAGAATGAAGAAGTAGTGTCAACAAGAAGTTATACTTGTGACAAAGAAGAAGATAGTGAGGATTGTATAGAGCTTTTAGGAGAAATTCCAAGTGAGATGGAAAATTTATGGCATGAGTTAAGTCTTTTGGAGAAAAGGCTAGAAAACCAAAAAGTAAGTGTTCAGGTTGTAAAATTAGAACTGAATGAGAATGAAGAAGTTCACTATAGTGGACAAGGATAGGAAGACATCATTGAAATAGATGGTGTGGAGGAGAGACTAGTTGATAGTCTTGTGAATTCTGTTGAGAATTCAAAACAACATACTGATGTGCTGACAGAGGAGGAAGAATTAGAGTAGCAAGCTGAATTGTTGCCAAAGGAAGAAAAGGCACAGAAGCCTTATGATTTTTATTTTAACAATTGTTTTATGATTACAGGTTTTGTTGCAGACAAGGAGAAGAAATTAGATGTTGCAGAGGAAGATATCTTCAAGGATATTCAGGAAGCTTGGGTGGAAGAAATATCTACAGTAGTACCTGGAGCAATATCAAGAGTAATAGCAGAAGCTGAAGTAGAAAAGGCTGAGGAAAGTAATCAACAGTTTGAGTATGAATGGACAATGTGCAATGAGATGCAGAATGTGAAGGTGCCAAAGTTAGTGGACAACAACAACGACTTGAAGCAGAGAGGAAGAGATAGCAGTAAATGGCAGAGTATGGACCAGCCCAAGGATGTGCTGGAAATGGAGATTGAAGAACTATGGTAGTTGATGATGAAACAATCGAGGATGAGGGAAATAACAACAGGAACGATGATCAATCAGAACTTGAACCTAATTGACAAGAAGAGGAATATAAAACAAAAGACAACAGACATACAACATCAGCAAAGGTGCAAAACTTTCAGACAGTTACAAACTAAAGTTTGGCACCTTGGAGGTTTTCTATCAGCATATGAAGACACATGATCAGGAGGTCATGAATGTTTTCAACCTTGGGAGTCTGACGCAGGAGCATTCAACTCAAGAAAAATCATTGTATTTTAGTAGACATAGGGGGTCTTGTGTTTCCAAGGAAGTTGGTTTTCTAAGTGTTGAATTAATGTAATTATTAAGGTTTTTGAGTGATTTTAATGAGAGAAGCTAGAATAGGGATTTAATTAAGTATAGTGAGGCATATTTGTAAATGTTCTCGAATGTAGGAGAACATGAGAGAATCAGGATAGTTGAGAGATTGAGAGATTTGAGAATTAATTGTAAAACTTAGATTAGGAGTTAGTTCATGATTTTGTGGATTAGAGATGATCCTTAGAGATAAGGAAGAGATTTTAGGATTTTGTTGAGAAGGTTATGGATCTAAACTAGGAATTGGTTGTAGAATCCTTTTGTATAAATGTAAGCCTAAAAGGCATAAAAAGAGTTAGTCAAGTTAATTAGTTAGGGAGTTAGAGTGTGAAGAAGTTGACTGTAAGCCTACGGGAAGATTGTGAAACAGAGGCCACTGATTAGAATATCAGGCCAGAGAGAGAGAGATACTCTTATGTAAATATTTATTTATCAATAAAAAGAATTTGATTTTGAATTGTGTGGTGTGTATTGATTAATGGAGTTATGAATTGTGTGTGAATTAGAAGTTTCTGCATAGTATATGTATGCAGGTGAAGTTCGAGCTGAATACAGAGAAGAAGGGGAGTATGTAGGATTGGGGTTTGATCGATGAATCTAATCAAAGGATCCAAGTGAAGTTCAAGGATGGAAGTGAATAAGAGTACACAGAGTTAAGCTTAGGAGGGAGTTGTGTTGCAGAACAACCAAAAACTAGAAACCCTGAAGTAAGCCAAAACCATAGAGGAACACTGAAGAAATGGCATAAAAGCCAAAGTAAAGAGAAGGATGAAGAAATGAGGTGACGATGCACAAGAGTCGTTGGATCTATAAGATCAATGAACGAGGCTGAAGGTGATGGGTGGCCAAGATTAAGTCGCGCAACATTAAGTAAAAGAAATGAACGATGGAGATTAAACCCAAGTGCTTGCAGAAGGTGAATCACAGAAGTATATCTGGATCGTCAGATCGAAATATCTGTTAGATCGACGATGTTCAACAACTGCGGAGGTAGGAGTGTATGGATTTCTTGATCATGGTTGAAGCCCCACACTCACTCCTAGCCGTCGATCTCATATTCAAATCTTAGGCCACAGTCAACTGCGGGGGTTAGGCCGTTTTTTAATCCATGTTCTAGTTGAAGTCTCGTGAGCCGTAGATTAGATGGCCTCTTATATCCAACGAATATCGGGTCATAAAGCGATTGAACTTTAATTTCGAAATCAGATCCGAACATTTATAGGTCAAGGATTTATATTCCTTATCAGCTCCTTAAGGGCAGTTAAACGTCGCGCAAGATTCCCATCTGATATCGGTGTTAACCGTTGGATCAAAAGTGCCTTGATCAACGGTGGAGGATCACCAATTAGGTTGGTTGATTGGGTGAATCATCAACCGTCGAATTGAAGGGTGAGATCAACCGTGCAGATTGAAGCCGATAAGGCTTGGGCCTGAGTGAACCCGAGAAGTTTATCAAATGCGAGTTAAGTGATTTGAGTTTCGGTGGATGAATGGGTTTAAGTGGCGATATGATGCGAAAACAGTTGATTTGATGGAGTGATCTATGGTGGAGGCTAAATGCGATAAAAGTAAGCGTCAGAAAATGTGCAAGGTCATGGAATGGAGGAAAGAGCAATCACATATCATAAATCGGGAGTTTTGAATGCTATATTCTTAAGAGTCCTTTGAATCTCCACGATTGTGATAAATGATGAGTTGGCATGTAGAGTTGGGGAATTTATAACTTAAAACAACCTTTCTGCTGGAAAGGTTGACTAAAGTTCAGACTATTGAATAGTCAAATAAACGGTTCTGCATGAGATTTAATTAAGGGGCCTTAACCCTTTATTTGAGAAGGTTTTCACCATGGATCAGGTGATTAAGGCCTGGGACCAGTGACATGAAATTTTATTTGCATAATGTGGGTATTGTCGGCTTTGCCCGTCATCAAAAACCATTTTCCTTTAGAATCAAATTCCTCACAAGATCCTCAACACTATGACTCTGAAAGAAGCATTTATAGGAAAGAAGCCAAGTGTGGATCATCTTCATATATTTGGATGTCCTGTGTATATTCATATACCCAAGGAAAAGAGAAATAAGTTGGATCCTACCAATCTAGAGGGCATCTTTGTTGGGTATTGTGCTTCATCAAAGGCATATAGAATCTATGTTAAGGAGGATAGTCAAATTGAAGTAAATATGAATGTCATCTTTGATGAGAGAATAACTTATAAGAAATCAATGGATATTCTAAATGATTCTAATGAAGAAGAGATACCTATATTTGAGGATATCTCTAGGACAATGATGGTAAAGAGAAAACATATACTCAAGAAAATGTTGAAGGTCCTTGTGAGCCAATACAAAAAGTAATTGTCCCAGAAAATTGGAAGAGGCCTGTTTGCCTGAAAATCACTCTTCAAGAAGCAAAAGGACATACAACATCAAGGACCTCCAGGGAAAGTAAAAGACCAAAAAGGTATTTAGGATATGTTGCATACATGACAAGGCTTATTGAAGTGAAACCTTCCTCCTATGAATATGCAACTAAACATCAAGAGTGGAGGAATGCTATGCAGGAGGAATACCTGTCCATAATGAAGAATGATGTATGGGAAATTGTCCCTAGGACAAGTGACAAGTCTATAGTAACTTCAAAGTGGATTTACAGGATAAAGAACATTGTATATGGGAGTTGTAGCAAGAGGCTTCTCACATAAATAAGGAATTGATTATGAGGAAACCTTTTCTCCCAAAATTAGGTTCACAACAATAAGATCAGTTGTTTCATTAGATGCTACTATGGGATGGAACATCCATCAAATGGATGTCAAGACAACTTTCCCAAATAGGACCATTAATGAGGAGGTTTACATTGAGAAACCTGAACGATTTGAAATATTCAGATGGAGACTCATGTCTACAAACTAAAGAAGGCTCTATATGGTTTGAAGCAAGCAACTATAGCATGGTATGAAAGAATGGATGCATACCTATTAAGACTTGGTTTTACCAAGAGTATTTCATCCTAACCTCTATATCAGGATGGTCCAAGGTGAACCAATTATCATACTCCAGTATGTGGATGATCTACTAGTCTCAGGTGTAGAACAGCGGATTTAGGAATGCAAGAAGCAGTTAATAACTGAGTTTGATATGAAGGATATTGCGATTATGCATTATTACTTGGGACTAGAAGTATGGAAAAATCCATGAGAGATATATCTTGGTCAAGGTAAGTATGTGATCAAGATACTTCAAAAGTTTGGCATGATTTATTACAAGCCTATGATGACTCCTATGATTACAAACTTGAAAAGGTTGATGTATTCAGATTCTAGTCCAGTGGATCCTACTTGCTTCAAACAATTGATTGGGTCCTTGATTGTATCTAGTAAATACAGGACTAGACATATGTTTTGCAGTAAATGTCCTTAGTCAGTTTTAGATAGATCTAAAGCATGATCATTGGATTGCAACCAATCATATCTTAAGATATTTTCGAGGGACTATACTTCACTTCCTGATGTATACTAGTAAATAAATCCATCTCATGGGATATACAAATTTGGATTGGGGTGGCAGTGAGATAGATGGAAGAAGAAAAACAAGTGGATGCTTCAACCTAGGATCTTCCATGGTTTCATGGATGAGCAGAAAGAATGATACAATTGCTTTGAGTAGCACTGAAGCTGAATATGTTGCTGCAAACAAGGTCTGTTGGGAAGAAATTTGGCTCTGAAAGTTGTTATCATACTTGTTTGAAGGACCGCTCAACCCTACATGGATACAATGTGATAATCAAAGTTGCATAGGATTGATGGAAGACTCGATGTTTCATGCTAATACGAAGCATATAAACAACAAGTACCAGTACATCAAAATCTTGGTATGAGATGGGGTCGTGGAGCTACACTATATACCTACAGATGAATAGGTAGCAAACGTATTGACTATAGCATTACCAAACAAGAAGCTTGAGTAACTAAGAGGTAATCTTGGTTTGGTGGATATATCTTCCCTAATTGAGAGGGAGTGATATCAGCTAGTTCTTGTCTTTATTGGTTAATCACTAGACTATGATTAACAAACATAAGTCTTAGTGAAAGCCATAAGGAAAGAATGGAGTCTGGAGGATTAGATAAGCATCTAGATTTAAACTTCTTATGGGTTGGAGAATCTAGGGAAAGAAGTTGATGACAGGTACTCTTTGAGGATGAGGTAGTACACACAAGACAAGGGTAGTCAAAGAGGGCCAATATTCTATGAGAATCTAGGTTTGGGAATCCAAGATAAGAATAGTCCTAAAAGGACATACCTTGTAGACATCCAGATTGGGTATGTACCTTGAGAGGTAGTGTGGCAGCTCACGTAAAGTCTCCAAGATCGGGGACAATGCTGGTTAAAGATATAAACATGCTTGAAAAAAGATGTCTTATCAATTCGACTCTTCTTATGAGACTGCTTCAAGATTGAGATTCTTTGTACCACAAATACCTCTCTAGTTAAGAGGGAGCGTTGAAAATTGTAACTAGGTTCGGACTTCATTATGATGTAATTGTAATATTAACATTGTATATTCATTATAAAGAAAGAAAAGTGAAAGAAAAAGAAACTATATTTTATTTTGGAGTTTGGGTTTCATACTCAAGATTAAGTCAAAAGCATGTTCTTTGTGCTTTTAGGTCTTCTAGGTCTTTCTAGGGTAAAGAATAATATTGGTCATGTGTCATAGTCCCATTTGGAGTCATTGTTATGAAGAAAAATATTTATTTTGTCGAGAAAAAGCCATGGATAAGCCCACGACCAAATCAGCCCAAGGAGCAACTTAAGTCGGCCTAAAAGGAGGAATTCGACCCTTAAGAAAGGTTATAAATACAGGGGAACTTGACCTCATTTGGACACTCATCTCAAGAAAGTTCGATCTGCAATATCAAAGGTGAAAGAAGAGAAGCTAGAGGACGAAAAAGAGGAGAATAAGTCAAAATTTGTTAAGGGTTATATTTTGTTGTCTCGCTAGGGTTTGTGAAGCTGCTAATTGTAGGAGGCCAAAATTCTGAAGCATTTGCAGGAGGCCAAAATTGCAAGGCCAAAAGTTTGTTGCAGGGGCTGAAGTTGCAATCGCAGTGTTGCAATATTGAAAATTTGGAAGATGTTCTGAAACAGATCCTGCAGAGGGTTGGATTGGGTCTTGGAAGTCTCTTTGTATAGCAGATTCTAACGAAGAAGAGAATCATTTTCTTGGTTTTCCCCTTGGATGGGTTTTGCCTTGGCTTAAAGCCTATATCTTGTGTACTTTGTCTCTTTGTGATCTTCTTGTTTTGGTAATTGCTTGATGAAAAATATTAAAGAAGTAATAAAATACCAACTAAAATATCAAGTAATTATCAAGTTAAGGAAAATATGTTATAATTTACAAGTCTCCATATTTTCCAACATGTAATGTTCCCTATGGATTAATTTCCCAAGGGAGGACAAAGTATCCTATCCAACTCCATAGGCTATATCCGTTAATAAAGGGGGAAAACCATTATCCAATGTGTTCCAGGAAACATTGGGTAAATTTTGGGGTACCTGAGGCAAAAATCCCAATTTGGGGGCTACACTTGTAAACCATCACATTAGATCAATGAAGAGAGAGCCCCATGAGAAATCTATAAATAAAGGAGAGATGGGATCATTTCTCATCATTTATTTGGATTGGAATATCTCTGTTTTCTTTGAGCTGCGGGTCTGAGGGTTTTAAGACCCCTTATTTATTTATTTTTGATATCCTGTGAGGTACTCCAAGCCCTAGGGTTCAAGGTTTGAGGTTGGAGCACCACAATAGGTCATTGTGGGCTTGGAACCCAAGGTTGAACACATATTTCATTAAAATTGGAAATTTTTTATTACAAGGACATCACTAGAAATTATTTTTTTGGTTATTTTGAAATTCTATATCCACTATTTAATTCCAAATTTATTGAAATATGTGTTGTTGGGGTTTTGCACGTATTGATGTTTGGGCCAAAACCATGAAGCGTTTTTTACATGTGATGGATATAGATGATAGATGATGGCAAGGAGAATCCAACGCAATGAAAATCATCGAAATCCGAGTTGTAGAAGATAATATATGAATTTTTGAAGTTAATAATTGATTTTTTGGGCATTCAAGTCAAGTAGGATTGAAGATAGTTATGCCAAAATTCATATCTCTTGGTGAATTCATGGAGCCCTTCAGTTGCTTATAAATAGAAGGTGAGGAGAGATCATTTGGACATCCAAGGGTGCAACACATAGAAAGAAGAAATCTTGTTGAAAAGGACACTTCTGCTTAGGTCACAGGGAGGAAAGGGCATTACCAACAAAGGAGAAGGCTTAAATGAGCATCTTCAAGGCTGTTTGGGAGCCATTTCCATCTTGCAGGAGGGACAAGTAAAAGAAGGTAAGTTCAAGATTGTTTTGGAGTATTTTTTGTGTGGGTAATCCTATGGTAGAAGGCCGCATAACTGTACAGGGCTCTGAAGGAGGGCCACAACCCTAACTGAGGTCTGTTAGGCATTAAAAGGGGCTAGAAATAGCCCAAAACTTCAACTTATAGAAGGAGCCTTACATATGATGGAACCCACAACTGTTAGGAGGGTTGGTTTGTTGTAAAAGATGACAGAATTGGGACTGGTGTCTTTCCCTAACCAGGCCGACGTCAACAACAAAGACACAAACACTAAAAAGTGAGCAATAAGGTATGTATTTTGCCTTGTGTTGGGTCTTGATTTAGACCAGTTTGCATAATATTTGTTGCATACTATGGGAGCCAAATGGAAGGCTTGACTTGGTGGTTGGAAGCCTTTCCTAGGAGAAAATTTCATAGTGGAATTGTGACAGTTGTATTGGGTATCATTGGATTGTTGGAGGGCAACATGTTGGTGTCCAAAGTAGCCCTAGATCAGTGTGACAAGGACATTGACAACTATGCATTCAGTGAAGGATTGAGCCTAATGTGTAGCTCTTTGATGGATAAAAGAAGCTACTAGATTGGCAGATTGGAGCTTAGGTATTGGCCAGCCTAGAAGAGCAGATTGGATCAACCTGTGCTCATTGTAGCAAAAGTGACGTGTAACAGTGATAGGTGGAAACCCTCCTGGAGTCTCTATGTGTTGTTTCTTGATGGACTAAGGGGTAGCTAGAGATTATAACGAAAGAAAAGGACCAACATGATGAGATATGACACAGATGCTGATATTGTAGCAAGATTGTCATTGTATCTTTTATCCTTGTACTTGTGGATAATTGTGTGCCATTATCCATTGTACGAAAGCCATTGACAATTGTATTATATGTTGATTAATATAATGAAGTTGGGCTGAAAACTTTGTAAAAAGTTGTCGATAATTATGCATGTGTGATTTAATGCTATTTATATTCCATTGTGCAAAGTAGATTTGTGGAGATTATTGGTTTGGTAGCGTTAGAGATTTTAAGATTCTCTCCTAGCACTAGGGTCGTGAAATTCAACATGGTATCAGAGCGTGTCTGAGCTACTTTGGAAGACAGTGAATCAAAGACTGCACATCAAAGTACAACTTAAGAGGGAGTTGGTCACATTATAAGGCTCACTACAATGTCGAAGTTGCAAGTTGGTCTCCGGTATGAGGACAGGTTGGATGGGCTTTCCAACTATAGTCCTTCGAAGGAAAGGATCAAATTGGTATTGCAGGTCAACAGGATCTGGGAGTTCGCCGAGAAAGAGATCAAGGATCCAATAGACCCTAAGGAGATGTAAATGTACGAGGAATTATATACAAGGGCGAGATTGATCATCCTAGATGGTGTGAAGGACCCCCTAATACCTCATTTGTCCGGGAAGAACACTACACATGAGATGTGGATGGCTCTTCAGAATTTGTTCTAGAATAAGAACGAGAACTAGGTACTGGTATTGGAGGATAAGTTGAAGTCCACCAAGATGATACAGGGTGAGGGAGTGACTTCGTATCTGATGAGATTGTCTTAGGTCAAATATCAGCTTGTTGCAGTCAATGTGACTATTTCAGATTTTGATATGGTGAGGATTGATTTGAAAGGGTTCATTGAGGAATGGAAGCCCTTCATCAAGTGGATCATTGCCAAAGAGAAGTTTCTAGAATGGAATAAGCTGTGGGATGAATTCATTCAGGAAGAATTTCGAGACGAGGATATTTATTCGAAGAAGAGGGCTTCATATGATAACGTGGCACTTGAAACACGAATGAAGGGTAAGCAAAATAAGGACTTGAGTAAAGTCAAGTGTTTTAACTGTGGCGAGATGGGTCATTTTTCATCGAGATGTCTGATGAAGAAGATAGAAGATGATGAGAAGAAGAGAGGGAAGTAGGTCGCCGATGTTGGCACATTTGTTGAGATAGATGCTCTCACCATGAGGTTGGAGGAGGAGGACTTTGCTATGATCTCTCATTTCTTGTAGGGTACCATCGATGAGGATGGATGGTACATGGACAATGGTGCGTCAAAACATATGATAGGGTCACAAAAGGTATTCAATACTGTAGCTAAGTGGGAATCAAAGTTGCACATGGTGTTGGGTGATAAGAGTCAGAAGGAGATCTGAGGATTGAGAGTTGTTCCATTCAAGATGGAGTCAGGACGGGTGATGTTGGTCCAGGATGTATTGTTTGTACCAAGACTCAGATATAGCGTGAAATTTGTATCAATGATTGAGAAGAAGGGGTTTGAGGTCTTATTCTTGGAGGGGAAGGAAAAACTCAGATCTAGAGGCTCTAGCTCTGCAAGTATTGTGATTGGAGTTAGAAAGCATGGTCTATACAGGTTGACAGACAAGGCTATGGATCATGAGAATAAGAAGGAGGAGGACTAGGTGCAGGTTCCATAGAAGCAAGTGTAGGTGCGGGCTTCAGAGGTACATGTAAAGGTTCTAGAGAATAAAGTCCAGGTTTCAAAGGCTTAGGGGGGATCGAGTTTTAGAGGGAGTTTGCAGGTTCAAAGGGAGATTTTGTAGCCCAAGAAGAGCGTGTTGTTAGTGGGGAGAAAGGCTGCTTCTACATATGCCAAGAAGGAATCATGGAGGGATTGGAAAGCGATACAAGAAAGAAGAAGAAACATGAATCTTCTAATGATAGCGACACTTCCAAGAGAGGCATAGTTCATACTACAGGGATTGCTATAGTTGTGAGCACCAAGCATTGGGCGAGTGTTGCGAGTAGTGATGATGATGATGATGAGTTACTTCCTAGTCTTGGAAGTACCTCCCTCGCTAAGAGGGAGTATTGGTTTTGATATCTTGGGAGGTACTCCAAGCCCTAGGGTTCGGGGTTTGGAGGTTGGAGCACCATAATAGGTCATTGTGGGCATGGAACCCAAGGTTAGGGTTTTGCACCCATTGATGTTTGGGCCAAAACCATGAGGAATTTTCCATATGTGATGGATGGAGATGATAGAGGATGGTGAGGAGAATCAAACACAACAAAAATAATTGAAATATGAGTTGTAGAAGATGGTATATGAATTTTTAAAGTTAACAATTGATTTTTGGGCATTCAAGTCATGTAGGCTTGAAGATAATTATGCCAAAATTCATGTCTCTTGGTGAACTCGTGGAGCCCTTCAATAGTGTATAAATAGAAGGTGAGGAGAGATCATTTGGACATCCAAGAGTGCAACACATAACAAGAAGAAAGCTCTTTGAAAATAAGGAAACTTCTGTTTAGGCTGCAGGGAGGAAAGGGTAGGCCCAACGAAGGAGAAGAAGTCTTAGGTGAGCATCTTCAACACTGTTTGGGAGCCATTTCCATCTTGTAGGAGGGTTGAGAAAAGCAAGGTAAGTCCATGACTGTTTTGGAGTATTTTTTGTGTCGGTAATATGGTGTTAGAAGGCTGCATCACTTTATAGGGCTTTGAAGGAGGGACACAACCCTAACTAAGGTCTGTTAGGAATTAAAAGGGGCTAGAAATAGCCCAGAACTTGAGTGTATAAAAGGAGCCTTATATATGATAGAACCCACAGTTGTTAAGAGGGACGATGTGCTATAAGAGAGAGCAGAATTGGGATTGGTGTCTTTCCCTAACCAGGCCAAGGTCAACAACAGAGACACAAACCCAAAATAGTGAGCAGTAAGGTATGTATTTTGTCTTGTGTTGGGTCTAGATTTAGATCGGTTTGGATAATATTTGTTGTAACCTGTGGGAGCCAATTGGAAGGCTTGAATTGGTGGTTGGAAGCCTTTAACAATGTAAACTTTGAAACGGGAAATATAAATTCAAAATGGGAACTCTAGCCAAAAAACCTTGAAAAAACATAAAAAACAGTGCTAAAATCGAAAAGTGTGTATACTAGAACGATGGTTTTTTTAGGGTCAATTTTGAACATGTTTTAAAAATGGCAGTGAAAACAAAATTTTCGTGCAAAAAACACCCTGAAAACGAAAAGTGTTGATATTGGAATGATGGTTTTTTTTTAGGGTCAATTTTCAACATTTATAAAAAATGCCAGTAAAACCGAATTTTTATGTGCAAAAAAATAGTTGTTTATGAGGAAAAAAACACACTAATGTTTTTGGTAAAATAACATTTTTCTTTCCTAAGTATAAATTCAACATGTTTTAGTAATGACCATAAAGATAAAATAATGGGATCTGAAATACATTAAAATTCTATTAGTTTTCATCCATGTTGTTAAACATATAATAACATCACACTAAAGATCACTAAAATTCTAATTGTTTTCAACCATAACATTAAAGATACAAAAAAATTTGGAAAATTTTCAACCATAAAATTAAAAAACCATGACATTATGAACAAATTACATGACTAAATTAATCAAAATGTCATTATTTGTATATTGAATGAAACATACATTATATCTCTAATTTAATGTTGCATTGTAGATATTCTAAACAATAAAAATCGTCATAATTAAGACATATAATCCAACAACATAAAAATGACTCATAACTTCTGATTTAACACCATATGGAAATCAAAATTTTTATTTCAAGATACAATGCAAACATCAGTTATATAAACTGTCTTAGACAATTATTCAAAATCACTCATATTTTCTTGCACATCATCACAATTCACATCTTCAAATGAATGACTGGATGCAGATGAAGATGTTCCATATTCTTCTTTTTCATCAACTAGTGCCCCATCGGAGTCCACATGCATGCCCACCATTTCAGGTTTCAAAATTCTTCCACGTCTTTGATTGGTTTTAGCAGACTCCCATCTCGACATTGTTCCCTCTGGTAACAACCTTTTCAGAATCTCTATCATCTTGAAGCGAAGAGTTCCTCTCTTTGTTAAATTGAAGTCATAAACAAGTATGTCAACATCCTCCAATTTTAAGAGGTCTTTGTGGCAACGATTTATATTTGTACCTTTTTCTTTTTCTCTTTCCGCGAACTTTTTTGTCAACTACCATCTCTGGCTTATACACACCATTGAATGGGTGTGTATTTGTGGCATACCAATGTACTTCAACACCTGTAACATCCTCATTTTCTGTAAATAGCTTTATAACCTTAGCAACCCAGAATGGATAGCCATTGGGATCTCCATCTGCTAGCACTGCGATCATGCAAACCTCCTTAATATCCTGTATTGAACCCTTGTAAAGGTCTTCCATGGCTTCACGTTGTGCATGAGATCTTCTAGAACCAATATACATCTCTCTTTCCTCTTCCTGTGAAGAATTAATAATACCTTGAGATTGTTGTTGTTCAAAAATGTTTATTTCCTCATGTTCATCTGACACATTTTGTGGCCAAATAAATGGATTTTTCAAAGGTATATCTTCATTTGTTGTTTTTGAAATGATATCACTTTGATTATTGAAAAATGACTCCCACCAAATTGAATTAGCAATGTCAAAGTACTCATATGTATATCTAATACATTTTTTAATTTCTTCTAGGCAATCATAATAATTATATCTCTATTCTGTCTGCATGCATTATGAACTTCACCAACTGATTTTAATAACGATATTTTTGATGCAAATATTGGATGATCTGGAATGAACTTCAAAAATTTCAAACTTGATGACGGTGCCCATTCTGCAGTAGTTGAATACTTCTTGTCCCATATTAGTGTTTTCCCATCAATTTTTTTGATACGAAATTGATGTTGGAAGCTAATGTCATTAAGTTGTTCAATGCATTTCTCCTCACCATGCGATCCCAGAATAAACCTTAACATGTCAACAATTTCTTCCAACACATCAAAATTAGGCTCTGACATGTATTATTTCTTAATACATTCAATTAATGATGGCAAGCTCCCAACTTCCTTCCTCCTCAATGTGACTGAAAAACGACTGAACATCTGATATGGTCATGAGTGTGCCCAACAAGAAAGAAACCAACCTTTACCTTCTGAAAAATTCTCAATTCAACAAGCATGTTTAGATATCCAAAAACAACCTGATTTTTGTTTTCACGGAAAGTGTTTTCCAATTTTAGATACAAAACTTCAGGAAGATTACCAGACCAATGAGAAAGCACATCATGAATTAGGGTTATTGTTAGATTTTCATCATTATGAATATTTGGAGCTATGAATTACACCCTTGGCAACATTTTCCCATTGAAGACCATACAACCGACCAAGTGATACTGAATAAAATTTTCCTCCTGTAAATTTTTGGGCGTGCGAACAAAATGGGGTAAAAGTGTTTCCTTCTGGTCCATACCATCAATTATCAAACACAAATATTTATTTGGATTATCATAACACTTCTTTCGATGCTTGTACAACTTTTTTCCTTTCATTTGTTTGTTGTTCGTGATGCTCCTGAAGTTCTTTGACAATTGAATCTACATAACATAAAAGAAAGCCATTAAGAAATACGTTTTCATAGTTGATGACTATACAATTTTAAAAGTTAAAGTTATGAGTGCTTACCACTTTTTGACCCTTCACATTTCCCCCTTTTTGATTTAAGAGAAGCACATGTACTGCAAATCCCCATCCTTGTCTTCTTAGGAATACAGACATTGTTGAATTCTTTCTTCCATACCTTCACAAAATATTGATATGTAATAAACTGATCATGTCCCTCAGAACATTCTGCATATTCTTTGTATAAGTTGTATATTTCTCGTCTTGAAAAATTATCTGGAATATGTATTGTCTCTCTATTTGGGATGCACTCTCCATGCTTTGAAAAGAAATCTTTCATCCATGACATTGCAGTATTTGATAATGGCCCAAACTGTTGTTTATGATGTACTTCTGAATAAAATGTGGGATCCTTTTCCAAATTTTCTTGGATTCTCGAGAGACGAAAACTACCCATCGAATGAAACATTTCTAAAACCTTTCTATAGATAAATAAAGACCCAATATGATAACCATAACCTGACAATGTAGATTGCATGCACCCAACTAAATATGAATTTTTCATTCTTTTATTCATTGAAAAATATCTCTTCCTTTTCTCTATTGCAAATTTGAAATCCATATGTTTCAAGTAATCTTTTTGACAACATTCACTTGAAATGAGAGCGCTAATAGAACTTCTTCTCATTAGATGTTCTACTCTACCCCTTGTATAACTAGAACATCTTGGATTGATACGAAAAGGTTTGCTCCTACTCCTCGATACAATATTTCTTGGAAACATCTTCGCCATTGGATCATCATTTGTATAAGCATTTTCATCATCATTCTGAGGAATGTTATCCACACTATGATTAGCTGTGCTTGTCAAACATTGACTTGGAGGATATTCCTCATCTTCCCCTTCTTCATTGCTACTGTCATAGTCCTTAGAATTGGGACTAAATGGAAGATTTGACTCTATGTTTATTGGATATTCTTCCTCATGTGCATTTTCAGTGCTGCTCTCATAGTCCATAGAATTAGGACTACATCGAAAATGTGACTGTTTACTTACTAAAAATGCTACATCCTATCCTTTGTCACTACTACTCTCATAGTTCTTAGGATTAGGACTAAGTACTTCATCCTGTCCTTTGTCACTACTGCTCTCATAGTCCATAGGATTAGGACTAAAAGGACACCGTGACACTCCATTCTTTTGAAAATTTTCATCATGCTCTTCATCACTGCTGCTCTCATGGTCCATAGGATTATGACTAAGTGGACACCATGACACTCCATTCTTTTGAAATTTGTCATCATGCTCTTCATCACTGCTTCTCTCATAGTCCATATGATTAGGATTAAGAGGACACTGTGACACTCCATTCTTTTGAAATTTTTCATCATGCTCTTCATCACTGTTGCTCTCATAGTCCATAGGATTAGGACTAAGTGGACACCGTGACACTTCATTCTTTTGAAATTCTTCATCATGTTCTTCATCACTGCTGCTTTCATAGTCCATAGGATTAGGACTAAGTGGACACTGTGACACTCTATTCAGTTGAAATTATTCATCACTGCTGCTCTCATAGTCCATATGATTAGGACTAAGAGGACACCGTGACACTCCATTCTTTTGAAAATTTTCATCATGCTCTTCATCACTGCTGCTCTCATAGTCCATAGGATTAGGACTAAGTGGACACCGTGACACTCCATTATTTTGAAATTCGTCATCATGCTCTTCATCACTACTGTTCTCATAGTCCATGGGATTAGGACTAAGAGGACACAGTGACACTCCATTCTTTTGAAATTTTTCATCATGCTCTTCATCACTGCTGCTTTCATAGTCCATAGGATTAGGACTAAGTGGACACAATGACACTCCATTCTTTTGAAATTTTTCAACATGCTCTTCATCACTGCTGCTCTCATAGTCCATAGGATTAGGACTAAGTGGACACCGTGCCACTCCATTCTTTTGAAATTCGTCATCATGCTCTTCATCACTGCTACTCTCATAGTCCATAGGATTAAGACTAAGTGGACATCGTGACACTCCATTCTTTTGAAATTCTTCATCATGATCCTCATCACTGTTGCTCTCATAATCCTTAGGATTAGGACTAAGTGGAAACCGTGACTCTTTATTTATTTGAAATTATTCATCTCGTCTTTCATCTGTGCTGCTCCCATAGTCCTTAGGATTAGGACTAAGTGGAAGAATTGACTCTCTATTCATAATAGAAGAATTTATGTTATATTCATCAATATGAATAGAGTTGTTACACGATGAAAATGTTGATGCTTCACAAAGAGAAACTTCACTATCTGAATAATCCATCCATTTCAAATAGAAGAGGTTGAATGATACAAATGCAAACTCTTCTAATGATATTATATAGATTAAAGAATGAAATTTTCCTTCCAAAAATTTTCGCCAAAATTTTTTCCTCTAAAAATTTCATTTCATGTATTTCCCTCCATTATTTTCTTCTATAATTTATTGAAATTTTTTTTTTTATTTTTATGAAATAAATCTTTAAATCTAAAATTGTAAACTAAATCTTTTACCTAATTAATTTAATAGTTAAACTATATAATATTTACAAGACAAATGAATGTTTTTTTTAACTTTTATAATTACGCCGTAAGGCGTTCCCATCTGAAATGGACTCCCCCAGCCGCCGCCGTGTCCTATTGTTCACCCTTAGATGGATGGTGTTAGACGATTGAACGAATTTCGATCGTTGATCGAAAACTAAAATAAAACTGAAATAAAAAAACCCGGAGAAAAGGGGCAGGTAAAGCGGTTCGGTATGACTATGAGTCCCTTCATTGTGCGGGTTCGCATAGCATTTGCTAGGTATCGATTACCAGTTCGTGGAAGAGAATCTCAGAGCTAAGAGCGAGCTGCTCCTGAAATCGAACCCTGTTCGCAAGAATTCCCAAAGATCCATATGACTGAGCCATTGCTCGTTTCTGGGCTGCCTTTGTAGACGATAAGGTAATTTAGTTCATTCTTACTGTTATTCCAATCTTTTATAATGTTAATCCTTGTGATCTATGGATCAGAACAGATGACAGGCAACATGGACTATTGGGTCAAATCTTGAGATTTATTGGTTGCGCGGCGGGCAACAATGGAGTCTATGGTAAAGCCTTGCGAGGTCATGAAAAGAAAAGGAGATACCCACAACAAAGAATTGCAGATTGGAAAAAAGCATTGCTTGAGGTTTCACACTTGCGGTTTGGAGCTAAAGGCATATTATGGGTAAGAACTTTTAGTCTCTGTGTCCCTAATAGTTTGATTGTATTGATAAACGAAGTTTTTCGCACTCACGTTTGGTTTTACTGTGAATAACCAGCGACGAAGGCAAACTCCTGGAGAACGCAGATCAATTGGTGGAAGAAAAAATTAGAAAGCCTCAACTCTTTGTAGCTTAATATCCAACTGGTTTGGACGAAAAGCTACAAGATTTTGAGAAAACAGTGATGCTGCAGCAGCGACCCAGCGGGGAGACCAAGGTTGTGGGGATTGTGGGTTCTGGTGGTGTAGGGAAGACAACCTTGGCATTAGAGTTCTTTAACCGCAACAGGTCAGCCTACCGTGGATCTTGTTTTTTGGAAGATGTGAGAGCCGAAACGTCTTTAATTTCTGTGCAAAATAAACTCCTCCAAGGCTTGACTTCAGGGGATCTGACAGTTAGTAACATTGTTGAAGGTAAATCAGAGCTTTCTCATCGTCTCTTGGGTTATAAAGCCCTCGTAATTTTGGATGATATCAATGATTCCAGGCAGTTAAAAGCATTATTTTCACCTCTTAAAGATATTCTTAGTTCCGATAGCTTAATCCTACTTACATCTCGCAATAGGGATTTTCTTTAAACCAACGGAGTCTCGTTGATTTACAAGCTGTCAGGCCTCGACAGAGAACAGTCACAAAGGCTTTTCTGCATGCATGCCTTTCAGGAGCCTGAACCCCGTGCGGGATTTGAAGAAGTGGTTGCAAAGTTTTTGGATGCGTGTGATGGATTGCCATTGTCTCTCAGAGTGCTAGGGTCTCATCTTTATAAACAAGATTTAGAGTATTGGGAAGCCCAATTGCTGAAATTATCGGGTTTAGTACTTCCCCTCGAAATACAAAACAGTCTTAGGATTAGTTACAACAGTCTCGACACCCAGGAAAGAGAGATATTCTTAGATATTGCCTGTTTCGTCATAGAAGAAGATAAAGATCTGGCCATAAGCATATGGGACGGATATGGTTGGGGAGGAAAGCTGAATTTGCAGAACCTAGAGTACAAGTGTATTCTGGAGATCGACTGTCAAAACCGTATAAAAATGCACAATCACCTCAGAGACTTGGGCAGAGATTTCGCTGATAGAGAACTTCCGAGATGTCATCGTCGTCTTTGGCGCCCCACTGACGACCTTTTTCGTAATGCGGTTATACAACCAAATGTACGTGTTTGAATCAAAATGTTAGTTCTGAAAATTTTACAAGTTATATATTGTTAATACTGTTTGGATTTACGAGTAAGTCCATATTGTTTTCTAACAGTTTTCAGATAATAATTCAGGTGCGCGGGATAAATAGGGTTCAAGGAATACCTGACCAGTCGTTCCACAACTCTTTGCAGCCTTATGTTGATATGAGCACGTTGCAGCTATTGAGGGCCGAAGGTGATTGTTTGAGAAGCATATCCGAGTTTCTGAAACAAGCGGATCAGCTTCTATGGCTTTGCTGGAGTAAGTGTCCGGACACTTCCCTGCCTTCTTGTCTTCGAATTCGGAATTTGAGAGCTTTACAAATGACCGGTGGCGAATTGGAAACATGGTGCCATAGTGAAAGTGTGGTAAAGAACGCTTCTTTTTTTCCCCTTTTTGGTTGTTGTCCAGAATACTCAAAATTTACGGTTGCTAATTTTGTAGATGTATTATTAAATTAAATTGAAAAAGGTTCAAAGATAAGAGAGAAAAAATGTAGCCCCAGGGGCATTTCAATTCGTTAATAAGTTTGTTGAAACAACACAGATTCAGATTCAAATCCCCTATAGTGAGTCGTTTAGGGCTTGAACCCAAGAAGCAACAGGCTGCTAGTACAAAAAGAAAGAAAGAAACAGATAAAAAAAATGTATATGCATCTGAAAATTTTTCGCTTGCCAACAAGTTTTTAATGAATCTCTCCGATACTGTAGCTGTCATTCCGCTGTTCAATGTGCGTTGATTAGGAATGTAACAGAAACCATAATGAAAAGGAAGCTTTGATATAGAATGTAATAGAAACCAGAATGAAATGCAATTAATTTTTTGGAAAGATCCTTTATACCTAGTATAAAGTGTTGCATAAAATACAAAACTTGTAAAGAGTAATTTTATACGGGACCTTGCTGCATTTTGGAAAACAATCCGGAATGTGAATGGTTTTGGGCTTCAAATTCTGTTGTTGGTTCAATATTATGAGTTATCTCGGAACCATTTTTTTTTAATAAAAAACGCCATTTTTTTTAAATAAAAAACGCTTCTGTATTAATAAAAATTAAAAAAACAGATAGTAAATATAACATATTTCTTGATTACAGGTGGCTTCCACAACATTCATTACCTCGAAAAAAAAAGTGAGGTCTTGGCTTGCTTGACATCGCATTGGGTGGTTTGTCAGTGATTGTCATTGATTATCAAAGGCTACCGATAACGTTTTAATAGATCCAGAGAAAATGCCATTGCTGAGCGCATGGATGGATCGATTCTATAAATCCGATGGACTGAAAGAAGTAATGCCTGATTTTGCCAAGCAGCCGGAATTTATGTCCACTAGGAGAGCCAGTATGATCACCGCCTACAGCTAAATAGGGCAAACTTAGCACAGACAGAGGTTGTATTTGTTAAAGTACATTAAATTTAGGTAGTCGAGTCAAGTTAAATTTAGAAAGTAGCCCGATCCAGCCAATCTGGCATAATCTATATCCATTAGGAGAGCGAATCTTTTGGGTATGATATCACCACCTACTGCAAATTAGGGCGAACTATGCCGGCCTTATAAATGGAGGACAAGCAGAGAGATTTTATTTAAGATGAGTTTATCACCTACGTCAAGAAGTAAGATCACCCAGTAAGTTATTATAATTAAATCCAAATAGTGAAGGGAATAGTGATAATAATCATAATAGTGGAAGTAGTCAATCAAGATCTAGGATGCCAAACAAATCAATCAAAAGTTTCATAGTGTGGAACTACGTAGAGAATGGGAATGGACGTTGATCCTTCTATGCGAATTACGTTCTTTCACTGTGTTGGATCGGAGGATCCCAAACAAAATATTTTTGTATGTGAGAAAGTTTGGAATGTTAAATAGGTACTAGATGAATAGAAAAAGGTGGCACAATTGTATACCACTATTAGACCACATGTTAACATGGTACATGAAATTAAAGAACATTGTGCCAGGAGGGAGAGGTAGAGGATTATGGGAGATCAAGAAAGCAAAGGAGTTTCGAAAAAAAAACCAAAGTCTAGTGTATCACATAGGTCAAGGAGATTGAGCAGTACGTTAGTGAGTCAGTATGGGATTAAAACCATACATTCAAAGAATTATTAGAATTATTATCATTTCCAATTCCTAGTGTGTTGCATAGAGAATCATTCATTGTAATTTCATTTCCCAATATACATGTTTTGTGGAGAACCTACATTAACTTAGTACATTGGAACTTAATTATTTAGATCCTCCTGGTGGCAATCTAATTATCATATGTACCATTTCCATGGATAAATCATGTGATTGATGTGATGTTATTAATTCTAAATGTAACTAAAGTGAATTGTAATGCACTCATGTGTATTTAAGTCAAGATTGAGTATATGAAAAATAATCATGTGATTGATGTGATGTTATTAATTCTAAATGTAACTAAAGTGAACTGTAATGCACTCATGTGTATTTAAGTCAAGATTGAGTATATGAAAAATTTAAGGGTCATGTATTAAATACTAATAAAAGAATTTGTTGTGGAAAAATGGCATTGCCACAGTAATATAAATCATAGCAAAGATCTTCATTCATATATATATAGATATAACAAGTATGTACTATAGAGATTTATTTATCTCAATGATAACTTGAGATTCTTCTGTATGTAAATGAAAAATTAATAGATCAATTTAATCTTAATTTTGAGAGAGTTGATTATTTTTAATAATGAAATATTTTTTGATTATTTTTAATAATGAAATATTTTTTGATTATTTTTAATAATGAAATTCTTTTTAATTATTTTTAATAATGAAATATTTTTTTATGATATTATTTTAAATTAAAATTTAAATCAAATTTATATTTTCATAATATATATTTTTATACATAAAAGGTTGAAATAAAAATATTTTAATTAAAATAGAAATTAAAATATTTTTTTATTACTATTTTTTTATTAATATTTATAGATATTCTATTTAAATTTCATATTAACATTAAAATAATTATACATGTTTAATTATTTTATTATTTATATAGAATTATGAAGGAATTATATATTTCTTTTATATTAGGTTATAAAAAATATATTTCAATACAATAAATAGTTAAAAGAATTAATTAATCTACTTCTCTCTTATCAAATAATGTAAAGTTAGTTAAAAGAATTAATTAATCATTTTCAATAAAATATCTACTTTCCACTTCCTCTGGGTACGTTACTTGGAAATTATCTATTCGAAACTCTGGGTGAAAGAGAAGAGCTTTTTAGCTCTGCACAGATGGTTTATTGGTTTTAATCCGCTTCGTTGCACGCCCCAAAACAATTACATTTGGCCAAAATTGCCTGGCCTGCCTCTTGAACTGTGGACCAAAGAATCTATGGAAAAAATAGGAAATGCTATTGGGCGATTCATATACGTCGATCCTAGGTGTATTGGGGCAAAAGACAAGCAGGTGGCCTAGATTCTCATAGAAAAGGAATTCAAAGGGGGTTTTCCAGAGTCTATTGATTTAACTTGGGAGCTGTCCAAAATTCAACAACGATTAGATTATTGGGGCGTCCCATTTAGGTGTTCAAATTGTCACAAAACTAGACACCTTTTTCGTAATTGTCCTCGTCGCCCCAATGGTAAACAGAAGAAAAAGTTCCATGCTGTAAATATTCCTGTTTCGACATATGAAAGAGAAAATTCGGCATATGAATGGCCTAACACCATGGAGGTCTATCGGGCTCCAGTCATAACTAATGACGTCCTATCCTCGCTGAAAGGCCGTTCCCTAGATTGATCTGCCAGTCTTCCGCAATCTCGATCTGTATCTGTGAACCATACAAATCGTAATTCTAACTGTTTTTCTGATCGACCCCGTTCTTCCACTGTTTCTAAGACTCCCTCGCTGTCCTTTTTTGACCTATCGGCCAGAGTAACGGGCTTCTCCAATATTTCTCCACCTCATGAATTGGAACCAGACCCTGAGATTCCCCTCCCTCCTGCATCTTCTAAGCCTCCATGTATTGATCCTGCGTCTGCCCATATTCAATACATATCTTCATCACCCCAATCCCCTTCCTCTCACATTCCACCCATCCAAAGATTCCCGTCTTCCCCCTCACTTGGTCGCTCTTTTGATATAAATAATAAATCTCCATATATAGCTCACTCCCCTAAACCTCCATCCCTTGGACATGTACCTGACCATAAAGGTAAGGCTCCATATATCCCTATTTCCCCTCCACTATCCCCTCGAACCTCTCCCCGTAATTCTTTTGATCAGGATATTGACCTCCTTAAAAAAGCGTCTTTAAAATTTCAGCCATTAACTGTCCATCGACCCAATCGTTCCCCCTTGCCCAATATTAGCCCTAATTCAGCTAGAAACATAACTGTCCGCCGCAAAGTGAAGCGTGGTAGTAGACACTTTCGGGGTAGGAAGGGAAGACAGGACTCGTCAACCCGAGATCTTTCCTTAATTGAAATTCCTATTACAGAAATTGCAGCTGAAGATATTCCTCTTAAAAGGCCTCTTAGAGCATGTCGGCCTAATGATTTTCCCAAATGATCGACATTCTATCAATGAACATTCGGGGCCTTGGAGCTGACCCCAAATTTCTGGCCCTAAAAAATCTTTTTGTCTCTTCAAAATCTAAAATGCTTCTTATACAGGAAACCATGCACGATAGCTCACAAACCATTTCTTACTTCAGGCGGATGTTACCAACATGGCATATGGTCGCTTCAAATGCTGTGGGCATGTCTGGAGGACTAGCTGTATTATGGGACCCTAAATGGATTAAGACTGCTGCTTTTCAATGTTTCGCTGGCATTCTTGTGCTGGCCCATTTCTGTGGATCTTCAGACCCCATTCACATATTGAATATTTATGCTCCATATAAAAACCAGTACCCTTTCTGGAATTATCTTCTTTCTTCTGAACTACTTGAGATTGACTCTTTGATAATTGGTGGAGATTTTAATTGCACCTTTTGTAATGACGAAATATGGGGCAATGGAAAGAAATATGATCCGATGGGGAGATTCATTCGGGAATCTATTATACAAAATAATTTTATTGATATCTTGCCTATTGGTCAGGGACCAACTTGGGACAATGGGCGATCCAACAATTCCTTCCTGGCGAAAAGATTAGACAAATTTATCTACCATGAAAGACTGACAGAAAGATATGGGCTCCTACCATGAACATCATACCATCTTTCATATCTGATCACCGCCCCATTTCTTTTCAATGGAAATATGCTGGACGCAGATTTGGATATCCTTTCAAGTTCAATTGTGCATGGCTTGCTGTTGGTCAATTCAACAAATTTATAAATGATACATGGAAGCTATCTCCCATGCAGGAAAATGACTCTTCCCGGCAATTCCTTGATCGCCTACAATTTCTTCAAAAGGAGGTTAAAAAATGGCAAAAAGAGAAATCGGCCTCCAATAAAAAGGAGCTAAAGGACATGTGTAGGAAACTAGAGTACTTATCTACACTTTTTAAAAATCCCTCCATGACGTCCACCATCAGAAAACATATATGGGATTTAGAAAAAAGAAAACAAAAGATATTAGAAGAAGAGGCCTCTTGGAGGCTCAAAAGTCGAGCATTATGGCTCAGAGAGGAAGATAAAAACACCAAGTTTTTTCACAGGTTTGCAAATAAGAGAAGGGATACAAACGCTATTTGGGAGATCAAGGATGAGGAAGGAAATTCTCACTCCTCACAGGAGGCTATTTCTAGAGAAGCTGTGAAATTTTACAAAAGGGCTTACAGTGAGGATTCTGTCTGTGATATTGAGGATATTCTATGGGGAATAGACCCATACCCCACTATGTTTGATGAAAGTCTAAGCAAAGCTCTATTTGGTGAAGTTTCAAAAGAAGAATTATTGGCAACATTGAAATCATTCTAGAAAGACAAGTGCCTTGGGCCGGATGGGTGGACCACCGATTTCTTCATCCACTTCTTTAAATTATTCAAGACAGATATCCTAAAGATGGTCGAGGAAATGAGAACACAGGGTTTCATAAGCCAAAAAATCTCCTCAACATATATCTCTCTAATTCCAAAGAAAAATCTCTCCTCCACATTTTTAGATTATCGTCCAATCTCATTGTGCAACGTATTGTACAAGTTCATATCAAAGATTATAGCTATTCAAATTAGAAACACTCTATCTCTACATCTATCTCCAGAGCAACACGGGTTTCTTAAAGACAGAAATATCTTAGAAGCGGTGGCTCTCACTCAAGAATGCTTACACTCAATGCATAGCAGGAAAATAGAAGTTGCTCTTTTAAAATCGACCTTAAAAAGGCATACGACTGTGTGAACTGGGGCTTTATTCGATGCCTACTAGCTAGGATTGGCCTAGATGTTAGGTGCATCAAATGGATCATGGCCTATGTGGTGGTAGTAAATTATGCAGTCCTAATTAACGGTGTCCCAACTCCTTTCTTCAAAGCGGCCAGGGGCTTACGTCAGGGTTGCTCCCTATCTCCACTCCTTTTCATTCTAGTTATGGAATCTCTGAGCCTACACATAAAGAAAGCGATCCAACAAGAGATATACAAGCCTCTCCCCATTTGCAGGGATATATTCATGTCGCATAATCTTTTTGTTGATGATATCCTTCCGTCAGCCATACTGTGCAAATCAACATGGATATGTATCTATGAAATCTTTGGGAGATTTCAAAAAGCCACCGACATGTATATCGACGATTTAAAATCTTCATTCTATGTCGCTGATGTGAATGGAGGTATAAGCACATTTCTAACAGATCTTTTCAACATTAAAGCATTTCCTATCCTGAAGGGCTTCAAACATCTGGGATTCAATTTGAAACCTTTGGGTTACAGATTGGCCGACTGGTCATGTATTCCAAATCGGTTCTATAAGAAAATATCTACATGGGAATACAGGTGCTTATCAATTGGAGGTCGCGCCATTCTCACACAATCCCTGCTGCTACAAATCATGGTTTATTGGGCACACCTTTTCTATATCCCTTCATCTACTATTAACAGTTTAAACAGAATGATAGCTAATTTCATATGGGGAGGACAGAAGGAGAAGATAAAATATCACCTCAGCAAGCTTTTGAAGTTGACACGGCCAAAAAATATGGGAGGTTGGGGCATATTGGATTTACACTCCTTTAGAAGAGCCCTTCTATGTAAATCAATGTGGAAAGCGATTATGGATGAATCCAACTGGAGCAAAACCATTAGAGCTAAGTACATGGATGAGCAAGACATGACATATTGGTATAGACAACGCTCCACTAGATCCACCAACGGCTCATATATATGGAGAGGTTTTAAAAGATTGGAGTCGTTCTTTAGAAAAAATTTTATTTGGAAATTCCAATCCGGATCCAATATTATCATTGGATTTGATGAATTCGCAGGTATGGGAGAAAAGATCCGTATCTCCTCTCAACTTTTGAGAAATTTACACAGCAGGGGATATTTCTTTTGGGCCAGTGCAATAAAAAAATGGGATGGTGTTATTCCAATCTGGAAAACTGCTACAGAAATGCAATTACCCGGTGCTCTGGAATCCCAATGGAATGCTATCACTATTTCATTGCAATCGCGTGGATTGTATCGCTCGTCAGATAGGGATTGCCTCGTTTGGAAAGGTCTCAGTGGTGCATCGGCTGTATATGCAAAGCATATATATCTCCAAATTTTATTATCAGAGTCCGATACATGTCATAATATTTTTCCCCCAGCGTTTTGGAAATTTGGATGCCCTTTAAAAATCATTATTTTTTCTTGGCTGGTTTTTCATGACAGGAATCTCACTTGGGAGAATCTCCAGAAGCGCAAATGGTGTGGGCCTGCCATATGCCCCCTTTGTAGATCAAATTCTGAAAATAATTTGCATATTTTCCTACAATGTCCTCAATCCCAGTTGATTTGGTAGAACTTAACTACTCACTTTGGTTTCGTCATCGTCAATGCTCCTTCTATCTATGAGGCTTCCAAAGCATGGAGCAACATGTACTGCAAGTGGAGGCCCATTTCCTTGTTAACAATCTGGGCCATATGGAAATGGCAAAATCGAATGATTTTCGATTCCAAAAGGGAACCGTTTTATAAATTTTTCGAATCTATCCTTTGTTTATATGATGCGCTAGCTCAGCCATGACATCCCAAAGTCAGACAAGGAAGGAATCAATAGCCCAACGATGCCTATGGATATCCCTGTGCTTTTTTAAAATACACATAACTAATACTTTCAACTGCAACTCATTATCATCCACCCTTTCTTTCAACAACGTCCATTCACATGTCGCTATTCTTCCACAACCTATTATTATTTACAAAATATCCATTTTCAGAATACACATAACTAGCCATTGCAATTGTAACCCATTATCATCCACCATTGCTTTCAACAATGTCCATTCACATGTCCCTATTCTTCCCCACTCTATGCCTTACGGCGTTTCCTTTGCAACATAAGATGCAAATGCTAGTATCTTCTAAAACAAATTAATCCCACATTCACCGTGCTGTAAAACAATTCCATAATATTTGTTTTTTCATAGTTTCCTATATCGCCATAACAAAATTAAATGTTATTATTTTTTTAAAAACAAATTAATCTCACATCCCGTACAGTAAAACATTTCTGTAATTTCACCTATATAATAAATTTCATTATCACTATTACTCACATCACATCAAGGTTTTCCGAGGTTCGTTAAAAGACTTGGAGCGAATTTGTGGAGAAGGTACATTGCTATCAACAACATATTCAATGGAGGATTCTTGCATTTGAAAAGTTAGTTAATTTTTCTGCTTTGTAAATTTTAAAATTAAATAAGGCTAATGAAGTTTTATTTTTTTTTTTAATTAAAAATTTTTGTGGGCCAAATTTACCCACTACGTCCATAGTGGGCATGGTGGGCCTAGTAATGCTCACGACATCCAAACGAGCCTGTGGGTTAGGGACGGTAGGGCTGGCTGCTTGACACCCCGCCCCACCCTGGCGGCCCAACGGCCGGCGGGGGTGGCGGGTCGATTGGCGAGCCCCTCGCCCCACCCCAGCTGCCCAACCACTCGCGGGGGTGGTGGGTCGATTCCTGGAAGCGACCCCCGCCCCCCGCGGGTCGATTCCCGGAATCGAACCGCCACCCCTGTGGGTTGTTGGGCCACCGAGGTGCGGTGGGGCTGGGGTTTGCGGGGGTGGGCGGGGGGGGGAATTGTTGGGACGCTGAAGTGGGGTAGGGGGGCCAGACCCAACGGCCGGCTCAGTTGGCTGACCGATTTTCAGGGTAGGGCGATAGGGCACTGTATTTTTTAAATTTCTTATTTTTTTAAAATTGTTATGGTTTACAAAATTAATTATCATTTATCATTTTCGTTGTTAATTTAAGTTATTATTTTTTTGTGATTTACTGATTTATATGTGTCTTTTTTTCTTCAGGAAAATGACATCAAAGAAGATTTATGTGAATCTTTCTAGACCAAAGACTCTTAAAGGTGGATCTTCAAAAAACATTGTTGAACAAACCTCACCTGAGCTGATGGCTACACATCTTTCAAGTGCCTCAAACAATAAAAAGATGATTTCATACTGGAAGAAATCAAAAGAAGTGAAACTTCCAACAAATGTCTGGTATGTGAAAGAAAGAGAAAGCCAAAATGTGCAGATATATCTATATGTTGATATACCTAATGATAATGGAATTTATGAAGTGATGGGAAATGTCATAGACATGTGTTTGGTACCGGACAATGAAGTTGTTTACATACTTACAAAACCACCCAAGTCACATGAAAGGATTAAATACCAGTTATCATATTCATTGTATGACACGAGAGAGGTATCTACAAAGTTGTGTAAACAAATTGTAAATGAAATGACACAAAATATCGTAAGTATTGTTATTTATATTTGTGTTTTGTGTTCTTGTAATTGTCTCACTATATTTTTATAACTTTGTTTTTATTGACATATGATATTTTGTTTGGCAGAATTTTGTTGAAAGTTATTCAATTAGGTTGGGAGACATTCATTTCATAGAGTATGATATTATGAAAGTTGTCAGCAGTTTCTACTCAATGTCAGAAGAAGATATGAAAAACAAGCAAAATGTAGTAATTCATGATGCTACAAAACTACATCCAAGGGATCAGAAAAAAAAAGCCTCTAGTGGATAAATCTAGCAAAGGTAGACATGTTACTTTTGAAGATGAGGAAGTTGAAACTAGCAGTGAAGAATATGTTGTCATTACTGAGGATGACATTGGAACTGAGAAGAGTCGTAAAAGACCAAAAGTAACAATGCCCAAGAATAAATCTATTCCAGTTAATGATGAGAATGTTATGAGGAAGAAAAGTAAAGTTGAACATTTTGAAGTAGTCATTAACAACAATCAAGAACCTAGTGAAACTTCAAAAGAAAGCAGGGAAATCATTACACCAAGAGTTGATTTAGAGGATGGCATTATCAAAACAAAACAAAATGCCATTCGAAAGAACTTGACAAAGAGAAACTTAATTGCGAGTGGTCGTACATTTCAGCTTAATGTCAGACAAATATATAAGGCAAGTGAAGAACAATGTAAATATCAAATCAGAAAGCCACACCATCTGCATGTTCACAACTTGAAGACATTGATGAGGTACAATCCATATGATCATGTGGATAATTATGTGCTTCTTGCTGATCCAGTTCAAATTCCCAACAAAGAAGCATCTGATAAGTCAAAATGTTTTGAATATAATTATTATATGCTTGGGGGGAACCATTCTGTAGAAGCTCAAAGACAATTGATGGAGGAATATTCCAATAACCCACGTTTTGAAACAATGAAATGTATCATTTATGCTGGTTTATCAGATACAAAAGCAAAGTTAGTGGCATGGGATCATAATTCAGATAATGAATATAGGATGTCTATGACTTTCATCCAAAGGGTTAGATTTATTCATAATGAATTTGAAGAAAAATGTGGTGGGGATAAGCTAAATGTTACTGTAGATTTTTGAAAGGAATGTTGTATGGAAATAGGCTATCAAATTGAAGAGAAAATCAATTCAAAAGGCGGCAGAGTTAGTGATTTATTTAGAGGTATTGATAACATTTTCCAGTTGGCATTTAGAACTAGAGAGATATGAGAATTGATTAATGAGATTTTTAGCATGTGGGAGAACATTGGCATTAAAAACCAGAAGGTAAAAAGATCTAAACCATTGATATGTAGCAACAATAAATCAGGCCCTAAAATGAAGCAACTTCCAGAAGATATGACTATCACACCTTGGAGAGCATTGCAAGGAGTGAAGGATGAAAAACTTGTCAAAAGAATATTATTTCGTGTGAGGTCAGGGGAATTATCATTGAAGGAAATGTTTGAGGAATTTCAAAAGTAAGTTTGTTGAATTATTTTTATTTATTTCTAAATTATAATTTTCTTTTAAATATAACATATTGTTCTTGGTAGTATTTGTTATACATATCATTATATTAATTTTTTTTACTTTATCACTGCAGTCACAAACTTTACATGAAAATTCAATAACAAATGGTTGAATTGTTGAATGAAGATAGTTGGGATGATGTTGTACGAAACTATCCAGATTCAAGTTATACATTATTATTATTATTATTATTTATTTATTTAATTAATATATATATATATTTTTTTCTTGCATTTAAAAAGGTATGTTGATTTAGACATTCATTTTTATTCATCTATATACTATTTTTAATTTATAACATACACATATATTTTTTTATTTTATAAAAGATGAAGGAGGATGCAAATGGAGCACCAGATAGTTTCAGAACTTTTATTGAAAAAATTAAGGTCAAAAGACTGAAGAAGCAACGTCTTAAGAATGTTGAACTTGATCCAACTCTACTCATTTCATCTGGAATGAGCTTGACACTATTCAATATCAAGTAATACAAGGCGACTGTGAAGATATTGCTAAACTCATACCTAAAAGGGATTATGCCCTAGTTATTGCAGATATTCCCCATGGTTTCAATATTCCAAACATTGACTATGATAGTGACCCTTATACTTATCAATCTCTCAGTAAAGTGGTTGTGGGATTTCTAGAAGTCACGCCATCACCATTATGGAGATTTGTGACATTTCATTCAGACACAATTGAAAATGTTATTGTCAAGTTTCAAGGGAAAAATAAATTCAATGATGCAACTTACATGGTAAGATGTTTAAAATGTATATTTGATTAATGTAAAAAATTCATTTATGTACAAGTTAATTGAACTTTTACTATTTCATGTTAAGGCAAAAGTCAAATATTCTTAACCGTGAAGATCAACCATTTATAAATGATTGTGAGTTCATCCATATTGATAGTTGGGCAAAAGATGATAGCTATATGTCTATGATTTTAATCGGGTAGATGGAAAGAGTCATAGCCAAACAATGACTTATGATGCTGTTATGAGAAAACTAATATATGAAGACAAAGAAGCAAGAGGAGAGATAGTTAACATTTATCAAAAACCACAATTATTGATTAACTATCTTATAGACATATGTTCAAATGAAGGGGATTGGGTTCTGGATTTATTTTCTGGCTCAGGTAAATTTTATTACATGGAATTAAATTTTAATATGTTATTTCTTAATTTATATGTCATTGTACTAATTTACTTCATTATTTCTTTTGTGCTTGATAATTAGGTACAACACTAGCATGTTGCCTTCAAAAATGAAGAAATTGCATCGCCATTGAAAAAGATCCAATACAGTGCAATTTTATTTAGCAAAGAATTAATGCTCTTCCATTTCTTCCAGATGCAATGCAAGGAATTGGGTTGAAGAAAAGGGACTTTAGTGAATCACATGTGGCAAAAAAGCCAAAGGAACCCCAACCACCATTACACGGAATGATTGGAAAGGCATACATTGGGAGATTCGCAAACATCAAAGATCCATTAGAAGAGGAAAATGAAGTAGAAAATATTGTGGGAGAAGACAATGATGAAACTCTAGAGGACGAAGAGTTTGGATTACGTGAAATTGTTGATTAATATTAAGTAATGCTTGGAAATCAAGCTCATTTTCTATAACTATTAATTAGTCATACTTGTAATGTTTTGACTTTGACATTTTATGAGAAGAATAAATACTCAATTAATGTTGTTATGTGTTCAATATTTGTATTATGTGATTTTCACATTAATTTTTATGTTAATCATTAATTTTTGAAAAAAATAGTGATTATTATTATTTTTTTGACATGAAATTCATAAAAAAACTATTATTTAACCATTTTTAGTTAAAAATTTCCTATAAAAGTTGTGATTTTGACATGTCATTTCTAGCAAAAAATTACAAAAATTTATCAAAATGTGTAGTTTTTTAGTTATATTTATGTTGAAAATGGTTATTTTTATGTCAATTGTTAAAAATTATTGTTTTTTAGAGACAATTATTTCATGTGGATTGAAAAATTAATTAACGATGTATAAATATGTAGAATATCGAAAATTCAAAATATCGACCTTCTTCTTTAAATATGAAAAACAATAGAAACCTCACTAAAAAAATAAATAAATAAAAGAAAAAATAAAAACAAGAAAATATGAAGAAGAAGACCACTTCAAAAATTATTAAATTTAGAAAATAATTATTTATATTTCATACATTAGAAAATTTAAAGTTAAAAAATAGGTCTTTTAAAAAAGGGCCTGATGCAGAATTACCACTTTTTTAAATCAGCATGAAAATTACTACCATTCTATGTAATGTACATAAAAAAATTTAAAGTGCCAAAAACTATGCTCTAAAAAAAACATGTGTATTCTGCATCACCCCTTTTCAAAATCAGGTCACTTTTTTGCTATCTCTATGCAACAGGTAACAATGTTAGTTCCCGTTTCAAAGTTTATGTTCTTTCTTAGGAGCAGATTTCACAGTGGAGTTGTGACAGTTGTATTAGGCATCATTAGATTTTTGGAGGACAACATGTTGGTGTCCAAAGTAGCCCTATATCAACGTGAAAATGACACTGACAACTTGCGTTGGGTGAAGGACGGAGGCTAATGTGTATCTCTTTGATGGATGAAAGAAGCTATGAGATTGGAAGATGGGAGCTCAGGTATTGACCAGCCTAGAAGGGCAGATTGGATCAGCCCATTTTCATTGTAGTAGAGGTGACATGTAGTAGTGATAGGTGGCAACCTTCCCGGAGTCTCTATATGTTGCTTCTTGATGGACTAAGGGGCAACTAGAAAGTAGAACGAAAGAAAAGGACTGAAAGGATGAGATACGACATAGATGCTGGGATTGTAGCGAGATTATCATTGTATCTTGTATTATTGTACTTGTGGATAATTGAGGGCCATTATCCCTTGTATGGGAGCCCTTGACAATTGTATTAAATGTTGATTAATATAACGAAGTTGGGTTGCAAAATTTGTAAAAAGTTGTCAATAATTGTGCATGTGTGATTTACTGTTGTTTATATTCCACTGTAAAAAGTATCTTTGTTGAGATCCATGGTTTGGTAGCATAAGATATTTTAAGATTCTATCCTAGCACCAGGGCCATGGAAATTCAACATTTTTCTCTTGACTAGTTTTGGTGGAGGTGATCCCACCCTATCTGGTCACCATTTTTCTTCTCTCTGTCCTATTATAACACATTCTATCAAAGTAACTTGGATCTTTTATGGACAAGAATTAACTCTTGATGGTATTTACTTGGTCAATGAGGTTCTTTTAAAGGTAGTGGAAGTATTATTGTAGAGTGTTTTTTGACTACAAGTTTTTTGGGTAGCGAGATCCTCTTTCGGTGATTGCTCGCAGTATAGTTGAAATCTTAATTGTTGATTGAAGGATAGAAGAAATGTAGAGAGACCTCCTTTGTGGTAACGAAGCCTAACAAGGACATTGTCGCCCTTCCTCAATTGAATAAGGGATTCACTGTTTATTTTTAAGAGTTTGGCCTTAAGTACGACATCACTTGTATTCGATATGCCTTCCTGAGGTTAGTATGGCATCAATAGGTACCTATATCAAGTTGTCCAAATGTGCATCATTTTCGTTTGATTTTCCTTCCTAAGGTTAGTAGGGCAAGAACGAGTACCTACCTCAAATTGTTCAAAGGTTACACCGAGCTGTGAATCCCACAATAGGTGATAGATTTTGGTAGAAACAAATTGTTCATTGAGTGAGCAAACAACAAGTTTAGCATAGACAAGGTTAAGGAGACAACTCTAACCACAATTGTATACTTAGAATTGGATAGGGCTGCCACAAGCCCCATTAACAACCAAAAAGTTCGGTGGTAGCAAGATAGACAATGAGTTAATTAGTATAGTAACAATAGTAATAGATAGTGATAGTGTGAGTTACAATTGGAATGTTGGTCTACTGAATATTGACATTGCAAATCCGAATTTCGCTGGTGTATCATTGGTTGAATAGATATACTGTTCATTTGGCGGTCAAACCTAACTCATTGTGGTTTGTTAAGGAATCATTTTGCTGTTGAAAATCTTTTATATTTTTCATGCATTACATACATGGATACTTGCTATTAGATAAATGGATGAATGTGCATTGTAGTTGTATAGTCATTTTTAATTTATTGAAAACACTAGTAAAAAATAAAACCCCAAGGGAAAAAATCCCCTTGGTATATTACAAATTTGATTGGGTTTGAAAAAGACCCATTAGATTAAAAAGCATACCTACATTACTTTAATACCAGCTCCTCCAAGTCATGTAAGTGGGTAAACAAATCTGTGGTCATTCTAGTGGAAGAAGAGAGCTTGAAGTGGGATCACAAGAGGAACAATAAGAATACCAACTGATGATTGTATATGTATTAATCTCATCTTGTCATTCATTATTCCTTGACCATGTTATACCATCTACCTTGTATGGTTAAATATAAAATTGGAAGATATAAGGCTACATATATTGAGCTTCTTGGCCGCTCCCACATAATTTTGAATTGAAAAATGTGCCACCTTTATTATTATTTTTTAAAATTTTTTGTTGGATTGAACCATGCGGGATTTGAACCTTGAATATCATGTTTTACATAATACTTCATAAGATGGAAATTCCCACTAAGCTTCCCCTCATGGGTGTGCCACCTTTATTCTTACTCATATAACATATGTTATATTTTGAAGCATGCCTTGTCAAAGTTGGTTCTCTTGGGTACTTTGTCTTTATTAACCTTTCATAATGGACAAGGTCCTCGAATACCTACATATTGGTTTGAAGTCCTAACACCTCACTTCTTTTCTTTGAGGTTATCCATTATCAGGTGTACATATAATTCTCTCTTCAATCAATATATTCTCCTTATTCTACTGAACATGATTTGATGAGTTCGAAACTCCTCCAAGTCGTTCAAGTGGGTAAATAAATCTGATGACCATTCTAGTGGAAAAAGATCAAATGAAGTGGGATGGAAATAGGAACAACAAGAATACTCGATGATGATTGTATATGTATTAATATCCTCTTCTCATTATTTATTCCTTGAACTTCATATACCATCTACCTTTTATAGTTACATATAAAAGTGGAAGATATAAGGCTACATATATTGAGCTTCTTGGCCGCTCCCACATATTTTTTCAATTGTAAAATGTGTCACCTTTATTTATTTTTAAAATATTTGTTGGCTTGACAGATGGGGTATTTGAGCCTTGAATCTCATGGTTCACATAAAAATTCATAAGATGACAATTTCCATTGAACTTCCCCCTGTGGGCGTGCCTCCTTTATTCTTGCTCATATAACATATGCCATATTTTTGGGCATGCCTTGTTAAAATTGGTTCTTTTGGCTACTTTGTATTAATTCATCTATTCGAATGGAGCGAAGGTCCTTAATAAAAAATTACATATGTAACTCCACCTTTTCCGTCTAATTTTATTTATTAGCCTCCTTTCAAGCCTGTATTTAAATATATTAATTTTTAATCAATTCTACTAAACATACATTGATAAGTTAGAAGTTACACCTGTAACTCCACCTTTTCCTTCTAATATTTGTGATTAGCCTCCTTGCCAACCCTATCTTTGAACACATTAATTGTCAAGGCCAAATGTCTCCACTCGGATTCTTCAAACTTTTAAAGACATATGTTCAATTTCTTGGTCAGGACATTCTAGAGTTGGTGGTCCACAATTAGTATTTCCTTATATAGACTTGTGCCCTTCGTATGCTTTAGAACTAATAGAAACATTGTTCTAGAGAAGTGTAAGGGGCCATTTTCTTCTACCTTACCCCATTCCTATAATTTCTTTGCATCTTTGTAGAGTGATGTCACTCTATTTGTTTTCCTTCTTCCTCTGTCAGGGAAAAAATTGTAGTAGTAAACCTCTTTTAACCATGAGAAACTAAACCATTCTAAGCTAGAGAGTGGAGGCATAATAGAATGCAACAAGAGAAGCAAATAAACCACTCTAAGATAGGGAGTAGGTCAAAGACATAATATAATGCAATTAGAGACAAAGAAGTTGTGTTAGGGTCCCACCCTAACCCCCTTATTTATGTAATGGGATCACGTCATAGTCAAGAGTCAATAAAGCCCATATTAATAATTGTAAGTGGTTAATCTGCAATTAATGACGGAACCACAGTTAGTTGCAAATGGACCGTAGTATTAGATAGATGGTATTAATAAAACCCACGGTATTGGCCCGTGGTATTTCATGTATGAGTCATATATAAAGGATAGAGACTCCCTGCGAGGAGTATCGTGTCTCATTTTGTAGTCGAGCTCTGCTCTATTGGAGGTTGCCCCCTCGAAGAGGCAAGTGAAAATTACTTTCTGAATAATAAAATCATTGCTATTCAGTGTTCTGGGTATCTTTTCTTCGCATATTCTGTATTTGGGTATCATTTTGCAGGTTAAGAGCATAATAAGTGGTATCAGAGCACTTTCCAGGGCCGGTGGGATCTCCATTTCTTAGAATTTTTTTTTTTGGCTAGAGACGTGTTCCGGCGTCTTTAAACCACGGGATCTGTCGTTGAGCGCATAAACCTACGGATTTGGGGAGGCATTCACACAGGAAATACAAGAGGTGGTCACGTCTGTTGGACTCCCTTGTAACCCCTGTGGGTACCCCTTCGAGTAGTAGCGCATTAGACAAAACCGCGCACGGATTGTCTTCCACGTACCCTCTGGGTATATTGGAAGCCCCCTAGGCTCCCTTGAAACCTCGTCATAGATAAACCGTCGGCCATCTTGCGGCTACAGTACACCGAGAACAGCACTCAGGGAGATTACTCGCCCGTACGATAGGGTAGTCGGGTTGTACGGCTAAGGGTACGGTCGATCCTCCTTAGTTAGAGCCCTGAAACATTGGGCCGAGTACTACTGCTAGACCCTTATGTATATTGCGATTTGTAGCACCTAACACTCCTCAAGACCATAGTTCCCTTTTTCTATCAGGGGATCACACAACATCTCTTCCAGACCCGCTTGTGCAAAAGGGCACAGCAGCAGCAGACATCAGTCCCGCAGTCTCGAGTTCGCAGATCAGCCATTCCGATCCATCAGATCCGCAGAAGCAGTCTGTTCCGTCGGGGTATAATTTTCGCAGGACTGTTGGCCGCATTGACGTTTTGAGGATTTGGCTGGGGCGCTTATTGGTGATCTAGCCCATCAGAATCAGGACGACGAGCTGAGCACAGTGGTACCATTCAATTATTAGTGAAAATTTTTAGGCGGTCCCAAATTTTCATCAGGTTGGTGTATGGTAGAAACTAGAGCTCAAGCGATGGCCAATGAAAGGATGTACAAACTTGAAGAATCCATGCACACCCTCAGCCTTCAGCTTAACGGACTAAGTAGCCAGGTCGTGCAACTCATCCCGAAGGACAAGGAGCAAGCCCATGAGGAGGCGTATAATGGAAATGGATATAATGAGGGTGAGTCTAGCCACTCTCCTCACGTTTGGCACACCCACCAACCACCCAGTCAGTGACCTCCCAAGTTGGATATGCATAAATTTGACGGTTCTCACCCGTCGGCATGGATAGCACAAATGGACCAGTATTTCAAACTGAATCGTATCTTAGATGATGCGACTCAGCTTATGTTGGGGAGCATGTACTTGGACAATGAAAGATGGCAATGGTGGGAATGGCATCAATGTTGCAATGGACCTTTTAGGACTTGGACCCAATTTACAAAAGCTCTTCAAGGCCGCTTTGAACAGGAGGACTCTTTTTTGGGTCGTCTTACTAAGCTCCGACAGACTGGTACAGTGGATGAATATATTACAGCTTTTGAAGCCTTAGCCTTCCACACTTGGGGTCTCTCAGATGCATTCTACACGGAATGTTTTATCAGCGGTCTTAAAGAAGCCATCAAAGCTCAAGTCCTACTGCACCACCCTCCCACATGGACGAAGGCTTGCAAGGTAGCTCGTAACGTGGAACGTGCATTAGCAGCCCAATACAGTCGCCCAAATTTCTCCGCTTAAGGTCGCCCCCACAGGCTCACAACACGACTCAAACACTTAAGGTCCAAAAGGTGTCACCTGCGGAAATGGCCGAAAGAAGAAAGCAAGGACTATGTTACTACTGTGATGAAAAATACTCCCCAGGTCATAAATGCAAGGAGCCCAAATTTTTTCAAATAGATGCCACTGACTACAGCTCAATAGAGGAAGATCCCCACTTGAGGACCATGAGGCGCTAGAAGAAGAAAACCAACAGGACAATGTCCCTGACGAACCAGTTATTTCGCTGCATGCGTTGGCAGGGATTTCTTCCCCTCAAACTCTCAAAATCAGAGGTTTTATTAAACATCGCCCAGTAGTAGTTTTGATTGATAGTGGAAGTACACATAATTTCATCCATCAAAAATTCGCAGAAGCAGTGCATTGTTTTGTACGTGCAGTTTCTAACTTCCAAGTTCAAATTGCAGATGGAGGCACAATGAAATGTGAAGGCCGCTGTGAAAATGTCAAACTTCAAATGGGGGATTATCAGTTGAAAACCCACATGTTTGCCATACACATGGGGGGTTGTGACATTGTCCTCAACGCTGAATGGCTCTGCACTCTTGGACTAATCACAATGGATTTCCAGGAATTATATATGAGTTTTAAGCAGAACAACTACACACATACCCTCCGTGGACTCCAGGCGGGAGCCCCCTCTATCATCAGCTCGCATAGAATGGAAAAATTGTTAAAAAAGGGCAATCATGGAGTTGTAGCTCAATTTAATGCCATCCAGGCAGTCGAGACAAAGCCTCTGCCAATTCATCCTAAGATGCAACAGATTTTAAATAACCATCTGCCGGTCTTTGACAAGCCTCATGAGCTTCCACCCTCGCGAGGGGAACATGATCAAAGCATCACCTTGGTTCCAGGGGCCCAACCCCCAAATGTGCGCCCATACAGATATCCGTTCACCCAAAAGAATGAAATAGAAAAAATCATCAAGGAACTTTTGGAAGTAGGTGTCATTCGTCCCAGCATTAGTCCTTATTCATCCCCAGTGGTCATGGTGCTCAAGAAAGATGGGGAGTGGCGGATGTGTCCCGACTTCAGGGCCCTCAATAAGTTGATAGTCAAAGATAAATTTCCCATCTCGGTGGTTGATGATTTGCTGGATGAACTCAATGGGGCTCAATTATTCACTAAGCTGGATCTTCGCTCAGGCTACCACCAAATTCGCATGAAGGAAGTCGACATCCCCAAGACTGCTTTCAGAACTCATGAAGGCCATTATGAATTCCTAGTCATGCCATTTGGTCTTTGTAATGCCCCCTCTACTTTTCAGAGCCTTATGAACCACATTCTCAAACCATATCTCAGGAAATTTGTCCTTGTCTTCTTCGATGACATCCTCATCTATCGTTGCACTTGGGCCGCACATCTTCAGCATGTAGATCTACTCTTGCAACTGCTCCGCAAGCATAAATTATTTGTCAAGATGTCCAAGTGTTCGTTTGGCATGGCAGAAGTAGAGTATTTGGGCCACATTGTGGGGCGTGAAGGTGTCAAGGTGGACCCCAAAAAGATCCAGGCAATGCAGGAATGGCCTCAACCTAAGACCTTGAAGAGCTTGAGAGGATTTTTGGGTCTCACAGGCTATTATCGTAAATTTGTCCGCAACTATGGTCGCATAGCGAAGCCCCTCACCCAAATCCTAAAGAAAAATTCATTCTTCTGGAATGAGGAAGCACAATAGGCCTTTACAGCTCTAAAAAATTCCATGTGTTCCACTCCATTATTAGCACTCCCTGACTTCACCAAATCCTTTGTCATTGAATGTGATGCTTCGGGTACAGGTATTGGGGCGGTCTTAATGCAGGAAGGGCGACCGTTGGCCTTTCACAAGCCAACAACTCAGTGGGAGGAATCTGGGCCAATATACCTACGAGAAGGAAATGATGGCCATCTTACATGCAGCCGTGACCTGGAGACCTTACTTATTGGGGTGACATTTCCAAATCCGCACAGATCATCACAGTCTTAAATATTTTTTGGAGAAACGCCTATCCTCCCCACAACAAAATAAATGGCTAGCCAAAATGATGGGATATGATTATGAGATCATTTACAAGAAAGGGAAAGACAATAGTGTAGCAGATGCATTATCTCACCAATTTGAGGAGGAAAGTACTCTGCTAGCAATTTCCCTCCCCATTCCAGAATGGATTGAAGAGGCTCGCAGGGAATGGATTTCACACCCCGGGCTCTCCCAACTCATTTCTCAATTGCAGGTAGATCCAAATTCCACCAAGGGCTACTCGTGGCAGGATGATATTCTTCGCTACAAGGACAGAGTTGTAATATCACCAACATCCACCCTCAAAAGTTGCATTTTGGCAGAATTGCACTCATCTCCCATTGTAGGACATTCGGGCTTTCAAAAGACGTATGCTCGCACCAGAAGATCATTTTTTTGGACAGGCATGAAAAAGGACATCCTTACTTTCGTAGCAGAATGTGATGTCTGTCAACGCCACAAAGGGGAAACCGTCAACACACCAGGCACATTACAACCATTGCCCAGTCCGACATCAATTTGGACGGAGGTTTCTATGGATTTCATTACAGGTCTTCCAAAGTCAGGGAACAAGTCAGTCATCATGGTGGTTGTGGACCGACTGTCGAAGTATGCTCATTTCTGCGCCCTACCCCACCCGTTTACACCAAGTTTGGTTTCTCAATCTTTCATGGATCAGATCTTCAAATTGCATGGCATGCCCACTTCTATTGTGTCCGACCGCGACCCGATCTTCACCAGTAATTTTTGACAAGAACTCTTCAGAATATAAGGCACTCAAATCAAACTCAATACTTCCTATCATCCGCAAACAGATGGTCAAACCGAAGCCGTCAACAAATGTCTAGAAACCTACCTTAGGTGTTTCACTTCAGAAAAGCAACACCTTTGGGTACAGTGGTTACCTCTGGCTGAATGGTGGTATAACACCAACTATCATGCCACCACCAAAATGACTCCCTATGAAGCAGTATATGGTCAACTCCCACCTTCACCTACTTCGTATCTCAAGGGATGCTCAAAAGTACAAGCAGTGGATCAACTCCTACAACACCACGCAACCATGCTCGCCCATCTTCGAGAGAATCTTCATCAAGCTCAGAACCGCATGAAGCAACAGGTAGACTAACATCGCTCAGAGCGCTAATTTCAAGAAGGGGATCAGGTCTTTTTACGACTACAACCATATAAGCAAACATCACTCAAGGAAAAGGGGTGCCAGAAACTCTCTCCCAAATTCTACGGACCATATCAAGTACTTCAGCGCATTGGAGAAGTGGCCTACAAGTTGGCCTTGCCACCTACTGCAAAAATCCATCCAGTTTTCCATGTCTCATGCCTCAAGAAAGTGATTGGGAACAATTGTAGAATTCAGACCAGTCTACTTGAATTGGATGAAGAAGGGTCCATCTGGCTTCAACCCGAACAGGTCCTAGACACACGAGACAAGCAACTGCGCGACCGCATGATTAAGGAAGTCCTCGTCAAATGGAAAGACACCTCTCTGGAAGATGCAACTTGGGAACTAGCCACTATTCTTCAGCAGTTTCCGCAGCTTCAGCCTTGAGGACAAGGCTCGTCTTAAGGGGGAGGGCATGTTAGGGTCCCACCCTAACCCCCTTATTTATGTAATGGGATCGCGTCATAGTCAAGAGTCAATAAAGCCCATATTAATAATTGTAAGTGGTTAATCCGTAATTAATGACGGAACCACAGTTAGTTGCAAATGGGCCGTAGTATTAGATAGATGGTATTAATAAAACCCACGGTATTGGCCCGTGGTATTGCATGTATGAGTCATATATAAAGGATAGAGACTCACTGCGAGGAGTATCATGTCTTATTTTGTAGTCGAGCTCTGCTCTACTGGAGGTTTCCCCCTCGAAGAGGCAAGTGAACATTACTTTCCGAATAATAAAATCATTGCTATTCTGTGTTCTGGGTATCTTTTCTTCGCATATTCTGTATTTGGGTATCATTTTGCAGGTTAAGAGCATAACAAGTTGGTTGTCAATCCATTGAATCTACCAAAAACCTACCCAAAGAAAGGGCTAAATAAATGGAGAATATATGAAAACCTTAAGAAATTGGTGAATCATTAATCATACCAAAGAAAAAATAGAGCATTTACAAAATGTCCTACCTCAAGGAAAGGGACCTCCAAAAATATGGGGAGTCTTGATGATGTGAAGGAGGTTGAAATCCTAAATTGTTGCATAAGGAGACTTCATAATAAATCACATTCTATCACTATTATCATGAAATTTTGGGGATTAATAAATAAGTAGACATTCTATTAATCTATATTCAAACTGTGATGGTCTTATGCTTTTCATAGAACTATAAGAATTAATTGTTAGAAGCTTGGTTTGCATCTATGAGGTCCACTGCTCATCATGTCTCTAAGGTCATTCAATGCTCCATGATATTCTTTCAAATTTCTTTCATTGATGTTTCATCTTCAATGACCATCATTGACTTATGTGCTACTGCCAATAAATTAGTTGGGAAATTCATCCTTTTCATTTTACCCTTGTAAAACCCTATCATTCATGCCCTTATTTCTTTTGTATAACATTTTAAGATTATCTTTCATAACCTTCATAAGTTGGATTTTTTAGTTTCAATTTTGGGTGATTAGTAATTTTGTACTTTTCATTTAAAAAAATATTTCATATATTATTAATTTCGAAATTTGGACATAACCATTATAATGATGATAATGACATTGGTCCATTATTTTTTCTTTGTTTCTCAAGTTGTCTGTGTTCCTCCAGGCTTGACCTATGGCTTGAGAAATCATGACCCAGGGGCATCTAAGCCATCAAAGTCACCTACGGAATGCACTCGGCTTGGGACACACTAGCCCTAAGCTGACTGGATTTAACATGTCTCCTCCCCCTAGCAAGGGTGCAACAACCCTTGTGAGGTTTGATCCTAGGTTGCCTTGCTAACAAGGCCCATCGTCAACCGTTTATGGTAGTGGGATTTGATGACATTGGTCCATTCTTAAAACCACAATACTTATTAATTAAATTAAGGAGTACTTAGATTATCTGAGATCTTATGATAGAAATAGCATTTCATTTAATAATTTTTATCATTATTCAAAGGATATTGTTGAAAAAATCTATTAGGTACATATATCAAAATAAATTGAAAATATAAAGAGAATAAGATCTGTGCCTTGATAAATAGATCTAAGAATTAAATATAAACGTTTTTGATGGGGAAACCTTCTTTTACAAGAAAAAAATGTACAAGAATGAGATGACATGCTTTTGAAACTAGGTCCCTTTAGTGTGTATATATATAGAAGGTGCATAATACAATTACAATCAAAGGTTCTAACTGAAAAAAAACTAATATAACAACCGAAATATAACTCAATATCTAGGGCTTTACATGAGTGTTATGCTTAACATGGGGATTTCTATAGGGTTTAATATGCCCCTTGTTAGATAATCTAGTAGGGAAACTATTCAAACAATTCTTCTTATCCTTGATAAAATCTTGTTAATTAATTTTAGCTTCTTATTGTTCTTTATTAAATTCTTTTCATCAAACTATTATCAAGAGCATAAACCATGAACATCAATGAAGACAATGGGCACAAAATGTAGGCTTCAAGCCAGGGAAAAACCCCTCCGAGGGAAAAACCCATAAATAATCTCTTCTCTTCTTATAGAATTAGATCAAATGAGAAATACAAGACCCAAAGACCAAAGTCAAGATCTCCTCCAAGCACCAAGTCAACCCTCCAAGAAATCCTCAATATTCAATGAGTCAAAGTCAACTTAAGTCAAATCCTTCAATTCTGCTCCAAACTCATATTTTCGGCCCCGAGTACTGAATTAAAGTCCTAGAATTATTTCAGAAATATTAGCCCCTGCAACAACTTCCCATAAACCCTAATTTCGTAAGTGTGAGAGAGAAATAGGTCGAAATTTCAAATTTTTGTTTCCTTTGACTTTGACTTCCTTCTTCGACTTTCTCTCTCCTTTCTCCTTCTTCTTGCTTGAGATCGAACTATAGTGTGTATCCAATTGAATCAAACTCTCTTCCTTTATATACCCAACACATGAGGTCGAATAGACCTCTCTTAGGCCGACTTTCCACTGGCAGGGTCGACTTGGTCTTGGAGTTCCAATTTGACTTTCAAGACACAAAAATAAATTATTTTACATGTTACAACTTGCCCAAAAGGGTCTTATATACATGACAAAGACTCTTTTGACTCAAGCCAAATATTTTCTTGACATGACAAACCCTAGGAGCATGAAATGCATGCTTGACCTTGTTGACCTTTTAAATAGAGAGTGAAACCCATGCTTGAAAATATTATTTTTCTTTCTTCATTTGCTTATAAAATAAGATATACATAATGACACAAGTACAACACCAATTATGAAGATCGAAACTAATTACATTTTCCAACACTCCCTCTTAACTAGGGAGGTATTCATAATTACATACAACTTGGTATAAGGATTCTATCAAACTGAAATATTCTCATAAAAAGAGTCGGATTGATAAGCCATCTTTAAGCATCAATATCATAACCAACACTATCAACATAGTAAGGCTTTTAACTAACAAGATCTTCTGATTTTAGAACATAATGCTGGGAGGCTTAACATGAGACACCACACTACCTTTTAAGGCACACACCCTATTTGGATGTCCACTAGGTATGTCCTTTTAGGACTATTCTTATATTGGATTGCAAATCCTCAAAGAATAACAATCCTCTTCGAGCACTCCTATCTTGGATACCTATCCAATCCTCAAAGAGTGTTGGTAAACTTCTATCTTGGATTCTATATCCTCAAGGAGTATCAATCTTAGATGCTTATCCAATCCTCCATTCTCCTTCCTAGTGCCTTCACTAAGACGTATGAATGTAATCTTGGTCTAGTGCATGACACATGGTTAATATGATGTCTTAACATCACTCCCTCTCAACGAGAGAGGAGATCCTCATTCCCTTGTCATTAGAGAATAGATCCTTGCTCCTATTAAACACTTAAGGATAATTCTTACTCCCTCTCAAGCATAGACGAGATTGCTTACTTCCTTTACATTTAGAAGTTAGCTCTTTAATGTGTCTTCATCAATACATCCACTACTATTTTTTCCTAGGTATCTTCAAGTAGACGCATGGATCGCATTTCCCTTCATCATATTTAGATTTTTTAATGGAGCCAAAATTTCTTCAAACTATGACAGGGTTCAAGCCATCGAACTTTCATATCACTTTCTAGTCATCATTAACAAGTGAATTATCTTGAGCCAAACAAAGTAGAGCTTAATCATAGCCCCCTCTAGTGATTAAAGTGATCTTCATAACCATCAAAACTTAAACATTGAATCTAGCACCACCGAAGAATCCATTAAGCAGGTTGGTGCAATCACAGATTCCTGGCAAGCCGCTCACAATGAATACACTCGCTTCTGTCGGGAGACAATTGCTGGCGTACCTGAGTTGGGGCCTTCGTTTGGAAAATAAGACCAGTAAGAAGTAGTAATGGTAGTAGTGTAGCACGAAGCAGCAATGAGAGTAGCAGAACAGGAAGCAACAATGGTAGCCGCATCACAAGAAGAAGGACCGACACCAAAGGAAGCAGTGACAACAGAGGCACTGACAACAAAGGCACCAAAAACAAAGGCATCGATAGAGACACCGACAAAAACCACGTAGACAATGCCTAAGATAGATTGATTCAGGGAGGAGTCAATGAACTATGGTTGGGGCCTGCTAGGGCCTTCATTTTGAGTTTTTGCGGGAAGACAAGACTGGAACAAGAAGCGGGGATGACTGATTGAGTTTCGGAGCTGACAACCGAGGGGGGAATAGGAACCAGGAGTGGTCTGGAATTTGCTGGAAGGTGGCGGGGGAGAGAAAGAGTAGACGAGCAAGTAGAGAGCAAAGGCATGTAAAGGTAGAGTCAGCCGAGCTGGAAATAAGTGGAACTGGTAGTCTAGGTGCAAAGAAAAGGATAAAAGGCAGAAGAAAGGACAATAAAGGGTTGGTGATTACTAGCTGTTGATGAACAAAGCGAGTAAGGGATTAGTGCAACATTCCCGAGTTGTGGAAGGCGGGTACACATTTTCTTTGTTGGTCTCTATGTGGTTTGGGTTATCCTTGTCGTTGATGATTATGCTTTGAGCCTTCTATACTTATTTATGTATTTCTTTATATGAAGCATAATGGAGAGACAATTTGCACCTATGATGTATTGTTGAGTTATATACTGGTTCTTTAAAATTTTTAAATATCTGTCTATATGCTGTATGATTTCCTAAGGTAATGTGAGTAGAATAGTATGGTTGGATTACAGTAGGTGCTTGATTGTTATGAGTTAAGATTGGTTGTGGGTTGCAGTTCCCTTGGTGCCTCATTCTCCCCCCTCACACTTCAATCACGACGCGCCTTGATTGGGACTCCTTACCCTCTTTGGGTAAGGTGAAAATGTCAGTGTTGTTCTAGACTACAACAAAGCCTTGTTGGCCCCTTGTGCTTGAACCCAAGGTCTCTTCCCTATTCCCATTTTAATGCCAACAAAGGTAGGATTATACCTGAGAAATTTGTTATACCAATCTTCATTGAGTTGGAGAAGGAAAGAGACAAAACACATAGATGGATGAAAATTACAAAATCCAAAAAAAAGGTGTGTGATCCAGTGGATCAAAAATATGCTCAAAATGAACGTTTTCAGAATGGCTCAAAAATGGAACAACTGGATAGACATCATCATTCTGAATCTAGCGCAACTCATTTCATAGAAAACAAATGTCGTATGCTCCCGGGAATGAGTTCTTATCAATTTGTCAAACAAGCGAATTTTGGCAAAATTTTTGTGCAAGGCTGCTGAGTCAGCAGTCTATACTCCTAACATGGCATATTGGCCAGGCCCGCTGATAGTGCACCATTTCCCATTAACAATGTGACATGTGTCAAGTTTTTATTGGCTACGGGTGGTCGAATTTGATTGGTCAAGGTTGGTTGAGGTGGACTAACCAAAGGATGCCAAGTGGCCTAACCAGAGATTTCCATGTGGCATCTTGGTGGCAACAAAAATTGGTTTAAGGGTTGATTACACCTCCGGGAGGATCAAACATGAGACCACTACCAAGCTACGTGAGCTTGTAACGAATGAGCCGACAGTGTTTCTTGTTGAAATATGGTAGAAAAACTTTAATTAAATCTATGTGGTGATGCATATGGCATAGGGGTCAGGCTAAGGCATAGCCCTTGGCCACCAGAGCACCCCAAGACCATGGGTGGGGGGCTGGGGGCTAGCCCTAAACCATCCCCATGGCATTAAACCAAAACTTTTGACCATCGGTTGACCGCGCCATTCCAAACCTTTTACAGCCTAACCGCTAGCCAAACCGCCCATGTTTACCCGCCATGTGAATGCACTAGCCTGACCACCGAGACCACCAGACTTGACTGCCAATGGAGGGGGCCAACCCCAGGTCCTATGCGGAACCCACGTGACCAATGGAATGTGCTAGGTAGGGTCTAGACAAAGCCCCCAAACTTCGGCTCCTAACGTGGTCACATGGGCACCATGTGGCCTTATTTTTTGGGACTGGAAGCTTAAATTCAATCTTAACGGTCCTACAAATTTGCCCATTGAGTGGGAATTGTGCCAGGTTTGGAGGGTAGTTTCCGTGTTTGGGGCGCCTGTGCTGGGTTTGGGCTGAATCGTAATGAGATTAGCTGCAGAACTTGGGAAAATGAGGAAAGAGGCATAACTTTCTTAGTTTTTGGTCTTTTTGGGAGCAAAAATAGGTTAGATAGAGCTTTTTGATAGCTCTAAAGCCATTGGAGCTATTATTGAAGCTATTTGAGCAATGTAACTTTGTGTAATAACTATTTTTATGAGCATAATGATATAGGCCCATGCATTGGAAGCTGGACTAGGAGACATAGCCTAGGAGGGGTGAACTCCTTCATCACTTGTTGTTTTATGTTTACTGTTATGGTGGTATTGTCTACAATATTATGCAATTTTTGAATTTTAAATTCATGTTTATGTGTTTCTGAATTTGACATAAGAGGCTTAAAATCTCAGATTTAATCACTTGCAATTTTACATAAACCTCAAGCAGTTTCATATACAGATCAAGTTTGGTATCAGAGATTAGGTTTTCTCTGATGCTGTGAGGATTTAATTATTTGCAATTGTTTTTGATGCTTACAACGTTGAAGCTCAAGAGAGGAGAATGAAAGCTTGTGGGTGCATGTTCTCAATTTGGGACAAGGACAAGGAGAGCACATTTGCCACAATCTCCACCACAAGTTTCACCTCAAGTTGTTCTTGAAGCTTCAGTAAGCATGTCTCATGAAGGAGGAGATGATAATATGTCAGAGGATGAGAAGGCTTTCAGAAAATAATTCTTTGACATGACCCACATGGTGAAAGTTCTCTATGAAGAGAGAAATTCAAGATTGAAGGGTGAGAGCTCCAAGCCTTCAAAAGGAGAGGGTTCTTCTGGAGGAAAAGGAGGAGATGATGACAAGCCTTCAAAAGGGAATTGTGATGAACCACCATATTCTTCACCATCATCTTCACCTCCATCCTCACCTTCATCATCATCCTTTTCCACTTCAACCCTTAAATAAGGGGCTAGTGCAGAAATCCCCTTAGAGAAGGAAGATGGACAAGTCTGCACCTTTTGTCCACATGATGATGAGGATGAGTTTCTATCAGTGCCAAAGCCCAAGGAGACGAAAGAAGAAATACCAAAAGTATAAGAAGACACCTCAAGAATTATGAAAGAGTTTAAGAACATCTTTTCCCTGAGTCGAAAGATGAGGAAAATGGTAAGCATTTACATGCAGTTTATTTACATGAAAATGTTGATTTAAGCTCTTTTGCAACCTTTGAAAAGCATAGAAAAGGCATAGGAACAAATCTCTTGTCCAATATGGGTTACAAGGGAGGAGGCCTTGGAGTGAACAATCAAGGCATTATCCATCCAATTGAGGCAAAGGAGAGACCTCAATATGAAGGTTTGGTCTATGTTGAAAAGGGAGAATGGTCTTTCAGTGATAGCTCTTGAGTATCATGTTCTTTTTGTCATAAGAGAGGACATGACAAGGCAAATTGTTGGGATTTTAATCCGGAATTGGTACCAGCTTGGTTTCTAAAGCAAAAGGAGGACATGAAATGCAATACCTCTCCAAAGAGAGATGGGCAAGTTGAAGAGACTAAAGACAAGTTCTTCTTGCCATTCAAGTTCCTTGTGTAAGAAGCATAGTTCAAAGGATAACAAGGGAAGGTATAAGCCTCACTCAAACAATTTATTTGATTTTGAGCCACATGATCAATTGAATAAAGTTTTATGGAATATGGTTCCATGCACTTTCTAGCATTCACCTAACCATAGTGTGAGAAGTGTTAGAAAAGGAAATATTTGCTTGAATGTGGGAATGAAATAGGGAAGAAAGACTCTCTTCTAAGTTTGAAGACAATATCATCAAGAAGCAAGCACAAAAATTTCTGCACCCATTGTAATATCAATGGGAATTGGGTCAAGAAGTGTTGGAAATTTCATCCACAACTTCATCCTAAGAAGGGAAATCAAGAAAAGGCAAGACAAGCTAAACATAGTCATGTCGATATTGTTCGAGGTGAGAAGAAATTCAAGCTGATTAAGTTTCCTTTGATTTGCGACCAAGGAGAGAATATGTTTGTTCCTTCAAGGATAGTTTGTTGTTCTGAAAATTCTGGGAAATTGGAGTAAGATGGTATCTACAACAGCAAGACATGGTCTCCAAAATCAAGGAAAAAGATCAGTTTTCATGAAAATCTTAGATTGTTGAATTCATGCAAATTCTAGTGGATTGAGTCTAGAAGGGTGAGGGGTCTGTACCCTCATCTAATTTTTCAGTAATAAATGAGATTTTGGGGTCCAAAAGCTTCCAGTGGGGAGGAGTGATCTGATGGACAAAAATATGCTAAAAAACAAAAGTTGTCGGAATGGATAAAAAGATGAAATTACTGCATAGAGCCTGTCATTCTGAATCTGGCGCAACTAGTTTTGCGGAAAAAGGACGTCGTATGCTCCCAAAAATGAGTTTTAAATCATTTGTCAAACAAGCAAATTTTGGAAAAAATTTTGGGCATGGATGCCCAATCAGTAGTTTGTCCTACTGACATGGCATTATGATTGGGCCTGCTGACAGTGTACCAATAACCAATGATAGTGCGACATGTGTCAATTTTTTTATTGGCTAGGGGTGGTCGAATTTTATTGGTCAAGGTTGGTTGAGGTGGACTAACTAGAGGACACCACGTGGCCTAACCAGAGGCTGCCATGTGTCACCTCGGTGGCCAAAAAAATTTGTTTAAGGGTCGATTGCACCTTTGGAAGGATCAAACACAATACCACTACCAAGCTAGCTAAGCCCATATCCAACGAGCCAATTGTTTTTATTGTTAAAATATGGTAGGATTTTTTTTATTAAATTTATGTGGTGGCGCATATGGCATGGGGGCCGGGCTAAGGCCTAACCCCTGGCCACCCCTGCACCATGAGACCACGGGGGAGGGGGCTAGGGGCTAGGCCCTAGCTTGTCCCCATGGCATTAAACCACGCCTTGTGACCATCCACTAACCACGTCATTCCAAAACTTTTGCAGCCTAACTGCCAGCGAAATCGCCTTGATTTACCCGCCATCTGAACGCACTAGACCGACCACCGAGACCACTAGACTTTACCACTAGTGGAGGGGTCCAACCCCAGGTCCTATGCAGAATGCACATGAAAAACGATGCATGCCAGGCAGGGGATAGAGAAAGCCCCCAAACTTCAGCTCCCAACGCGGTCACATGGGTGCCATGTGGCCTTATTTTTCGGGAATGGGGGCTTAAAGGTGCACGTAACGGTCCTACAAATTCTCCTACAGAGCTGGAACCTTACCAGGTTTGGAGGGTTGTTTCCCCACTCGGGGCGCCTATGCTGGGTTTGGGCCGAATTGTAGGGAGATTAGCTATAGAACTTGGGAAAATGAGGAAAGAGATATAACTTTCTTAGTTTTTGGTCTTTTTGGGAGCAAAAAGAGGCTAGACAGGGGTTTTTGATAGCTCTAAAGCCATTGGAGCTATTATTGAAGCCATTTGAGCATTTTAACTTGATGTAATCACTATTTTCATGAGCATAATGATATAGGCCCATGTATTGGAAGATGGACCAGGAGACATAACCTAGGAGGGGTGAACTCCTTCATCACTTGTTGTTTTGTTTTTACTATTATGGTGGTATTGTCTGCAATATTCTGCAATTTCTGAAGTTTAAATTCATGTTTATGTGTTTATGAATTTGACATAAGAGGCTTAAAAACTCAAATTTAATCACTTGCAATTTTACATAAACCTCAAGTAGTTTCATATACATATCAATGTGGGCCTCATGGAGGAAAAGGTAAATGAAATTAAACAACTTAAGGTTGAGAGAGCCAATCATGAGGGAGAAAATACAGGAAGAAAATATAAGGCTAAACGAGTAGTTGAAAGAAAAAGAGGTATCACTTGCCACTATGGAAAGTCTTTCCATGGAATCCATAGAATGTAGGCAACCATCCAAATCATATTCCATTGAGCTAAGGAAGGGAATTACATGAAAAGACATCTGGGGCATAAAATAAGAACAACATGGCAAGAAGTTGAATAGGTTTCTCAAAGGATGAGCAACAATTTCAGTAGGTGGGTATGATGGGCCTACAAATTAGACACAAATTAAGGCCCATCTAACCTTTCCTACGCACACAAATGCTATATTAAATCTCTCCTTCTACACTTAATAATGTTTTTTTAGCTTTAATATGTTCATTAGGAAGGTTTAAAGATAATTACATATTTGTGCCTAATATTATTTATTTTGTAGAATATTGTGAGAATATTGAGAAGATTATGAAGATTTGGAAGAGAAGATAATCTAGGGACTTTCTCCCTACTATAGGAGGATCAATATTAGGTAATAAATGAATAGAATATCATGAATCTATTGAAAAATTCTTGAGCTCCACTAATTGAGAAAATCTAGGGATGTGTTCCCTGTCATTTAATGCAGATTCCTAGTGTTGGGAACCGGATCCACTATTTGAGGGATTTTAGAGGGGAAAAATTGCTCCTTTCAGGGAGAATGCTTCCTCATCATTTTGTAAAAGTACCAATTCGAATTTTCCTCTATAGGAATGCATTTCTTAGTCTTTTTGTGGAGAAAAAATGTATTTTTGCAGCTCCACTTTCATTTCTAGCAGGGATGTACTTGGATTGATTTAAATAATTAATTTGGGTGCCATTTTTAGCTTCTAAAGCTTGGTCTCCTTCATAGGACTTTGAGTATCCTTGGGCCTGGCCTTTTGAGGAGCCTCAGAGCCCTTTTGTACAATTTTTCTTTCTTCTTTTCACTTATTCACATACATGTCTTATTCTTATTTTTCTTATTTATGCATTTAGTATTGATGCTTGTTTTGTTGTAGGATTAGGTTAAAGGATTGAAGTAAGTTATTTTTCAAGTTATTTACAGATTTAAAATAATGATACATCCTTAGAAAATATTTTAAAATTAATATTTATCATTGATCTACTTGGATTGGGTTACTAGTTCATGAATCTAGAATTTCTGGAAGTCCTTTGTAGCAAAATAGTAATAAATTTCTGCTATTTTTTTGAACGTGTTAATGAGCTTCATTTGAATTGATTACACTTCCATTGGATTATAAAAACATTCAAGTTAATAACAAAATTTACCCCATTGAATTTTCACTTAATTAGGTTAGGCATTTGATAGGTTAACTAGCTCACCAGGTCTTGAATTTCCAGATTTTAGACTAGTAATTTTTCTGTTATTTTTTAGTACACATGAACAAGGGTATTTTGGAGTGAATCCACTTGGAATGGAGAACTAATATATCATACTTAATGATTTTTTTTTCCCATTCCATTTTAATTTTATTTAATTTGGTCATTTGATGAGTTGTCTTCTCCTATAACAAATCTCTGTCCCTTCCTATAGAAAACCTGTAACACCACTTTCCTTCATCATTTTTGATCCCCACTGCAACTATGACTTAGTCTAGATGAATAAAGACCCCCATCTATGCTTTTATAATTAGGGGAATCTCCTAAGCCACTCCAACCCTTTTATTCACTACAAAAACAAAGTAGAATTAGTTTCTTTATCACAAATATGATGCAAGTAGGTTACTGATTTACAAGCGAGTGTGAACTCGGTAGATGGTAGATGCAATTCTGATTAGTAGTATGATGAATTATGCAAGGTAAAATAACTTTCTTTGTGAAAGTAGATTAACCTTTGTCCTTTCATGAATTGATTAGTTATCATTTACAAGTTGAGCAAGTAGCATTTCCATTTCTTGCAAATAGAGTAACAATTCCATTTTCACAATTAGATTATCTTTGATTTCATGAAATTCAATTCATTACATTAGATCAACAAAAGAATCACACATTGTATGCTGCACATATAGTGCCGATAACTCTTAAATTTTTATGAACCTCGGGTTGCTAATTAAAGTTGGTAGCCTTGGGAGTTGCAACATATTTTAATTATTTTCAAAAAATGGATAAATATGAAAATAACACAAAAATAATTAAATGGTTTTCTGGGTTATTCTCAAGTGGGTAAACATAAATAATTTAGGAAAAATGGTTCTCTAAATTATTTCATAAGGTGGAAGTGGGTTTTAATGTGTAAAACCCATACTAAATGGTGTATTTCTATCATCCTATTCGAAAATGGCTAGGTGACCTCTTTTTAGGTGATAACACCTAGTTTGCCTCTCTCGCACTATGGATAGTGGCTTAGCAGCAATGTCGATTTAACTCAAATGCATGCATAGTTTGCCACTATTGCGCACATAAAGAGCATGGGTCCTTGTGAAAAAACATAATAGACCTATGAATTATTAATTTACCAGCCTTTTAGGCCTCAAAGCCATGAATGCCTATATTTCATGCATGCCTACATTGCAACTAACAAGAACATATAGGTAATTAAACATTTGAGACAACTTCAACATTAGAGACATATCCAATCCCTCATAAGTGAGATAATTAATTCACAACCATGCACATTAATACATAGAGATTCAAATTCAATTGGAATTAATGTTTCTTCATCTGAGGCTTCCCATCTTCCTTCATCTTTACCACATAATTCATTGTACCCTGATGTGTTCGATGAGTCTGCTACACCAACAATTTCTTTAAATCCTTTAGATCTCTACCCTGCTGGTCTTGATTATGATTAAGTACATGAAAATGTTGTTCCACAATTAGGATGTGAAAATTTTGAGGCCATTATTCATGATTTTTTTAATTACCAATCTTTAATAGGTGAGGTGGAATATTTTACAGCTCTAAATGTTTAAGGAACTCATTCAACTAATCTATCCAGGTCCTTAATCAATGAAGAGGCTCATTTGTTGAATATTAAGTCTGATAAAATCAATGGCACTTAGGATGTGTTCACTGACACATCTAATGATATTTGTGTATACCCATTTGTCCATCTTTCTAAGCTACCAAAATTCAATGATCCATCATTTGAGAGTTTAGAGGCTTGTCAAGAGGTTGAGGCACTTCAACTTTCACTGATGGTTATGTTAGGTCCTCACTACGTTGGAAAGATTCTTAAATGAAATCAAACTCAATTTTCTTTACGAGATTCTTTCCCTAACACCTTTTCATCTAATGGATGCTCAAGTTTAAATGATTTTCAATCCTCTCATGTTCATCATTTTCAATTTCATGATAGAGTCACCAATTGGTTGGAAGAGTCTTATTTAGTGAGTTCTCTTTCTAATAAGAACTTTCAATTTTATCTTTTTACTTTCTATGAATGAAGATTCAGATGGAGGTACATTCATGAGGGATTTTTAGGATGCTCATGTTTATCATTCTATTTATCGACATAAAGTTGTGGCCTGGTTAGAATGTTCTTTTTTGATTAACTCTCTTACTAGAATAGGTGACCTCCATTCTCATGTGCAAGCTATTCAGGAAAATATTTTTTTTGCATATTGTTTTATGCTATTAATAATTTCTTATATTGTTATGTTCACAGTTCAAAGACAACTTCTGTGGCCCCATTATAAGTTTGATTTCAATTAATTCCTACCTTCTTCCCAATTAGATTAGGAATTAAGTTTATAATTGTTTTGTTTTATTATTATAATAATTTTTCATGGTTGTTTTTCATGTACATAGATGCACCTACTTTGCATTTCAGTTTGAAATTGTTTGTATAGGCATTGCATAGTGCTTGGTTTCATTTAGTGGTATTTGCTCTTTAACTTGTATTTGTTTCATGTTATATTATATCACATTTAACTTTATTTCCTCTAAGCCATTTCCTTACATCACACATCTGTTTCTTATTTGAGTCATGTTCTCTTCATGTGGCTACAATTTTGTACATAATGATGTCACAAAGAGTTTCCATCATCCACCTTATTTTCCTTTTCCACACTACTTAGATACCATCCATTGGGTGTGTATAGTTGTTATGGTCACTCTAAGGGGAAGCCTCTTGTAGACCCTAGTATCGAAGCCCAATCCCTATTGTATGTATATGAATATGATCCATTAATAAGGAAAATACCATTAAATATTGGTGGAGAACTCAAATAAGTTCATAAGACCTATATTTCCAACTTGAAGTTTGTTTCTGGTCTGGTTTTGATAGTTAATATTATGTCTTTATTTTCCACTTGTTAGTTAGAGATGTGATGTAGAAACATGACATGAGGACACACCTAACTCAAAATATCTTTCAGTTTCAGTAGATTAAGGAACAACCTCCCTTGCCTGAAATTAAGATGAGATCCTCTTCTACCCTAGGAAAATGAACAACCAATAAATGAAAAAATCATAATGAAAATAAAATAAAGGGTGAAGGAAGAGAAATGCTTCATAAGTAGAGAGGTGAAGCAAGAAGGAGGTACTAAACAAGTCCACTTGCATGGAAGCAATGTTTGTGATTTCTTGAGTGACTCCACCTGCTCGCAAACACCAGAAGCTCACTTTAAAATTCTGAATATAATAAGCCCTCTTTTATGTTCTCTATGTCATCTTTAAAATACTACATGTCTAAGTTGGTTCTATGTTTAAGAACTAATATGACATAATTGTGGGATAAATGAATGGAATATCTATAAATGGTACAAAAACTCAAGTGGTACCCACTATATTTAATTCAATACTTCCTTACATTTAATTCAATACTGAATATATTGAAGGGACTAAGGCAGAGATGTTTGATTCTACTAGTGGTTCACCATGTGTTGTAGCTTCTACAACACCACCCAAATGTTTTTGATAATATCAAAATTTTTGGGCCCCCTCTACTTGTAAATTCCAACAAAGATGTTTGAGTCTTGATTTGGTCAAGTCCTTTAGTGATAAACCTATCATCAAATTCTGTGGTTACTAATGCTTGCACATTGCCTATTGTACACATAAGATCCTTGATTTATCTTGGATCTTATTTCTATTGACTACATTAGGGCTTAGGAAAATAATGCTCTACATGCATATTTGAAACCCTAGACTATCATGATGATGGTCCCAACCATATTTTCACTTATTAATCCCCAATCTCTAGGATTCATTCTCATAAGCATCACATTGACGCACCTGCATTGTATTATTGCATCATGTTAAAATCACTATGGATATAAAAACATGCCAATGGCACCTTCAATCATCAAGTCTATTTACATGCTTGAGTGTTAAATCCTATGAAGGAAAGGTTTTGGTCATGCATGAAAGATGGTTCCACATGTAGCTTTGCACATTGTTTTCCCAAGAAAATTATTTGAAGTATTTATATTTGCAAAAATACTTAAAATATGACTATTGTACATTTAAAACCTCAATGCTTAAGACTGAAAAAGGTTTATTTTACCTCACATAATTTTTCTAATTTGTATTACATTATGGTGTGTAGGGTAACCCTTAAGCTATGCAGTGAAAACAAATTTTAGAAAGATAAGGTTACGTGACACAACTATGATCAAGACCTAGAAAATTTATGAAAGGGTTGTGGCTCCCAGGCATGGTGTAATGCAATGTTGTGATGAGATATACATACAAAAGGTTATATGTCAATGGAAATGAGTGGTGCAAAGAATTGCATTAAATATCAAGGATTGCACCCATAGGTAGAGGGAGTCATAAAGTCACTCACAATAATCATAAGATAAAGTAAGTTTGGGATCATGATACGCAATAAAATAATGCATTGAAAATCTATGTGAGACGATTGCAATGTGTATGCTACAAGAGTAAAAAAAAATAGCACCATTTCTATAAGATAGGAATATTATAAAAGCATTTGAAGGGAGCAACCATGTAAATCATGTGTTGAAAGTGATAACAAAATGACACATGAAGAATATCTCAAATGGTGCACTAGGTGATATATCAAGCATTGAAAAGACACACATTGACAATGTTAAGGCCATTGCCGATGAGTTATAATTGATACGATATAATAAAAGGATTACAAGGATTTGTTTAAAGGAAAAATACACAGTGCACTGGACCAAGTGCCAAAAGTTTGTTGTGATAAAAGAAACGGGCGTTTATTATCAGATTTAAAGTTTAAAGCATTGGATCAAATATTAAAAAAAAAATCTTGACAAAGGTTGTAAAGACATGCAAAGGTCAATATTACGAGTAAGCTTTATATCCATCACAACACAAAGAATACATTAATCATACAAGCAAACAATTCGAGGCTACTTTTATGAATTCTTATGCAAGGGTATCATAAGATCATCACCCAAAGGCACAATGATGTTACATATGCTTGGGTGATACATTGTGTGTTGCAGAGTGTTACATTATATCGGGTTAGATACTTTGCAAGCGCTCCAAATGAAAATACTTCATTACAATATATAAACAATGCAAATGAAGTGCATCACAAAGGGCTAGTGTGGCATGGAATTAATATGAAGTTGATTTGGAGAAGCTCACATCTTCTCGAGTGCGCCACGCTGACACCAAAGATAAGGCCCGGGTGAAGGGATTGCACTATCACATTAACTACAAAAAATTGAAATTGAAATCAGTCGCGACAGCTTTATCAACGTTCATCCAACATGCAACACCCAAGAAAACCCATGATAGAATAATCAATAACATGTGTCGATGGAGTGCATTAAAAGCAATACCATATTATTGTGCACACAATGTGTTGAGGATTCGTTGCATTATTGAAGGCTATATGATGGGAAGTGATAATCGATAAAAACATTTGAAACTGTATTTGAAGGTTGCTATGAGGTGAATATAACATTGAAAATGCCCATGCGACGAGGACAATTAGAGTGCGATCATGCATTGAATGAAATCAAGTGATGGAAGGATTATTAACAATGCTAAGAGGACCATATATTTTTGTGATCTATAATATACATTGTGGTTTCATGTATGTGCAATTCACCATTACTATCAAACCAAAAAATTGGTACTACCACCAGCGGTGTCATGTGCAGATAAAGAGTCACGTAAGAAAGGGGTATAGTGGTAATCTTCCTTAAATTATGCATGTTAAGTATTATACGCGCATCATCATAATAATGTCCAAATACATTAGCACATAACATAGGAATGGAGGACAAGATTTGTGTCCTTATCTATTTCCAAAAGTTCCATTGCCGACAAAATGTCATTACAAACTCTAACAATAACACAATTTCACACAAGTAAATCACGACTAGTGCTGAGCGGAAATGATATTCCTAGACATTGCTACAGTAAGCGTATATGCATCATTGCAATAAAAACCAATTGCTAGGGAGAAGGCATTACTTTCTAATTTAGTAACTGGAGCACCCACAGTAAAAACCATTTTTCGTCAACGTTTCAAATCCCAATAGGGATCCATCATCAGGACATTCTTGAATGATGATAGTAGAAGAGCTTGAATGAGGGTATTAAATAGAAGGTCTGCAACTCTTCTTGCTATCTTCACCCTAAATTTTTCGAGTAAAATGATTTCACTCCATGTATCCCTTCCGCATAGGGAAATGATTCTGGATTTAAGACATCCGTGGTTTATATCTTCTAATTTAGTAATCGGAGAACCCACAGTAAAATCCATTTTTCGTCAATGTTTCAAATCCCAATAGGGATCCATCATCAGGACATTCTTGAATGATGATAGTAGAAGGCATTCCTATTAAAGATTGAACCATATAATGAAAGGAGGCTCTAACAATTCCTTGATATCACATTGAGGTGCGCTCCTACACACTACCAGCACATACAAAGATATAAACATAATACAATACACCACGGGTATATAAGGCGACACGTTGCAGAGATAAAAAAAGTTTCACTAATATAATACATTTAGAGGTTATACAATGGTTAATTACTGCTTTTGTAACTAACACCAAAAAGGTATTTGTAAGTCACGTTGAATGACCAGTCAAGAGGAACATTTGAACACCTGCGAAGGTAGCATATCCTTTAATGTTTCAATGCAGTGTTAACAAATCTTGCAATAAAGGTTATGAATAAATCATATATGAAGAATGCAATGAAGCATGTTACTGCTACATGTAAAAGCACTGCAATAAAATTAACTTAAGCGCACACAAATAAGCTATGACCAACATGGTGTCAATTCATCTTCTATGCGACAAGTAGATGTAAATGTATTAGAAAACCTTCATAGATGAATCTAGCTGGTAAAGGTTGAACACACAACTTTGCAGAGCAAAAACATTAAAAGAAATTCGAAAGAACAAAAAGAAGTATTGATTAATAGAAAATAGTTTACAATGCTCATGATATAACATCATTGGGTGAAGATCCTAAGGTAATGTGCCAGAGTGGTGATCAATGAGAGGACTCGACACCTACAACAAGTTCCGGAGAGAACTAGCCAGTTGCAGAGTTAAAGGAGGAGCAAATCAGGGAGTAAATCATGCAGAAAGGATCTTGCATGTAGTCCCATGCATGCATGGACAATCAAAGGAGCCAATTTGGTGAAGATTCCAATGTTGAAGCCTTGCATATCAATGAATGCTGTAACTAAGTATCCGCATGTGCCAGTAATGAAGGTCCTAGGTGTGTAGTACACCCCCCCCCCCCCCCCCCCCCTCAAAATACAATGTAATCAAAAGAAAAGAGGAAGAAAAGACAGTTGCTAAGTAACTGTCTCCTTCACTCCAAGATGATCGCACAGAGAGCGAAACTTCTGCTCAGTGAATGTCTTGGTGAATATTTCTGTAGTCTGTTTTGCTGAAGGACAAAACTGCAAATCAATGACCAGATCATGTCCTAAGTCTCTGATGTAGTGCATATGGATCTCTATGTGCTTCGTCTGTTACCACTGGACTGGATCCATACAAAATTTGAGAGTGCTCTGGTTGTCACATCAGATGACAGTGGGTTAGTGGAACTGGACACCCAACTCAGTGAGGAAGTGCTGTAGCCATAGAGCCTGAATGGTGATGTTGACTACTCCTCTGTACTTAGCCTTAGTTGAAGAGAGAGAAATAGCAGCCTACTTCTTGCTCGACCAACAGATAGGGATAGGCCCTAGACTGAGTGAATATCTAGAGGTGGACTTACAATCAATGCTATCACCTGCCCAATCATAATCTGTGAAGCCAAGAAGATTTAATGCAGTGCCTATTGCATAGTGAATCCCGAAGGTGATGGTACCCTGCACATATCGGAGGATGCGCTTGGCAGCTTTCTAGTGAAGCTCATGCGGCTCCTGCATGTATCTGGAAACTGCCCCTACTACATATGAGAGATCTGGTATGGAGTGGGTGAGGTACGGTAAGCTCCCCAATAGCTGTCAGTAGAGAATACTGTCAACTAATGGAGTGTCACCTCCATCCTCAAGGCAGACCCCAGACAGAAAAGGAGTCGGTGCTGGCTTGCAGTCAGTCATGTGAAATATCTTGAGGAGATCCCATGCATACTTAGCCTGAGAGAGTTTGATGCATGTGGCATCCTGGCTGATCTCAAGACCAAGAAATAAGTGTAATGGACCCATGTCTGTCATCAAGAACCTATCATGCAAGGTCCTCTTGACTACAGCAATCGCTAAAGCCAAGCTGCACGTGATCAAGATATCATCCATATACAAAACTAAGATAAGAAGAGAGTCATGTGTCCTGAGCATGTAAACATTTGGATCAGACTTACATCTTTCGAAGTTTTGTGATAAGAGAAAAGAATCCATCTTCGCATACCAAGCTCTCGGGGCCTGCTTAAGGCCGTAGAGAGACTTCTTCAGTCTGCAGACCAAACATGAATCTTGAATGAAACCATGTGGCTGCTCCATGCAGATATCCTTAGATAGGTCTTCATGAAGAGATGTATTCTTCACATCCATCTGATGTACTTCCCACCCCTGGACAGCCACAATGGCAAGTGCAAGGCGTATGGAATCCATCTTTTTTACTGGAGCAAAGGTCTCATCATAATCAATGCCATGCACTTGTTGGAAGCCTTTGGCTACTAGACTGGCTTTCTATCTGATGATTTGCCCATTTGCAGAACTCTTGCTCCTGTAGACCCATTTGCATCAGACAAGTTTCCTTCCTAAAGTAAGGGGGGCCAGATCCCAGGTCTAGTTCTCGAGGAGGGAGTTGTACTCCTCCTCCATGGCGGACTCCCAAGAGGGATGCCTAGCAGCCTCAGCATAAGACTGCGGATTAGAAGACTGAACCAAATGACAATGCCAGGATGGCATTGGTTCAGTGGCAGTGAGGGCAAGAGGAGGCTCAATAAACTTTGAGCTAGTCCTCCGTGGATTAGAATTATCCCCCACAAGACCATTTCTAGCAGCTGGGTGGTCTTGTGCATATATCTCACTTAAGCTCCTTGTTCTCTGATTTATGACAGGGGAAGTTGATTCACTGCTGGAAGCCCGATCTGGGCTTGGATGTGGATCATCATATGCATGCACTAGATTTGTATTTGAAGACTCTGTCTCTGCATCTGCATGCTCTACCTCAGCATCTGCATGCTCTGTATCTACATCTGAGTGTATTGAGTCATCAACTCGGTCATGAGGTAGATAAAAGGTGTCTACATGCGGCAATTGAGGTGCATGTGAGAGACTTTCCTCAAATTGGACACTTCGCTCAATGATGAGCTTGTCCGTAGAGGAAATTAGGAGTTGGTATCCCTTCACACTATCAGGGTATCCAACAAAGATGCACTCAATTCTCTGTGGATCAATAGCTTTCCTCTTTTCAGAGGGGATCCTTGCCCAACATGGGAGCCAAAAACACAGAAGTGGGTGACCTCTAGTTTAGTGCCGCTCCAAGCCTCAAAGGGGGTCAGATCCTTGATAGATCTATGAGGAGATTTGTTCTGGATGTAGTTAGCACAATTAAGTGCTTCGGTCCATAGCTTATGAGGTAGTGACTTAGCATGCAACATGCAGGAAGCCATCTCTTTGAGAGATTGGTTCTTTCTCTCAGCAACTCCGTTCTGCTGTGGAGTGTATGGAACTGTGTGCTACAATTGTATTCCAGAATCAAGGCAGAGGTTCTGAAGTGCTGTGTTAACATATTCCCCCCCATTTTATGTACAGAGGGCTTTGATCTTTCTCTTTGACTGCATCTCAACTAGTTCTTTGAAATATTCAAAGTGCACAAAAACTTCAGATTTGGCCCTGAGAAGATACACCCAAGTATACCGTGAGAAATCATCAATAAATGTAAGCACATACCTTGCTTTGTTGATGGAAGGATGAGGAAAAGGCCCCATGAGATCACTATGGATCAGATCTAGAGGAGAGGATGCTCTGTGAGTCTTGCTGATGTCAAACTTTTCTCTAGGATGTTTGCCAAGGACACACCCTTCATAAACTCCTTTGGAGAAACTAATATTTGGCAAGCCTTCCACCATCTCATGCTTGCTTAGCTGCTGCATATACCTGTAATTTAAGTGACCAAACCTCTTGTGCCAAAGCCTACTACTATCATCAACATGTGTAAGCAATAAGGAGGATTCAGATTCAATAAATTCAGAAAATGTATACACTCTAGCTCCATTGTTTACCTCACCGGTTGCAATTTTGGAGTTGCTATGTAGGTCATATATGTTCACTGCATCTGGAGTGAATTACACTCTCTTTCCAGTGCCATGAGTGATCTGATAAACTGAAAGCATGTTTACCGAAAGTTTTGGAACATGAATCACATCTTCAAAGCTTTCGTGTAAAAGTTCCACTCTACCTTTTCTAGTGACCTCAATAGGTGAGTCATCTCCCATGAGGATGGGAGGTCCTTTGCATGCATCCAAAGAGGAATAGACTTCCTTTGTAGCAGCCATATGATGTGATGCACCAAAATCTATAATCCATGCATCAGGGGAAGAGTTAATTGCAACTAAAGCATGAAAATTGTTACCTTTCCCATGTGGCAGATCCTCAGTTTTCTTCTTGGCACCCTGAGGGATGTGGTCCCCAAGGTTGTGCTTCTGAAGGATTTCTGCCATTTGGTCAATTTGTTTCTTCATGCAAGAGGATTCCAGATGGAATCCTCGGTGATAGTAGGTGCATTTGTCTCCTTTCTTCCCTTTCTCATTTCTGGAGCCGGAGGAGTCATTGAAGGGCTTGGTGTACCCTTCTTTCTTTGGATGGGAATGTGCTTTTCCCCTGTCTTTTTTTTGCTGATTTGAATCAGATTTGTGATTTTTATTGTGGCTGCCATCATGCACAGCAAGTGCATGCACTTTTGGAGGTTTGATTTTCCCCATGCCAATGAGTTTATCTTGCTCAAAAGTGAGGGACTCCATGTACTCTTTGAGAGAAGGCATAATGTAGGATTTACATGTTGAGAGCCTTATTGAATGAAATGTAGACACAAAGACGGAGTATTCTGGTCCGAGCTTTGACATAGTAGAGAGAACTTGGCGACTCTCCTCCTTGGATTTGTCAATTCCACAACCCTTGAATTGCAGCAATAGATCATTATATTTGGTGAAGAAGTCTTGAATTCTGTCATAGTTCTGTGGATCCAATGAGAGCAGCTCCACTTTGAGCAGATGTCCTTTCATCTCATCCTATTTCTCGTAGAGTTCTTCAGCCTTTTTCGAAATCTCATTGGGAGTACTGCAGGCAGATAGATGAAACTGCAACTCTGGGGAGATGCACATGCATATGGATTTGTGGGCCTCATCCATGCGGTTAAGGTACTTGGATTTCTCTATGGCTGAAGTGGGTTCCACTTTTGCAGCCATGGTAATCCTGTACAACCCTTTTTGATGAAGGTATCGAGCCATTTGGTCCTTCCATTTGTGATAGTTGTAGTGTTAGGATTGATGCTTTGGGAAACTCCATTTTTCTATCGATCTTCGATCTCCAAGCTGTAATACCTGCAAAATAAAGTACTGGTGCACCTTTTATCTAGCAACCTGTGGGTTCTGATACCATGTAAATGTGTTAGAAAACCTGCACAGATGAATCTAGCTAGTAAAGGTTGAACACATAGCTTTGCAGAGCAAAAACACTAAAAGAAAGTCGAAAGAACAAAAAGAATTATTGATTAATAGAAAATAGGTTACAATGCTCATGATATAACATCACTGGGTGAAGATCCCAAGGTAATGTGCCATAATGGTGATCAATGAGAGGACTTGACACCTACAACAAGTTTCGGAGAGAACTAGCCAGTTGCGGAGTGAAAGGAGGAGCAAATCAGGGAGTAAATCATGCAGAAAGGATCTTGCATGTAGTCCCATGCATGCATGGACATGCGCCAATCTGGTGAAGATTCCAATGTTGAAGCCTTGCTGTCAGTGAATGCTCTAACTAGGTGTCCGCATGTGCCAGTAATGAAAGTCCTAGGTGTATAGTACCTCCAATAATAGAGGCAAGAACAGTTTCAAAATGAATAGCCATCAAGCGAAAGATTACATGTTAACACAATGATAGAGATAATATTAAAATACCATGCAACCTGTATGCATTCATACCATGCATTGAAACAACAATATACATGGAGTTGGAATATTATATATAAAAAATGCATTGCATTGGAATAATGCATTAATACTTGAAAATAATTGAAGTATAGTATACTACCTGCAATTAGAGATAGTAACACGTAAGCTGGGGTATGGAAATGATAAAGAATTACAACAAAGGTTGCATTCGTATGAAAAACAATACGAGAAGAAAGGTATATATTAAACACATGTATGCCAAGATTTAGGTCGACGAAGACTACTGGATGATTCAATCAACAGTAAGGAAATCGTCATGGAATCACAAGGTCATGGAAAAAATTCTACAAGAAATCTTGTTGACTTTACAATTATCATAGTGTAAAAATATTATTGTCATTTATGACCATCATGGAAATGGATAAAAAAGGAAGATTTTTTTTGGTGGAAGTCTAAAAGTCTTAGACGAGATAGAGAGTCAATTAGAAATCAAAAGGTCATGACGAATTCCAAAAGTCATAAGAAAAAGTGAAATGTTTCCTTCCTTATTTATATAAATGGAAGCATTCATGCCTCCAGTAAATGAAATTTTAACACTTAAGCTAGGCTAGTAATACGATTTCTATTTTGTGGGTAAGGCATTTTCTTGGTAGCTTATAGGTGGAGAGATTATGAAGCTAGTATTTGGTCATGAAAATGATATCTTATAGGTAGAGAGATTATGAGGCTAGTGTTTGGTCATGAAGATTATATGAAATGCTCTCATCCCACTATTAGATTTTGACAAGCTTGTGTACATGCATTTGAATGAGTGACAATATTAATGAGAATAAATTACTATTTTTAAATTAACTTCTCATTACAGAGAATTTATTTTAATTAAATTTATTAATATTTGTTTATTAACTTATATTATTTATTTGTTATTAAATCAGTTGTTTTTCAAATAATTTAAAAAATAATAATTTAAATATTAAAGTGTCATTATTTTACATTTAATATTTAAATAATTTTAAAATAATATTTTATATATTAAATGATAAAATTTCTCAATTAAATAATAATTTAGAATTATTAAGTTAAAAGATTTGCATCCCTGGTTGCTATTTTCCATAATATTAATTATTAAATAATAGTTATTTATGAGAAGAAAAGGCTTACATCACTTTTGAGTTGTTTGTTCACATAACATTATTTTGAATACCATTTGAAATTAGCATCACAATTAACAAGTTAAAATCTGGATAAATGCATTTCAAAGTAAACCATTCACAGGTTCGTGTACCTAATCAATGAACGATTAAAATCACTGCATCTTTCATGAATTTAAAAGCATAAATTTTATAAACTTCCAAGGAAGCTCAGACTGTAAAAACATTTCAAAATATAAATTAAAAACATTGCTATTATATAGTGTTGTCACACCCAGCTTCAATTTCAAACCGAATGGGTTCTTCTGAATTTTACGAATTTAAGAAGAACTTCAATATCATCCGGAGGAGGAAAGTGCATATTATATAATGCTGTCACACCCAACTTCAATTTCAAACTGAATGGGTGCTTCTAAATTTTACGAATTTAAGAAGAACTTCAATATCATCAGGAGGAGGTCGTTGCACTTTCCTCAAGATAACTTCGTTGATATTCAATCCAAGTTGTGCAATTCTAGAGTGAATGCATTCAAATATTTTACATCCTTTCTCCACACAAAACAATGGTGCATCGCTTTCATTTTCATCTCCATCATCATCTTCATTCTCTTCTTCTTCTCCATTTTCATTTTCTTTTTCTTCATCTTGGGCCACTTCTTCAGGTTCATGTTCATCCATTTCATCCTCATCCCCATCCTCTTTCTCATTTTCATCGTCATCCATTTCATCTTCATCCTCATTCTCATCCACTGCCTCTTCCTCATTTTCATCTTTATCCATTTCATCCTCATCCTCATCCTCATCCACTCCCTCTTCCTCTTCCTCATTTTCATCTTCATCCATTTCATCCTCATCCTCATCTTCATCCTCATCCTCATCCACTCCTTCTTCCTCTTCCTCTTCCTCATCTTCATCTTCATCTTCATCCTCATCCTCATCCTCATCCTCATCCTCATCCTCTTCCTCTTCCTCTTCCTCTTCCTCTTCCTCTTCCTCTTCCTCTTCCTCTTCAAAACGTTTAAACATGTGAACAATCCTTTCTGCTATATACAAACTTCCTTCCAGAATAATATCAGCTGATGGGCCTTCTGTCATCAGTATATCCTTAACAAGAGAAAGGCCCTTTTCAAGGGCTTGAGAATTATATCGCCTCTCTGCCTTGGCTTCAACGAGTTGTCCCTCGCTAAGATCTTTGGCATCTTCTGATCTATCGATTTCTCTAGCGATGCAGATAAGTATAGCACTAACCAGCACTTGCGAGCGAATTGGATGATTGAAGGATGATGTTCTGATCCAGGTTGTCTGCAGAATAGAAATCACGTAATACAAGTCTTCACTGCTGATATCCTTGGCAAGCGTTCTAGAAAATTTATTTGTAGCAATGTGAGGACCAACTTGTGAAAAAACATCTTCGCTTAATTCTCTTCCAAGGATTTCCTCAACCTGGGCATTCATCTCATAAAATACTTTAAAAAAGATTCGCAACATAAGGGATTCGATTTTTGAATAACCTTCGTCATTCATAGAAATTTTCCCTATCATTCTATAATAGGATACAATCACTGCATATTCATGTCTTTTTTCGTCAGGATTGCTTTCTACACTATGGATGTCCGACGGTTTCACCCCTACAACATCAATTGCCCTGGTGATTTCCTTACACACATCCCATGCAATTTCTTTAGTTTCCTGTTCTGTTGTATTCCTGTGCATAAGCAGAATCATTTGAACAATGGATTTGTGTAAATATCTGATGCCATGTAAAGATCTGAACGTTTCAATGTTCTTAGAATGAAACTGACAAAACAAGCGCAGTAGGTTAATTTGTTTCCATATATCCAAACACTCGTTTGGGGTTGTATCCTTTTTAGATAGAGATTTATTCAGTTTATCCAAAAATGGCCTCATATCTCTCTCTCCCAAAATTTTTGTATAGTCTTCAATTACATCTAGCTCTGCACCTCTCCCACCAGATAGTTTCTGAAGTTTTATGTAGTCTTCCATTTCCTGCCTCAATTCTCTTTGGGAAATAGCACTTCTAGCATTGAACCATTGTTGAGTCATTGGGTTTTGTGAATGAGATTTGGTTTCCCAGATGGTCTCTAAAATTTTTCTGTCATACAGACTTTGAGTGGGATCTTGGTCCAGCGGTAACCGAACGGGATCGTAAGCAAACTCATACGTAATGACGTCCTTATATTTCTCTGGCACCATTTCATTGCTCACTGATAAAGTAACAGGGTCCATCTAGTTTTAACAGTAGCACACCAAACAATACAATATACACCTGAAGTCCCTGGCACTTCGTTTTTTAAAAGTACTCCAAACTGTTATAGAGAAGAAGAAAGTCGAACAGAAATCCCAGTGAGTTCTGGTTATATTCCAAAATACTTGATCTATCGAAAACCCTTTTCATATGAATCCACAACCTGCATAACGAAATTGACTAGAACTATATTTTTTATTTGTACAGATAAGAACCAAAGAGTAAAAAAGGGTCTGAACCTGGGGTGACGGGTCGCTACTTTTCGACATGGTATTTTACGTTATTAATCGTTGTTTCATTATTAACTAAATGGCCCATTTTCCTCAACCTGGGCAGCAATTTCCTAAGCTGTAATTTTCATCTTGTCCATTAAAATAATGAAAATTACTTCGATTAGAGTATTGAAATTAGTTTTTAATTATGGTCATTTCCAAGTTCTCCCCACAATGGAGAATGGGATCATATACGAAGTGCTTAACCATTGAAAAAATTTGCTTCCTACCTTATTTAGCTATTATTTAGCTTTTGAGGAAAATTGCTTTCTCAATTCATAGTGTTCTCTAATGGGACCATGGAGAGAGTGTTTAGCTTTTTAGTAAATTTGTTTTCGTAACTTATTAGTGTTTTTTAACGGGATCATAGCAGCGTTTAGCTATTGGGCAAATTTGCTTCCTCCTTTATTTAGTTTTTAAGTAAACTGTTTTTGAGATTCATAGTGTTCTCTAATTGGACTTCACATTGTGTTTAGTTAGCTTTTTGGTAAATTTGTTTACTAATTTTTTTTAAGAGTTTTTTAATAGGATTATTAGTTTTCTTTTTTTTTATTATAGTATGTTTTATTGGATTGGTTTTTTTGCCCAGTGTAATTTGGTTATTTGAATGGTTATAATGAGATTTTGCTTGTGTTTAGGCTATTGCTTTATTTACGTTGGTATTTTTATTTGTTTTTATTTTTGGATTAGATCTTTATAATTTTAATGTTTTGGTTAGATCTTTGAGCCATTAATTTTATTTGAAAATTGGTGGCTTGGGTTTCGTTCATTGTTCTATTAAAACTAAATGTAAGTTATGGAGTCAAATTATTACTTTGTCTTAATTTGTAACATATGGTGTAGCATTTTACAATTATTGATGTTCATTATCAAAGTTATGGCATTGGTTTTTGTTATAAGGATAATAATTATTACTTGTTAGTTACTATATGCTTACATTTCTTTTAATTTTAATATGTTGTTTTGGAAATGGATTTTCATTGTATTATTTTTCTAATGGATTTTAAATTTCACATAGAAGTTCTATATGTCTATTTTGGTTGCTAATGTGATTTTTGTTGTAGGTTTGTTTCAACTAGATACAACCAAAGATATTAGGAGTGCTAGTGAAAAATTATTTGATTAATGCAAGTATTTTCAAGACATTTTAATTTTTGTCCAAGAATTTATTTAATCATCACATATGCAACTTTGTTTATCAAATAGATGTTTGTAGTTTTCTTTCCTCCATATTTTTCCTAGATCTTTTCATCAGAATTCAAGCTTATTGGATTGAATTTTCTTTAATGTCTTTATGGAATGCTTTCTTTCCATACTTTGACTTGTTAATTACTAGAAGTGCAGGGGAACATATACTCTTGTTCATAAAAAGTCTCGACCCCTTCCCTCGCCCTTAGCATCAAGAGCATTGTCTTGCAAATTTGTAGTGTTGTCTTAGCAAGTTTTTATTAGATGGCTAGACTTTGAATAATTGCACCCTTTTAATGAAACTCATTGTTATATGAATGCATATAATTCAAAATCTCCCATCATCCTTATTTTGATCTTTGGTGGTTGATGTAGTTGGAACAAATGAAATTCTTAAGATCATCCATTCTATTCTCACACCCTAGATGGATTTATTGATGCATACCATTATACTTATAATTGGAAGATGTATGCTTATCTTTGATGGTATTCATTTCCACTTTGTCCCATTTGACACCTCTTGTCTTGATTTTTCTTTGAAATTTTTTCTTGTAATGCAAGATAAGATGTTTTGAGTTTTATTTTCTTAAGTATTTACCTAATTAAATCAATATTGTTTGTTCAAGTGGCTCTAATTTTGGGATACCATAATTATTTTCCATCTCATTCTCCTTACAAAATGATTTCCTTCTCTAGCATAGTCTAATATGCATTCGAATTATAAGGAAACATATCCTCTTGCTTTGAATAAAGCATCTTTCCATGAACTCCTACACCTCCACTCCTCCCCTACCGATGAACTAACAATTGAACTAGTTAGATGAGTGTAGGTAATTCTTCTAAAAGGTCACTTCAGTGAATATACCTTAGGTAAGTGTTAAGTGTTCTACAGTATGCTCATTGGTTCATTGGTTTGCAATCAAACATTGCTGATTCATTGATTGTGATTTTCTCTAAAGTCCTCTTTTTTATATTGTTGGCATACCTTTGTTAGTTTACTAGTATTGTTTCCATGTATCTTTGTTGCAAGAAAGTTGAAACCTCCCATGGTTAGTGTTTTCTAATATTGTATACTGAGTTTGGGTCCCCATTTAAAGCTAGTTGACAACCATGTTGAAAATTGATTTCAATGTTGTTAACTTCTTTTAATAGTAAATTTTCAAATATTTTGTGAATCACTTGCAATTTTGACAAATTATATAGTTCACATTAAAATATGTGTTTCCAGTGGGAAAGTTTGAGTTATTTATAGACTTTGTTACATTGTCTTTTTATCGCACTAAGGTTATTTATTCAATTGGTTTCTTGTTGCATCTTTTTCTAATTTTTTTCTCCACTTAGCTTGATTGACGATATACATCTTTATAACACGACTTCAATTTCTAACATATATTAATGCATTTTTAAATATTATTGAGTAATATTTGGAACCTTTGACACCTCCTTGAAAGCATTTCAAAATACACAATCAAATATATGATTATTTGAAGTAGTAATTTTTTTATTTGCAGTGTGTATCAAATTACAGTTAGTTGAACTCAAGATGTGGATTTTATAAAGGGGTTTAATCATAAAAAAAAAATTAATATATTGATAAACTATTGTTTGATTATTTTTCCAAGAAATTTAAAATATCAATCTATGTGCAATATTATAATTTAATAATTTTACAACACTATGTTTATTTATAGCATACATTTCTATATGTTGTTGTTGTTGTTTTTTCCCCACAAAAAATAATATTTATTTATAAAAATAAGTAAAATTATATTTTGTATTTACACAAATTAAATGTGTATTTAAGCAAGGGCTACTTAGAAATGAGCAAAGGCCACAAAGAGAAACCAGTTCCCCAATAGAGAAACTACATCATTACAATATAGAATCTAGAGGTCCACACAAGAAAAACCTTGTTAAAAAAACTAGACGACCACAAAAAAAACATTCATACAAGGTGAGGAAAAACCTCAACATCTAAAAATAGCTGGATGACCACAAGAAACCAAAATTCCGCTAGATAAACCCTCATGGATGGGGCAACGATAAGAATAACGACATTGGTGAAAAATGGAGAATGAAAACACTCTTCTAGAGAAAACCTCAACGGAGACGAGGCTGTAAGACCTCGAGCAGAAAACATCACCAAACCACCATAGGCAAGGAGAAATAAAGATGAAGGTGCATTGAGATTGGTGAAGCAAACAAAGCCCAAAGAAGCTCCACAATAGACCACTGCAGACCTTGACCTGTGGAAAACTGTAGTAACACATGAACGTGTGGTGATGACAATAAGAAGGGGAATCAACAAAGGGAAGATCATGGGGCAATGAATCCAAAGCACCAGACGGGCCAACAAGGGAGATGACAAGGGAACTGAAATGCCCGGTAGGCGAAGAAAACACAACCTGCACTAGAAATTGGCAATAAAGGCGAAGTTGCATTGGGTCTTATGAGCAAAGTGACTAGCTAACTGCAATGGTGAAGGCCTTAGTAACTCGATCATCGTATAAGCGAGGGGTTACACGAAATATAGGCTAGAGGAGGCTAGGGTTCCCCAATCATCTAGCCATATAATCCCCATAAATTTCTATATGTTTCATGAATTATGTTGCGATTTGCGAAAAGCTAGGATATAAAAATTGTGGAATGTTTTAGGTTGCATAAATAGTTTAAACCAGTTGTCAATTTTTAATTACTTTACTTTATTATTCTCTTAATGTTACATGTAAAATTTCAAATACTTTATCACATTGTTTTTTAATTAATATTTATGTTTTATTTATTTTCAATATTGGTAGACCTAAATTTTGTAACATTAAACAGGTTTATAAACTAATGTGAATATGTTGAAAAGTGTGCAACAAGAAATGATTGTTGAGATTGCAACAAGATGATGGAGCTTAGTGAAAAGAGTTGCCTTCACTAAGTGGGCCCACAGGCAAATTATGGCACAAGTTCTATTTTTGGATCCCAGCAGGGATGATCACAGTATGAGTGATCACAGTGTGGGTGATCACAGTGTGGGTGATCACAGTGTGGGTGACCACAGTGTGAGTGATCAAAGTCTATTTTTAGACTGGCTGTCAAAAATAGAAAAGTCAAATATTATTGTCTCATAATAATATTTGGAGTATAAACTTGATCTTATTCTCTTGGAGCACATCAGGATGAGCTACGGATGTGGTACATGCGGATCCCAGAAGGAAATAAATGGTTACCTATGGGATGACTAATATTTGCATGCAAGACTTCAGTTAGAACTCAAGTGAGTTGAGTTTAGTGGACTGGAGGTGCAGTTGATGGAGTTTTGTTCAGTTTAGCTTTGTTAAACTGGTTGTATTTAGTCTAACTGATCAATAGACTAGAGATGAGTTGGGTGAATTAGTTATTAATTAATTCACAAGTTATTAACTCATAATGCAACTATAGAATACATAAGTTAACTCACTTGCATGTCAGTGCATGTTCAGTTCAGCAGGGATAAGTGTTAGAGGATCAGATTGCTATCAGTTGTGACTATAGTTGTGCATGATGATTTTCACAATCGGAGGGATTGAGTATGCCAATGAATTGGCCAATATCAAGAATTGTAGCCTGTGCTCACATCCAACAGAGAGTGAGTGATTATTTGCAGGTCAAATACGAGTTTGGTAAGCCATTCTCATCAGTTCTTGAGCAGGTATTGAGCTGGAGAGGCAGGCAAGCAGTGGAATAGATTTGGAGATCAGATCTGAGCTGTATTGTGTGTAACAGGTGGAGCCGGTACTGGATTGCTTGTGATAAGCATTGTAATTTGTAATGTTACATGATTCAATCAATATAATATACAAATAGTGTGGGGTTTTTAGCGAGATGCTTTCCCCAGGATACATACTGTGTTTATGAGTTTGATTGATGCTTCTATGTGTGCCTGTGAATGTTTCTGCTTCTGTAAATTGATGATCAATGTAGAGGAGATTATGTATTATACATGTTCCGCTTATAATTGTATGATCAGGATAATCTATGTGAATATGTGTTAAATTATTCAAAATTTCTACAACATATATTGAGGAACTAAACATTTTTTTATCTTCCTTCAAATTATTCATGATTGGTCATATATTTGTTACATTTTTTTTTTTGAGAAATTTGCGTTCATGTTTTAAGTGTTCTATGTATTTGTTGAAGATTCATTAGTTGAAAAGTCAACACTTTAGCTTTCTTTTTATCTTTGTAATTTTGTAATTGGGTAATTATTTGTGGTATGTTTGTTTCCAATTTTTTTATCCTCTAAATAGATTTAGAAAAAAAACTTGTAAATCATTGTTCTATTAAAAATCCATCATCATGTTATTCCTTTTTCTCTACAAAATATCATATATTAATTTATTCGAAAGAAAAAATTGTGATGAACCTCAAAGGATGCTTTGAACTCACACTTGTCCTTCGTATCCCTAGTAAACCATTTGACATACACTAATGTGCCTCACTTAGGCTTATTTGGATTGCGAACCCATTGGCATGGAACTAGCCAAATGCTCACCAATATTGATGACAACCAATTGACATAACCCAATATTGGGGACAACCAATTGACATAACCCATTAGTCTATTTCTTGCTTTCAATGTTCACAAATGTTTATAACGTAAAAAATAACCATGCTCAAAGAATTCACGAGTGTGTTTAACCATTGAGCAAATTTTCTTCTACCTTATTTAGGTAATATTTAGCCTTTGAGAAATTTTTCTCTCTAACTTCATAGTGTTCTCTAATGGGACCTTGGAGAGAGTGTTTAGCATTTTAGTAAATTTGTTTATTACCTTATTAGTGTTTTGTAATGGGACCATATAAGGAGTGTTTAACCATTGAGAAAATTTGCTTCCTACCTTATTTAGACAATGTTTAGCCTTTTAGCAAATTTTCATTTTTGCTTTATAGTGTTCTTTAATTGGATCTTGCAAGGTGTGTTTAGATCACTTTTTGGCAAATTTATTTTGTAGCTTTTTAGAGCTAGATTTAAATGGGATCATTAATTTGCTCTCTCTATCATAGTGTTTTTCTAGTGGGTTGTTTTTTTTCTGTGCATTGTAATTTGTCACTTGAATTTCTATAATGGTATTTTATTTATGTTTAGGCTATTGTTTTATCTATGTTGTGTTTTTTCGGTTTAGATTTTTATAATTTTAATGTTTTGGTTTAGATTTTTGATCCATTAATGTCACTTAAAAATTGGTGGCTTGGGTTTTGCTCATTGTTTCACCAAAACCTAGATGTAAGTTTTGGAGTCAAATTATTGCTTTGTCTCAATTTGTAGCATAGTTGTGCATTGGGGTGTCACATTTTGTAATTATTGATGCTTATTTTCAAAATTATGGCATTGGTTTTTGTTATAAAAATAATTTTCTCTTTCTAATTACTATATGTCCATGTTGGTTTTAATTTGAATCTGTTGTTTTGGAAATGGGTGGGTGTTGCATTATTTTTCTAATAGATGTTAAATTTCACATTGGAGTTTGATAGGCCTATTTTGGTTGCTAATGTGGTTTTTTAGGTTTGTTTGAACTATATACAACAAAAGATACTAGAAATTCTAGTGAAGAATTTTTCGGTAAAGCAATCATGCTTAATGTAAGTATTTTCAAGGCATTTTAAGTTTTTTCCAAGAATTTCTTTAATCACCACATTTGCAATTTATTATTATTATTATTATTAAATAGATGTCTGTAGTCTTTTTTCCTCCACTTTTTTCCTAAATAAATCCATAGTTTCCAAATTCGTTTGAATCAGATAAAAAAATAGGGAAATTCAAAAATTCGATCCGTACATCGAATAATTCGATAAGAATTCAGTTCGGTTCATGGTAGCTAATCATCACGTGAATGACTGAAAACGTTCAGGGTTCAGTTCATGGTAGCTAATATTGCTGAAGATGGATTTTTTAATTTGCATGCTAGGAATGTTAAGTGCAACCACAAAATAGATAACGTTGTGGGCTTGCAGGAAATGGAAACTTATTGTGAGGGGAAATTTTCGAGTTTCCAATTTGAGTGTTTTTTGGAGGGTTTAAAAAGTCGAGAAAACAAGAAAAGAAAGAATTTGAATTTTGATGTTGAACCAATTTTATAAAAGGTAATTTAGAATTTGATAAAAATAAGTTTTGAATATTTAGTTTTTAAATATGTATTAATTAAAAAGGATTTTAGATAACATTTCAAACTAGGGAAGGATATAGTTATTAGTTGCGAATATTTAATTTTTAAATGTGTATTAATTACAAAATTCTAGGGAGGGATACAGTTTTGAGCTTTGAAAAACATAGAGAGGTTAACATACAAGTGTGGTTGTGGTTTTGGTTAGTGAATTTTAGTTTTAAAATTGTTTATATTGATCAAAATTATTAAAAATTATTTAATTTTTAAAATGAATGGGAAGAAAATGAGCAGAAAACAACGCATTTATAGGAAAATAATTTTATATATTTAAATATTTAAGATGTATACTAACGATTTTTTCCCAAATTGAAAATTTCTCGTACGATTTTTTATCATATTGTATCGAATTCGAATCCAAATTTGTATTCAAAATTTGGTAACTATAAATAAATCAAGAATGTTTGTTCTTTTCATCATAATTCAAGGGTATTGGATTAAATTTTCTTTTATGTCTTTATGGAATGATTTCTTTCCATACCTTGACTTTCTATATACTAGAATTGCGAGGCACTCTTGTTCATAAAGAATCTTACCCCTGTCGCCCACTGTTAGCGCCAAGAGAATTTCCTTGAAAATTTGCATTATTTTCTTAGCAATATTCTATTAGATAACTATATGTTTTGAATAATTGCATTCTTTTAATAAAATTAATTGTTATTTGAATGCATACAATTCAAAATTTCCCACCATCCTTATTTATATCTTTGGTGGTTGATGTTATTGGAACAAATACAATCCTTACCATCTTCCATTCTATTATAACACCCTAGGTGGATTTCTTGATGCATACTATTATACTTATAATTGGCAAACACATTCTTATCTTTGATGGTATTAATTGGAACTTTATCATATTTGACACCTTTTGTCTTGATGTTTGTTTGAATATTTTATTTGTAATGCAAAGTAAGATGCTTTGAGTTTGGTTTTTATGGATCTTTTCGTAATTAAATCAAGATTATTTATCCAATTAGCTCTAATTCTAGGGTACCATGATGATTTTCCATCTCATTGTCCGTAGCAAAAGATTTCCTTATCTAATATAGTCTACTATGCATCAAAATTACAAGGGATCATGTCATCTTGCTTTGAATAAGACATTTTTCCATGAACCGCCATACCCATTTTTTTCTCCTACCAATAAACTCCCAATTGAACTAAGAATATGAGCATAGGGCATTCTTCTAAAAGGTCAATTCGGTGAGTGTAACTTCGATAAGTGTTCTACAATATGATCATTAGTTTATTGGTTTGCAATCAAACATTGCCTATTCATTGATTGCGACTTTCTCTAAATTCATATATTGTATATTGTTGGCATACCTTTGCTGGTTTACCAATATTGTTTCCATGCATCTTTGTAATTGCAATAAAGTTTAAACTTCTCATGGTTGTTAGTTTTTTATATTATTGCATGCTAAGGTTTGGGTCCCCATTTAAGGGTAGTTGACAACTTTGTTGAAAATTAATTTCAATTTTGTTCACTGTTTTTAATAGTAAATTTTCAAATATTTTGTGGATCACTTGCAATTTTGAAAAATTATATAGTTCACATTAAAATATGTGTTTCCATTGTGAAAGTTTTAGTTATTTATAGACAATGTTGGACACCTAATCCTCTAAGGGTTGGTGTGGAAGTTGAAAAACTAAAGGGAGTCCAAGGGATGACTTGGAATATGAATCCAAGGGTCACACCATGTACTATAAATGTATATCATGTCAATAATAGATGTACTCTTATGCTTCTCATTCATACTCTATTTTTGCCATGTATATGTTTAACATGGTATCAGAGCGGGCGATTGCTGGTCCTACTCCATTTTGAACCATTATTTTCCTACGAATATTGACATATTATTTAGGTTGCCTTGAGCGCTTGTCAGCCATGCACTCTGTATAATCTCCCATGCAAAAATGCTTCTGCCTATTCTGCCTATTTTGCAACACTGAGAGATCTTCCATTGTAGAACTAACACCTTCCCCTGTTGCGTTTTGTAACTCCTCCTACTGTGGAAGCCACACTGCATTTTGATGGAGCCTGCAAAGGCAATCCAGGCAATCCTGGCACTGTGGGCATTGGCTTCATGCTCAGAGATGGTAACGGCGTAGAGATAGAGATATTTTCCCGTCATTTGGGCTACAACTTGACTAATAACGTAGCAGAATACAAGGCCCTCATTGTGGGGCTTCAACATGCTATCAATAATGGTATTACAGATATTGTGGCGTATGGAGATAGCGAGATCGTTTGCAACCAAGTGAACGGGAAGTCCCAGGTGAGGGATTAGAGGCTTGAAAGGTATTACAACACCTCCACGCATAGTTAAAAAGCCACCATATCGCCTCCTCCACTGGTTCATAATCTTGGTCGTACGTTGACCCTCCTCACACTATGGTATCACTGCTGCTCACACTGTGGTATCACCCGACTCCATTCAGACATTGTTATCATTATGTTACATTGAATTCCATAATATATCTTCGCCATGGTGACTATTACGACTCTTCCACCCGCATTGAATGATGTGGGAACCCAACTCTTGAAGGCCGGTCATATAACTCTGCTCTCCTCTTACTCAGCGTGAAGCTTGGGGAAGCACATCAGGGGAAGTAGAATGTTTCGAATTCTCCAAGACACATATTACTGCTTGGATGTCGATGGCAATGCTGATGTTGTAAGAGAATTTCTTTGCTACAATTGAACTATAATCCACGCCAAGTCTTTGCATCACTGTATTACAGCTCCAAGGCAGATTTAGGAGATGTAGGGTTGAGCATGTGCCTCGCGGGTAGAATAACGACGCAGATGGCCTCGCAAACAACAGAATCAATGATGACCCCGTGGATGTGTGTACTGAAGAAATCTTGTGGCGGTGCAGAACTCTGGAGGGAGCCAAGTACTACGTTTTTGAAAAGCGGTGCGAGGGTTTTTCTTAGCTACGCTTTATTCTAGATACCATCCAAGAAAATTTAGTGGACTCCTATGCCACTGTTTAGCAGTGGTGTTGTGGAATAGGAAATCTAACAAGAATGAATGATCATAACCCGAGGATGGCATCTTTTCTTGTCCAATACTAGGATTCATCTCTGGGATTTATAGGGTTTATCTTAACTGGCGATGGTTAGAAATTAAATGGAGATCGATATAGAATGCCAATGGATTTTTGGGTTTTATATAACAGAATGGTGATCCAGTTTAAATGTTGTTGACTGGTATCTGTTTGTTTTTTAAAAGGATGGTAAATTATTTAATTATGAAGAATAAGTTTGGATTGATGAATTGTGTGTAATTTTTGATCCGTTAGTAGATATTATTAGTTCTTGTGATTGCAGTATTTTAGCTATAAAAAATTTCAGTACTCTTTTATTGTAAGTGAAAATGGCTTTAATTAGTAATGTATTAGATTTATTAAATACCTTGATACATTCCACTGCTGATGGGAAGGTAAACATCAACAAAGGCTTTCTCTCAGAAATTTAGACATGTCTACAATATGCACAGGAACAGATTGATTTTTTGTAGCTTGAATCACATCTACAACAAGAGGAGTTACAGAAGTATAGTCATGATTCTGAACTTGTTTCTGTTTATAACAATTCTATTTTTGAGTCAGAAATTGACTCCCATCAACATGCATAAACTAATCAAGGTAGTAAACTTGAGGCTGATTCAAGAGTAGATGTGAATGTAGATTTAGAAGTCTAACCAACACTTCCCAAGCCAATCATCAGACCTTGGGAAGAGCTTGTCCATAAAAAGCACAAAAATAGACTTGGATATGATAATGGGGTTTCCTTTCACATTCCAGATTACTCAAAGCCCATCAAGTTTCAGAGTGTTGGATTCCTTCATGACAGTTCACCTTCATTTGTTTTAGATTTTGTTCCTTCTCCACAACGACAAGAACAAAATTTTAAATGCCAACATTGTGACCGAGTTTCCCATGTGAAAAATCACTATTTATATCTTCATCCATGTAAGCATTGTCACAAAACCAATAATTTTTCAGACAAATGCTTCAAAAACAAACCGCTTGCAAGAACAAAGATTCACCTTGGATAGATCGCTTCTTGGCAATGGGTTTCAACAAACAAGAAGATATTTCGCTCATACAACAAGATTTGTTCTCGAATATTGAACAATCTTCCAGTTGACTTTTCTCCATCATCTCACCTTGTATCTAACAGGGGGGGGAAGTGATGGTCATCTACAAGCCTCAAAGCCACATCAAGCGAGCCTGAACCACAACTTGCCATACCAGATTCAGAGTTGTATCCAAAGACAAAGATGCCCCTGAGAATACCTTTAGTTGGTGATGCCTCTTCAAGGAATCGGGGACACTTCCTCTAGCATAAGACTTCATCTTCTTTCCAGCTTTGCAAGAGTTCTAGGAATTGCATTAAGCATTCTAGAGTTGATGGTCATCCTTAAACCATCACAGGTTGAGACCTCCTTTTTCAGGTTGAGGTTCTCCCTTTTATGTAGGATGAGACCTCCCTTTAATGGTTGAAAGTTTCCCTCTTCAAAACATCAGGAGCACTTCCTCTAGAAGAAGACCTTAGCTTCATGGCAGACTTGGAAGAGTTCCGGGAACTGCACTAAGCGTTCTGGTGTTGTTGGTCATCCTTAAACCACCTCCCTTATACCAACATTTTAGAGAGAACATTCAGCCTAGTGTTACCATGCATTTTTACACATTTTTTATTACAACTCTTTTCTTGGACTCATACATACCCCTTCGGATTAAGGGGGAATGTTGGACACCTAATCCTCTAAGGGTTGGTGTGGAAGCTGAATAGCCAAAGGGAGTCCAAGAGACCACTTGGAATATGAATCCAAGGGTCACACCATGTATTATAAATGTATATCATGTCAATAATAGATGTACTCTCATGCTTATTATTCATACTCTGTTGCTACCATGTATATGTTTAACAATTGCACTATCTTTTTATCACACTAAGCTATTTATTCAATTGGTTTCTTGTTGCATTTTTTTCTAATTTTTTCTCCACTTAACTTGAGTTGATGATATACTTATTTATAACAAGACTTTAGTTTCTAAAATATATTGATGTATTTTTAATATTAAAGAGTAATATTTGGAACCCTTGATACCTCCATGAAAGCATGTCAAAAGACATAATCAAACATATGCTTCTTTGTAGTAGTGATTTTTTCATATGTAGTGTGTATCAAATTACAATTCGTTTGATCCGAACTTAAACAGGAACACAACAACTTACAAATATAATCATAAATACAAAGATGCAACAAAAAAACACTTCATTTCATTAATCGAAAAATACTGAACTATGCTTACAAACAAAATGGAAATAAGATAGCTCAGTCGATAGTAGCTTATCTCTAGGAAGAGATGTGGCGGCTACATGCCTCTAAACTATGTTACAATGAGGCTCAAAGGCCTATTTATTATTGAGAAACAATGGAAAACCCTAAACATCCAAAAAACTAACCCTAGGAGATGAAGCACCAAAATTGTGGGCCCCATTTGGGTAAATTGGCACATCAACTTCCTGGGGTTATAACTTTGGCATACGATCTCCGTTTGGCTATCATAATACCTCATTTTGAAGGTCTTAAAGGGGAGGCCAAAAAAACACTCGCAAGACAATTTGGAACATTTTTGGTCTCTCTAATTTCCCTAAAAACGTCGTTTAGGGCCTTAAAACGACTCTAGAAGTTCAGGACTCAAAAAACTACCAAAAATAGTAAACTGTGCTACAATTAAGGAAACTGAAAAAAATGAAAGAGACAGTGTTGGGGGTCCAAATGTGTTGGCTTATGGGGGCTTGATCTAGGTTAAACATTAGTTAGCTAAACAAATCCCTACACTACTGGCCCTTTCAGCATTAGCCCGCGGAGCGCAGACTGAAGTCTCACCTGAAGCAATATGGGGGGATGCTGGAACCAAGTTTGCGTACCCTTGAGATGGTTGTGATGTCAGTTTATTCCAATTACACCCGCCTTCACGCATGTTGCTTATCCATCTGCTCTACGCTTCAGTACCTTCGCGAAATGTTACAATTGGCTTCCGCGCAGCCCTTACCGGGGGCTGATATGATTCCGTTATGATATTTCCCAAACTATGCTAAGTATCTTACTTGATTTATTAACAGATATTAGTTAGCTTCATGTAAATGAATGCTCTACTTGCATTTACTTAACCAATACAGTTATACACATTCACATCATATAAGCATTATAAGTGAAATTTATACCCAATATAATAGATGTATAAATAGGAAATAAAGACACATAAATTATAGAATACTTCTCTTTATTGATATTTCCAGATGATTACAGACTGGACTCGCTCTGCGCACTCAGATGCAAGGGTCCGCGCACTTAGCTGCAGACTTCTAGGCCTCTGCGTACTCAGTTGCAGAGCCTCTACCTACGCTACGACCCAAAACTTAGACTTCTACTTCAGAGATATCTCTCATACATCATTCCATTATCTTTGTCCTTGTCTTTATCCATGCCTTAACTACTTAAAGCTTAGCTCTATTTATACAATCCCATGGTTTGCAGACCATGGGTAGATCTTTTACAATTGACATTACATTATAAAAATAAGGGTGGACAACCCTATGACTCTTTAACAACTACGCGCTCTGCGACCACAAAATGCAGAGTCTTTACATTTGGATTACAAAATTGGACCAAATTTTGGGCTTTAAGCCCCAAAACTACCCTTGAGGGATCCCGCACCCAACAAAGTGAAATAGGGGGTTGGCCACCAATATCCAACTGGATCATTCCTCCCTCGTTAGGAAGAAATGGTCCCCATTGCGTTGAGTGCCTCCATGAGATAGGGAAACTTCTGCTGAACTGGGTCCCTAGTGAGCCACCTACCTCGGTGAAGGAGTTGGCCAACTTTGACAACTCGATATAGTTGAATCTTTTGCTGGCGAGTGTTCTTGATCTGTGTGTCCATGATCCAATCGGTGGTGGCCTATTCCATGCAGTCCGGGTTTAGCTCTCTTGGTGTGAGCTCTTCTGCAACATCGATTGTGTCCATCAATGGTGGAAAGTATGGCCGAAGTCGGTCTACATTTAACATTGGTTTCAGACCAAGGAATGATGGATTACTAAGCTTAAAGGAATTGTCCCCTATAGCCTTGGTGATGGTGTATGGCCCATATCGGAGTGGGTGAAGCTTGCGGTGGGGTCCATAGAGGTGCTTCTTCTGCAAATGTAGCCAAACTTTGTCGGCCACCTAGATCTTGTGCTACACCCAATGCTGATCATGGCACTGCTTGTACTTATCATTGGCTCTGTCCAATATATCATGGACCTATTGGCAGATGTACTAAATGTGCTTAATGAAGCTGTTAGCCCTGTCTGCTTCAGACTCGACATGAGACGAATCTGCCTGAGTAGCTACAAATGGTATGGCCACATCAATGGGACATAATGTCTGAAATCCCAACCCTACCTAAAAGGGGTTGTGCCCTATTGAGCTGTGGAGAGCTCTGTTGTAGCTATACGGGTCATAGGGGAGGCTTTCATCCCATGTACGTGGATGCTTTGAGTTGTACATGAGTATAATGTGTACGATCATACTGTAGACAACCTATGTTTGGCCATTAGTTGGGGATGGAAAGCCATGGACTTAATAATTTTTGTATCTAGCATCAACCAGAGACTTGACCAAAATGCACTCAGGAATTTTTTTTCCCGATCTGAGACAACGGACTGTGGGATACCAAAGTGTACCCATGCTCGCTCAAAGAAGAGCTTAGTAGTGGCCTCCTTTGTGATACTCTTCTTGCAAGTTGCCATGATGGCCATCTTAGAGAATCTATCAACGACCACGGAAACACAATCGTTGTCGTGCTTAGTAGAAGGAAGGCCCGACATGTAATCCATGGAGATAGATTCCAAAGGAAGAATAGGAGTAGGTAGAGGAATATACAAGCCTCAATTCTTAATGGTTGGTTTGGGAATGGCGCAGGCGGTGCAGGATCTAATGTACTTCCCAACATCCTCACGAATTTTTGGCCAATAAAAATACTTCTGCAATACCGCCACTGTTTTCTCTACTTCGAAATGTCCAGTGACTCGACTGTAGCACACCTCCCAAATCATCTTGGCATGCTTGCTTGAAGGAACACAAATATATCCCAGGTGGCATAATAGTGCATCTTGAAGGTGAAAATTTGGAACTTGCTTCCCTTCCAGGAGTGTTTGGTATGTATTGCTGAATTCTGGATCACTCTTGTAAAGATGTGGCCAGCTTGATGTCTCGTGCCCACAGGAGTCGAGCATAGTGATCAACGACATGACCAGTGCTCGACTGAGGAAATCATCGATGTTATTGCTGCTTCCCTTCTTATACTTAATGTTCAAATGGAATTGTTGCAGGTAGGTGGACCATTTTTGATGGCGATTGTTCTGCAACTTCCCCTGTGTTTATATGAATTGTAGAGGCTGGTGGTCTGTGCAGATAACTGTTTCCTTCCCCAGAATGTAATGCTTCCATTGACGATAGGCCTGCAAATGGAATAAATTTCTTTGTAAGCCACAGTGGTAAGTGGGGTACTTTCAGACTGTGTCTGAAAGTGTCTCATCGTGGTAAGCCACTAGATGCCCATGCTGAGTAAGAACCACACCAATAGCATAGTTAGAGGCATCTGTCTCAATATCAAATGGTTTTTGCAGGTCTGGTAATGGGAGCACTGGTGTATAACATAGGCTATTCTTCAACTCGAAGAACACTTGTGATTCGGTTTCAGACCCAATTTTTTTTCTTTTGCTCCGCCCTTGGTGACTTGACTTAAAGGCCAAGTGATGTGAGAGAACCCCAACAGAAACCTACGGTAGAAGTTGGTAAGACCCAAAAAGCTGCGGAGCTCTGTTAGAGTGGTTGGGGCTGACAAATCCCAAATGACCTGTATCTTGGATGGGTCCACATGTACACCCTACTCATCAATTATGTACCCAAGATATTGAACCTGAGTGAGGCCAAAGGTGCATTTCTCCAAGTTATCACACAACTTGTGTTATTGCAAGGTTTGAAGAACCTGTTGAATATGGTGGAGGTGCTCATCCCATATCTGGCTGAAGATCAAGATGTCATCTAAATACACCACCACGAATGCATTGGTGAAGGGTCGCAAGATGTTGTCCATAAATCTCATGAATGTTTCAGGGGCATTCGTCAATCCGAATGGCATGACCAACCATTCAAAAAGGCCCTCCTTGGATTTGAAGGCAGTCTTCCACAGATCAGAGGGTTCGATAGGAACCTGGTGATAACTTGACTTCAAGTCAATCTTGCTGAAATATTTGGCCCCCTTGAGCTAGTCAAGAAGGTCATTAATCTGCGGGATTAGGTACCTATTCCGGACAGTGATCTTGTTCAATGCTAGGTAGTCAATACAGAGCCTCCAGGTCCCATCCTTCTTCTGTACCAATAGAATCGAGCTCCCATAGGGTGATGAGCTTGGCCTGATGTTCCCTTTCTGCAATAATTCCTGAATCTACCTCCTGATCTTATCATTCTACAGAATAGATGGCCGATACATCAAACCATTGGGCAGTGGCATGCCCGGGGTCAGATCGATGGAGTTCTTGACCTGACGGTGCAGAGGTACCCCTGTAGGTGAGGCAAAAATATCCCTGTACTCCTCCACAACATTGTCCATCTACTGTTTCTATGAAGAGGAGCCCTACCTGGAAGTCATGGCCACAACCTTCTTCTTGCCTTGAGGGCGAATCATAAGGAAAACAAATTTCTTGGTCTAGGAAATGATCTTACTACATTGCTTTGTAGTGATAAAAAAGATGGTGGTAGGTGGGGCTACCTGATGAGCCTAGGTATTGCAACAAGAATGCTGTAACTCCCAGGGCTACCAGCTTTACTTATCAACCGAGGGTTCGTACAAACTCGGAGGTGACAGTGCTATATGCACAAGTAAAAGTGAAGGTACTTCCTGTTGTCACTGCTTATTTGGCAAGAGACCCCAGGGGTTCCAAGATAGAATTCTATAGGGTCAAAAGAAGCTTAATTATTTGATGGAAGAAGAGCAAATCTATTCTAAGAGAGAGCTACTCTACTGTAGTAATGAATAAAACAACATGTAATTCTAAACCACACCACAACCTAATTAACCAATTAAACAACTATGCTAAGTAAAATTGCTAAATCAATCAATAACCTAATGCTGCTATCTAAGTTGCAGAGGTAAAGAGCATCAAACTATACTAAAGTGTAATTAAAGAAACTTAAGCTAAATCGGTTTTCAAGTGGAAGAGCAATCAAAGGTCGAAATCAGGGAAAGGAGGACATAAGGAAGCAGTAGTGCATAAGAACCATTGGATCAACCAATGAACAGAAGAGGAATGATGGAGATCTTATCACAGAGATTAAGTAAAGAGGTGGACGGACAAGATCAATTGGAGGATGGATGGTGGATATTGTATCACAGGAAAAAATAAAAGAAAAGAGCAGAAATGATGGAGCATGTTTCGAAGGCGGTAAGTAGTTTCTAACGTACCCTCAAGACTGTAAGCTGTATTTTGAAATTTCACGCGATTAGCATAACTGAGCAACACGTAGCATGAGAAAACCACTTTTCTCGCATGCTCTCGGGCGATAACAGCCATGCAAGAGTCCATGTGAGATTGCACGATAGCCGTAGGATCAGACGAGGCATATCGATGGTGGGGGTTTAAAACGCATAAAGTGTTGAGGTGACGTGATATCCGTCAGATCAGGTGAGGCAAATCGACAGTGGGGACTTAGAGCACATAAAGTAAGTGGAAGACTTCACACGAGGCGACAATTGGATAAACAAATGAATCAAACGGAGATTGGGAAGGTTTGTTGTGGATCAATTGGTAATGAAACGATGCATGAAGAACATGCTGAAGGCGGTTTCAAATGAAAACGATAGAAAACCTAGTGAGGGTGAGGGTGGACCAAGAGTGATGGAAAACGATGATAGTGAAACGAAACAAGTGACTGCATCAAACAACAAACTCCAAAGCTCATGCGAGAACTAGAAACTTGTGTTTTTGCGGTTGCTGAAGGGTCTCTTCCTCAAGTCATGGTCCCAAAGGGAGGTGATGAGGCCGAGACACCTACAGAAAATCTTATGGTGATATTTTTCTCCTAGCTAACCTATGGACTGAAAGAAGGCACAAATGGAAGTAAACGAAAGCACAACCGATCTACTCTACACTACTGTAAGCAGAATGCAACTATTTAAGAAAATGAACAGAAAAACCATAAATCATCTACGCTATACTACTGTAATGAAAATGCAACTACTTAAGCAAATGAACAAAACCAGAAATCTACTTAAGAAAATGAACAGAAACAGAAATATATGCTAGCATAAATGTACAGTAAAGAGGAGCTTTGGCTGCTCGGGTCGGGCCCTAAACCAAGAGATTCAAACCTCTGAGTTAACTCAGAGTTGGCTCAAAACATAACTCATCTTTATTATAAAAACCATGGATTACAGAACAAACTATCACAAGTCTTGCAGCTTAGAAATAAAGCAGAGTTTTTGCAATAGAAGTCTCAATCCTAATGAGGTCCTACGCCTCTCTACTTATACATCTGATAAACTGGTTTCTATCACTTTCACTTGCTCAACCGTCTTCTAGTCTTCAAAGTGATGGTTGTTTGCACTTCAATGATGGAGGAATATTCGAATGGAGGGGTAGTAAATGAGGAGGATTTACCTCAACAATTACTCTCCCTTGTCCCATTTGAGTTTTGACCAAGGTCTTTTCCATAGTTCCTTGCTTTTATCCTTTATTCCTACATTTTTCCTTGCTTTTATCCTTTATTCCTACATTACATACACTTTAGACCACAAAGCATAATATCCAAATCTAACTCATCTCATAAACAAAATATAATCAAAAGTATGCAATAAGTTGTGAGAATAGTTGGTTTGACTAAGCTAGGAGGCGAATTAAGGAAAATTAAGGCCCAAAAAATTACTCAATGATGAGGCTCATCATCACCCCTGATCTGAAAATCACCTTATGAGTGATCTCAGTTAATTAATTAATGAATAAACGTATTACAGACTCATGTGCTGGTGTGTGTCCATGTTATCTTAGGCAACGGATCGATAAGATTGCAAAATACACAAACACAGGAAAATAGTAAGAGAAACACAACAAGCAATGCAAAACACAACAAAATTTAATAAGGAGTTCACCCTATTCTCCAGGGCTACATCTGCGGTCCAGCTTTCAGTGGTGGCCTTATTTTATTGTGTTTTTAAGCCGAGTGTTTACAATGAGGAGCTCAATTTGAGTCTCCTGGAACATAGGATGCTTGGTAGTGTGGTTCTTGGATTCCCCAAACCACTAGAGTGCACAGACTCTTCCTTACCAAGTCTCGACCTCACCTGGTCTTTATGGGATGAGTCCAATTTGGTACTTAGTTCCCGACAGATATCCTCCCAGGGATTACTTGAATCTCTCAAGCCTTCTGTCTGCTCGATGCTGCCTCAATTCTGATGATCAGCTCGGCTCTATGTTCTCTACTTCTTGCTTTCTTACAGTGCTCTCTGTCTTCTTCATTGTCTTCTCTCTCTCACAGTGCTCTCTACAGTGCTCTGTCTTGTTATGTTCTCTGTCTGTTCATGGCTTAAAGCCAATTCGTCTCATGACTGTTCGTTTCCTCTTCCACCCCTTCAGATCACCTATTGTTGTTCGCTTGGAATTCCCTGCCTCTGCGTCATCACCACTGCATAACGTCTCACAGGGATGTGGCCTCTTGTCCTCTCACGAACTGCCCGAGCTCTTCTTCAATAGTTCGGTATTTCTGTTATTTTTATGCAATGATTCATCCGCCAACTCAGCGGTCAAATCAAACTTCAAACTTTTATATGCCGCAGCTTAATTCTCCCTCCAGATCCGGTTTCTCATCGGGCGCAATCTCCGCCATTAGATCTGGGGCCACCAGATCCTATGGTGTTCGCTCATATCGCGCAGTTGACTTGCTCGACTATTAGCCTGTGATGAGAGGCAGTTTTCTCTCTCATTCGCTGGACACGCATCATGCAATGTGTGGAATCGCTTGTTCTCTGCCAAATCCACTTACTGCCCCAAAGTTCCTCCGATATTCCGCCGATTTCGGAGCGCGGGACCTGCCTTTCACTTTAGCACTTTCCTTATGGTTTCTCAGCTTCCCATGCGATCGAGTGCTTGGGGCCTTTCCTTCTCGAGGGGTTTTTCCCAGCGATGCGTCGCGAATCAGAAACGGCCTTCGTTTTCTGATCTGGACTTCCTAACTACCAGTTTGAGCCACTGCGCGATCTCCATGGCCAACGGTCGTCGCACTTTGACTGAGGACCTCGTCTTTCCTTGCTAGATACAAACTGCCACTATCCAGAGGTCTTCCTGATAGCTTATTGTTCACAAGTCTTTGAAGTCTGTAGCAATTTGATACAGTCATAGAACTCTGATAATTTTTCATAGATCCAATTCAGATCACAACCTTTGTAGAAATTTTGAATAATTTAACACATATTCAATGGAGATTATCCTGATCATGTAATAATGTGGAAAACATACACAATACATAAGCTCCTCTACGTTGATCAAGAATATAGCAGCATCAATAACAATAAAACATCAAGAGCATTCACACATTAACACAGTATGTATCACGGGGAAAGCATCTCGCTAAAAACCCCACACTATCTGTATATTAATGATTGAGTCATGTAACATTACACAGCATAATACTTCTCACAAGTATCTCCACCTCTGTTACACACAATACAGCTCAGATCTGATCTCCAAATCTCTTCCACTGCTTGCCTGCCTCCACTGCTCAATATCTGCTCAAGAACTGATGAGAATTGCTTCCCAAACTCGATTTTCACCTGCAAAATAGTCACTCACTCTTTGTTGGACGTGAGCAAAGGCTAAAATGCGGGCCAAATACGTGAGCAAACTCATTGGCATACTCAATCCTTTGATTGTGCAAGATCTGGTGCACAACTATAGTCACAACTGATAGCAATCTGATTCTCTACCACTTGTCCCTGTTGAACTGAACATGCACTGACATGCAACTGAGTTAACTGATGTATTCTTTAGTTGTATTATGAGTTAATAATTAGTTTAACAACTCATCATTAGTCTATCTGCAGTTAGACTAACTACAACCAGTTTAACTAAGTTAAACTGAACACAACTCCATCAACTGTACCTCCAGTCCACTAAACTCAACTCACTTGAGTTCTAACTGAAGTCATGCATGCAACAACTCAACTGACTCATAAGAAAAACAAATTTCCTTCTGACAGCTACATGTGCCACTTCCGTAGCTCAAACTGAAGTGCTCCAAGAGAATAAGATTAAGTTTATAGTCCAAATATTATTGTGAGATAATAATATTTGACTTTTCTATTTTTGACAGCCAGTCTAAAAATAGACTTGATCACTCACACTGTGATCACTCACACTTTCATCAAAAATAGAAGTCCATCTATTTTTCCCAACTTGATCAATCATCCATAAACATAGACATGATCCATATGTCTAAAAATAGACATAGTCTAAAAATAGACTTGCGCCAAAAATAGCCTGCGGGCCCACTTAGTGAAGGCGACTCTTTTCACTAAGCTCCATCATCTTGTTGCAATCTCAACACTCCCTCTCGACAAGATATGGATTATCAACAACCCCTATCCTGCCTCGGTGGTACTCGAATTTGCTCCTGGTGAGAGCCTTCGTCAGAATATCAGCATCCTGATCCTCCGTTGGAATGTACGAAAGTAACATGATCCTCCGCTGCACACAATCTCTGATATGATGGTACCTGATGTCAATATGTTTAGATCTATCATGAAATACAGGATTAGCCGAGAGTTTAATGCAACTCTGGTTATCACAGTAAATCACAGTAGGATCCAAATGAGAACCGAACAAACCAACCAGGATCTTCCTCATCCATATAGCCTCGCATGCAGCCAAACTTGCTGCCATATACTCAGCCTCCGCTGAACTGAGTGCCACAGATCTCTGCTTCCTGCTGTACCAAGAAACTGCTGTCGATCCGATACTGAAGACCCCTCCTGATGTGCTCTTTCTGTCTGTTGGGCTCCCTGCCCAATCTGCATCCGTGAAGCCACATAGCTTCACCTCATCCTCCTGTCTGTACCACAAACCATATCCCGATGTGCCTCTCAAGTAGCGCAATACATGCTTGCCCGCCTTCCAGAAGAGCTTGGTAGGCTTAACCATAGCTTGTGAAAGCTGGTTAACTGCATAACATATATCAGGTCGTGTATTGACCAAATACATCAGCGACCCCACCAACTGTCGATAAACAGTGGCATCCACTTCTTCTCCCGAAGTGGCATCCTCCTTCCTCCAACCTCCAGGAAGAGGAGTATCAACAGGCTTGCAGCCATGCATGTTGAACTTCTCCAGTATCTCCCGAGCATACTTGCTTTGAGAAACAAACAGTCCACCACTGCGCTGCCATATTTCCAATCCTAGGAAATAGTGAAGGAGGCCCAAGTCCTTCATCTCAAACTCTGTAGCAAGATCCTTCTTGCATGACAGTATCAACAGCTCATCACCCGTTAGAATCAAATCATCAACATACAGTACAATGATAAGCAACTTACCCTCCACCACAATCTGGTATAGGTTCGGATCCGCCTCGCTCTTGGAGAATCCAAGTCCTGTGAAATAGCTGTCTATCCGTGTGTACCAAGCACGTGGTGCTTGCTTCAACCCATACAGCGCTCTCTTGAGCCTGCACACATGCGACTCGCTGCTGAAGACTTCAAAGCCTTCGGGTTGCTCAATGTACACCTCCTCCTCAATGACTCCGTTGAGGAACACAGTCTTCACATCCATCTGATGAATGTGCCATCCCATCTGCGCTGAGAGAGCAAGAATCGTCCGTATGGAAGAATACCTTGCGACAGGTGCAAAGGTCTCCTCATAATCGATCCCCTCAATCTGTGAAAAGCCTCGGGCAACAAATCTTGCCTTGTACTTCTCCACACTCCCGTCAGCTACCTGCTTAACTTTGTAGATCCATCTCGAACCCACCACTGATTTCCCTTCCGGTCTAGGAACAATCTCCCATGCACTGTTTCTGACAATAGAATCATACTCTTCCACCATGGCGTCTACCCATGCGGGATCCTCCACAGCTTCCTCGAAAGAGGATGGCTCAGTCACAACACACTTGCTCATAAGAGCCATGTATCCAGTGTACCGATCAGGTGACTGTCTCTGCCTGCGTTGGGCTGTAGGTGGTCCTACAACTTTCTCTGCATCTTGAGCCAGTCGCTCAGCTTCTGTCAAGCACTTTCGCCCTCTGATGGTTGGCGCTGCATGAGTGGTCTCTTCCACTCCATGAACCTCGTCCTGTGGCTGATCCACGTCCTGAAGCTCATCCTTAGGAACTAATAGCTCCTCATCTGCATGCAAGTGTAGCTCCCTCTCAAGCGAACACTTCATGGCTTTCTCCTCCTGAAATTTTATATCCCGTCGTACAACAGTTTTACCACTGTCTGGCAAATACACACGATAGTTGTGGGGCGTATCAGTGTACCCCACAAATATCCCAACCTCTGCAGTCGGCTCCAACTTCTTTCTGGCATCCTTCGTCATATGCATGTAAACGTTAGCACCAAAAATCCTCAAATGAGAAAGATCAGGCTTCTTACCAGAATAAGCCTCCTCGGGTGTACTCATGCCAAGTATCCTATGAGGACAACGGTTCTGCACATAAGCTGCTGTATTGCATGCTTCCACCCACAAGTGAAGGGGTAGGCCCTGATCATGCAACATTACCCGTGCAGCACCCACAATCGTTCTGTTCTTCCGCTCAGCTACCCCGTTCTGCTGTGGGTTATGGGGAGCTATGAGCTCTCTACGAATCCCTTCTGCCTTGCAGAAATCCTTGAACTCGTCCAAGATGTATTCACCAACATTATCGCTCCTAAGAGACTTCACCTTCTTCCCCGACTCCTTCTCGACCAGTGCTTTGAATTCACAGAACTTTGAATATGTCTCGCTCTTCTTCTGCATGAAGAAGATCCAGCACTTACGAGAGAAATCATCAACAAAAATCACATAATACCTGTGTTTTGTTGTCGAAGCAACTGAGAAAGGTCCACACACGTCTGTGTGAATTCTCTCAAGGATCGTTGTGGCGCGACTATCCTTCTCGTGAAAGGTGGCTTTCACAAACTTCCCCAAAGTACACCCCTTGCACTGATCTGACTGCGCAAGTGTGCCTTTAGGAAGCCCTGTAGTGATCTGCTGCAGTATCTTCAAGGCTCCATGGTGAAGGTGACCCAATCTCCTGTGCCACAACTCGCCATCATCCCGGCTCACCAATCCTTCTGCCTTGCCTGCCATTGCTGCGCATCCATCTACATGCAACTGATAAAGGTTCCTCACTTGAACCCCTATCTTCCGGGTCTCACCAGTTGTCTTGCTGCGCAGGAAGGCCTTTCCCTCGCTGAAAACAACATCATACCCCTTGTCTTCTAACATCGCCACTGAGATGAGATTCTTCTTCAATCCTGGAACATGCATGACTTCCTTCAATACAAAGGGTTTACCAGACTCCCTCTCAAAGGAAATGGTACCGATACTGGTCGCACTGTATCTACCATCATCGCCCATCTCGATGTGCACTCCAAGATCTTTGTCCTCCAGATCAGAGAACAAATCTCTATCTCCCGTCATGTGAAAAGACGCACCACTGTCCAGGAACCACACTGATCCCATCACACTTGAAACCAAGCATGCGATCAATGAAAAATCAAGCTCAAACTGAGAAGCTAAAGCCTCTCCCCCTGCAGATCCAGCAGCTTGCTTGTTCTTCTTCTTCTGCGGACAATTTGTGGCATAATGTCCATGCTGGTGACAGTGAAAACACTTCACTTTGGACATATCCTGCTTCTTGCCTTTCGCACCAGACTGAGAAGCTTTCTTGCTCTTCCCTTTCTTTGCTTTGGCAGCCAAAGCAAAATTCTCTTCATCAGCTCCCTTTGACGAAGATCCGTCCCTGGTACTCCGCCTGATCTCCTCCTGCACAAGATCTGACCATAGTCTTTCCCATCCTGGCAACTTCTCCCGACCATTGACAGAGTCCTGATAGGAATGCCAACTCTTCGGAAGACCAAGGAGAGCCAAGCTCACCAAGTCCTCATCATCGACAGTAACCCCCACACTTCCCAGCTCATCTCGACACTGAGTGAACTTCGTGAGATACTTGGGAATACTGTCTCCCTTCTCGCATTTGATGTTTCTGAGTTTATCTTTGAGCGCCAGCTTCCTCTGATCGCTCTTGCTTTGGAATAATTCTGTTAATGATTTCCACATCAAATATGGAGTAGCCTTTCCATGGAGGCTGGACACAATGTGATCCTTCACGCCCTCCAACCGAATTCTTCGACATTTTGCGATCTTCTTTTGCCAAGCATCAGCTTGAGTAGCATCAGTAGGCTTTGGGATATCCGTATCTATGAATTCCTTCAGCCCGTTATCATCCAATACTGCCTCCATCCTGTCCTTCCATGCAATATAGTTTGAGCTGCCCTCAAGAGCATACTCCAATCGCAATCCGTTGAAAGACATTGCTGCGTTGTCACCAAGAAAACACTGCTACAAATTCGAATTCCACCAGCAACCAACTCAACTGCTTCCGATCAACCCTCGCTTGATATCCTGTAAAAATCTCTTCTACAAATCAAGCTGCTCCGATACCATGTAGAAACTTTTTCTACAATTATCTAGCTCTGATACCATGTAGAAATTTTGAATAATTTAACACATATTCAATGGAGATTATCCTGATCATGTACTAATGCGGAAAACATACACAATACATAAGCTCCTCTACGTTGATCAAGAATATAGCAGCATCAATAACAATAAAACATCAAGAGCATTCACACATTAACACAGTATGTATCACGGGGAAAGCATCTCGCTAAAAACCCCACACTATCTGTATATTAATGATTGAGTCATGTAACATTACACAACATAATACTTCTCACAAGTATCTCCACCTCTGTTACACACAATACAGCTCAGATCTGATCTCCAAATCTCTTCCACTGCTTGCCTGCCTCCACTGCTCAATACCTGCTCAAGAACTGATGAGAATTGCTTCCCAAACTCGATTTTCACCTGCAAAATAGTCACTCACTCTTTGTTGGACGTGAGAAAAGGCTAAAATGTGGGCCAAATACGTGAGCAAACTCATTGGCATACTCAATCCTTTGATTGTGCAAGATCTGGTGCACAACTATAGTCACAACTGATAGCAATCTGATTCTCTACCACTTGTCCCTGTTGAACTGAACATGCACTGACATGCAACTGAGTTAACTGATGTATTCTTTAGTTGTATTATGAGTTAATAATTAGTTTAACAACTCATCATTAGTCTATCTGCAGTTAGAATAACTACAACCAGTTTAACTAAGTTAAACTGAACACAACTCCATCAACTGTACCTCCAGTCCACTAAACTCAACTCACTTGAGTTCTAACTGAAGTCATGCATGCAACAACTCAACTGACTCATAAGAAAAACGAATTTCCTTCTGACAGCTGCATGTGCCACTTCCGTAGCTCAAACTGAAGTGCTCCAAGAGAATAAGATTAAGTTTAATAGTCCAAATATTATTGTGAGATAATAATATTTGACTTTTCTTTTTTTGACAGCCAGTCTAAAAATAGACTTGATCACTCACACTGTGATCACTCACACTTTCATCAAAAATAGAAGTCCATCTATTTTTCCCAACTTGATCAATCATCCATAAACATAGACATGATCCATATGTCTAAAAATAGACATAGTCTAAAAATAGACTTGCGCCAAAAATAGCCTGCGGGCCCACTTAGTGAAGGCGACTCTTTTCACTAAGCTCTATCATCTTGTTGCAATCTCAACAACCTTCCCACTGAAAAAGCGTCTGGACCACCAAAAGTTGGTTTTCAAGCATCGACTAAGTGAGGGTATAATTGTCTCACTTTTCCAATCTCTATCCACTTTTCACTGCTTGGCTTTGAACCTTTGAGCCCAACTCTGAGGTACTCAACATCTCCCCTGTGTGTCGTCCTCACCTTCCTGTCCAGAACTGTGTCTTCCTGCAATTCATTAAGATATTCAGGTAACAGGTCATCAATAGAAGGCAATTGACTCTGCTCTTTGGGATCCTCAATTATTGAAGGTTCAAACAATCTCAAGCAATCTGCATTCACAACTGAGTAGATGTGCATGTAAGCTGGTAGATCAAGGCTAAACGCATTCTCACCAATTTTCTCAAGTATCTTGAAAGCTCCATACCTGATAGGCTTTAGATTTTTACCTTCACCTTGCATCCTATCCTTGCTGATATACGGCCAGACTTGGTCACCAACTTGGAAACTATGCTCCATCTGATGCTTGTCATGCCTTGCCTTATATTTGGCTTGGCTCTTTTCCAGCTATTCCTTTACTGCCTGGTGGATTGCAAGAATTTGTTCAATGAACCTAGTTGCCTTGTCCACATCACTGTGTCCATCAACTATGGTGTCTTTACCAAAGACAAAATCCAAAGGTGACCTGGGTGTAAAACCAAAACAGGTCTCAAAAGGAGATCTCTGTGTAGAAGAATGTTTGGCTCTAGTGTAAGCATGCTGCACATAACACAAATTTTCACCAAAGCTTAGGATGCTTACTGCAATATCCTCTGAGCAACTGGATCATTGTCTTGTTGACTACTTCTGTCTGGCCATCGGTTTGTGGATGAAAAGATATGATTTTATTCAGTTTGGTGTCCATCAGTTCCCACAGACTCGACCAAAACTTTCCCACAAATTAGGTGTCTCGATCAGATATAATGGAAGTGGTTAATCCAAAATGAATCCATACATGTTGAAAGAACAATTTTGCAGTTTGTTCAGCTGTAATATGTTTATTACAAGGTATCAAAATACACATTTTGCTGAACCTATCCACAACAACATATAGATAATCATGACCTTTCCTAGATTTAGGCAGTCCTCCAACAAAATCCATGGAAACACTTTCCCAAGGATGAGAAGGTACTGGTAATGGAGTGTACAAGCCTAGTTTTCTATTGCCGGGCTTGCTTTTAGCACACACAGTACATCCTCTTACATATCTAGAAACTGTCTCATTCATTTTTGGCCAATAACAAAATCTTTGCAACTGTTTTACTTACCCCAAAGTGACCTAATATTAGAGAAGTGTGTGCTTCTCGCATTATCTTTACTCTTTCAGTTTGTGGAATGCATATCTTCCCACAATGATATAGGAGTTGGTCCTTTATATGATAGTCCAATTCTTCTACTCGTTTGCCTTGACTTAAAGTTGCACATACATATTTAAAGTCTATATCTTGAGCATATTGTTCAATGTAACTCTCATGTAACACAGAATTATGCTTAAGTATAGTAGATGCATTTATAATGGGTTTGGATAACATGTCTGCAACTTTATTGTGTATGCCCTTTTTATATCTGATGACTAAATGAAATTGTTGTAGAAAACCCATCCATCTATAGTGTCTTGATTGCTGCAACTTAGTTTGGGAGTGTAGATATTGAAGTGGTTGATGATCAGTATGTATTACTGTCTCTTTTCCCATTAGGTAATGTTTCTACTTTCTCACACTTTGTACTAATGCATACAATTCTTTATCATATGGAGGATAGTTAACTACTGCAGAATTAAATGTCTCAGAATGATAACATATGTGTTTACCGTGCTGTATCAACATTGCTCCCATAGCATAGTCACTGGCATCCGTTAGGATCTCAAATGGTCTTTGAAGATCAGTCAATGCTAGTACAGGTGCTGTACTGATCTTTTCTTTCAAGTTGTCAAAGGCTTTCTGCTGTTTGCCTCCCCACTGAAACACCTTGTTCAATCTTGTTAAAACATGTAAGGGAGTTGCAATTAAGGAAAAGTTAGAAATGAACTTTCTCCAATATTGTGTTGCCCCTAAGAAGCTTCTAACTTCTGTAGCAAATTTGGGTTTAGGCCAGTTTACAATAACTGCCACCTTAGAGGGATCGATCTTCAATTCACCACCCCCTACTATATGTCCCAAATAATTCAAAGATGTTTTGCCAAATTCACATTTTGAGAGTTTAACAGAAAGTTTTTCTCTTCTCAAAATATCTAATATCTGCTTAACATGCTTTAAATGTTCTTCCCATGTTTTGCTAAATATCAGAATGTCATCCAGATACACAATAACAAAATCATCAAGAAAAGATCTGAGAACATCATTCATTATTCTCATCAAAGTAGCAGGAGCATTAGTTAAGCCAAAAGGCATAACCAGCCATTCATACAATCCCTGCTTTGTTTTGAAAGCAGTCTTCCATGCATCTTGTTCTGTCACTCTGACCTGATAATATCCACTATGCAAGTCTAACTTGGAAAAATAAAAAGCTTCTTTCAATTGATCTAAAAGATCATCTATGCGAGGAAGGGTATAACGATTTTTGATTGTTATCTTATTCAGTGCTTGGTAATCAATGCACATTCTCCACGAGCCATCTTTCTTTCTCACCAAAACGATTGGTGATCTACATGGTGATGTGCTAGGTTTGATGAACCCTTTCTCAAGCAACTCCTGCACCTTCTTCTTGATTTCAACATTCTCTAAAGCAGACAACTTGTACATTCCAATGTTAGGCAATGGAGCATCTTGCTGCAAATTAATTTCATTCACTATTTCCTTTTTGAGTGGTAGACCTTTAGGTTCTTGAAACACGATATTATACTTTGAAACAACTTTTTATAAATCACCTTGCTATTTAGCATTACAACCCTCAAATACATTGGTTTTATTAGGTTTCTTTTCCTTTACAACCACCAGTAAAAATTGTTTGCATGAATTTATCATTCGTTTCATCTGCCCTGAGTTTATGAGAGTATAATTATTCTTGAGATTATGAGCTCTTACAAAGTATTCGATTCCATCTTTAACAAGTAGATACTTGTTCTCAACTCTATAGGAAATAGCTTTTCTGCCATACAAGTAAGGACTTCCTAAAAAAATTCCACATATATCCAAAGGAATTATGTCTAACTCAACCTCATCTACAAATGCTGACCCAAAAGAAAACTTGAGTTTGCATTGTCTAGTCACTCGTAGTTGTGCTTTATCACTTAACCATCCTAATGGGTATGGTTTATTGTGAGGTGTAGTCAGTAATCCCAACTTCTTTACAATTGCTTCAGAAATTAAATTTACTTGTGAGCCACTATCAAACAAAGTATCAATCTTTTGATTTTTGGAAATAACTTGAATATGGAAAAGCTCATGTCTTTTTCTCTCATTTTCTTCATCAATAGTAGATTGTGCAGAATTACTAGTAGATGCTTTAGAATTCTTACCTTTTATACCTGTGGCTGCAATAGTTGTTTCATCTCCTGAGTCTGACCCCAAATCTTTCTGAATAGTTGTAGCAGTGTTCTTCTTCTTTCCCTCGAACTTCTTAGGTCTCAGCTCCGAATGCAGAATCCAACAGTGCTCATCATCATGCCCATCCTTCTTACAGTGAGTGCATGAAGGCTTGCTCTTCTGTGCAGTGTTAGCCTTCCTTGCTTTCCATTTCTATTTTCTTTTCTCCTTATTCTTACTTGCAGTGGGTTGGGATGATCCCCCAACTTTTGGATTTCCATTCTTTCCTCTAGCTTCTAGATGAGTAGCTTGAACAGATACCTCATCTATACTAGTGGGATTAAACATGAGGATAGTGTGCCTCATGTAGCTGTGTAGACCACCGATTTACTTCAACAGATTCTCAGGTGAGTCTAATGAGATTCCTAGAATCAATGCTCTCTTCCTAAATTCTTGGGTGTATCGTTATACACTTTTCCCTTTCAACTGTCGAAGAGTTTGCCAGCTCATCATGGCTTGCTGCATGTAGGCCAATGGATAGAACTGTTTTTTGATTACAGAAACAAATTCACTCCAGACAGAAAGAGTCTTATCATGTCTCTTCAAGTTAGCTTGGGTCCTCCTTTCCCACCAAACCAAGGCAGTGCCTCCAAGTCATAGGCTTGCCAGCTGAATCTTGCTCTTGTCTGAATCAATACTCTGCACTCTGCAATAAAAATCAATTTGTCTAATCCAATTGTCCAACTTTTCTGCATTCAACTCTCCATCATATATGGTAAATCAAATTTAACATCTAGTTTAATCAAATATGTCTTCTTTGTATGTTCAGGGCTATTAGGAGGTGTAAGAAAGCTTTCCTCTTTCCCTTTGCCTTTGGAGAGGTCATGGAGGAAAGAATCTTCTTCTCTTTTATTTTGTTTAGAGCCTGATGAGTCTTCATCCTTATGTTTTCTAAAATCCTTATACATTTCCTCTACCATGGACCTCATGGCTAGGAAACTATCTATGAATTGAGGGTCTGGCCCCATAGAACCTTCCTCTAACATTTTCTTCTGAGGATAGACTCTTCCAATCTCAGGATTAGTTTTGACCAACTCTCATTCTCCTAACTTGAGCTTTGATCTAGTTAGCATTCAATAGCTAATCCAGCACAACCTTGTCTAACCTTAACAACCTAAAGCTCTGATAGCACTTGATCTGAAAATCACCCTATGAGTGATCTCAGTTAATTAATTAATGAATAAAGGTATTATAGACTCATGTGCTAGTGTGTGTTCATGTTATCTTAGGCAACAGATCGATAAGATTGAAAAATACACAGACATAGGAAAACAATAAGAGAAACACAACAAGCAATGCAAAAAACAACAAAATTTAATAAGGAGATCACCCTATTCTCCAGGGCTTCGTCTCCGGTCCAGCTTTCAGTGGTGGCCTTCTTTTATTGTGTTTTTAAGCAGAGTTTTTACAATGAGGAGCTCAATTTGAGTCTCCTGGAACAGAGGATGCTTAGTAGGGTGGTTCTTGGATTCCCCAAGCCACTAGAGTGCACAGACTCTTCCTTACCAAGTCTCGACCTCAACTCGTCTTTATGGGATGAGTCCAATTTGGTACTTAGTTCCTGACAGATATCCTCCCAGGGATTACTTGAATCTCTCAAGCCTTCTATCTACTTAATGCTGCCTCAATTCTGATGGTTAGCTCGGCTCTCTATTCTCTGCTGCTTGCTTTCTTACAGTGCTCTCTGTCTTCTTCACTGTCTTCTCTTTCTCACAGTGCTCTCTATAGTGCTTTTTCTTGTTTTGTTCTCTGTCTGTTCATGGCTTAAAGCTGATTCGTCTCATGACTGTTCATTTCCTCTTCCGCCCCTTCGGATTGCCTGTTGCTGTTCGCTTGGAATCCCCTGTATCTACGTCATCGCCACTGCATAACGTCTCACAGGGATGTGGCCACTTGTCCTCTCATGAACTGTGCCAGCTATTCCTCAACGGTTCGGTATTTTGGTTATTTTTGTGCAATGATTCATTCGCCAACTCAGCAGTCAAATTGGACTTCAGAATTTTATATGCCACGACTTAATTCTCCCTCCAGATTCGGTTTCTCATCGGGTGCAATCCCCACTGTTAGATTTGGGGCCACCAGATCCTATGGTGTTCTCTCATATTACGAGGTTGACTTGCTCGATCGTTAGCTCATGATGAGAGGTGGTTTTCTCTCTTATCCGCTGGACACACGTCATGCAATGTGTGGAATCTCTTGTTCTATGCCAAATCCACTTACCATCCCAAAGTGCCTTCGATATTCTGCCGGTTTTGGAGCGCAGGACTCGCATTTCGCTTTAGTGCTTTCCTTATGGTTTCCCGGCTTCCCATGTGACCGAGAATTCAGGGCCTTTCCTTCTCGAGGGGTTTTGTCCAACGATGCATGATTAGCACTGAAACAGCCTCCGTTTTCCGATCCAGACTTCCTAATTGCCAGTTTGAGCCACTGCGCAGTCTCCATGGCCAACGGCCAACGCGCTTTGACCGAGGACCTCGTCGTTCCTTGCTGGCTACAAACTTCCACTGTCCAAAGGTCTTCCTGATAGCTTATTGTTCACAAGTCTTTGAAGTCTGTCACAATTTGATATAGTCATAGAACTCTGATAATTTTTCATGGATCCAATTCAGATCAACCCCCGTACTGAAAGTGTTGCTCATCCTCTGAGCAACTTAGTCAATGTCCATGTCCTTCATGGCTTTGGTAGCCTCTCTGACATCCGATGTTTTTGCTGTGGCATCTTCTTCTTGTTTATAGAAGCCTACTTTCCTTTCTACTCCTTCCCACTGCCTCTTTTTCTTTTCTTCTTTTCTCCCTTCTAGAATCTCTAGGAGTAGTGGTGGACTGAGTTTTAGGCCTATCCAATTGACCTTCAACCTTTGCATTGATTTCTTATACATAGGTGTCCTGTTGAGTGCCTCTCACAACCTTTGAGGGGAGTGATATTCTCTAATATTCAAGTTGTGTAGCCATGTTTTCCATCTCCTTTTAGCAGGCATGTATGTTATCATCTCTTAGCAGCCTAAACATATCCTCAAAATGTGAAATTTCTTGCTCTTGGGTAACAAGATATCTAGGTTCCAGTTGAGGATCATTTGCAATTAGATTATGGGTGCTGATTAGGGCCATGGGATTTGATTATTCAGCTTTGATGAAAAAAAGGTTCATTTTTCTCTCTGGACAATATTCTTTTCATCTCTACAGCCCTTGACTTCTCATGGTTCATTGATGATGCCAAAGCGATTGACTGTAGATCTCCTAGCTCTACATTAGTGATCCCAAATATACATGTCTGTGAGGGCCATGTTGTGCAAGTAAAACTCAGCCATTTTTGCCCTATCCTCTAGTGCACTTTGATCACAAATATCAATAAACTTCCTGCAGTCTTGAAATGGCATGGTGCCCCTTTGTGCTAGTGTTTTAACCTGAAATTGTAGCCATTGTTTTCTGAGGTAAGGAGCATCGGTTTTAGCTGGCATCCTATACTGGATGGCCTCTTGCTGTTCTTTCTCCTCAGTTTCAATGCCTTCTTCCTCTTGTTGTTCTTTCTCCTGTATTTCAATGCCTTCTTCCTCTTCTGTTTCATCATCATCCTCCTCTTCTGCTTCATCATGTTCCTCTGTATTAGTTTCTTCTTCTCGTTTTTCCTCCTCCTCACTAAAAGAAGGACTAACATCATAGGTGAGGGTTTTGATGTCATACTTTGTTGGTAAGTCTCTGAAGATTGACCATTTTATAGGTATCCTAAGGTTTTGGAGGTCATACTCAATGGGGATTCTAATCAAACCATGGTGAGCCAACTGTTGGGAATTCCCTTCCTTTACTTTGTTGCTGGAGTCTATGAGAGATTTCATCAAGAAATAGGGTATGTTGAGTCTTTGGTGAACTGGTGTTTCTACCCCAACTCTTAGTTCTTCAAGCATCCTAAAATGGTATCCATAAACAACACTGTATCTACCCTCATATGAGATATATTGAGTGAGTTGGTAGCCTACCTTACTCAATGGGTATGGCAGAGTGTCCCTCCTTACTCCATTTTTATCCTCTGTGGGTTCTTCTCCTTCTAAAAAGAATTTCCTTTTTTCCACCTTTTCACTTCTAAACCAACTACCTCTTAACCTTTAAAACTTTTTATCAAATGATGCATATGAGTGAGTGAGTGGGATACTTACCCATGGTCTTGATGCCATGCTGCAGTTGTCAAAGATCAGAGGTGCTGCGTTGTCTATTTGCTGCATGGTCATTCTTCTCCCTCCTCTACTGCCCGCTGATGGTTTCTTGGCTTTTGGAGGTGTCTTTGACTGGAGATCTGATGCTGTTGTTGTTGCTGTGGAGCTCCTGGCTCTAATGTTGCTGCTGCTGCTGTGGAGCTCCTGGATTACCACTTGGAAATGTTTGGTGTCTCCCTTGGAATTTCCTGATCATGTTGCTGGCTGTTGCTACGAGGATGCTGTAATGAATGGACAAAGGGAGTAGGAGTGTGTGTGGATGCATGGATGATGGCAATGGTTGAGGTGATTGGTTATATCATGTCTAGTATGAATTTTTTGGGACCTAACCAATCTACCATTCAGGGGATCTTGTAGAAAGCACAATCTTCACCTGAATTGAAGCAATGAAGTGAAAAACAATGGAATTGATGGAGGGATGCATGGTAAGGAGTGGAGGAGATGAATATATGTGAGGCAGGGTTCCCTTTGGATCTTTTCTTTGCTCTTTGATTGTCTTTCTCACCCACCTGCAAATAACAATTATGTTTTTTTTCATTTATTACTATATTTAGAAAAAAAACACTAGGTTGCCTTAGAGAGGTTTTCACCCTAGATATCTGCCTTGTTTGCCTCAAGGAAGGTTTTCACCCAGGGATCTTCTTAATCTTTTTCATTTTTTCTCATCCTTGGGCCGCCTCACAAGGTTTTCAACCCAAATATGGGACTCAGGCACCTCATGGAGGTTTTCACCTGAATCAATTTTATTTTTTTAGTGCCCTGATGAGGGAGGAGCTGGAACTTGCTCCACAATCATCACTGTCTTATTGATATTGTCAATTAAATCTTTCTTTGATAAAGGCCTCTTGTACATTTTCAATCAGTGTCGATTAACTAGCAATGGAATGGCTTCTTCATCTATAATTCTGATTTTCATTGAACCATTGTCATGGCATCTTTCCACCACATAAGGTCTGAGCCATCTTGTCCTTAGGTTGCCCTTGAAGTATTTATACCTAGAGTCATATAAAAATTTCCAGTCTCCCTCTTGAAATTGCTTCTCTTTAATGTGTTTTTCATGCCAGATCTTCCTCTGAAGCTGAACTATCTATGTATGTAGGAGGGCCTACATTCTGAATTCATCCAAGCCATTTAAATGTAACAATATTTCTTTCTATGCATGAATGAGATCCAAATCTAGTTGGGCTACCATCCTCAATGTGTTATATTCAAACTCAATGGACAACAAATCCTTTTTACCACAGACCAGCTCATAGGGTGTAAATCCAGCGGTGGTATTCCATGTTGTATTATAGGCCCAGGTGGCCTCAACTAGTCTCTCTACCCAATGATTGCTATTGTTGCTAACTACCTTGGTTAAGATGTTCTCCAGTGCCTTGTTGGTCACCTCCACTTTCCCATTAGCTTGTGGATGATAAGGAGTGGAGGTCCTATGCTTGATTTTGTGATGGCTGAGCAGTTCTTCAATCATGTTGGAGGTAAACTGGCTGCCTTAGTCTATGAATAGCTCTCTAGGGTACCCAAATTTGTAGAATACATTCTCCCTTGGGAAATCAACTACCTTCTCTTCTGTCACTGCCTTAATTGCCTTGGTTTCTGCCCACTTAGTCAAATAATCAATGCACACAATGATGTGCTATTTTTGCTTTGAAAGAGGGTTGATAGGCCCAATGAAGTCCATGCCCCACTTGTCAAATGGCTCGAAAGTCACTTGAAGTTGTAGTGTAATTTCATCTCTTGGAGTAGGCTTTCCCATTCTCTAGCACCAATCACACTGACTAATGTACTTTTTCACATCTTGATGAAGAGTAGGCCAATAGTAGCCTACTTGCAATACTTTGAATGTTTTCCTCTTTGCTGCAAAGCCTCCACAAGGCCCATCATGATAGGTCAGAAGGATGTCAAAGACTTCCTCTTCCCTTACACACCTTCTCAAGATTTGATCTGGGCCAAGTTTGAACAAATTGCCCCCAATCCAGGTGAAGGGGCCGCTTTTCCTGACTATCTTGCTCTTTTCTTTGGAGGGAAAGTTTGGTGGGAACTGTTCTGATACCAAATAGTTTTCTATATCAACAAAGAATGGGGAGAGAACTGAAATAGAAAACAAATGCTCATTTGGTAACTGGTCATCCACCATTCCTTCTTCACTTGCAGGCAGATTCATCCTAGATAGAAAGTCTGCAACAACATTTTCCTTACCAGGTTTATCAAAAATAGTCAGATCAAACTGTTGTAATAAAAGCAACCATCTTATAGTTCTAGCATTTACATCTGGTTTGTTCATTAAATATTTTATTGCAACATGATCAGTATGCACAAATGTTTGATAGCCTGTAATGTAATGCCTAAATTTGTTTAATGAATGCACAACAAACAGGAGTTTCTTTTAGGTCACAATATAATTTAGCTCATCCTTTGACAGGTTCTTACTGGTAAAATATATGGCATAGGGAAATTTCTCCTCTTCTTGACCTAAGGCTTCTCCTATGGCTTTGTGTGAGGCATCAGCATGAATATGAAAAGGGAGGGCCTAGTTTGGGCCTCTGAGAATTGGTGCAGTGGTTAACTTACCCTTTAGAATGTCTAAGGCCTCTTGGCAGCCCTTTGACCATATAAACTCAGAATCTTTGGCCAACAACCTAAACACAGGAGAAGCCAACTTGCTGAAGTCCTTTATGAACCTTCGGTAGTATCCAGCTAACCCTAAGAAACTCTTGACATCTCTCTACTTTTGTGGAGGTGGGACCCTTTGGATGATTGCTATTTTGTTTGGGTCCACTTGTAGTCCTTGCTGAGATATTGAATGACCTAGCACAGTCCCTTCAGTCATTAAGAATTCACATTTTTCTGGACTGAGAGACAGATTCATTTCAATTCATTTGTGTAATACTTTTCCTAGGTTAGTCAGGGCTTCTTGGAAATCACAACCATAAGGTGTAAAATCATCCATATATATTTCCACAACATCATGTACTAATTCAACAAAAATACTCAAGACTTCTCTTTGGAAGGTGGCAGGAGCATTGCATAGGCCAAATGGAAGGATCATATAGGCAAAATTACCCCAAGGATAGGTGAATGTGGGCTTATCTTGGTCTTCTGGGAAGATTTGGATTTGGTTGTACCCACTGAATCCATCTAGGAATGAAAAAAACCTTCTTCCCTGCGAAGCCATCTGGCACTTGGCCAATGATGGGTAGGGGAAAAGGATCCTTCTTGTGGCTTTGTTCAACTCCCTATAATCGAAACAAATCCTCCACTCACCATTTTTCTTGGGAACTAACACTAAAGAAGAGACCCACTCACTGTCTGAGATAGGGTAAATGAATCTTGCATCTAGCAGTTTTTGCAGTTTTTCTTTGACTATGTCTTTAAGAGTTGGATTCATCCTCCTTTGTGGTTTCCTAACTGGCTTGCAACCTTCTTTGATGTGCATGTGGTGAGTACACACTGAGGGGTGTACTCCCATCATTTCCTTGTAAATCAAAGCAAAGGTTTCTAGGTTTTCTCTCAACTTGTTGCATAACTCTTCCTCTTCAAGAGAAGATAGAGATGGATTAATTTTCAAATTTTTCTTTGGGCCGAATTCTATGGTTTTGACATGGAGTGGGTTGGAATTGGCCAAGCATGAGTCAATTGGATGATGGTTCTGTGTTTCCCTTACTTATTCTTCTAATGGTAATGAACTAGGAGTTGGACTTTGGAGCAGGTGTTCAATTAAGTCATCCTCATCTTATTGTCCTCCTCCTATGATTGCTTCCAAAACATAAAGTTGGGCAGAATAAACCTCATCTTCTTCCTCCTCCTCCAAACATAAAGGTAAATCATGCTCTAGGGTAGGTTGAGCAGGAGGGTGTAGGACTAACTGTTTGAACATATGCCCATTCTTGATGGTCATATTCCTAGCTTTGCAGCTAATGTAAGCATCAACTGTGGCCAACCATGGCCTCCCAAGGATGAGAGGGTAACCAGTAAGCTTGGCCTTAGGCTGGAGAACTAGGAAACCTACAAGGTACTCCCAGGAGTCAATGGAGACCATCACATCCTCCACAATTCCCTCAGGGGTGACTGTGGAACAGTCTGCAAGTTGCAGTGGTCTTCCTCAATGACCCTTGGAGGTTGAGCTTGAGCATGGTGTCCTCGATAATCACATTAATGGCAACCCTAAGATACACCTTAGTGTGTGGGAAAATGGTGCCATTGATGTGCACATCTACTACAGGGCTTCCAGGGTCAAAATATTTTGGACATATTACCTACCCTAGCATTAAGTCAGACAACTGCCCAATGACATTAATGGTAGGGGCATCCCTTTTCTTCTTCCTGGATGATTGAAGCATTTCTCCTTAATAAACTTATTGTAAATGGGAACATCTTTGATTGCTTGGAGAAGAGGGATCTTTACACATAGATTTTTCAATTCTCCCAGAAGTTCAGTTTTTTCTAGGGTAGGCTGGAGTGGTTAAGTTAGTCTCTCAGGAAAGGGTGGATTTAATTTAAGGTTTCTTTCCTCTCTTTCTTCGTCAACCTCCCTATGTGCAGAGGGAGGTTGGATATCTAGGAGAATTCTCCCAGATCTTAGGTTGATCTCTTTGATTTCTACATCATAAGCTAGGTATGATGTCTCTCCACTACATGCTTGTTGAGCTTGCCTATTTTTCAGGTTCAGATTTGGTTGGGCAGGCATTTGTGGTTGCTTAGGTGGAGAAGAGTGTAGGAGTTATGGTTCGGTAGGTGGTGGATGCAATAGGGTTGGAAAATTTTTGAATTGGGGCCTCCACCCCTGGAGTGGGGTATGCCACTGATTTTGTGGCTGAACATAAGGTTGAAATGACTGGGTGGATGGCTGGGAATGATACTGAGATGCATAGGACCAAGGAGGGGGTGTAGACTAGGAAGGATGAGCAGGGGGTCCCCAAGAAGGTATATTTGTGGTTTGGTTGGGGTTCTAATATGCATGGGATGACCCTTGCATACCCTGCTGGTATGGTCTAGGCCCAAGAGGTCTCCTTTGGTTGATGTAGCAAAGCTTCTCAGTGACCCCTTCAGCTCCTTGATATACAACTTTGAGTCTAGGTAAAGAAGGACACTTGTCTATGGAGTGGTTTTCTTCACAAATTGAGCAAATCTTAATACAGTTCAATGGACATTCCTTCATAGGATGCCTCCTGGTGCATCTAGGACAAAAGATGGCCAAGGATTTCTCTTCTTCCTATTACTTCCATTTGATGTTCATGGTGTCCAATTGCAGGGCAAGGGTTTGTAACATATCACTTTGAAATCTTCCAGCATATTTCCCATTTCACCCTTGATGGATAAGTTGGAGGATGATGTACTGACCATAGGTTGACTACCCCTACCCTTTTTCTTGGCTGCCCTAGAATGGTTTCTAAATACAGTCTTAATATCCTCATAGGGTAATTGGTAGACATCTCCTCATAATATCATGTGTAAGGTATCCAGAAGATCCTCCCTAACTCCTCTAAGTAGGACCAGCTTTAGTGACTCAGGGTCAAGTGTGTACTTGGCCCTTTTGTAACTGAGCTGGAATCTTTCTTCATAGTCTTCTAAGGATTCATCATGGCCTATGGTCATCCTGAAAATATATTATTTAGTATCCTTTGACCTACAATAGTCCCTATATTTGTTGTTAAAAGATTGTTACATCTGAGCCCAAGTTGTGATGCTATATTAAGGTAAACCCATGAACCAGCGCAATGCTACATCCTTGAGGGTAGATGGAAACAATTTTAACTTTTTATCATCATATGTATAGTCATAGGTTCAACATATAAAAACAAACTCAAATAGGAAAGTGTCAAGGTCCTCTGCGGTCAGGCCATGGAAATGAGGTAGAGCAGAGGGGCTTATATTTTCATCTTAGTGTCCCTATTAGTTTCCCTGATGGGGAAGGCACCCTCAATTCTCTCTTTATTTCCTCTGCCATTTCAGTTTTCAGCCATTGGTTTAGTAGGCATGGGTTCTTCCTCTTCCTCTTCCCCAGTAGGTTCTTCAAATATGTAAGGTTGCTCACCTAAAGGTTCCTCCAAATCACAGTCACCGAAGAAGAGAGAAGGTTGACTGTTGGATGCAGTGGGGTATTTGGCAAGAATTTTCCTAAATTGTCCCTATTCCTATGAGGCATGAAAGGAAATGTTTTTGGGTTGGCTTTTGTAAGATTTTGTTAAAGCTAGAAAGTACTTTGTAGAAATGAAATTGTTGATTGAATGAGAACCACTAACAAAAAGACTACTTGTTGAATTGAAAGGAAACCAGATAATGACAAATGAAAGAAAGGAAGCTACTAGATTACTTTTGCAGAAATAAACTAATGGAAGAAAATTTAGGATAAGAAGTAGAAGAAAAGAAAGTTGGAGACTAAAAATAGAAGAAAGCAGTAATCAAATTCTACTTAGACACCTCCCTGGCAACGGCACCAAAAAGTGATGAGCCTAGGTATTGCAACAAGAATTCTGCAACTCCCAGGGCTACCAGCTTTACTTATCAACCTGGGGTTCATACAAAATTGGAGCTGACAGTGCTATATGCACAAGTAAAAGTGAAGGTACTGCCTGTTGTCACTGCTTATTTGGCAAGAGACCCCAGGGGTTCCAAGCCATACTTCTATAGGGTTAGAAGAAGCTTAATTCTTTGATGGAAGAAGAGAAAATCTATTCTAACAGAGAGCTACTCTACTACAGTAATGAAGAAAACAACATGTAATGCTAAACTCCACCACAACCTAATTAACCAATTAAATAGCTATGCTAAGAAAAATTGCTAAATCAATCACTAACCTAATGCTGCTATCTAAGTTGCCGAGGTAAAGAGCATCAAACTATACTAAAGTGTAAGCAAAGAAACTTAAGCTAAATCGGTTTTCAAGTGGAAGAGTAATCAGTTGTCGAAATCAGTGAAAGGAGGACGTAAGGAAGAAGTAGTGCATAAGAACCGTTGGATCAGACAACGAATAGAAGAGGAACGGTGGAGATCTTATTGCGGAGATTAAGTCAAGAGGTGGAAAGACAAGATTAATCGGAGGATGGACGATGAAGATCGTATAGCAGGAAAAAAAAATAAATGTGCGGAAATGATGAAGAGGGTTTCGAAGGTGGTAAGTAGTTTCTCGTGCACCCTCAAGGCTGTAAGTTGTATTTTGAAATGTCATGTGATTAGCCTAACTGAGAGACACATAGCACAAGAAAACCTCTTTTCTCGCATGCTCTCGGGCGGATAACAGCCGTGCAAGAGTACGCGTGATATTGTGTCAGATAGTTGTAGGATCAGGTGGGGCAGATAGACGGTGGGGGCTTAAAGCACATAAAGTGTTGAGGTGACGCGATATCCGTTGGATCAGGCAAGGCAGATCGATGGTAGGGACTTAGAGCACATAAAGTAAGTGGAATGCTTCACGTGAGGTGGTAGTTGGATAAACAAATGAATTAGACGGTGATTGGGAAGGTTTGTTATGGATCAGATGGTAATGAAATGATGCATAAAGAACGTGCTGAAGGTGGTTTCAAATGAAAATGACAGAAAACTCAATGAGGGTGAGCGTGGACCGAGAGTGATGGAAAACGATGATAGTGAAACGAAATGAGTGATTGCATCAAACGACAAACTCCAAAGCTCATGCGAGAACTAGAAACCTATGTTTTTGGGGTTGCTGAAGGGTCTCTTCCTCAAGTCATGTTCCCAGAGGGAGGAGATGAGGCCGAGACACCTACGAACAACCTTATGGTGATCTTTTTCTCCTAGCTAACCTATGGACTGAAAGAAGGCACAAATGGAAGTAAATGAAAGCATAACCGATCTACTCTACACTACTATAAGCGGAATGCAACTATTTAAGAAAATGAACAGAAAAACCATAAATCATCTACGCTATACTGCTGTAATGAAAATGAAGCTACTTAAGAAAATGAACTGAACCAGAAAGCTACTTAAGCAAATGAACAGAGCCAGAAATCTATGCTAGCATACATGTACAATAAAGAGGAGCTTTGGCTGCTCGGGTCGGGCCCTAACCCAAGATCTTCAGCCCTCTGAGTTAACACAGAGCTGGCTCAGAACATAACTCATCTTTATTATAAAAACCATGGATCACAAAACAAAATTTCACAAGTCTTGCAGCTTAGAAATAAAGCAGAGATTTTACAATAGAAATCTGAATCTAATGAGGTCCTAAGCCTCTCTACTTATACATCTGATAAACTGGTTTCTGTCATTTTCGCTTGCTCGATTGTCTTCTAGTCTTCATAGTTATGGTTGTTTGCACTCTGATGATGGAGGAATATTCGAATGGAGGGGTAGTAAATGAGGAGGATTTACCTCCTATACTTACTCTCCCTTGTCCCATTCGAGTTTTGACCAAGGTATTTGCCATAGTTCCTTGCTTTTATCCTTTATGCCTGCATTTTTCCTTGCCGTTCTACTTTATTCCTGCATTACATGCACTTTAGACCACAAAGTAAAATATCCAACTCTAACTCATCTCATAAACAAAATATAATCAAAAGTATGCAATAAGTTGTGAGAATAGTTGGTTTGACTAAGCTAGGAGGTGAATTAAGGACAATTAAGGCCCAAAGAATTACTAAATGATGAGGCTCATCACTACCTTTGGTATCTTGTACAACTTGTTGGCCAAGGTAATAATCGCAGAGTGAGGTCTAGACTCATATACATGTCTCTTCCACAAGTATGGTTGTCCTAACAATACATCAAAAAATTCAAGAGGAGCAACATCACACAGTACCTCATCCATGAAGGGCTTGATGTTGTAGGGAAGGCGGCATTGTTGGCTGATGCAAAGATCTTGTCCTTGGTGAAGCCACCTAATGGTGTACGACTATGGATGTGCTGTAGTCTTTAGGCCAAACCACTTCATGACCTTTGCTAAAATGATGTTCTTTTTGCTCCTGCTATCAACATTGAACTGCAGAGGAGAACCCTTCACCCACATCTGTGAGTGGAAGTGGTGTTCCCCCTCCTCTGTGTCTTCAGGCTCAATCTTTTGGATCTTGGTGGTGGCCATGGTGGCATTAGGCTCCACATCAATGATCGCTTCCCTTTGTCAGTTCCCTTATCGGGTTCCAATTTAGAGTTGGAACATGCATTTAATTCTTAGTTCAACCACCATCGATTGCTTGGCCTGACACTCACTTGTATTGTGAGTGGAACTCTTATGGAACTCACACCATTTTCCCGTGTCCTTCATTTTCTTTGTTGTGTTGTTCTTTGGTTGTGGCTTCGATGGGCTGTCCTGGGTAGCCCCGCCTTGGCTTGGTACTTTTTTCTATGGTTAGGGGGCACCTTTTCCTTGCTTTGGATTCATAGATCCAAAGTGCTGCTTCTTCTATTTAAATTTCTGCTCAATCTTGATAGTGTACCGGTATGCTGTGCCAAGTGAGGAAATGTCCAGGGACTCCATCTCGTCCTCGATGTACGTGTGTAGATAACCATGGTACTTGAGCACCAAATTCCACTCAGTATCCTTGATACCTAACTTTGTGTGAAGGGTATGAAAAATATTTGTGAACTCTGACATATCTTGGTCCCTTCCCTGGCGTAGCGCGGTCCACTTTATGTATTTATCTTCATAGGTCTCGACAGGGTGATATTGTTCCTTGATGGTATCTCAGAAAGAATCCCAAGTGGGTGTGGCTGAAAATATCGAGGGTTCACTCTCGTCCTTTTGTTCATAGTATGTTTCGCACCAGTCCTTGACGTGTGGGGCGACTTTGAGAAGTGAAAAAGTCATCTTTTCCCGATTGGAAAAGTCACGAACTGAAAAATATCCTTCCAACAGATTTAACCATTTATCTACGACTTCTGCATCGATCAAGCCTTCAAATATGGGAATATTGAAGTTAACTTGTACTTAAAAGGAGTGGTGCCTCCAGAGTGGTTGTTGGATGAAGATGCATCGACTATGGGTAGCCGTCGAAGGATCTGGGAAAAGTTATCGATCATCACGTCCCTCTATCGCTCGAGGGCTTCCTCGAGCAACATTTTGAAAGGATCTTGTGACCCCTCATCTTCCTTTTATTTCTCCATGGGAAGTCGTCGGGTTTTGCAAGGCTGATCTTGCAACGGTTCAACCAGATCGAGTCCTAACTCCTTATACCCTGACCTCGTTGGGGACATGCAAAGGAAAATAGAGAAAGAGCAAACCGCTTTGATACCACTGATCCAAACTTAAACATTAATGCAACAACTTACATATATAATCATAAATACAAATATGCAGCAGAAAAACACTTCAATTCATTAATAGAAAAATAATGAACTATGGTTACAAATAGAATGGAAATAATATAGCTCGGGCGATGGTAGCTTATCTCTGAGAAGAGATGTGGGAGCTACATGCCTCTGAACTATGTTACAATGAGGCTCAAAGGCCTATTTATTATTGAGAAGCAATGGAAAACCCTAAACATCCAAAAACCTAACCCTAGGAGATGAAGACCAAAACTGTGGGCCCCGTTTGGGTAAAATGGTACATCTCTTAGGGTCGTAACTTTGGCATACGATATCCATTTGGCTATCATAATACCTCGTTTTGAAAGTCTCGAAGAGAAGGCCGAAAACAAACCAGCAAGTTGGTTTGGGGTGTTTTTGGTCTCTCCTTTTTCCCTAAAAACGTCGTTTAGGGAAAACTGGTGAGCCACTTGCCTTGGTGAAGGAGTTGGCTAGCTTTGACAACCCAATATAGTTAGATCTTTTTCTAGCGAGTGTTCTTGATATGTGTTTCCATGATCCGATCGGTGGTGCCCTATTCCATGCAGTGCGGGTTTAGCTCTGTTGGCGTGAGTTGTTCTGTAACGTGGGGTGTGTCCAGTAAGGGTGCAAAGTATGGCCAAAGATGGTCTAAATTGAACACTAGGTGTAGACCAAGGAATGATGGAATGCTAAGCTCAAAGGAATTGTCCCCTACAACCTTGGTGATGGAGTATGGCCCATATCGGAGCGGGCGAAGCTTATGGTGGGGTCTAGCGAGGCACTCCTTCTGCAAATGTAGCCAAACTTTGTCACCCACCTGGAACATTTGCGGTACCCAATGTTGATCATGGCACTGCTTGTAGTTAGCATTGGATTTTTCTAATATATCATGGACCTGTTGGAGGATGTATTGAATGTGCTCAATGAAGCTGTTAGCCTTATTGGCTTTGGACTGGACATGAGCCGAATCTGCCTGAGTAGCTACATATGGTATGACCACATCAATGGGGGCATAATGGTTGAAATCCTAGCCTTACCTGAAAGGGGCTGTGGCCCGTTGAGCTGTGGAGAGCTCTGTTGTAGCTATGCTAGACATAGGGGAGGCTTTCATCCCATGTGCATGGATGCTTTGAGTTGTACATGCGTAGAATGTGTACGATCATCCTGTTGAAAACCTTTATTTGGCCATCAATTTGGGGATGGAAAGTCGTGGACTTAGTAAGTTTTGTATCTAGCATCGACCAGAGACTTGACCAAAATGCACTCAGGAATCTGTTGTCCCAATTTGAGAAAATGGACTGTGGGATCCCAAAGTGTACCCATACTTGCTCAAAGAAGAGCTTAGTAGTGGCCTCTACTGTAATACTCTTCTTGCAGAATGCCATGATGGCCATCTTAGAGAATTTGTCGATGACCATGAAAACACAATCGTTGCCATGCTTAGTAGAAGGAAGGACCGACATGTAATCCATGGAGACAGATTCCCAAAGCCGACTAGGAGTAGGTAGAGGAGTATACATGCCTTGCTTCTTAATGGTTGGTTTGGCAATTACAAAGGCGGTGCAAAATCTAATGTACTTCCCAACATCCTCACGAAGTTTCAGCCAATAAAAAGACCTCTGCAATACCACCACTATTTTCTCTACTCCGAAATTTCCAACACCCCAGCTGTAGTGTGGCTCCCAAATCATCTTGGTGCGCTCACTTGAAGGAACACAAATGTGTCCCAGGTGGCATAACAGTGCATCCTGAAGGTGAAAATTTGGTACTTGCTTCACTTCTAGGAGTGTTTGGTATGTACTGCCGAATTCTGGATCGCTCTTCTAAATATGTGGCCACCCAGACATCTCGAGCCCACAGGAGTCGAGCACAGTGATTAGTGCCATGACCGGTGGTCGGCTGAGGCAATCAATGACATTATTGGTGCTTCTCTTCTTATACTTAATCTTCAAATGGAATTGTTGCAGGTAGGTGGACCATTTTTGATGGCATTCATTCTGCAACTTCCCGTGTGTTTGTATGAATTGTAGAGGTCAGTGGTCTGTGTGGATGAACGGTTCCTTCCCTAGAATGTAATGCTTCCATTGACGACGGGCTTGCACAATGGAATACATTTCTTTGTCATAAGTGGGGAACTTTCGAACTGTGTTTGAAAGTGTCTCACTGCGGTAAGCCACCGGATGCCCATGCTGAGTAAGAACCGCACCAATAGCATAGTCAGAGGCATTTGTCTCAATCTCAAATGGTTGTTGCAGGTTTGGTAATGTGAGCACTGGTGCAGAATAGAGTCGATTCGTCAACTCGGAGAACACTTGCGGTTGAGTTTGAGACCAAAAAAACTTTGCTTTTTCTCTACCCTTGGTGACTTGACTTAAAGGCCAAGCAATATGAGAGAACTCCAACACGAACCTACGATAGAAGTTGGCAAGACCCAAAAATTTGAGGAGCTCTGTTAGAGTGGTTGGGGCTGGCCAATCCCGAATGACTTGTATCTTGGATGGGTCCACATGTACACCCCGCTCATCAATTATGTACCCACTATATTGAACTTGGGTGAGGCCAAAGGTGCATTTATCCAAGCTAGCACATAGCTTGTGTTGTCACAAGGTTTGAAGGATCTGTCGAATATGGTGGAGTTTCTCATCCCAACTCTAGCTGAAGATCAAGATGTCATCTACACCACCACGAATGCATTGGTGAAGGGTCGAAATATGTCATCCATCAGTCTCATGAATGTTGCAGGGGCATTCATCAATTTGAACGACATGACCAACCATTCGAGAAGGCCCTCCTTGGATTTGAAGGCAGTCTTCCACACATCAGAGGGTTTGATGGCACCTGGTGATAACTTGACTTCAAGACAATATTGTTGAAATATTTGGCCCCCTGGAGCTGGTCAAGAAGGTCATCAATCCACGAGATTGGGTACCTATTCCAGATAGTGATCTTGTTCAACGCCTGGTAGTCAATACAGAGCCTCCAGGTCCCATCCTTCTTTTGTACCAATACAATCAGGCTCCCACAGGGTGATGAGCTTGGCCTGATGTGCCCTTTCTGCAATAGTTCCTGAATCTGCCTCCTGATCTCATCGTTCTCCAGAAAAAAGCGCTGATAGATTGGCCCATTGGGTAGCGGCACGCCCGAGGTCAGATCGATGGAGTGCTTGACCTGACAGTGCAGAGGTACCCCTGTAGGTGAGGTGAAAATATCCCTGTACTCCTCCACAACCTTGTCCATTTGTTGTTGCTATGCAGAGGGCCCCTACCTGGAAGTTGTGGCCATAACCTACTTCTTTCCCTGAGGGCGAATCATAAGGAAACCAAATTTCCTGGTCTTGGAAATGATCTTACAACATTGCTTCGTAGTGATCAAATATATGGTGGTATAGTGGGGCTACCTCCGGTATCCTATACAACTTTTTGGCCAAGGTAATAATCACAGAGCGAGGTCTAGACTCATATACAACATGTCTCTTCCACAAGTATGGTTGTCCTAACAATACATCACAAACTTCAAGAGGAGCAACAACACATAATACCTCATCTGTGAAGGGCTTGATGCTGTAGTGAAGGTGGCATTGCTGGCTGACGCGAAGATCTCATCCTTGGTTAAGCCACTCGATGGTGTATGGTTGTGGATGTGCTATAGAATTTAGGCCTAACTGCTTCATAACCTTTGCTAAAATGAGGTTATTTTGGCTCCCGCTATTGACAATGATCCGCAATGAAGAACCCTTCACCCACATTTGTGAGTGGAAGAGGTGTTCCCCCTCCTTTGGGTCTTCAGGCTCAATCTTCTGCATCTTGGTCATGGCCACGGTGGAATTGGGCTTTGCATTAATGATTTGCTTTGCTCTTTCAGTTCCCTTATCGAGTTTTGATTCAGATTCAGAACATGCATCTGATTCATAAGCCTTTAGCTCAACCACCAGTGACTGCTTGGCCCACACTCACTTGTATTGTGAGTGGAGCTCTTATGGAACTCACACCATTTTCCCGTGTCCTTATTTGTATTTGTTGTTTTGTTCTTTTCTTGTGGCTTCGACAGGATGTCCTGGGTAACCCCGCCTTGGCTTGGTCCTTCTTTATGTATTTTCGGGGCACATTTTCCTTACTTTGGATTCATAGATTCAAAGTCCCGCTTCTTCTGTTTAAACTTCTACTCAATATTGACAGTGTACCGGTACGCTGTGCCGAGCGAGGAAATGTCCAGGAACTCCACCTCGTCCTAGATGTACTTGTGTAGACATCAATGGTACTTGAGCACCAAATTCCTCTCAGTATCCTTGATACCCAGCTTTGTGCGAAGGGTATGGAAAATATTTGTGAACTTCGACACATCTTGGTCCGTTCTATGCCATAGCATGGTCCACTTTATGTATTTATCTTCATAGCTCCCGAAAAGATAATATATTTCCTTGATGGCATTTAGAAAAGAACCCCAAGTGGGTGCGGCTAAAAATAGCGAGGGTTCACTCTTGTCCTTTTTTTCATAGTATGTTTCCCACCAGTCCTTGAAGTGTGGGGTGGCTTTGAGAAGTGCAAAATTAATCTTCTCTCGATTGGAAAAGTCATGAACTAAAAAATCCTTCCAAAATATTTAACCATTTATCTATGGTGTCTACATCTATCAGGCCTTCAAATATGGGAATATCGAAGTTAACTTGTACCTTAAAAGGAGTGGCGCCTCCAAAGTGACTGCTGGATGAAGATGCATTGCCTGTGGGTAGCCATCGAAGGATCAGGGAAAATTTATCGATCATCACGTCCCTCTGTCGCTCAAGGGCTTCCTCAAGAAATTTTTTGAAAGGATCTCCTACCCCCTCGTCTTTCTTTTCTTCCGCTATGGGAGGTCGTCGTGTTTTGCGAGGCTAATCTTGCAACGGTTCAATGAAATCGAGCCCTAACTCCTTATACCCTGACCTTGTTGGGGACATGAAAAGGAAAATAGAGAAAGAGCAGACCGCTCTGATACCACTGATTCGAGCTCAAACATGAATGCAACAACTTACAAATATAATAATAAATACAGAGATGCAGTAGAAAAACACTTCATTTCATTAAAGAAAAATACTGAACTATGCTTACAAACAAAATATAAATAAGATAGCTCGAGCGATGGTAGCTTATCTCTGAGAAGAGATGTGGTGGCTACATGCCTTTGAACTGTGTTACAATGAGGGTCAAAGGCCTATTTATTATTGAGAACAATGGAAAACCATAAACATCCAAAAACCTAACCCTAGGATATGAAGCACCAAAACTATGGGCCCCGTTTGGGTAAATTGGTACATCAACTTCCCGAGGTCGTAACTTGGCATACGATCTCCGTTTGGCTATCATAATACCTCGTTTTGAAGGTCTCGAAGAGAAGGCCAAAAAAAAAACTAATAAGCTAGATTGGAATGTTTTCGGTCTCTCTGTTTTTCCTAAAAACATTGTTTAGGGCCTCAAAACGGTTCCAGAAGTCAAGGACCCAAAAAACTGCCAAAAATAGTAAACTGTGCTAAAATTAAGGAAACCAAAAAAACTGAAAGAGATAGTGTTGGGGGTCTAAGTGGAAAAGGTGGGTGGCCACCAATATCCACCTGGATCATCGTTGAATTCAGGACATGGATTCTATAAAGGAGTTTAAGCATTAAAAGTAATTTAAGCCATTCATAAAATATTTTTTGATTAAATTTTCCAAGGAAATTAAAATATCAATCTATGTGAAATCTTGTAATTTAATGATTTTACAACACATTATGTTTGTTTGTATCATAAATTTCTATATGCTTTTTTCCTAGGAAAAAACATTTTTTTTAGATAAATAAGAAAAATTACATTTTGTATATACACAAATGTAATGTGTATTCAAGGAATGGCTACCTTGAAATGAACAAATGCCACATTAAAGACTAGTTCCCCCAATAAAGAAACTACATCATTACAATATAGACCCCAAGGGTCCACACAAGAAAACCTTACAAAAAAAATTTCAGAGCATACACTAGCTCCAAATGCGCATACAGGGTGAGGAAAATCCTCAACATCCGAAAATGGATTGATAACCACAAAAAACAAAAATGTCACTGGAGAAACCCTCATGGATGAGCACAACAATAAGAAAAACGATAGTGGAAAAAAATGGAGAATGAAAAAACTAAGCCTTATAGAGAAAACCTCGATAAATATGAGGCAACAAGAGCTCATTAGAGTAGAAAATACCACCAAACCACCCAAGCTAGAAGCAACAAATATTAAGGTGCACCAACAATGGTGAAGTGAACAAAGCCCAAAGAAGCTCCACAATAGATAGTTGTAGACCTTGACCCGTGGAAAACTATAACAACACATGAAAATATGGTGATGACAACACGAAGGGGAATTAACAAAGGGAAGACCATGGTGCAAAAAACCCCAAGAAAAAGATAGGCCAACGAGGGATATGGAAAGGGAATCAAATCCCTTGGTAGACAAAGCAAACACAACCTACACTAGCAAGAGGCGATAGAGGTGAAGGTGCGCCGTGTCTTATGAGAAAAGCAACTAGCTGACTGCAATGGTGAAGGCCTCAAAACATTAATCATGGAAGAAGAGAGGGTTAACATGAAACATAGGGAAAAAGAAGATAAGGTTACCTAGTCACCGAGCCCTCTACTCCCCATAAATTTCTATATGTTTCATGAACTATGTTGCAATTTGGGAAAAGCTAGGATGAAAAAACTTGTGAAATGTTTTAGCTTTCATAAATAGTTTAAACCATTTGTCAAAATTTAATTACTTTACTGTATTGTTATTTTAATATTACATTTTAAAAAAATTCAAATATTTTATCACGTTGTATTTAAGTTCTATTTCTTTTTTATTTATCTTTAATACTTGTAGACCTCAATTTTATAATATCAAATAGGTTTACAAACTGATGTGCATATATTAAGGAAATAAACAATTTTTAACTTTATTCAAGCTATGCATGATGGGTCATATATTTGTTACAATTATTTTTTGAGAGATTTGTGTTCATGTTTTAAGTTTCCTATGTATTTGTTGAAGAGTCATTGGTTCAAATTTCAACACTTTAGCCCTCCATTTTTATCTCTCAACTTTGTAATTGGGTAATTATTTGTGCCATATTTGTTTCCAAATTTTTTATCCTCCAAACAGACACAAAAAAGAAAGTAAAACTTGTAAATCATTGTTCTCTTAAAAATCCATGATCATGTTATGCATTTTTCTATGAAAAATATCATATATTACTTTTTTTTTTAAGGAAAACCTTGTGGGGAATCTCAAGGGATGCTTTGGACCCGCCCTTGTCCTTGGTATCCCTAATAAACCCTTTGAAATACACTACTATGCCTTACTATGCCTCACTTAGGTGCATTTAACTTGGGAGCCCAATAACATGGAACTAGTCAAAATCCCACCGATATTGGTGACAACCAATTAAGATAACCCCTTGGGTTATTTTTTGCTTCCAATGTTCACAAATATTTAAAATGTAAAAAATAATTATTCTCAAAGAATTCACTCATTTCCTTAGAACTTTTGTGACTTTTCCTCCCAACTCCCAATTTTTTCACACCCAATTTGTAATGATCATGTGTCTTATGGATCCAACACCATTTAAGTACCTTTCGTCCTCTAACACCATGTCCACTTCCAATTGCTTTTATAAACATCAACCTGTACTATCTGATATTTGGTCTTTTTTGACTGCCTTTAGACTTATCCCCACAATCAATCATCATCTATTATTTGATATGATTTTTCTCAAACACTTGATTTATTATTATATGAATACTTCCACCATCCCAAACACTTCACCATCTATTTCTCCTTGAGATTTGAATACTTGATATTTGAGATTATTTTTCCTCAAACACTTGATTTATTATTATATGAATACTTCCACCATCCCAAACACTTCACCATCAACTGCCCATGGATTTATTATTTTTAAGCTTCCATCGTGCCTCATTTGATCTCACTCTTGTGTTTTTATTTATATTTTCATATAGAAATTTTGATATCAGACCAATATTTATAACATCAACCTAATGTAAAAAGAAACAATTTCAAGGAGTTGGAACTGGAAAGTTAGTGTGTCGACATCATAAGCAAGGCATTGGTATGACATCAATATACTGATGCCATATAGTGGTTAATTGATTGTGTGACATGTACCATTTGACACCTTCCTAATGGTTAGTATTGTGTGGCACGTGCTATGAGGTATCTTCATCATGATTGGTGTATATGGCACCTTGGTAATAAATAGAACTGATCTAACACACACTACAAGGAAAACTTGGCTTTTAAGAGATTTTTGTGGAAGCACTTCTCCATATTCTACTTTTAGTAGATGTTTTTGGACACACATAGGTAAAGGTTTAGTGAAGGTTTTCTATTTGGTACACCTGAGGTGCACTAGTGCTATTTGATAACACATATGTCAATGTGATTATATATCTAAACACACTACAATTGACAATTGAAAGGATTTAGATAGAGGAGGAATGACCTGTTATAGAGTTTTATGAACCCAACGTTTTGGACTACCAAGTGAATCCATCATCAGGGGATGCGTCAATAGATATTCTGAAGATATTAATGATGTATCCATGAGCTATATTTCAGAGTATATATTTAGGTTATGAAAGAAATAATATAAAAAATTTAGTCGGCCATTATTTGATAATTTGTTAATATTTAGATTTTTTTTTTTAATTAATTATTATTTAATTAATTAAATTTGTTTACTTGAAATCTTAAAGAATCAATAATTAACCCATATCCCTTATAAAAATTAATAAAATAAAAAATAAAACAACAAACAAACATTATCTAAACATCCTCCTTTAAAAAAAACAAATATAAACAAATAAACAAATAAACAAATAAATGATTATTTCATAACTAATCATTTGATAAAATTAAAATAAAACTTGAATCATAATTTATTAATTATAATGTTATAAGTAACATATGAATTTAAATTAAGCATATAGCTGTAATAACTCAAAGTAAAATAATTAGAAATTAACACTAGAATTTATACATTCCAATAAAATTATAGTGAATTAACTCACCAAATCTTTAATGGTTTAAATTCTTAATAAAAATTAAACCAATAAATAGATGTATATAAAAAATTAACTAAACAAATTGATTAATTATTTAAACAAATTAATTAATTAAATAAACAAATTAATTAATTAAATAATATATAATAAATAAATAAATTAATAATAAATAATAAATAATAAATAATAAAATTAATTAATTAATTAATTAATTTGTTTAATTAATATAAACAAATTAATTAATTCAGTAAACAAATTTAATTAAATAAATAATAATAATAATAATAAATTAACAAACTGTCAAATAATGGCCCACTAAATTTCTTATATTATTTATTTCATAACCTATATATATACTCTGAAATATAGCTCATGTATATATCATTAATATCTTCAGAATATCTATTGACGCATCCCCTGATGATGGACTCACTTGATAGTCCGCAACGTTGGGTTCATAAAACTCTATATCAGGTCATTTCTCCTCTATCTAAAACTTTCCTCATCTATATGGATTTATTATTTAATTGAAAGAATGTTCTCCCATGCTTGAATTTTGTAAAACACAAACGAGAACAAATTTTCATGCATTACACCCTAAACAATTGCACAAATTTAAGCTTAAATTAAAAGAGCCAAATCTCGTAAAAATGTATATTTTAAAAATTACTCACTAATGATTACTAAAACTGTTGATGAATTAATGTATCATTATACAAGGAACATGATAGTAAGGTTGAATAAAAAAAACCTACCCATGATCAAATTTTGTAAAACATAATATTTTAAAAAATTATTGTGAAGTGATATTTGCTTTCAATATACCAAAAAAAAATTGATGCATTGCAATACAAGGTGCATTACATTAGCGTTAAATAAAGGAACTTGAATTTTGTCTAGAATAATATTTTAACTAATTATTTTTTATGCTTACTAAACTATAAACACGTTAGTAAGTAATCCTACATGGTACACCATGAAGAGGTTTATTTTTATTTTTTTTTAAATTATTTTTTTTTACCTTAGATTTGAATTATATTGATATATTGGGATACAAAGAAAACTATTAGGGGTAGATTTATCATTTTTACCAACCATAGTGTTTGTAGCGATTCTATGCACTAGCGATTTTTATTTCTCAACAAGTGTCCCATTATCATGTGCTTCCAAATTGTTGGATTTTACTAGCAACCTTTGTCCACAATGAATTCCATTTCATTTTTGAAATTTTTAAGCCCACTCCCGAACCCTTGAAATTAATTTGAGATTTTCATGGTAAGCATGCTTTCACAATGGAGGTGAAAGATGTAATTTCTTTGATATGTCTTAACTTATATTCCATAGTTGTGATTTTTTAATTTATTTTGTAAGTTTTCATTTTTTCCATTTTTTTTTGAAAAAACTTGCCATTAATGTATCGTATTGTAACTTTGCACACTATTTGGCATTGTGTTTACGATCCACACTGCTTGTATTACTCCATAACATTATAATAACTTTGATGACTTGAAAATGGTCCAGGTCTATTTTTATTGTGGAATTCATTTGTGCTAATCAATGATATGGAACACCATTATTGAGGTGACTCATCTTCATATGCACACAACAAAACCTAGGTAGATATGCATTATGGTGATAGACTTGTGTGGATGGATGACGTAGGGCACTATTGCTAGTTTCTCACATTGGTTCATTGACTTATTGAATTTGAATATTATTTGTGTTGTGTTGATGCAAAACACTAAATGAAAGACAACTATGCCTCAAGGAGAAGGCGCACATGTCAAAGACTCAATGCTTTATCTCTGGTGCCACTGTATCACTTCGTCCCACTATCTCACATTTTTTATATGCCTACACTCTATATTTCAATAGAAAGGACAAGTAACACTATGTCACAATACTTTGAATTATTCCATTCACATTAAACTCCATGACTACACATAGAAGGATTTTGGACATGCCACTGGGTTTATGGTTTTTTAAATTATTATTTGCACTCCAAGTGATTTTTGGGTGATCCAAGTGACTTTTGGGTGATCTCTAAATCCAATGGCTGAAATAGATTTAGATCAGTGGCTGAGATTAAATGCTCATTTAAATCTCACTTTTTATTTTTTAATTCACCCCACTTTAATAAAGACCCACTTAGTCATTTATTTCCAAAGTCACTTTTACTTTCTAATTTTTCATTGACTTTATAAAAGTCACTTTAAAATTAGACTTAGTAACTTTATCACTTAAATTCACTTTTAAATTAGATTTAACTTTATAAAATTATAAAGTCACTTTAGGAGAAAAATTAAATTCTTTTGGACACTTTTCCCTAGGCCAAAGATCAAAGCCTAAGGGAACCACCTGTCCTCCGGTACCAAATTTCAACACTCTCTTTTACTGAGGAAGGTGTTCCTCACCACACCCATATTGTCTCTGAAGTAGACATGCTTGCCCCGTGGTAAGGCTTTGGTAAGAATATCTGCAACCTGCTCATCAGTGGAAATATACTCAAGCTTCACAGCTCCCTTCTGAACATAGTCTCTGATGAAATGATATCTGATCCCGATATGCTTTGACCTGTCATGAAATACTGGATTCTCCGTGAGTTTAATGCAACTCTGATTATCACAGTAAATCACTGAAGGTCTCAACGGCTGACCAAATAAGCCAAACAACATCTTGCGAAGCCAGATAGCCTCACAACTAGCTAGACTGGCTGCCATATACTCTGCTTCTGCTGAACTCAGTGCTACTGACTGCTGCTTCCGGCTGAACCATGACACTACTGCTGAACCCAACCCAAAACAACACCCTGAAGTGCTCTTCCTATCAGAAGCACAACCTACCCAATCAGAATCAGTGTACCCTGCCAATCTTACTCCATCTCCCTGCCTGTAGTCCAGACCATAATCCACTATCCCCTGCAAGTACCGCAAAATGTGTTTTGCAGCCACCCAGTGAACCTTCCTAGGCTCACACATAAACTGACTCATCGTGTTGACTGCAAAATAGATATCTGGTCTAGTGTTGACCAAATACATCAAGGAACCAATCAGCTGCCTGTACAATGTGGGATCCACCAACTCGGAATCCGAAGCATGAAGCTTCTTCCAGTTGGTGATCATCAGTGTCAACATGGGTCTACAATCCTCCATGTAGAATCTGCTAAGGATGTCCACAATATACTTCCCCTGCCCCAGGAAGAAATGCCCCTCCTCCTGCCACACCTCCAAACCCAAAAAGTAATGCATCAAGCCGATGTCCTTCATCTCAAACTCCGCCGCAAGATCTCTCTTGCAATGCTCAATGAGTCTCTCTGCACCTGTAATGACCAAGTCATCCACATACAACACCAGAATGAGAGGCTCCTCACCAATCACAATAAAGTAAAGGTTCGGATCTGCCTCACTCTTTATGAAACCCATCCCCTGCAAATATGTATCTATCCTGGAGTACCAAGCTCTAGGAGCTTGCTTCAGGCCATAAAGGGCCTTCTTCAGTCTGCACACATGGGACTCCTTCCCATGCACCTCAAAGCCCTGTGGTTGCTCAATGTACACCTCCTCCTGTATGAACCCATTGAGAAATGCAGTCTTCACATCCATCTGGTGGATCTTCCAACCCATCTCTGCTGCTATCGATATAATGGAGCGGATCGAAGTATATCGAGCCATGGGAGCGAAGGTCTCCTCATAATCAACTCCCTCTACCTGGGAGAACCCTCTAGCCACAAACCTCGCTTTGAATTTCTCAATGCTGCCATCTGCAGCATGCTTTACCTTGTAAAGCCATCTGGAAGTAACCACGGATTTTCCCTCAGGCCTCGGCACCACCTCACAAACATCATTCTTCATGATAGAAGAATACTCCTGCATGGCCTCTCTCCAGACCTGCTGGCTAGCTGCCTCCTCATAGCTAGAAGGCTCAGAGTCAAGGATGCTGGTAACCATCACCATATAGCTACAAAACCTCTCAGGTGGTCTACTCTCTCTGACCGGCCTCTTCGGCTCAACAACAGATGTGGCATCTCTCAAGGTGTCTTGAAGCCACTTGGGCTTTCTCTTCCCTGAGCATGCTTCTCCCATAGGAGAATGAAACTCCTCCTCCTCATCACCATCAGTAGCCTGAACTCCTGACTGTCTGTCTGTTGTCCTCCTGCCTGCACCTGAACCTGTAGAAGCTGAGGCACCGTGTGAACTGTCCATCAATGGACTCCCTAGTGAACTGCTCTGCATGCTGCCCGGAGCACCACCCCTCTGGCTCGGCACCTCCGGATCCTCCTGATCCCTGCCCACTGGATCCCTGCGACTGACTCAACTGCTGTTGAGGGTCTGGCTGATCTAGATACTCTAACTCTCGTGACCTTCGAAAGGCCCTGTCCTCCTCGAACTTCACATCCCGTCTGACAACAACTCTCCTCTGTGCAGGAATGTAAATCCGAAAGGCCTTGGAGGTCTCACTGTAGCCCACAAAGATACCCTTCTCTGCGATGGGCTCTAGTTTGGTCCTCTTCTCCTTGGGTATATAGGAGTATGTAATGCATCCAAAGATATGAAGATGACCAATATCAAACTTCTTCCCAGAGAAAGCCTCCTCTGGAGTCATGTGCCCCAAGGCACGATGCAGACTCCTGCTCTGCAAGTAAACAACTATGTTGCAGGCCTCTGCCCACAAGAAAAATGGCAACCCCTGATCATGTAACATGGCTCTGGCAGCCCCTATGATGGATCTGTTCTTCCTCTCTGCAACCCCGTTCTGCTAGGGGTTGTAAGGAACAGTGAACTCCCTCCTAATGCCTGCCTCCGCACAATAGTCAACAAACTCTCCAAGGGTGTACTCTCCTCCATTGTCCGACCTCAGGGACTTGATCTTCCGACCTGTCTGTGTCTCCACAAGAGCTCTGAACTCCTGAAACCGCTTGAAGACCTCACTCTTGGTCTTCAAAAAATAAATCTAGGTCCTCCTGGAGTGATCATCAATGAATAAAACATAGTATTCATATCCACTCAAGGGATCATGAGACATCCGACCGCTCACATCGGAATGAATCAAATCAAGTATCCCGGTCGCTCTGCTGTCACTACTGGGAAAAGGGGATTTGGCAAACTTGCCCATCGCACAACCTCTACAAGTATCAAAATGATCAGTACTGAAATCTGGCACACCTGTAGTGATCTCCCGCAATGTCCTCAAGGCTCCATGATAGATATGTCCCATCCTGCGGTGCCAAATCTCACACAGCTCAGAACTGCTAGCTCTGCTGTCGGTACTACTGCTCAATGCCAAAAGGGGCTGGAATGCAAATTTGTACACCTTTGCATGGCGTACACCTATCACTCTAGCTGAATCAGCTGGAGTGCCCCTGGGATACATCAACACCTGTCCTCCCCTGAACAGTACCTCATATCCTCTATCCTCCAAAGCTGAGACGGATATGAGGTTCTTCCTCATCCCTGGCACATAAAGAACCACTGACACCTTCAAGGGAGGTTTGGACTCCCTCTGAAATGTCACTGTCCCCACCCCGACTGCTCTAACAACTCTGTCATCACCGAGTACTACCTCAATATCAGTGCCACTCTCTGAAAGCTCTGAGAAGTACTCACAGACTCCTGTCATATGACGTGAAGCCCCACTGTCCACATACCAGATACCTGAAGATGCTCCGCTAATCGAGGGAAAAGCATGCCCCCTCTGAACCTGTGTGGAAGGTGATCCTGCACTAGAGGACTCACACGTAGTGAACGAAAACTCTCGGTCAAAACGACCAGCAAAGTCCTCAATCTCTGTTGAAACTGCCACGTCCTGGTTCTTCCCCTTCTTCTTCTTCTTCTCCAGACACACAACTGCATAATGTCCCATCTTTTGACAATTCCAATACTTCACCTTGGAATAGTCCTTCTATGTGTTCCCCTGTTTACCTTTACCTTTTCCTTTGCACCCACCACTGCTTGTGGAAGCTTGCTTCTTCCCTTTGCCTTTCTTGCCTCCTGCCACCAGTACTACATCCTCATCCTGCTCAACTGGCTTGGCTGCCCCAAGCTGACCTTTCCCGATCTCTGTCTGAATGCAATCATCCCAAAACCTCTCCCATGTGGGAAGGGTCTCACGTGCACAAACCCCATCAGCAAAGTTCAACCATGAACGGGGGAGGCCATTCACTGCAATATGCACCAACTCAGTGGGTGGAATGGTCTCTCCAATCGCTGCCAACTCATCTCCCACATTAGTAATCTTTGTGAGATATCCAGCTACACTATCATTACCCATCTTAATGTTCTTCAACTTCTCCTTCAGGACCATCTTCTGGTTCTCATTGGTACTCTAGTAGAGATTGGTCAATGCTGTCCACATCTCATGGGCATTGCTCTTTTCTCTCACATGAGGAATGCAATGGTCTTTGATGTAGAAATTTCTGTTTTCCCACCCCGGTTTTCAGTTTCTCCTTATTTCTCCCATGTAGTTAAATGCCCATTCCCATAACCATACATTTAACAGACTGAAAAAAATAAATATTGCTGAAAACACAAATTCTGGAAATTTTTCAGAATGCTGGAAATTGCAGAATTAAAAATCAGCAATCAAAAACAACCATTAAAACACATTAAAACACTGATATTTTTGGTCAACTTGACCCTGGAAAAACCCCCTACAACTCTTGGGGAAAACCAGTTTGAGAGCTCTTCTTCATTTCTGAAAAATGCCTTTTTACAGTGAGAATTATTCAGCAAAAAATCAGCAAGCAAATTTACAACTTATCTCCTTTCCCGTGCCTCACAGCAATATGGAAATTACAGCAAACAGGACAACAATAAATGCTGTACGACCTCCGTTTTGTGTGCAGAAAAATCAACAAACTGCTCCTCGATTTTTGTGCAAAAATCTGTCTTTCACTATGTGCTGAATCAGCTGTACAAATCTGCTCAATTGCTGCCTTGGAATGTGTGCCAAGCTGCTGTCTCCTTCCCCTCCCTGCTCAGAAATCTCGCTTGCTCTCTTGCTCTCCTCCTCCCAATCTGCTCATGAAAGAATGAATGACCTTTTCCTCCTTTTCCTCCTTTAATATAACTCCAAGTGACTTTTGGGTGATCCAAGTGACTTTTGGGTGATCTCTAAATCCAATGGCTGAAATAGATTTAGATCAATGGTTGAGATTAAATGCTCATTTAAATCTTACTTTCTATTTTTTAATTCACCCCACTTTAATAAAGACCCACTTAGTCATTTATTTCCAAAGTCACTTTTCCTTTCTAATTTTTCATTTACTTTAAAATTAGACTTAGTAACTTTATCACTTAAAGTCACTTTTAAATTAGATTTAACTTTATAAAATTATAAAGTCACTTTAGGAGAAAAATTAAATTCTTTTGGACACTTTTCCGTAGGCCAAAGATCAAAGCCTAAGGGAACCACCTGTCGTCCGGTACCAAATTTCAACACTCCCTCTTACCGAGGAAGGTGTTCCTCACCACACCCATCTTGTCTCTGAAGTAGACATGCTTGCCCCGTGGTAAGGCTTTGGTAAGGATATCTGCAACCTGCTCATCAGTTGAAATATACTCAAGCTTCACAACTCCCTTCTGAACATAGTCTCTGATGAAATGATATCTGATCTCGATATGCTTTGACCTGTCATGAAATACTGGATTCTTCGTGAGTTTAATGCAACTCTGATTATCACAGTAAATCACTGAAGGTCTCAACGGCTGACCAAATAAGCCAAACAACATCTTGCAAAGCCAGATAGCCTCACAACTAGCTAGACTAGCTGCCATATACTCTGCTTCCGCTGAACTCAGTGCTACTGACTGCTGCTTCCGGCTGAACCATGACACTACTACTGAACCCAACCCAAAACAGCACCCTGAAGTGCTCTTCCTATTAGAAGCACAACCTGCCCAATCAGAATCAGTGTATCCTGCCAATCTCACTCCATCTCCCTGCCTGTAGTCCAGACCATAATCCAATGTCCCCTGCAAGTACCGCAAAATGTGTTTTTCAGCCACCCAGTGAACCTTCCTAGGCTCACACATAAACTGACTCATCGTGTTGACTGCAAAACAAATATTTGGTCTAGTGTTGACCAAATACATCAAGGAACCAATCAGCTGCCTGTACAATGTGGGATCCACCAACTCGGAATCCGAAGCATGAAGCTTCTTCCTGTTGGTGATCATCGGTGTCGACATGGGTCTATAATCCTCCATGTGGAATCTGCTAAGGATGTCCACAATATACTTCCCCTGCCCCAAGAAGAAATGCCCCTCCTCCTACCGCACCTCCAAACCCAAAAAGTAATGCATCAGGCCGATGTCCTTCATCTCAAACTTCGCCGCAAGATCTCTCTTGCAGTGCTCTATGAGTCTCTCTGCACCTGTAATGATCAAGTCATCCACATACAACACCAGAATGAGAGGCTCCTCACCAATCACAATAAAGTAAAGGTTCGGATCTGCCTCACTCTTTGTGAAACCCATCCCCTGCAAGTATGCATCTATCCTGGAGTACCAAGCTCTGGGAGCTTGCTTCAGGCCATAAAGGGCCTTCTTCAATCTGCACACATGGGACTCCTTCCCATGCACCTCAAAGCCCTGTGGTTGCTCAATGTACACCTCCTCCTGAATGAAGCCATTGAGAAATGCGGTCTTCACATCCATCTGGTGGATCTTCCAACCCATCTCTGCTGCTATCGATATAATGGAGCGGATCGAAGTATATCGAGCCACGGGAGCGAAGGTCTCCTCATAATCAACTCCCTCTACCTGGGAGAACCCTCTAGCCACAAACCTCGCTTTGAATTTCTCAATGCTACCATCTGCAGCATGCTTTACCTTGTAAAGCCATCTAGAAGTAACCACGGATTTTCCCTCAGGCCTCGGCACCACCTCCCAAAAATCATTCTTCATGATAGAAGAATACTCCTCCTGCATGGCCTCAATCCAGACCTGCTGGCTAGCTGCCTCCTCATAGCTAGAAGGCTCAGAGTCAAGGATGCTGGTAACCATCGCCATATAGCTACAAAACCTCTCAGGTGGTCTACTCTCTCTGACCGGCCTCTTCGGCTCAACAACAGATGTGGCATCTCTCAAGGTGTCCTGAAGCCACTTGGGCTTCCTCTTCCCTGAGCGCACTTCTCCCACCGGAGAATGAAACTCCTCCTTCTCATCATCATCAGTAGCCTGAACTCTTGACTGTCTGTCTGCTATCCTCCTGCCTGCACCTGAACCTGTAGAAGCTGAGGTACCGTGTGAACTGTCCATCAATGGACTCCCTAGTGAACTGCTCTGCATGCTGCCCGGAGCACCACCCCTCTGGCTCGGCGAGCCACTGCTCACTGATAGACCTGACATCCTCATAGATGTACCTCCGGATCCTCCTGATCCCTGCCCACTGGATCCCTGCGATTGACTCAACTGCTGCTGAGGGTCTGGCTGATCCAGATACTCTAACTCCCGTGACCTCCTAAAGGCCCTGTCCTCCTCGAACTTCACATCCCGTCTGACAACAACTCTCCTCTGTGCAGGAATGTAAATCTGAAAGGCCTTTGAGGTCTCACTATAGCCCACAAAGATACCCTTCTTTGCGGTGGGCTCTAGTTTGGTCCTCTTCTCCTTGGGTATATAGGAGTATGTAATGCATCCAAAGATATGAAGATGACCAAGATCAGGCTTCTTCCCAGAGAAAGCCTCCTCCGGAGTCATGATCCCTAAGGCACGATGCGGACTCCTGTTCTGCAAGTAAACAGCTGTGTTGCAGGCCTCTGCCCACAAGAACAATGACAACCCCTGATCATGTAACATGGCTTTGGCAGCCCCTATGATGGATCTGTTCTTCCTCTCTGCAACTCCGTTCTACTAGGGGTTGTAAGGAACAATGAACTCCCTCCTAATGCCTGCCTCCGCACAATAGTCAACAAACTCTCCAAGGGTGTACTCTCCTCCATTGTCCGACCTCAAGGACTTGATCTTTCGACCTGTCTGAGTCTCCACAAGAGCTCTGAACTCCTGAAACTGCTTGAAGACCTCACTCTTGGTCTTCAAAAAATAAATCCAGGTCCTCCTGGAGTGATCATCAATGAATAACACATAGTACTCATATCCACTCAAGGAAACATGAGACATCCGACCGCTCACATCGGAATGAATCAAATCAAGTATCCCCGTCGCTCTGCTGTCACTACTAGGAAAAGGGGATTTGGCAAACTTGCCGATCGCACAACCTCTGCAAGTATCAAAGTGATCAGTACTGAAATCTGGCACACCTGTAGTGATCTCCCGCAATGTCCTCAAGGCTCCATGATACATATGTCCCATCCTACGGTGCCAAATCTCACACAGCTCAGAACTGCTAGCTCTGCTGTCGGTACTACTGCTCAATGCCAAAAGGGGTTGGAATGCAAACTTGTACACCTTTGCATGGCGTACACCTATCACTCTAGCTGAATCAATTGGAGTGCCCCTGGGATACATCAACACCTGTCCTCCCCTGAACAATACCTCATATCCTCTGTCCTCCAAAGCTGAGACGGATAGGAGGTTCTTCCTCATCCCTGGCACATAAAGAACCTCTGACACCTTCAAGGGAGGTTTGGACTCCCTCTGAAATGTCACTGTCCCCACCTCGACTGCTCTAACAACTCTGTCATCACCGAGTACTACCTCGATATCAGTGCCACTCTCTGAAAGCTCTCAGAAGTACTCACGGACTCCTGTCATGTGACGTGAAGCCCCACTGTCTACATACCAGATACCTGAAGATGCTCCACTAATTGAGGGAAAAGCATGCTCCCTCTGAACCTGTGTGGTAGGTGATCCTGCACTAGAGGACTCACATGTAGTGAACGCAAACTCCCGGTCAAAACGACCTGCAAAGTCCTTAATCTCTGCTGAAGCTGCCACGTCCTGGTTCTTCCCCTTCTTCTTCTTCTTCTCTGGACACACAACTGCATAGAGTCCCATCTTTTGACAATTCCAATACTTCACCTTAGAATAGTCCTTCTGTGTGTTCCCCTGTTTACCTTTACCTTTGCCTTTGCCCCCACCACTGCTTGTGGAAGCCTGCTTCTTCCCTTTGCCTTTCTTGCCTCCTGCCACCAGTGCTACGTCCTCATCCTGCTCAACTGGCTTGGCTGCCCCAAGCTGTCCTTTCCTAATCTCTGTCTGAATGCAATCATCCCAAAACCTCTCCCATGTGGGAAGGGTCTCACGTGCACAAACCCCATCAGCAAAGTTCAACCATGAACGGGGGAGGCCATTCACTGCAATACACACCAACTCAGTGGATGGAATGGCCTCTCCAATCACTGCCAACTCATCTCTCACATTGGTAATCTTTGTGAGATATCCAGCTGCACTATCATTCCCCATCTTAATGTTCTTCAGCTTCTCCTTCAGGACCATCTTCCGGTTCTCATTGGTACTCTGGTAGAGATTGGACAATGCTGTCCACATCTCATGGGCATTGCTCTTTCCTCTCACATGAGGAATGCAATGGTCTTTGATTCCGTCTAGAATCAACCTCTTACCCTTATTGTTCTTCTTTTTATACTCAGCCAACTGAGTAACATCAGTGGGCACAACAACAGGGTTCTGTGCGGTATGCACCATGATATCCCAGACTTCTGCCTCCTCAAAGATACTCTGCATTGTCTCCTTCCAAACACTGTAATTTATATGCCCATCCAGCCTATCCTCCACCCTCAATCCCAATGACATCCTGCTATCCTAAAACTGAAAAATAGCACTGCTGTAGTAAAGATAAAACTGATGTTTATGAAAAAATCACCTTGCTGAAATTTTCTGAGTGAAAAATCAGCAACTGTAATTTTTCCTTTTGCTGTCCCAAACTGCCCTTCAGCACTCAAGCTTTGATACCATGTAGAAATTTCTCATTTCCCACCCCGGTTTTTAGTTTCTCCTTATTTCTCCCATATAGTTAAATGCCCTTTCCCATAACCATACATTTAACAAGCTGAAAAAAATAAATTTGCTGAAAACACAAATTCTGGAAATTTTACAGAATGCTGGAAATTGAATAAATAAAAATCAGTGGTAATAAAAAGCCATTAAAACACATTTAAACACTGATATTTTTGGTCAATGTGACCCTGGAAAGACCCCCTACAACTCTTGGGGAAAACCAGTTTGAGAGCTCTTCTTTATTTCTGGAAAATGCCTTTTTACAGTAAGTGAAATGTTTAGCAAAAAAATCAGCAAACAGACTTTTACAACTTATCTCATCCTTGCTGAAACTCAGCCTTGCTGATACTCCACTGCTATTACTCCGCAACTGTTACTCCGTTGTTGTTACTCCGCAGCTGTTACTCCGCTGCTATTACACCGCTGCTGTTACACCACTGCTGATACTCCGCTGTTGTTACACCGCTGCTGTTGCACCGCCACTGATACTCCGCTGCTGTTACACCGCTGCTGATACACCGCTGCTGATACTCCGCTGCTGTTACACTGCTGCTGATACACCACTGCTGATACACTGCTGCTGTTACACCGTTGCTGTTACACCGCTGCTGATACACCGTTGCTGATACTCCGCAGCTGTTACACCACCCAGAAATCTCCCTTGCTCTCCTTCTCTCAATCTGCTCATGAAAGAATTGAATCGAATGTGATCTTTTCCTCATTTTCCTCCCTTAATATAACTCCAAGTGACTTTTGGGTGATCCAAGTGACTTTTGGGTGATCTCTAAATCCAATGGCTGAAATAGATTTAGATCAATGGCTGAGATTAAATGCTCATTTAAATCTCACTTTTTATTTTTTAATTCACCCCATTTTAATAAAGACCCACTTAGTCATTTATTTCCAAAGTCACTTTTACTTTCTAATTTTTCATTGACTTTATAAAAGTCACTTTAAAATTAGACTTAATAACTTTATCACTTAAAGTCACTTTTAAATTAGATTTAACTTTATAAAATTATAAAGTCACTTTAGGAGAAAAATTAAATTCTTTTGGACACTTCCAAAGATCAAAGCCTAAGGGAACCACCTGTGAGGTGTCAATCGAGTCATGGTGACTAGTTAGTATGATTGGTTAAGAGATTTGGTGTTTCCAGTACAATAGATAGAAGTACTTTATTTATGTACTATTATCATTACTTCAAATGATATATATGATAAGAGGGATGAAAGTGTTTTATAGCTCTAACTCAAAATACATAGTTAGCCATAGAGACAAGGATGTTGTATGCAAATATGGAACATGTCCTTTGCCTTAGCCTTAGAATGAAAACGATACCATAGAATATGTGCCTTAGATCTACACACTTAATCCACTTAACCTTCGCACAATACCACAAAATTTGTTCCTCAAACTTGTGCAATATTCCATAGAAATTTCGCACTAAACCATAGAGAGATATACCTAAGTGAATCATTCAGAAAAAAACTACACTTGATCACTAAAGTGAGGTTTATAAGATAATCTTTCTATTGTTTTCCATCATTCAAATACTCCTTTTTGCTTCACTTGAATAGGGATAGAAGTGGGATATGGTTCTACCTTTAGAGTAGAGAAATTAGATGAATACTACCGTGTGTTTAACAATAAGAATGAGTTTCTCCCAAATATGTTGCTTACTTATTTTAACACAGGATCATAAAATATGATGCCTTGATACCATGTAAAGTGTAAAGCATTAGATGAATACTACCGTGTGTTTAACAATAAGAATGAGTTTCTCCCAAATATGTTGCTTGCTTATTTTAACGAAGGATCATAAAATATGATGCTTGATACCATGTAAAATGTAAAGCATTAGATGAATACTACCGTGTGTTTAACAATATATATATATATAGACATGAAACAATCACACATATAAATAGAAATGAACAACGAAACCATAAACACAATACACCAATAATTAAAACCTCAAATAATTTTTTCATTTAAATGTTCAAAGATTACGAGGAAACCTCTTGAAGTGGTCAAACTAATAGTTGTATGGTACACAACATAAATAAAAATTTATTTGTGCTTAGCCCTATGATTTTATATGATAATATGATAAAGAAGTAAGGATATGCCTACTTTGGCTTGATTCTTGTGCTCGACTCATCTCTTATTCTCTAAATTTGTTCAACTAATCTATGGAGTTTTCCTCGACTTATTTCTTATTCTCTAAATTTGTTCAAGTAATCTTTTGAGTCTTCTTGACGTACAAAATAAAAATTATTTAAAAAGTTGCAATAATCGGTGTAAAAAATTATTATGCATTATCAGCACAATTGCTGTAAGATCAGTACAAAACTGGAAAGAGTCACTAAAATCTCTTCAGCGATTTCCCCACCACTCTTCACGTTCACGCTCAAACCTAAACAGTGCTTCTCGACTTTACGAATTTAAGGAGAGCTTCAGTTTCAGGCGGAGGTCCTTCCACTCTTGTCGAGATCGCTGTGATGATATCCAATCCAAGTTGCGCAATTCTAGAATGAATGCACTCAAATATTTTGCATCCTTTCTTCGCACAAAACAGTGGACCGTTGCTTTCATCCACCGTCTCGTCTTCATCTTCACGGGTAAAATGTTGGAACATGTAAACGATCTCTTTTACCATATACAAACCTCCTTGCGCAATAATAATAGCAGCTGATGGGCCTTCTGTCATCAGTATATCTTTTACAAGGGAAAGGCCCTTTTCAAGGGCTTCAGAATTATGCCGTGCCTCTATTTCGGCTTCCAGGAGTTGCCCCTCCCCCAGACCTGCCCTCTCTTCTGAACTATTAATTTCTCTAGCAATGCAGACAACTATGGCATTAACCAGCGTTTGTAAGAGACGTGGATGACGTAAAAATGACGTCGTGATCCAGGATCTGTGCAGAATAGAAATTCCATGATTTAAGTCTTCACTGCTGATATCATCGACATTTGTTCGAGACATTGCCTTTGAAGCAATCGAAGGAGCCGTATGTGCTACAATAATTTCGTATGATTTTGGTCCAAGGATTTGCTCAGCTTGAACATTCATCTCAAAGAAAATTTTACAAAACATTCTCAACATAAGGGATTCCATTTTCCCGTAACCTTCGTTATAGATATAAGCTTGTTGTAATAGTTTGCTATAACCTCCAAGCAGGGCAATTTGCTTCGATTTCCTTTCTACATCATCGATATCCTCAGGTCTCAGGCCCATAACGTCAATAGCCCTGCTGATTTCCTTACACACTTCCCATGCAGTTTCTTTAGTTTCTTTTCCTACTGTAGTGTTCCTTAGAAGCATCGTCATTTGAATAATGAATTCGTTTAAATATCTAAAGCCATGTAAAGATCGGAATGTTTCTATGTTCTTACGATCAAACTGACAATACAAGCGCAGTAGATTAATCTTTTTCCATATCGTTAAGCACTGGTTTTGGGCTGCCACGTTTCTCGGCAGAGATTTATCTAATATATATAAAAATTGGTTCATCTCACCCTCATCCAAAACTTTTGTATACTCTTCGATTACTTCTAGCTCCGCACCACTACACCCTTTCAATTTCCGTAGTTTAATGTAGTCTTCCATTTCCTGCCTCAATTCTGTTTGGGGAATGGCACTTTTCGCATTGAACCATTGTTTAGTAAAGGGGTTCTGTGCATGACGTTTGGTTTCCCAGATGGTCTCTAAAGTTTTTCGGTTATATAGACTCTGTGTGGGATCTTGGTCAAGCGGTAATCGGACTGGATCGTAAACAAACTCATAGTTGATAACGTCCTTATATTTCTCAGGTACCGTTTCCATCTCAACTCCATTATTACCTGAGGAAAGAGCAGGTTCCATTCTGTTTTGACAGCGGCTCACCACACAATACAATAGACAGCAAAAAGACAGAACGCTGAACACCTCGTCCCGGACCAATAGCTATTTCTCCTTTAGACTTGTGTGGGACGAAAAGATAAAACAACGTTTGTGTGGAACGAAAAGATAAAATAAAGTGCCTGTAACAAAATCGATATATATGCACGTCCGTGTATTTGATGACGGCGAAAGGTTGTGTTGTTAATGTTTGCATGCCAATCGTTATGTCGGTGTCTTTGACGTTGTTAATGTTTGCACGTCAATCGTTGGGTTAGTGATGTCGTTCGTTGGGTTAGTGTTGTCGTTGGCAGAGGGAGTTTTTTATTATTTGGACGATTAAAAGTGGTTGGAATTTAAGTAAATTATTTAAAATTTTTTGTAAATATAGTGTTTGAATCATATTTTTGATGGTGGAAATAGACACAGCAGCATTAAAAAAAGTCTAACACACTTAAAATTAAATTAAACAAGGTCTTTCCATAAAAATCATATGAGAGAATCTTTTGGCCTAGGTATTTTGAACCAACAAGTGAGTATGGATCAGATCAAGAGGTAGACCGTGGCAAAAACTTAAATGAAAAATATTAACAACTTTTACTTAGATTTACAAAAATCCTTAACTAATTTTTTTCAAAATATAACTAGAATTTCTATAAGTTTCCAAAAAAAAAAACATAATTTTTAAAAACAGTGATTTGGGGCTTTTGGACATTGCTCTCTGAAGGTATAATTCAACCTGCGTGCAAGTCTTGGGAATCTGCTACTCCCATGTCCTACCAATATGCTCGTTGTAAATGAGGGGAAATGTACTATGAAGGGAACGATGCTTCTAGAGGTTGGTATCAATCCGAGTCATCTACTTAATAGTATAGTGACCATTTTTCACTTAACATGGCCCACTAATGTGATGCATTGAGAATGTCTCATAGAACCATAGAAAAGGTGCTTCATCATTACTAAAATGCACTGATACAAGTAATAAATTGAAAAAATAATAAACCCAATAGCATGTCGAAAGATCTGTAGATGTGTACTGAAGGAGTTGTGTGCATGTAATAATTTACAGTATTTTGACCTGAAGGAGTTGTGTGCATGTAATAATTTACAGTATTTTGACCTGTGTTGAAAAATGCAGCTTGCGTAGGAGCTTCTTTCACAAAGCGGTGTGAATATGCTGGAAGTTGTTCAATACAACTTCTATATACCACTTATTCAATGTTCATGTAATTTCAGTTATATCAATACAAGTTAATGTCAAATTTCCTATATGCTCATAGTCTTCAAAATATAACTGAAATATTCTAAAGATTTTAGAATATTGGGAAGTAAGATTTGTTCTGAGCTAAGTGGGAAGTAAGATTTGTTCTGAGCTAAGTGGTATGTTTCAATATTGAGATAAGATAGTTCTCAACATTAGTTGTTAAGGTTTGGGAAATTAATCGATAAGATTTGAGAAATTAAGGTTTGGGAAATTAATCGATAAGATTTGAGAAATTATTTGATGGGATTGTCTAGATTAATGATTTATCTCAAAATATAAACAAAACTAGATGAAATTAATTAATACACTCAATTATGTCTAGTAAGAAAATTCTAGAGATTAATAGAGTATGAATTAATACACTCAATTATGTCTACTAAGAAAACTCTAGAGATTAATTATGTCTACCAAGAAAACTCTAGAGATTAATATAGATTAGTTGAGTAGTTTTAGAGCATACAATATGAGTGGAGGTCAAGAAGTGGGACAAAAATTGCATATCCTTAGAGGTATATTGAGTAGATTCATCTCAATAAGTGCAAATCTAATTTTTTTGTGTGTATAATATACAACTATTAGTACAACAAATTGTGGAGGTTTCCTTGTAAGATTGGAAGTTTTAAATAAAAAATTGATGTGAGGATCTAATCACTAGTGTATTTTTTTATCCTTCCATGTTGAGTTTTACCTATATATTTGATTGTTTGATATTGAGAGACATTTACTTCTATTCTTAAATAAGTTCTTATATGATTTATATAAGAGAAACAAAGGAAAATATTTATATAGAACATTATAATTTACATGGTATGAATGGATGATGTCTTATTAAGATCCTTTCAAAAAATAAGTGAGTAACAACGTCTATAGAAACTCTGGAATGAACGAGTTTGTTGCCAAGTTTGATAACTATTTCTCAATGATATCTTCCCTTTATATCAACATAGTTTTAATGAACCCTTAGTATGTGGTCAAATGAAACATATTTTTATATGACATGAGTTAGATAGTTTTTCTAATCCAATAGAGTAGGACCCAGGACTACAAATTGAGATTGTGGTGATGCTAAGTATTCTCTAACAAAAGTTGGTACTATTCCCTTCCACCTTGAGTCAAGTAACTGTTTAGACTTTAGTGATGTGTTTTTAGTTCTAAGTCTAAAGGAAAATATGCTTCTAGTTTGAATTGTGGAAGATAAGGGATTTAATGTATAATTTAAGAAAATACAAGTCCTTATAAAGTAAAATGAAGTTATCCCAAAAGAAACATTAGTGATTGGTCCTAGAGAAGGAAATGTGTACATGTTCCACCGTGAAGTTGCTCTAGATGTAGTTCATAACAATAATAGCCTTTGTGAATTATTGAAAAAGAGGACTTGGAACTTGCATTATAATTCTTCTTATTATAAGGGATACATACACAATTATTTCTAAATTTTAGATAAGTAAGGGAAAGGAATTATACAAAATATGGATGCTTTGAAATCATGCCAAGGTTTCCTTCCAAAGTAGTGAGCACAAGTATAAGGAGAATCTACACCTAATTCGCTCATATCTATGTGGATCAATGTTAGGATCATTAACCATATGAAGCATGTATCATATTTTCTTCATGGATCATTTCTCTCACAATACATGGATATACTCTTTAAAGATAAAATATGAATTAATTAGTAGGTTTTAGGAGTTCAAATCTCTTACTTGAAACAATGAAGGGAGCAATATCAAGTTTTTGAGATTAGATCATTGGGGGTGAGTATACCTCCAATGAGTATAAATACTCTTACAAGGAGTCAAGAATAAAGGAGTTAATTATTTCATACAACCTACAATAGAATGGGGTTGCATAGTAAATAGGCTAATCCATCATAAGGGTTGATATGGCCATGATTAGTGACTATCAAAATTTCCTTGGAAAAAATTTTTATGGACACATGCAACAAAAAAGAGCATGGCATTCTAGGATTGATGGATATTGTTTGAGTATGGGCTTCATCAAATGTGAACCAAATCTGAACATATATTATATATATTTTTGAGACTAATTTTCCTATTTTGATATTGTAGATCTATCACTTATTTCTTATAGTTACGTAGAATCTCATTACAACATGAAAAGAATATATCGAAGCTGAGTGGAACATCAATGACATTGACGTGATACATTTCTTCTTTGGTTTGGAGGTTCCCCATATACTAGAGGATATTTTCCTTAAATAGGGTATGTATGTAGTTGAAATCCTGAAGATATTTTGGATGGAGGATTACGAATCTATGGCTAGACCCATAATCATCACATTGGTGAAGGTGACAATTTCACATTCAGATTGGTGAATCCAACATTATAAAACTAGTTGGTAAGTTCCTTAATGTATTTGGTCTATGTGTGCGTGTGTTTTTCTGCAATGTACACCTTAAGTCACTTTATGTTGGAGCATTAGGTAGCAAGAAAATATATTCTTAGAAATTTAAGGGCATGATAGAGTATGGTGTAAGATATGTTGGAGATGTTGATGTGAAATTGTAGGGTAAACAAAATAAGATTGGATAGGAAAATAAATAAATAGGAAGAGCACCTTAAGATGCTTCTTTAATTGGGATAAGTGGTCATATCTTAGTTTAGTAGGAAGTATGCTACCATGAAATTTAACTTAGTGGAGGAAAAGTATATGGAAGCTAATAAAATGCTTTTTTAGACTATTTTGGCATTGTGTGTTTCTTACAATTTTATTTTGTTAGGAGTTCGATCCCACAATGATTTACCATGAAAATGATGGTTGTATCAAACTCTTTGAAATTCCATTGTTTCATGACAATTCCAAGCACATAGAGATCAAATTTCACTTCATTTGAGACATGATTCAAAAAGGTGTAATGACGTTCTATAATATGCACACCAATCAAAAGGTAGCTAAATTAAATGAATCCCTTAAAAATAGAGAAGTTTCAAACATTCAAATACAAAATTGGATTATTTCATAGTTCCCTCCCCTCTCAGAGAGATTGTTGAGAAATATAGCCCAATTAGGAGCTTATCATGCAAGTTAGGTATGAATGTACAAGAATTTGTTCAAGATGGCTTTTAGTTAGCACTTAGTAAAAGTGAATAATAATATCATCTTGTAATTTCTCTTAAATATATACAAGTGAAAGTTAAATGTTATATATCTCATAATGTTAGAATTCTAAATGAAATATTATAATGATACTAGAATATGAGTGAATTATGTATATCTTATCATTGGTCATAGACCATATATTGAGATAATGGAGCTGTTGGGATTGATGAGATAAGTTGAAAGGAATCTAGATATTACTTGGTAAGATTTGGGAAACTTGTAGTGTAATTCACATGAAATTGTGTGGAATGAAACCTAAGAACCAAGGAATAAAGATACAAGGATAGGGAATATCTCTTTGATAATAGAAATATAGATCTATGTTCACTTACCTCTTCAAAGGGGAAACCTACAAGAGAAAATATCTAAGTTTAAAGAAAATTTCTAATTTTTTTTTTACATAACCTTCTACTCAATATATATTTATCCATGAAGAGTAATAACTACGTATGGGCCCATTTCTAATGATAGCCTACTAATTAATTTGGCTTGTACTAACAAATAGAACCCTTTTGACAACAAGTGAATATTAATTAACTACTTAATGTTCCATATAAATTACTAATATATCTATCAAGGGGATTAGGGTAGTGGTGAGCACCAGTATTGCAGTAATAATGCTGCAACTCTTGGGCTACCTACTTTACTCTTATCAACCTGGTAGTTCGTAACAAACTTTGAAGTGACGGTGCTATATGCACAAGTACTAGTTCTTACTGCAAGTCGTCACTTGGTCAGCAGGTGCAAGATCACTAGGAGCTCAAGCCAACTTCTATGGATTCCAAAAGAAGCTTTACATGTGATGGAAGGAAAAAGAGATTACTCTACTGATGCTATTCTACTTGCAGAAAGGAAGACTAAAATGTGAATCAAACCAAGGAAATCCTAGTTAACCACTAATCCTACTTTTGCAGAAAACACTATGAAAACCATGAAAAGAATGCCATTATCTACTCAAGGAAGTAAACAACATCTACCTGAGCTATTTCTGAAAGTAAATGAGCAAAAGCCACCTTTTTGTGTTTTTGTGTGTTTTTATGTGAATTTGTCATGCATGTAATATATTTGTTTGTGGATGTGGCAGTGAATAGGTGGGGATGGAGGGTGGCTTTGGGACCTGAGAGGATATAGGATGGTGTGGATGGGTCCTAGGAGGTCTCAAGTGGCCTTCTAGAGGCTTTCCCCAAACTCAACCTTGAAAATAAAGCCTACGTGAAAATCTACAAGAGGACACAGGGAATCTACAGGAGGAAAAACAATGTTCTATAGGAGGCCTACAGGAGGAGGCCGAGAGCAGTTTTCACTGTTTTGAAGGTGTGAGAGTCGGTGGAGAAGTTAGATGAAGGTTGGAATGAAGTGTTAGGGCACCTAGGGTCTACCAAGAATCATTAGGAGAGAGAAATATGATTGGATTTGCTCAAGAAGAGAGAGGAAAGTCTATGGAAAATGTAGAAAACTAATGCAGAAGTGAGGGGAGACTTGGGTGACCTGTAGGGCATGGATTAGATGGATGATGGAATGGCTAATACGCTGGACTGTTGCTAGAAGATATTTGCTGCATAAACAACCGATAATCGAACAATGAGATTAAGCAAGCAAGGAAATAAGTGCATCTAAAAGAATAGAGTTTTTGCATCAAAGTAAACTATGATCTATGGAAGAAAATGTTGATAACAATTGCATGAAAGAAGACTATTTCAAATAAGGAAATGAACATGATGAAGAAGTTCTAAAGTAAAGAAAACTAGACTATGAACAAACTAGAAGGTTGCAAACACTAGAAGTCCTATGGAGGAGGAAAATCTATGTTTTTGGGGTAGCAAGAGGGTCTTTGCCTTTTGTCCCAAAGGGAGGAAGAGAGGCCAAGGCATTGCTACTAGCCTTTTGAATCTTTTCTTTATCACTACTTAACCTACTATAAAATCATAAATGGAAGAAAACTATTGAATCATCAAAAGCAACCTATTCTTAACCATAAAAGGAATGCATCTAACAACAACCTAATCTACAAACTGAAATGAAACATATAAATACAAGTAAAGAGGAGCTTGGCTGTTTGGATTGGGCCCTAACCCAAGAGCTTCAGCCCTATGAGGTAACTTAGTGCTAACTCAAAAAGGATTCCATCGTTATTTCCAAAACAATAACAAGATTACATGAACTGTCAAGATAATAAGGTCGAAGTTGAGCAGAGTTTACATAGGAAAAACTGTAGCAAAAATTCAAAAAAAATTGACCAACTCCCTAGTAAGGTCCTAGGCCTCTCTACTTATACAAATGAAGCTCCGAAAAACTTCCTAAAAATCAAGGAGGCTTGGCTCCCAAAACTCAAGATAAACATTAGTTATCCTCCACTTTGCTCGACTGCCTGCTAATGCATGACTTGGCTGCTTGTACTCTGAGCTGAATGAAGGGATGTTCGAAGTTAGGAGTAATAAACGAGGGTGATTCCCTCCTATAAGTCCTCTCCTTTGTCCATTTCGAGTTATTTCTCCCATTTGTCCATTGGATCTTTGAATTTGACCACAAAAATCATCAATAATATGCATTAAACACATATTAGACCTCATGGCATCATAACTAACTCAACTCGCTCTATAAGCATACATATATTCAGAAAATCATGCAATAAGCTAAGAGAATGGTTGATTTGGCTAGGTTAGGAGGTAAAATGAGCCCATATAGTTACCCATTTATGAGGCTCATCATCACCCCCTACCGAAAGTGTTACTCATCCTCTGAGCAACTTAGTCCATCTCCTCATCTTTGATGGTCGTGGTGGCCTCCCTAGCATCCCATGCTCCTGATGTGGTCTCCTCCTCTTTGTCATAGAATCTTGCCTTTCTGTCTACCTCTTCCCATTGATGTTGCTCTTCTGCTTCTTTTCTTCCTTCTAGCATTCCTAGCAGCAGTGGGGGACTCAATTTGAGGCCAATCCAATTGACCTACAGCCTCTGCATGGAGCGCTTGTACATTGGCACTCTCCTTAATGCCTCTTTCATCCTCATTGGGGAGTGATACTCCCTGATCTGCAGACTATGTGGTAAGGTGTTCCATCTCCTCATACAAGCATGCACACAGTCATCCCCAAGTAACCTTTCCATATCCTCAAAATGTGCAATGGCTTGAGCCTGATCACTGATATATCTAGGGGCAATCTAAGGATTATGTGCAAGTAGGTTATGTGTGCTGATGAGTGCCATGGGGTCTGATGGCTCAACTCTGATCATTAAGGGCTCATTATACTCCTTTATCATCAACTTTCTTATTTCTGATGCCCTTAACTCTTCATGGTTCATCCATGAGGTCATGGCCATTAGTTGCATGCCCCCTAGCCTAGCATTGGGGTGCCACACATTCATTTATATGAGGGCCATGTTATGCAGATAGAATTTTGCCATCTTTGCCTTATCTTCTAATGTGCTTTGGTCACATAGGTTCATAAACTGCCTGCAATCTTGGAAAGGCGTTGTGCCTCTTTGTGCCAAATCTTGGTCTGAAGTTGCATCCATTGGTCCTTGAGATACAGGCCATAGGATTTTACTGGTGTCCTACATTGCAATGCCTCCATGGACCAGCTGGCCATGCATGCCAGTTGGGTCTCTTTCTCTTGCAACTGTCTTCTTAGCAATTCATTTTCAGTGTCCAAGTGACTTCTTATGATTTCTTCTCTATGTCTGACAACACTTAACTCTCTACCCATTTCTCTAAGTTTGTCCACCATGTGGCCAATATCCTCAAATCCTTTGGATTTGGCTATTTGCATCCACCTATGGGTCCTTATTCTTTCTTTCTCCAACTCAAAGAATAGTGGAATTTCAAATTTTTGTGTCTCCCCCCCTCAAGGAGATTGTAGTAAGAGCCAAGACTAGGCTAGGGGTCAGGTTCTTAGGCCTTTGTTGCTTCCTCCATCCCTTGTGGCTATCCTTCTACCCTTTTTTCAAGTTTTTCGGTCTGCTGTAGTTTTGATAGGGTCTGCTGTAGAATAGTATGTGCATCCTGTAGAATTGTTTTTGAGTCTTGTAGTTCTACTTTTTCTTTCCATGTGGGAGATCTAGGAGTCCCCCTTTCATAAGTAATAGGTGCCTTGGAAGGGGATTATTTTCCTCGGGCAGAGGGTGAATCTTCGATAATGATAGGCACTTTAGAAGAAGTCTGGGGTTTCCCTGTTTTGATCCTTGTGCTCTTCCTAGCCCTGAAATACATTGAGGTTTGCCTCTTCCTCTTTTGTTTTGGTTTATTTGGGGTGTTGAGGGTAATGAGAGCAGTTTCTGCCTCTCTTTATAAGGTTTCAGGGGACACTTCTATCTTTTTTACCCCCTTTTCCTCCTTCTATCTCTGTTTCTGTCTCTGTTTGTCTTTTTTTCTCCTTCTCTGTTTTGGTTTCTTCCTCCTGCCCTTCTTGTTCCTCTAAATCACCAGTTTCTTCTCCACCCTCTCCCTCCTACTGCTCCTCCTCCTTACTACTAGTGGGGCTAATATCATATGTCAAGGCCTTTATGTCATCTTCAACAATCATGTTTCGAAAAATTTCCCATGCTATGGGGATTGTAAATGTATGGAGGGCTTCTTCTACTAAAATTTTGATTAACCCATGGTGAGCTAGTTGGTTTGGATTTCCTACTTTTACTTTGGTACTAAAGTCAATGATGGACTGCAAGAGGAAGTAAGGGATGCTTAGATTCTGAGGGGCCAAAGTGTCCATGCCATACGTTAATTTATGCATGTTTCTAAAGTGGTAACCATAGACAATGCTATACCTCCCCTCACAGGAAATATACTTAATTATTTGATAGCTAACTTCATCCCAAGGGTATGGTATGCTAGCCCTTCATATGCCATTCTTATCTTCTATATGGGTTTCATTGTTTGGAAGAAGTTCTTCTTGGTAGCCTGCCCAATTGGTTTTTCATCCTTACTCCAAGGCAACCGAAGAGGAAGGGTAGTGACCCTACTGATAAATTCAGGGGTTAACTCCATGGAAAGGCTTCTAAAAGTGACAGTGGAATGTGTTTTGGAGTGAGGGACCAAAGAGTGGGCAAATTCCTGAGCAATTTCCTTATCAAACCCTCGGAATTTCTCAAAAACGTTAATCCAATTGACTCTTGTGAATATGTCCACTACTTGGGGGTGTGCATGGAGCCTGGAGTATTTGGTTGGCTCCTTCCTGATGAGACCTCTTGTTATTTTTTCTATGCTTCCTTGGAAAACCAACTATGGAAATGGGGAGAACAATTTCTTTTTTCAAGAGAAACAGAGAGACATAGACTGTGTTTTTTTTTTAAGAAATAAGCAACAATTCTTTTATGAAATTCCTCCACCCAACAGTTCTATTTTCTCCTCAAGAACTAAACCATTGTTAGCATACTTTTATATTCAATGAAGGCATGCCAAGAACCTACCTCTGAAGCCCGAGAATTGTGCTAAAAACCGTGTTTTTCCTCTCCAAAACAACTTACTGGTCCTCTTGTAGAACACTGCCAACCCTCCTGTACGATTCTTGTAGGTTTTCCTGTAGAACTTGTAAGTGCTCCTGTAGAATGCCGAGAGCAGGGATATTGGAGAGATCAGTGGAGAACGATGGGTATGAGGCTTATAGGGGCACGAGAAGGTAGCAGGAGTGGAGTTTGGAGGAGAGAATGAAGGAGAAAGGTGGTGAGAGTGCTTCAGCAAGGAGTACTTATGTATTTTTATGGATATTTTCGGTGATAGAGGGTGAGTTGGCCAAGTGTACGTTGGCCCTATTTGGACCATTGGTCCCCACCTCCCTTGTCATCATTTCCCTTTCCTTGTAATCACCCCTCATGATTGCATCGGAGTTCCAACTTCCTCCACTACCTATCCTCGACATCTCTCTTGAGTTTGACTAAGTACACGTGTGGTGACATCTTTGGATGAGTGAAGTCAACTGGGTGAAGGTGACCAAGTTAGTTGGCCACCTCAACCCCAACCAGCCTCAATCATCTCGTTTTTGTTGTATGCTCTCTCATTATACCAATGAAAATAGAGGATTGGGTTAGTCACTTACCAGGGATCTGAATGCGTTTGTTGTGAGGTGCTATGGTCTTTCCTTCTGCTGCATGCCTTTATTTCTTTTGATGCATGCTTGTCTCCTTGCTGAGATATGGATGTGCTATGTGCAGGTTACTTTGTGGCTGGATTTGATCTTCAGGTGTCTGCTTCAACCTTCAGATTTGCACGCTCACGCTGCCAATGATAGATTTTAATGGGATTAGCTGCTACAGGAATTCCTACAGGAGCTCTTGTAGCTGCTTCTCCCTTTGAAATTTTAACTTTTTCTGTGCTTGGATCTGTGAGCATGATGCCAAAAATGTAGATAGAGATGGGGAGGTAATGGTTAGGCTTGAGGTGAGTTGAATGGCGTTGTTCTTTTCTCTTATTTTTTGTTTTTCTTTTCCTAAAAAAACTATTTTTTCTGTGTTTCTTTCTGGTTGGGGAGAAGAATGGTGCTTGGAATATGATGTTGGTCTAGAAATTATGGAAGAGAGGTTTGAATACTACATGAGGATTTATAAATCGTTTATGAAGCTTCCCTGTTCCTCAAAATACCTTTAAAATCCATTTCTTGACCTTTGTAATTTCTACAGGAGCCTCCTATACAAAACACAGGGCCTCTTGTAGAAAACATAGTTTTCGGAAAATAAGAACAGTGAGGTGAAAAGAATGTCAATAATGATGGAGAAACATGAGGGAAGGTGGGATAGGTGCTAGTATTGGTTTCAGATCTCCCTTAGTACCTGTTGTTGCTTTCTGTAGTCCTCCTGTAAACCTGTAATACAACTGGAAATTCATTTTTTCATTTTTTTTTTTTTGAAAACAACCAAGGTGCCTGAGGGAGGTTATCACCCTAATTTCCTGCCTTGGGCACCTCCAAGGGAGGTTTTCACCTAGGGATCTTATTTTCTTTCTTCTCTTTTTTGACACCACCAGGCCGCCTTGGGAGAGGTTTTCAACCCAATGATGGGACTCAAGGGCCTCATGGAGATTTTCACTTGAGTCCTTATTATTTTTTTTATTTTTTTCTTCATTCTTTAGTGAGTGGGTGAAGTGGAGGCTAAGACATGCTCCACTACCATCACTGACTTATTCAATCCTTAAATGAAATCTCGCTTGGAGAGGGGTTTCTTGTAGATTTTCAACTGGTGTCCATTGACAAGCATGGGGATGGCTTCATCATCAATGGTTCTGATCAGAACTGAACCATTGCCATTGCATTTCTCCATAGTGTAGGGTCCTAGCCATCTTGTCCTCAACTTTCCCTTGAAATCATTATACCTTGAATCATAGAGGATTGCCCAATCTCCCTCTTGAAATTTCTTCTCTTTGATGTTTTTGTCATGCTATATCTTCCTCTGAAGCTGAACTACCTCTGTGTGGAGAAGGGCTTGCATTATGTGTTCATCCAATCCATTAAGCTAGAGTAATCTTTCTTTCTGTGCATGGCTAAGGTCTAGGTCCAGTTGAGCTGCCATCCTTAGGGTTTTGAATTCAAATTATATTGACAACAAAGCCTTCTTCCCATAGACCTGCTCGTAGGGTGTGAACCCTGTAGTGGTCTTCCATGTTGTGTTGTAGGCCCAAGTGGCCTCAACTAATCTGTCCACCCAGTCTTTTCTGTTGTTGCTCACTACCTTTTGTCAGGATCCCTTCCAGTGCTTTGTTAGTGACCTACACATGCCCATTGGCTTGTGGATGGTAAGGGGTGGAAGTCCTATGCTTGATTCTATGATGTGTGAGCAGGTCTTCAATCAGATTAGAAGTGAATTGGCTGCCTTGATCTGTGACCAACTCTCATTGATATCCGAACATGTAGAATATGTTGTTTCTCAAAAATTCATCTACTTTTTCCTCCGTCATTGCTTTAATTACTTTTGTCTCTGCCCACTTTGTTAGGTAATCAGTGCACACAATGATGTATTGCTTCTATTTTGAAGGAGGGCTGATAAGCCCCACAAAGTCCATGCCCCACTTCTCAAATGGCTCGACGGTCACTTGAGGCTTCATGGGCATTTCATACATTGGAGTAGGTTTCTGCATCCTTTGACACCGATCACACTGGCTGGTGTATCTCCTCACACCCTGATGAAGACTGGGCCAATAGTAGCCTGCTTGCAGTGTCTTGAAGCAATTATTTTTGCTGCGAAATGACCTCCACAAGGCCCATCATGAAATGTCAGGAGGATGTCAAAAACTTCCTCCTCCCTGATACATCTTCTCAAGATCTGATCTAGGCCAAGTTTGAAGAGATTGCCCCCAATCCAAGTGAAAAGGGTGCTTTTCCTTCCTATCTTGCTCTTCTCTTTTGAGGATAAGTGTGGTGGGAACTGTGCTGAAACCAAGTAGTTTGCTATATCAACAAGCCATGGAGAGAGTACTAAGATAGAAAACAGGTGTTCATCTGGCATTTGGTCATCCTCCATTCCTTCTTCACCTGTAGGAAAATTTATTCTAGACAAAAATTCAGCAACGACATTTTCTTTACCAGGCTTATCAACAATGGTCAAATCAAACTGCTGCAGTAAAAGAAACCATCTAATAATGTGAGCATTCACATCTGGTTTGTTCATTAAATATCTAATTGCAGCATGATCAGTGTACAAAAAAGTTTGATAGCTTGTGATATAATGTTTGAATTTGTTTAAGGAATGTACGCAAGCTAAGAGTTCCTTCTCAGTTACCGTATAGTTCAACTCTGCCTTTGACAAGTTTTTTCTTATAAAGTATATGGCATAAGGTAACTTTTCATCGACTTTTCCCAAGGTTGTTCCTATTGCTTTGTTCAAGGCATCTATGTGAATGTGGAAAGCTAGCACCCAGTTTGGGCCTCTCAAAATTGGGGCAGTCACAACTTTTCTTTTCAAGGTATCTAGGGCTTATTGATAGTTTTTCGACCATATGAATTTAACATCTTTACCCAAAAGACCAAACAACGGAGAGGCTAGCTTGCTGAAATATTTAATGAATCTTTGGGAATACCCAACTAAGCCTAGTAAACTTCTGACATCTCTCACCTTTTGAGGAGGTGGGACCCATTGGATAATGGAAATCTTGTTGGGGTCCACCTGCAATCCTTGTTGAGATATTGCATTCCCTAGCACAGTCCCTTCAGTCATAAAAAATTCAAATTTTTCGAGATTGATGGACAAGTTCATCTCAATACACTTGTCTAGAACTTTTCCTAGGTTAGGTAAAACTTCCTAAAAATCAGAGCCATAAGGAGTAAATTCATCCATGTATATCTCTACCACATCATGAACTAATTCAGAGAATATACTCAGTACCGATCTTTGGAAAGTGGCTGGATCATTACATAAACCAAAAGGAAGGACCTGGTATGCAAAGGTACCCCAAGGACAAGTGAAAGTGGTCTTATCTTGGTCTTCCAGGTTGATTTGAATATAAACATTTTCCCTGCCAGAAAATCTAACACTTGATCTATGAAAGGTAAGGGGAAATGGTCCTTCTTAGTGGCTTTGTTCAATTCTTGATAGTCGACACAGGTTCTCCACTTACGATTTTCTTTGGCACTAGCACCAAAGGAGAGACCCATTCATTGTCAAATATGGGATAAATGAACCCTGAATCAAGAAATTTTTGCAGTTCTTACTTAACAATATCTTTAAGTGCTAGGTTCATCGTCCTTTGAGGTTGCCTGACTGGCTTGCAAGCTTCCTTGATGTATATATGATGAGTACAAATTGAAGGGTGCACTCCTTTCATCTCCTTATAACTCCAGGCAAAGGCATCTAAGTGCTTTCTCATTAGGCTACACAGTTCCTTCTCTTGGGAAGTGGATAGGGATGGATTGATTTTCAAGGTTCTTTCTGGACCGAACTCTATATTATTAACACAGAGGGAAGTGGAGTCAGTTGCATAGAGATCAATTGAGGGGTTGTTTTGGGTTTCTCTTATTATTTCCTCTAAAAGCGATACATTGGGAGGTGGATTTTGAATCAGATTTTGAATCATATCATCCTCATCTTGTTGTTTTCCTCCCGGGGAAATTTCTAATGTACAAAGCGGTGCAGAATAAACTTCATCCTCATATTCCTCCTCCAACCGGAGAGGTAGATCATGTTCTAATGAAAGATGGGTAGGAGGACATATGATTAATTGCTTGGACATATGCCCATTCTTTATGGTCATGTTCCTAGCTCGACAGCTGATGTAAACATCAGTGGTAGCTAACCAAGGTCTTCCCAGAATGAGAAGATACCCAGTGAGCTTTGCCTTGGGCTAAAGAACTAATAAATCAGTAGGGTACTCCCAAGAATCAGTGGAGACCATCACATCTTCCACAATCCCCTTAGGGGTCACGATGGAGTGGTCTGCTAACTGTAGCATGGTTGTGGTCTTCCTCAAGGATCCCTGAAGGTTGAGTTTGAGCATTGTGTCCTTTGTCATCACATTAATGGAAGCTCCCAGATTAATCAAATTATGTGGAATCATGGTGCCATTGATGTGGACATCAATTACTAAGCTTCCAAGGTCTAGATATTTTGGACAGATTACCTACCCCAACATTTGGTCGGAAAATTTCCCTATGACATTGATGGTTGGGGCATCTCTCTTACAGCTTCTTGGATGCCTAAATAACTTCTCTTTAATCAACCTATTGTAGATAGGCGCATCCTTTATGGCTTGGAGAAGTGGTATCTTTACACATAGAAGCTTCATTTCCCCCTGGAGTTGAGTTTATTCATGGGTAGGCTAGACTATCAAGGATAGTCTCTCAGGAAAGGGTGGAATTGGTTTCGATTCACTTTCCTATTTATCTTCCTCAACTTCCCTAGGTGGAGGTTGACTATATGGGATAACATTCCCAGATCGCAGGTTGATCTCCTGAATCTCCACAACATAAGTTGGGCATGATGGTTCCCCATTATACACTTGTTGATCTTGTCTGTTGTTCCGGTTTGGGTTTGATTGGGAAAACATTTGGGGTTTCTTTGGAGGAGAAGGAGGTAATGGTTGTGGTTGGGCAGGTGGTGGAGGAAAGGGAGAGAGTTGTGTTGGGGCCTCCACCCCTGATGAGGTGCATTCTGTTGAGGTGATGGCTTAGCATAGGATTGAAATGAATGGTTGGCTAGTTGGGCATGATAGTGAGATGTGAAGGACCAAGGAGGAGGCGAGGACTAGGAAGGATGAGCAGGGGGACCCAAAGAAGGTATGGAAGTGACTTGGTTGGGGTGGTAGTATGCCTGGGATGTCCCTTGCATCCCCTGCTGGTATAGTCTAGGTCCATGGAGCTTTCTTTCGTTTATGTAATAGAGTTGTTCAGTGACTCCCTTAGCCCCTTGATATAAAGCTTTAAGTCCAGGTAAGGAAGGCCACTTATCTATGTAATGATTTTCTTCACAGACTGAACAAACCTCTATAGAGTTCAATGGGCATTCGTTCCTAGGATGCCTCTTGGTGCATCTAGCGAAAAATATGGCTAAAGCCCTCTTTGCTTCCTCTTGTTTCCTTTTGATATGCAAGGTATCCATTTGCATGGCAAGAGTTTGCAACATCTCACTCTTGAAGTCTTCCAACATGTTTCCAATTTCTCCTTTGATGGATGAGTTAGAGGAAGAGGTACTGGCTATGGGTTGACTCCCCCACCTTTCTTTCTAGCTGCTCTAGAATGGTTTCTAAAAATAGTCTTTATGTCTTCATATGATAGTTGATAGATGTCTCCCATGGCCAATAGATGGAGGGTGTCTAAAAGATATTCCCAAATTCCCCTCAGCAGAACCATCTTCAGAGACTCAGGTTCAAGTCTACATCCAACCCTTTTGTATTTGAGCTAGAACCTCTCCTCATAGTCTTCCAGGGACTCACCACTTCCTATACTCATTCAAAAAATTTCTTTTTTAGTATCTTTTTACCTACAATAGTCTTGATACTTTTTGTTAAAGGCTTGCTGCATCTGAGCCCAAGTTGTGATACTATTGCCAGGCAGTCCCATGAACCAGTGCAATGCTACATCCTTGAGAGTAGAAGGGAACAGTTTCAAATTTTTCTCATCTTCTGCATAGTCATAGGTTCGACAGGTAACAACAAACTCAAACAAGAAGGCGCCAAGATATTCTGTAATTAGACCATGGAAATTAGGTAGGGCAGAAGGGCTTATATTCTTCATTTTGGTGTACCCATTCGTCTCTCATATGGGAAAGGTACCCTATATTGTTTCTCCATTCCCACTAGCATTTCTGTGTTCATCCATTGGCTCTAAAGGAATGTCTTCTTCTTCTTCTTCCCCTATAGATTCTTCAAAAATGTCGAGCTGTTCACCTAAGGGTTCGTCTTGACTGTAGCTACTGAAGAAGAGAGAAGGTTGGCTGTGTGGAGCAGTGGGGGTGTTGGGCAAAAATTTACTTGAATTTTCTCTATTCCTACGAGGCATGAAAGGAAATATTTTCAGTTGGTTTTTGTTTCTTTTTCCCCACACTAATAGTACCTACGAAACTAAAATTGATTGAACAAACAAATTACAACTAACTGAAATGAACTTGCTGAAATGAAATTTGCAGAATTGAAGAGGAAAGCAAGGAAATGAAGAACTGAAAGAAAGGAAATGTCTATTCTACTTTTGTTGAAATAAAAATTGCAGAATTGAAAAGGAAAGCAAAAGAAATGCAGAACTGAAAGAAAGAAAATGTCTATTCTAGTTTTGTTGAAATAAACTATTAGCAGAATGTTGCAAGAGAAAATAAAAGAAAGTAGTAATCACAGAATACTCTGACACTTCCCTAGCAATGGTGCCAAAAAGTGGTGAGGATCATTATTGCAACAATAATGCTGCAACTCTTGGGATGCCTACTTTACTCTTATCAACTCGGTAGTTCGTAACAAACTTGGAAGCGACGGTGCTATATGCATAAGTACTAGTTCTTACTATAGGTTGTCACTTGGTCAGCTGGCGCAAGATCACTATGAGCTCAAGCCAACTTCTATGTATTCCAGAAGAAGCTTTATATGTGATGGAAGGAAAAAGAGATTACTGTATTGATGCTCTTTTACTTGCAAAAACGAAAACTGAAATGTGAAGCAAACCAAGGAAATCCTAATTAACCACTAATCTTGCTTTTGCAGAAAACACTATGAAAACCATGAAAATAATGCCATTATCTACTTAAGGAAGTAAAAAACATCTACCTGAGCTATTTCTGAAAGTAAATGAGCAAAAAACATCTTTTTGGATTTTTATTTATTTTTATGTGGATTTGTCATACATGTAATTTATTTGTTCATGTATGTGGCGGCGAATAGGTGGTGATGGAGGGAAGTTTTGGGACTTGAGAGGATGTAGGATGGTGTGGATGGGTCCTAGGAGGTCTCAGGTGGCCTTCTGGAGGCTTTTCCCAAAGTGGGCCTTCAAAAGAAAGCCTACAAGAAAATATACAGGAGGACACAGGAAATCTACAGGAGGAAAAGCAACGTTCTATAGGAAGAGGCCAAGAGCATTTTTCACTATTTTGAAGGTGTGAGAGTGGGTGGAGAAGGTAGATGAAGATTGGAATGAAGTGTTAGGGCACCTAAGGTCTACCAACAATCATTAGAAGGGAGAAATATGATTGGATTTGCTCAAGGAGAGAGAGGAAAGTGTTGGAGAGGTAAATCCCCTCTGCGGACAGAGGCGATCCCACTAGCCCAAAATGGGTCTAGCAACAATCAATTAACGCTACCATGCAAGTTCCTAGTTGCAAATGGAAAGTGGATTATGAGAACCAACCTGGAGTCCAACGCTCGTGTCGTAGAAGAGTTGATACTCCCGTTCCCTTGCTCCGGCAGGTCACGATCCTCACGATCTCCGCGAATGGATACCTGCACATGCAAAGAACGAAGCGAATACAAGCATAAAATCCACTAAATACAACTATATATCAGTCAGAAAGGAAATAGATCAAACATTATCATAATGAACAATAAGATCGGAACCATAATAATAGTCGTTTATTAATTAATAATCAACAGAGAAAGATACAACCAAAGTTCTGACGTTGAATCTCTCCTCTGGCTGGGCGAGCAGCTATACATGTCTTGCAATAGACCTTCTCTCTCTCAGACTTCCAGCAGCATAACCTCCCTATGCTCCAAAACTCTTACTATCACTCGAGACAAGCGTTATCACTACTACTCAAAAACTAGCTTGTCAAATGCATGAGGACAAACTTTTATAGATGGAGAAGGGGAATAAAATACAATGAATCAAGACACCCATTATGGATTGGCATTATCTCAAAAAAGCCGTTGTGGATAGATGTAAGGGATAGATGATGACTCTCGACATCTAGAAGATGAGCTTTATCCTCAAAAGACTTCATGACTTGAAGGGAAAAAACATCTTGGCGCGCGTTTGTTAAAAATCTTATCCAAACTTGGTTGGCACGGGTGTTACTCTAAGACAGAGCGCCAATGGTCACACCTTCTTTTGAGGATCTCATTCATTGGCACGGGTAGTACATTGTGGACCCACGCTAATGGAAAAAGGGCACTTTTCAGGGATATTTTGCAGGAGGTGTCTTCAGGGCACATGAAGTGCATACTTAGGGGAACATAATGCAAGTGTTTTTAAGTTATGTCACTTCTCACAGGTCCCGGAATGAGTCCTCCAAAGTACGGAAAAGGGGTAACAGGGACGGTGATAAGAACTCCGTTTGACTGGTTTTTTACCTTTATCCTTCGGGTATTTGCCTATTTCCATCGATCTTATATCCCAGCCCTAGAGCATCTAGTGGCTTTGTATATCGAGCCTTCCGTGGGAGTTTTTGGTTCTTTGATTGTTCAGTCAACTTTTTGGTTGTTTTCCGCACTTGTCTAGTGGTTGTTAAAGCTTATTATTCCGTGCTTCGAGTAGTTCACCTCTACCTCGTTTGCATTTTTCTTGACTTCATTTGAGCTTAGATCACATGGTTCATTGAGGTCTTTGTGATTCTCCTTGTTTTAACAGGTTGTCTTGGTGTTTCAGACTTGGTTCTATTTGCATTGAGTGAAATTTGTCTGTTTACGCTTGTTAACATCTCTCGAGATTTGTTTAAGTGCATTGTGCCATTTTAAAAAAGAAAAAACAAATGATCTTTTTGCATTATAATAGTTAGCATTTATTTTTATTGGCAATTAGTCACTTTTAAAAAAGAAAAGGAAAAAGTTTCATTTATTGCTATTAGCTGCATTAGGATCTTTGTTGATTGTTTGGTGATCATTTTGTTTGTTTGAAAATCTCAACTCTCCTGTAGTTAGCATTCATTGAACGGAATGATATATTTTGGCATATAGTTTTCATTTAGGAAATTCTAAGAGATCACATACGGTAGGACCTAAAAACTGAAACCTAATTGAAGATCAACTGTAAAATGAACCGAATAAATCTAACAACGCATTGGAACCTAACGTATACATTCTAGAGGTCTAGGCTAGAGACGTGCTCCGACGTTGTTAAACCTAGTCATTGTTGTTTCACATTACGGTTGGGTGATTCCTCCTCTTGTGACTCGATAGTGGTCTAGCACGGACTGAGCTCCCACGTACCGTCGCGTATATAAGGGAGACCCCACTAGGTTATCATCCTTTATCCACAGGAAGCCATGTCTGTCGCCTTACAAGCCGTAATGCACTGAACACAACATTCGTGAAGATTGACTGTCGTACGGGAAGTCCTTGGTTTTCATCTGATTGCCAAGGTGTATAAGTATTTTTATGGATTGTTTGGTAAACCCTTTGCCTAGAGTCTCCAGAGTAGTCACTTTTGATCCTTTTCGGACTCATTAAAAGAAAAGGTGCCAGTGAGCGTCTTGTCACTTCGTGCTCATTAAACATTCGAAGAAGACTAGAGTCATATTTTTGTCCTTTTCTCGACTCTTAAAACATGAAAAGGTCAAGTTGTGTCTTTGTGTCTTAAAATTTATTCGGCCACGATACACGTTTACCTGGTTAGATTTTGTTTGCGTTAGTTTGAGTAGGGTTTTGTCTCATTAGACTCCCTAGGTTTTGTGAAGTTTCATCCTGGCAGAATTACCAATTTCGTCTTCTTCCTTTGCCGAGATATCGGTTGTGAGTGGAATTCTTCCTGTTGTTCCGAGTATACAACCGATTAGTTCTCATGCTCCAGGCGACAAGACTTACGAGTTTCATTGGAACCCTGTTTGGGAACCTTCTGAGGACGGTGTCCCTTTTTGGGAATACACTTCTCCTCGTGTTTCAGTCCCACCTTTTTCCTCCGACATGGAGGAACTATCCCCTACTTCGACTAAAGAATCTGTTGCAACGAGCGGTGAAATTCCCACCGCAACGAAACCTACACTTGTTAGTAGCACTCCTACTACTGGGAACCTACCTCCAGGCTATAAAGCATTAAGGGATACTATGCCCTCTGGAACTCCTTTCACGGGTTCTATTTGGTCACAACTTGCTTTTCCCACCACGGAGCCATATGAATTTAACATCTTTACCCAAAAGACCAAACAACGGAGAGGCTAGCTTGCTGAAATATTTAATGAATCTTTGGGAATACCCAGCTAAGCCTAGTAAACTTCTGACATCTCTCACCTTTTGAGGAGGTGGGACCCATTGGATAATGGCAATCTTGTTGGGGTCCACTTGCAATCCTTGTTGAGATATTGCATGCCCTAGCACAGTCCCTTCAGTCATAAAAAATTCAAATTTTTCGAGATTGATGGACAAGTTCATTTCAATACACTTGTCTAGAACTTTTCCTAGGTTAGGTAAAACTTCCTAAAAATCAGAGCCATAAGGAGTAAATTCATCCATGTATATCTCTACCACATCATGAACTAATTCGGAGAATATACTCAGTACCGATCTTTGGAAAGTGGCTGGAGCATTACATAAACCAAAAGGAAGGACCTGGTATGAAAAGGTACCCCAAGGACAAGTGAAGGTGGTCTTATCTTGGTCTTCCAGGTTGATTTGAATATGATTGTACCTACTAAACCCATGTAGGAAAGAGAAAAACTTTTTCCCTACTAGAACATCTAACACTTGATCTATGAAAGGTAAGGGGAAATGGTCATTCTTAGTGGCTTTGTTCAATTCTTGATAGTCGACACAGGTTCTCCACTTACGATTTTCTTTGGCACTAGCACCAAAGGAGAGACCCATTCATTGTCAAATATGGGATAAATGAACCTTGCATCAAGAAATTTGTGCAGTTCTTACTTAACAATATCTTTAAGTGCTAGGTTCATCGTCCTTTGAGGTTGCCTGACTGGCTTGCAACCTTCCTTGATGTATATATGATGAGTACAAATTGAAGGGTGCACTCCTTTCATCTCCTTATAACTCCAGGCAAAGCCATCTAAGTGCTTTCTCATTAGGCTACACAGTTCCTTCTCTTGGGAAGTGGATAGGGATGGATTGATTTTCAAGGTTCTTTCTAGACCGAACTCTATATTATTAACACAGAGGGAAGTGGAGTCAGTTGCACAGAGATCAATTGAGGGGTTGTTTGGGTTTCTCTTACTATTTCCTCTAAAAGCGATACATTGGGAGGTGGATTTTGAATCAGATTTTGAATCATATCATCCTCATCTTGTTGTTTTCCTCCCAGGGAAATTTCTAATGTACAAAGCGGTGCAGAATAAACTTCATCCTCATCTTCCTCCTCCAACCAGAGAGGTAGATCATGTTCTAATGAAAGATGGGTAGGAGGACATATGATTAATTTCTTGGACATATGCCCATTCTTTATGGTCATGTTCCTAGCTCGACAGCTGATGTAGGCATCAGTGGTAGCTAACCAAGGTCTTCCCAGAATGAGAGGATACCTAGTGAGCTTTGCCTTGGGCTAAAGAACTAATAAATCAGTAGGGTACTCCCAAGAATCAGTGGAGACCATCACATCTTCCACAATCCCCTTAGGGGTCACGATGGAGTGGTCTGCTGACTGTAGCATGGTTGTGGTCTTCCTCAAGGAGCCCTGAAGGTTGAGTTTGAGCATTGTGTCCTTTTTCATCACATTAATGGAAGCTCTCAGATTAATAAAATTATGTGGAATCATGGTGCCATTGATGTGGATATCAATTACTAAGCTTCCAAGGTCTAGATATTTTGTACAGATTACCTACCCCAACATTTGGTCGGAAAATTGCCCTATGACATTGATGGTTGGGGCATCTCTCTTACAGCTTCCTGGAAGCCTAAACAACTTCTCTTTAATCAACCTATTGTAGATAGGCGCATCCTTTATGGCTTGGAAAAGTGGTATCTTTACACATAGATGCTTCATTTCCCCCTGGAGTTGAGTTTATTCATGGGTAGGCTAGACTATCAAGGATAGTCTCTCAGGAAAGGGTGGAATTGGTTTCGATTCACTTTCCTATTTATCTTCCTCAACCTCCCTAGGTGGAGGTTGACTATATGGGATAACATTCCCAGATCGCAGGTTGATCTCATAAATCTCCACAACATAAGTTGGGCATGATGGTTCCCCATTATACACTTGTTGATCTTGTCTGTTGTTCCGGTTTGGGTTTGACTGGGAAAACATTTGGGGTTTCTTTGGAGGAGAAGGAGGTAATGGTTGTGGTTGGGCAGGTGGTGGAGGAAAGGGAGAGAGTTGTGTTGGGGCCTCCACCCTGATGAGGTGCATTCTGTTGAGGTGATGGCTTAGCATAGGATTGAAATGAATGGTTGGCTAGTTGGGCATGATAGTGAGATGTGAAGGACCAAGGAGGAGGCATGGACTAGGAAGGATGAGCAGGGGGACCCCAAGAAGGTATGGAAGTGACTTGGTTGGGGTGGTAGTATGCCTGGGATGTCCCTTGCATCCCCTGCTCGTATAGTCTAGGTCCATGCAGCTTTCTTTGGTTTATGCAATAGAGCTGTTCGGTGACTCCCTTAGCCCCTTGATATAAAGCTTTAAGTCCAGGTAAGGAAGGCCACTTATCTATGGAATGATTTTCTTCACAGACTGAACAAACCTCTATAGAGTTCAATGGGCATTCGTTCTTAGGATGCCTCTTGGTGCATCTAGGGAAAAATATGGCTAAAGCCCTCTCTGCTTCCTCTTGTTTCCTTTTGATATGCAAGGTATCCATTTGCATGGCAAGAGTCTGCAGCATCTCACTCTTGAAGTCTTCCAACATGTTTCCAATTTCTCCTTTGATGGATGAGTTAGAGGAAGAGGTACTGGCTATGGGTTGACTCCCCCACCTTTCTTTCTAGCTGCTCTAGAATGGTTTCTAAAAATAGTCTTTATGTATTCATATGATAGTTGATAGATGTCTCCCATGGCCAATAGATGGAGGGTGTCTAAAAGATATTCCCAAATTCCCCTTAGCAGAACCATCTTCAGAGACTCAGGCTCAAGTCTACACCCAACCCTTTTGTATTTTAGCTGGAACCTCTCCTCATAGTCTTCCAGGGACTCACCACTTCCTATAGTCATTCAAAAAAATTCTTATTTAGTATCTTTTTACCTACAATAGTCTTGATACTTTTTTTTAAAGGCTTGCTGTATCTGAGCCCAAGTTGTGATACTATTGCCAGGCAGTCCCATGAACCAGTGCAATGCTACATCCTTGAGAGTAGAAGGGAATAGTTTCAATTTTTTCTCATCTTTAGCATAGTCATAGGTTTGACAGGTAACAACAAACTCAAACAAGAAGGCACCAATATCTTCTGTAATTAGACCATGGAAATTAGGTAGGGCAGAAGGGCTTATATTCTTCATTTTGGTGTACCCATTCGTCTCTCATATGGGAAAGGTACCCTATATTGTTTCTCCATTCCCCCTAGCATTTCTGTGTTCATCCATTGGCTCTAAAGGAATGTTTTCTTCTTCTTCTTCCCCTATAGGTTCTTCAAAAATGTCGAGCTGTTCACCTAAGTGTTCGTCTTGACCGTAGCCACCGAAGAAGAGAGAAGGTTGGCTGTGTGGAGCAGTGGGGGTGTTGGGCAAAAATTTACTTGAATTTTCTCTATTCCTACGAGGCATGAAAGGAAATATTTTCAGTTGGTTTTTGTTTCTTTTTCCCCACACTAATAGTACCTACGAAACTAAAATTGATTGAACAAACAAATTACAACTAACTGAAATGAACTTGCTGAAATGAAATTTGCAGAATTGAAGAGGAAAGCAAGGAAATGAAGAACTGAAAGAAAGGAAATGTCTATTCTACTTTTGTTGAAATAAAAATTGCAGAATTGAAAAGGAAAGCAAAAGAAATGCAGAACTGAAAGAAAGAAAATGTCTATTCTAGTTTTGTTGAAATAAACTATTAGCAGAATGTTGCAAGAGAAAATAAAAGAAAGTAGTAATCATAGAATACTTTGACACTTCCCTAGCAACGGTGCAAAAAAGTGGTGAGGACCATTATTGCAACAATAATGCTGCAACTCTTGGGATGCCTACTTTACTCTTATCAACTCGGTAGTTCATAACAAACTTGGAAGCGACGGTGCTATATGCATAAGTACTAGTTCTTACTATAGGTTGTCACTTGGTCAGTTGGCGCAAGATCACTAGGATCTCAAGCCAACTTCTATGGATTCCAGAAGAAGCTTTATATGTGATGGGAGGAAAAAGAGATACAAGCATAAAATCCACTAAATACAACTATATATCAGTCAGAAAGGAAATAGATCAAACATTATCATAATGAACAATAAGATTGGAACCATAATAATAGTCATTTATTAATGAATAATCAACAGAGAAAGATACAACCAAAGTTCTGACGCTGAATCTCTCCTCTGGCTGGGCGAGCAGCTATACATGTCTTGCAATAGACCTTCTCTCTCTCATACTTCCGGCAGCATAACCTCCCTATGCTCCAAAACTCTTACTATCACTCGAGACAAGCGTTATCACTACTACTCAAAAACTAGCTTGTCAAATGCATGAGGACGGACTTTTATAGATGGAGAAGGGGAAGAAAATACAATGAATCAAGACACCCATTATGGATTGGCATTATCTCCAAAATGCCATTGTGGATAGATGTAAGGGATAGATGATGACTCTCGACATCTAGAAGATGAGCTTTATCCTCAAAAGACTTCATGACTTGAAGGGAAAAAACATCTGGGCGCGTATTTGTTAAAAATATTATCCAAACTTGGTTGGCGCGGGTGTTACTCTAAGACAGAGCGCCAATGGTCGCACCTTCTTTTGAGGATCTCATTCATTGGCGCGGGTAGTACATTGTGGACCCGCGCTAATGGAAAAAGGGCACTTTTCAGGGATATTTTGCAGGAGGTGTCTTTAGGGCACATGAAGTCCATACTTAGGGGAACATAATGCAAATGTTTTTAAGATATGTCACTGCTCACAGGTACCGGAATGAGTACTCAAATGTACGGAAAAGGGGTAACAGGGACGGTGATGAAAACTCTGTTTTACTAGTTTTTTACCTTTATCCTTCGGGTATTTGCCTATTTCCATCGATCTTATATCCCAGCCCTGGAGCATCTAGTGGCTTTGTATATCGAGCCTTCCGTGGGAGTTTTTGATTCTTTGATTGTCCAGTCAACTTTTTGGTTGTTTGCACTTGTCTAGTGGTTGTTAAAGCTTATTATTCCGTGCTTCGAGCAGTTCACCTCTACCTCGTTTGCATTTTGCTTGACTTCGTTTGAGCTTAGATCACATGGTTCATTGAGGTCTTTGTGGTTCTCCTTGTTTTAACAGGTTGTCTTGGTGTTTCAGACTTGGTTCTATTTGCATTGAGTGAAATTTGTCTGTTTACGCTTGTTAACATCTCTCGAGATTTGTTTAAGTGCATTGTGCCATTTTAAAAAAGAAAAAACAAATGATCTTTTTACATTATATTAGTTAGCATTTATTGTTATTGGCAATTAGTCACTTTTAAAAAAGAAAAGGAAAAATTTTCATTTATTGCTATTAGCTGCATTAGGATCTTTGTTGATTGTTTGGTGATCATTTTGTTTGTTTGAAAATCTCAACTCTCCTGTATTTAGCATTCATTGAACGGAATGATATATTTTGGCATATAGTTTGCATTTAGGAAATTCTGAGAAATCACATACGGTAGGACCTAAAAACTGAAACCTAATTGAAGATCAACTATAAAATAAACCGAATAAATCTAACAACACATTGGAACCTAACGTATACATTCTAGAGGTCTAGGCTAGAGACGTGCTCTGGCGTCGTTAAACCTAGTCACTTTTGTTTCACATTACGATTGGGTGATTCCTCCTCTTGTGACTCGATAGTGGTCTAGCACAGACTGAGCTCCCACGTACTGTCGCATATATAAGGGAGACCCCACTAGGTCATCATCCTTTATCCACAGAAAGCCGTGTCTGCCGCCTTACAAGCCGTAATGCACTGAACACAGCATTCGTGAAGATTGACTGCCGTACGGGAAGTCCTTGGTTTTCATCTGATTGCCAAGGTGTATAAGTAGTTTTACAGATTGTTTGGTAAACCCTTTGCCTAGAGTCTCCAGAGTAGTCACTTTTGATCCTTTTTGGACTCCTTAAAAGAAAAGGTGCCAGTGAGCGTCTTGTCACTTCGTGCTCATTAAACATTCGAAGGAGACTAGAGTCATCTTTTTTTCCTTTTCTCGACTCTTAAAACATGAAAAGATCAAGTTGTGTCTTTGCGTCTTAAAATTTATTCGGCCACGATACACGTTTACTTGGTTAGATTTTGTTTGCGTTAGTTTGAGTAGGGTTTTGTCTCGTTAGACTCCCTAGGTTTTGTGAAGTTTCATCCTGGCGGAATTACCAATTTCGTCTTCTTCCTTTGCCGAGATACTGGTTGTGAGTGGAATTCTTCCTGTTGTTCCGAGTATACAACCGATTAGTTCTCGTGCTCCAGGCGACGAGACTTACGAGTTTCATTGGAACCCTGTTTGGGAACCTTCTGAGGACAGTGTCCCTTTTTGGGAATACACTTCTCCTCGTGTTTCAGTCCCACCTTTTTCCTCCGACATGGAGGACGTATCCCCTACTTCGACTGAAGAATCCGTTGCGACGAGCGGTGAAATTCCCACCGCAACGGAACCTACACTTGTTAGTAGCACTCCTACTACTGGGAACCTACCTCCAGGCAATAAAGCATTAAGGGATACTATGCCCTCTGGAACTCCTTTCACGGGTTCTATTTGGTCACAACTTGCTTTTCCCACCATGGAGCCTTTTACTCCACAAAGTCGCAGTACGTCTATTACCTCAATCACAACCACTCCAACGGTATGTGTATCTTTTTCGACTCCTATTTTCAGTCGTCCTTCAGCTTCTTTATTCGGAGTCTTTGATCCTACGTCAAATTTCCCAGCAGAGGGGCCATACGATCGATATTTGCCTTCTCAACCGATTGCTGAGATTTCAGTTCCGTTGTCAATTGATTGGGGCTCCACCTCTTTTCATGGTGGCCAAGTATCGTCTGCACAATCTCCAAGACCACCTCATCAAGACCAACAAGGGAAATCCTTCCAGGGAAACCCTTTTGCCTCTGGTGGTCCGTTTTTCCCCTCTTATGTTCAACCTTCTGGTAACTCAGGTCAATCTTCCGTTCAACAAGCCCAACCTGGTATCCAGCAAGGTCATCCTACTGGACAAATTGGTCAATCATATGTTAACCCAAACCAATCCAATGTCTAGTATGGTCCAATATCTGGACAAGCTGCTCAACCACATGGTCAGCCTACCTTCTAGTATAGTCAACCTTCTAGGCAAGTCGGTCAGCCTCAAATCCAATCAGGCCAACCAACTGCCCAGCCCACTCAGACATCTGGTCCTTTAGGACAACCTTCACTTGTGCAACAACAACTCCATTCCCAGTAGGTACAACCTTCTGGGCAGGGAGGCCAACCTTAATATCAACAAGGTCATCCTTCTTGCCAGATAGCCCAACCTACAGGACATCCTTCTGGCACTGCTCAACCCGGTTTTTTTCCCCAGGCTGGACCCCAGACCCCATCTGGTTTTCAAATGCAAGCTGGAGTTCAATCCCAACAATCCTATCAAACTCATCCTGTTTCCCAAACTCAGTTTGGAGTCCAGCCCCCATATGGTTACCAGCAACCTCAAGGGCAACCTTTGTTTGCCCCATATCAAAATTATCAACAACTGCAAGCGAATCCTTATCAGAATTATCCACAACCATATGGTGCTCTTGCAGGACCGTTTGTTAATCCTTGGAACGCTGGGGGGCAGAACCCAAATCTCTACGGACAAAACCCTATGGGGCCAAATCCGTCCGGACCAAGCCCTTGGGGGAAACTGCCAGTTGGTTGGAACCCTGCTGTTCCATCCCACCAGCAGCCCCAGATGTCCTTCAATCCTCAATTGCCTTTCTTAGCGACTTTAGAATTATCGGATGTGTCTAAATTGACCAATGATCCTATTCTCCATAATCCATATTGGCCTCTGGTTCCAACGAAAATTCCTGGTGACTGTCCAAAATTCGATGGTAAAGCTAATGAAGATCCACAAGCTCATGTCATGACTTATCACCTGTGGTGTTCATACAATTCATGGCTTTATGATTCAATTCGGCTTCACCTTTTTCAAAGGACTCTCACTGGCTCTGCCGCTAAGTGGTATATTGAGCTCAATCGCGGATCCTTTCAGGATTTCAACTCGTTGGCTATGGAATTTCTCACTCATTTTCAGTTACCCATTCGATATGAAACGGGTACATACCTCCTCACATCCTTAAGACAAACAACGGCTACGCCTATCTCTGATCATATCCATGAATGGAGGCGGCGTAGACGTATGATCGAATTTTGGATTCCCGACCAACTTCTTACCGATTGGTTTACGACTTCATTCGTTCCTCCAATAGCTCGGGACATTGCCATGGGGGCGTGTGTCACTGAAGAGCAAGCTATCGCGCGCGCTCAGTACCTTGACTTGGTTTATTCTCAGTCAGGTACACTGTATGATTATCTGCCTGACGCCCCGAGACCAGGAACATCCAAAGCCCCGCCAACACCAACTGTTGACGGTATTATTGGTTTTGTTAATTCATCCTCGAAGAAAAATCCCGCGAACCCTGGGAAGCAAAAATCAAGTGCTTTGAATGAACCCACTTCTCAGGTAACACCTGCTTTGAATGTTACTTCCGAGGTCAATGTCATCCAGTCCACCACGGCAGACAAAGCCTCGAAAGGAAAGAAGAAAGGGAAAGCGAAGAATAAGCCTGATCAACCTAAATAGGACTCCCCTAAACCTCCGCCCGACGACGGTGCCAAGCGCAAACCCAAGTATCCTTGTCTTATCTATGATGAATATCACTATACCAAAGACTGCCCTAGGTGGTCCGAAGTTAGTCGTTTGTTGAAAGGTGCTCCCGGGACTCCTGCGGTGCTCAAAGAACCCTTTCCCTCACAACAAACTTAAAAAACTCAAATGGTGGCTGACCCCTCTCAGCCTCCCTCTTCCTTCGGTTCTCAAGTGTTTATGGCTGGAACGATACCTGTCAATATCAGTACTTGAACAAAATATTATCCACCATCTGCCGGGAAAGAGCCTTAGATCCCCTCTAGTGCTCCTTCGTTCAGTTCAGGTCCGCTCCACATTGAGAGACCTAGTACTGAGGCGCCTATTCGACCCCCTCAAAAAGGAGTACTCCGGAAATCTTCTTACAACCCAAATGCTCGTGTTGCACAGCACTACAATATCATTGAGGACTTAGCTCAGAGTCCGTCGGCTATGTCCGCTTTAGAAGTTCTCCAGAGCTGCCCTTCTCAGAGGAAGTCCTTGCTATCCGCTATTGGTGGCATAGACCCGGCTGACTCAGATTTAATTACTTTTGACTTAGAACGCCATACGCAGAGATTTCCTCTCCAAATCGCATTCCTTACACAGGTTATTATTGATTCCAAAACGATTCATCGTACAGTCATTGATGAAGGTGCTTCTACTTGCATCATGTCTGTGGCCTGTTGGAAAGCTATTGGATCTCCAACGCTGAGCCAGTCTTCCACAACCTTGGAAGCTTTTAATGGAAGAGCATCTTGTCCTTATGGTATACTCCAACGTTTGCCCATCTCTTTAGAAGGGAAGATGGTCGAAATGGAAGTTGAATTTGTTGATGCTACTCTTACCTACAACCTCCTTCTCGGACGTAGCTGGATATACGTGATGAAAGTTGTAGCTTCATCTTTGTTTCATATCATTCGTTTCCCTCATCAAGGGAAGATTATTACCGTAGACCAGTTATCATTCTTCGCTTCCTCTTCGGAAGGCAACATCCCTTTTGTGGAGCATACCTCGCAATTATCTGAGATTCTGGGAGCCGGACGTTTCAAAGATCTAGCCCTTATGGGTGTTTTTCCACTCCCCCCTCCTAATGTCGCTTCTGTCAATATGATTACTACTTGTTCTGATCCGTGGATCATCCCTCCCACTGACCAAGTAGACTCGTGGGGCGACCAGATGCCGTTGAGTCCTACCGAGCTCAACTATGTCGAAATCATTGCTGCATCGACTCCTTCTTCTGAACTTGCTCCTTCGAGCAAGGTTCTTCACTTGTTCGCTCCATCCTCAGGGCTTGTAGATGAGACTTCTTCGGACTCTTTAAACGAAACATTCCCTTCCGACGAAGCCATTATTGAGACTATGTCTCTCGAGGAACCTCCTTGGCATGATTCTCATCATCATTCCTCGTTTCTCCTTGCCCCTCAGGATATGTTGACTTGTATCGAGCGGTTTGCTCCTTGCCTCCCATTTCAAATCCTTCAAACACCTATCCAAGTTTATCAAGTGTCTTCGGAAGGAAATATGGCGAAAATTACGCAAACCCAACCCATCGACATCTCTGTGAAACCAGGGATTGTCGAGCATCTTCACATTGGAGTCACTTGTACTCGGGAGGAGATTCAACTTTATTCCAATTTTTTTCGCGAATTCCGTGACGTCTTTGCATGGTCCTATGAAGAAATGCCCGGCATTGATCCTAGCATAGTGGTGTATTTGATAATCACGTACCCAGGTGCTAAGCCTGTTCGTCAACGTCTACGCCTTGTACACCCCCGAAAGGCTGCAGCTATTAAGGCTGAAGTCGAGAAGCTTCTTAAAGCCGGTTTTATTTATCCTATCCCGCTCACAGATTGGGTTTCTAATATCGTACCTGTGAGTAAAAAATAGGGTACAATCCGTGTTTGTGTCGATTATCGTGATATAAATCGAGCCTGTCCTAAAGACAGTTTTCCCACACCATTCATTGATCAAATTATTGACGAGTGTGCCAGAAGTGAAATGTACTCTTTTATGGACGGTTTTTCTGGATACAACCAGATCAATATTGCTCCCACTGATCAACACAAGACCGCATTTATCTGTCCATGGGGCACATTTGCCTATAAGAAGCTCCCTTTCAGTCTTAAAAATGTTGGTGCTACCTTCCAGCGTGCAATGTCCTATGCATTCCATGACATTCGACACATTGTACAGCCTTACCTGGATGATCTCCCTGCTCATTTAGCCAAACGTCAGGACCACCCTAAGCACCTTCACGCAAACTTTCTTCGCTGCCGATAATACCGAATCAGGCTTAATCCTCACAAATGTGTCTTCTGCGTTGAATCCGGCCGACTTCTCGAGTTTGTCGTCTCCCGAGAGGGCATCCGTTTGGATCCCCTTAAGGTCGAGGCTATAGTGAATCTTCCTCCCCCTGCTTCTTTACAGCAATTGCAAAGCTTGCAGGGTAAAGCAAATTTTCTACGACGTTTCGTTCCAAAATATGCCGAGGTGGCCAAAGGTTTCAAACGATTACTAAAGCGAGATGTCCCTTTTCATTGGGATACCATCGCTCAAGAATCTTTTGAGCGTCTCAAGGGTCTCCTTGTTTCTGCTCCATTGCTCCGTCCTCCGAACTATTATCGTGACTACACCCTGTATTTGGCTGCCGCCGACACTACTATCGGCATGGTTCTTGTTCAAACTGACGACGATGACACTGAGCATGTTATCTATTATCTCAGCCACAACCTTTTAGACATGGAAACTCGATATGCTTATGTCAAGAAGTTGGCTTTGGCCGTCGTTTGTGCTGTCCAATGTTTTCGTCATTATATTCTGCTGCGCACTACTACCGTGATTTCTGATTGTAACCCCATGACGTATATTTTGCCACGCCAGTTGCTGGGGGGCAAGTACTCAAAGTGGATTGTCATCCTCCAAGAGTTTGACTTGGAATTTACCACTGCCAAGTCTAAGAAATCCCTTGTATTTGCTGAGTTGCTTTGCTCTTTGCCATCTTCTTCCTCGACCTCTCACGTAGAGGATGAAATTCCGGATGAGACTTTATTTCTCATTAGCACCCTCGATCCCTGGTACGGTGATATTATTATATATCTGCAAACGTCCTCCTTTCACCCTGGCGTGTCCAAAGACGCTCGGCAAAGGATTCGTCATCAGTCTCAACCATACTGTATCATTGGGGATACACTATATTGCCTCGGTGCTGACTCTGTTCTCCGCCGATGTTTAACTCTCGAGGAAGCTGAGCATGTCTTGAATGACTGTCACTCAGGTGCCTGTGGTGGTCACATGTCCGGATATGCCACTGCCCAAAAAATCCTCCGTGCTGGCTACTTTTGGCCCTCTATCTTCAAGGATTGCATTCTTCCCGTCCGCTCTTGTCATGAGTGCCAGATATACCAGCGGAAAATGCGAGCGCCTCCTACTCCATTTCACCCTGTTGTCACCGTCGGCCCTTTTACAAAATGGGGCATTGATTATATGACCTGTAACCCTCGCTCGGCCTGGGGGCATGGGTTTATTATCGTTGCCGTCAATTATTTTACTAAATGGGTTGAGGCGATGCCTACATTAAGTGAAGACGGTCACACAGCGGTGCAATTTTTATTCAATCATGTTATTTCGCGATTCGGCGTCCCTCAAGCCATCGTCACTGATCACGGGAAGCATTTGCGTAATCACATGATGTTGGAATTAACAACCCAGCTAGGCTTGCAGCACGATAGTTCAACTCCATACTACCCTCAGTCCAATGGCCAAGTTGAAGCTATCAATAAGATTTTGGTTACAATGCTTCAGCGTACCGTTGGCATGCATAAGTCTAACTGGTATTTGATGTTGTTCCCTGCCTTGTGGGACTACCGAACCTTCGTGAAGGATGCCACTGGTTTTACTCCATTTCAGCTCGTTTATGGACTAGAGGCTACCCTTCCAATCGAATGTGAAATCCCTTCATTAAAATTGGCTGTCGAGCTACTTCCCAACACTACTCTGTTAGAAGAACGCCTTCTTTACTTGGAACGCCTAGATGAGACCCATCGCTTGGCCTCTTTGGCCATCGAAACAAAAAAGAAGCGAGTCAAGACTCACTTCGATCAGACTGTACATCCACGTTCTTTTGTTGAGGGAGATTTAGTCCTGCTGTACGATCAGGCAAAGGATAAGTTAGGAGCAGGAAAGCTCGAGTCTATGTGGCTAGACCCTTACATTGTCAAGAAAGTTTTGTAGAAAGGGGCCTACGAGCTAATTGATTATGAAGGGAACCCTCTTGGGAAGCCCCGAAACAGGCTGTATTTGAAAAAGTACTATGCATGATGCTTGTACATTTTATTTTGTACATACATGTACTCTAGCAAGTGTGTTGTGTGTATGTGTGTCAGTTTTAAAGGCATAAATGCCACTTATTGTGTCTTTCGCTTCTTGTGCAGATGTCTGATGCACCTGATGTTGGTTTCGCTGATGGTGCCTGTCGCAGTACTCGCAACTTGTCCTCTACGGCGTGGGTGATCTATGATCCTCATGGTGAGCTGATAGATTTTCAAGGTGTGTGTTTGGGTCGTACCACTAACAATGTCGCCGAATATTGTGCTGTAATCGAGCTACTTGCTGAAGCAATTAATATCGACATTCGTGCATTGGTAGTGAACCTGGACTCTCAACTTGTCGTCCACCAGCTCAACGGGCAATATTCCGTCAAAGACCATCGCATTCTAAGGTTGTATTTACATGTGAGATTGTTAGAAAGGAACTTTGATTTTATCACATATCAACATATTCCACGACAATTAAACACATTATCTGATGCATTGGCTAATCATGTATTAGATAGACATTTGCGTAATTTGTAATCAAAACATTATACAAGCAAGCATATGAAAACACAATAATAAACCATAGGAATATTTATATATATACGTGTGCGTCATAATGTTTGCGCCGCGCGCATTACATAGTCCAAAAAAATAATACATGTCCGAATCTCATATGGCCGAAGACAACATGTCTCTCAAAAATATGCAAAAATGAAACCTAGGCGTCTAATCACGGTGATGCTCATGATAGCATGTCACCGCTCGCACCAAACGTCTCAGCAGACGGTGGACGCGAGTTGGTACTCCCACTGTGTGCCTCTAGTACGCGAAGGGCACATCCGCCAATCTGGCATAGTCTGTAATCCCTCGAGTGAGTGCCTCAAGGTTTTGTACTAGCTCGTCACCCGCACCACCCTCTCCCTGAGGGTCGGCTGCAGGTTGTACCCTCCGTGCTGTGTGAGACAGACCAGCTGGCCGCTCTGCACCAACATATGCATACATATATATAGCTGTTGTCAGAGACATGCATGTATTAAAAAAAAATTAAATACATAAAAAACATCAAAAACACAAAGAGTTCTTACCAAGCTCCTCATCCTAGTCTTCTCCCACAGGCAATGGGAGATCTGGGTCTCCAGTAAAATCAGTGCCCGCATAGGGCCAGTCCTCTATAACGATCACCTGGTGACGAAGCCATATGAAGAACTCGGACCTCCAGGCCATCTGCTGGCCCCCTCCACCTCTGGGCATCAGTGCTGCCCATCGAGCCAACCTCGGTTCCCGTAGCACTGGATCTGCCACTATACCTCCCTAAATCCGGAAAATCGGCAGTCGCTCCAAGAAGAAGGATACCACAATGGATCCATACCTGAACTGTTTGTTGCCTCGCTTACACTTCGTAAGCTACCTCTTGATGTTTGTAGTCACTGCTATGGCCCAATCAAACATAGTAGGCTGGAGACACTCGGTTGCCAGCAGTAGATGATTCTTGCTGGCCTCATGGGGCACCTGTACCCCAGCCGTCTGTGTGATAGTGAATAGTATCACCCGTAACACTAGATCTGGAACTGTGACGATATCTACCTTGGCACTGTTCGATCCAAACTGTGCCCCAGGACAAACCCGTTCCATCACCTCCCCCATCTTTTCTCTGGAAGGCCTACTTCCAGTCAAAATGGGTCATGCACCTCTCCGCAATAACTCAGTGATAAAATATACATCGGAAACATCCAGCTCTAATGTCTGATCTTTCAAGCGGAATACCTGATCCTCTATGTCCCAAGCATCCATGATAAATCGTAGTAACTCAGGTTGTGCACGCAAATAGGAGGTGAGGAAAAACTTCTTTAAGCCGCAGTCCCTCAAAGCATCCATGCAGGCTTCATCCTCTAGTGCCATATCATCTATAGCATCATGCTCTCTTTCTCTCCATTCTACAACCATTTTGACGAATCCCTGCAACCATAAAGTCGAAAATATCATCATTAGATCACTGGTGAAACCAAAATTAAAGGAAAATTGCAAAATCAATGGTTAAATCCATGGGAAAATTAGGTCGCGCGGTTGGTGCGACTGTTTTCAAAACAGTCGCGCCAATGTCGCGCCCCCTTTGGGAAAATAATCCCATTGGCACGATCCCGAGCGGGAAACACGCGCCAATGGCGCAACCCTAAATTTTGCAAATTCCCTTGCAGGGGATCCGTCTATGGATGAAAAGCTAAAAAAAAATGGAACGAAAATGAAGCTAGGGACAAGACCTCTTACCTGCTTCGGACGGTGGCTCGATTTCTTTCCTTGATTGATCACGATCAACGGTTGAAGTTTGCACCCAAAACCCTCCAATGGTAAACTCACAAGGTGAAAAGTAAAAAGTGAATTTGTGTTTTACTATTTCACTATTCATAGCATGTATGACCTAAAAATACATTAAAAATATTATTTTTTGGGGTATTTTTGAATATATTTATGTCAAAATGGGTTTTACGCTGTTTATGGTATGATAACAGGTGTTGGTGCAACTCATGCGATGAAACGAGCTCCTTTTTCTACTTTTTCAAGCTCGGTAAAACATGTGAAAAGGTTACTTTGAGGTCCGCTTTCAACTCTTTTCTGACCGTTTAAAGACGAAAAGATTTTCGAGTTACTCCTCTTGACTCGTTAAACGTTAATAAGGGGCGGTCGTTTTAAGTTCTTTTTGTCGACCGTTGAAACATAAAAATATTACCAGGTTTTTGTCATTTCAGACTCGTTAATGGTTACGAAACGACGTGGTTTTGATCACTTTTTTACTTTTTCAGGTCGAAATCACTATTTATGAAAAGTACTCCTCGATCGTAATGGTCGGGCGGTTCTTTTGAGCATTGTTTTATACTTTTTCGGGCTCGCGAGACACAACTTTACGAAAAAGGACACCCCTGGAGTTTCCTTTTCTACTGTCTTTTCAAACTCTCTAAACATGAAAAGACGCCGAGTTTTTCCTTTGTCAGACTCGTTAAAACCTGATGACATCGGATTTTGTCGAAATGACGCACCACAAGCATATGTTATCCCCATCAAGCTTGTTAAAAATAATTGGGGTACTCGCCAGAAATGGTGGGGGGAAAAAAGAACCATAATTATTGTCGTGTCGACAGTATGTCGCTCTTGAACATGGCACTTGTCTGCTTTCGTGTCTGGGTGGGGATATCTCATCTCATTTTTCACTTGCCTCCGTGGATTTGGGTAATCCTGTTTGACCTCTCATCTGCTCATTGCCTCGTCACCATGACCTCTGATCCATTGATGTCAAATATTGCCAATTCCACTATCGTGCCGCCGATATGTTCAAGAGAAGTTGACCTCTGCAGAAAAAAACCTCCCTCTGATAGCTCACGTAATCCTGATTCACAACATTATCTCTCTGTCTCGTGTCGATGATGTGGGAAACATTATGGTCCACCTTCGATCAAGGTCACTTCCTGTCGACCTCAGCTCATTATCCAAGAAGTTGATCTAGAGACTCCCTTCCAGTGCCTTGGAGCCTGCATGCCTCAATGGCAGGTTCTTCGTGTTCGACGTGAGGTTTTCATCATTGGCCTCCGATCAAATGATTCTACGCATGTTCGATGCCATATCACTAATTCGCACGTCGTAGATTGTACCTATAGCACCTTGAGGGCCATTGTCATTATTGGTGGTACCTCTCGCGTCTGTTAACAGTTTTCAATATTGACTGATAATCAGACGGTGTTCATGCATGTTACCTCTGAACAAGTCAGCATATCTTGAGGGGCAGGGATAAACGAGGAACAATGATGAGAATCATGCCAAGGAGGTTCCTCGAGAGACATAGTCTCAATAATGGCTTCATCGGAAGGGAATGTTTCGTTTAAATATTGACTGCCGTACGGGAAGTCCTTGGTTTTCATCTGATTGCCAAGGTGTATAAGCAGTTTTACGGATTGTTTGGTAAACCCTTTGCCTAGAGTCTCCAGAGTAGTCACTTTTGATCCTTTTCGGACTCCTTAAAAGAAAAGGTGCCAGTGAGCGTCTTGTCACTTCGTGCTCATTCTTGCTGGCCTCATGGGGCGCCTGTACCCAAGTCGTCCGTGTGATAGTGAATAGTATCACCCGTAACACTAGATCTGGAATTGTGACGATATCTACCTTGGCACTGTTCGATCCAAACTATGCCCCCGGACAAACCCGTTCCATCACCTCCCCCATATTTTCTCCGAAAGGCCTACTTCCAGTCAAAATGGGTCGTGCACCTCTCCACGATAACCCAGTGATAAAATAGACATCGGAAACATCTAGCTCCAATGTCTGATCTTTCAAGCGGAATACCTGATCCTCTATGTCTCAAGTATCCATGATAAATCGTAGTAACTCAGGTTGTGCAAGCAAATAGGAGGTGAGGAAAAACTTCTTTAAGGCGCAGTCCCTCAAAGCATCCATGCAGGCTTCATCCTCTAGTGCCAGAGCATCTATAGCATCATGCTCTCTTTCTCTCCATTCTACAACCATTTTGACGAATCCCTGCAACCATAAATTCGAAAATATCATCATCAGATCACTGGTGAAACCAAAATTAAAGGAAAATTGCAAAATCAACGGTTAAATCCATGGGAAAATTAGGTCGCGTGGTTGGCATGACTGTTTTCAAAATAGTCGCGCCAATGTTGCGCCCCCTTTGGGAAAATAATCCCATTGGTGCGATCCCAAGCGGGAAACCCGCGCCAATGGCGCAACCCTAAATTTTGCAAATTCCCTTGCAGGGGATCCGTCTGTGGATGAAAAGCTAAAAAAATGGAACGAAAATGAAGCTAGGGACAAGACCTCTTACCTGCTCCGGACGACGGCTCGATTGCTTTCCTGGATTGATTACGGCTTGTAAGGCGGCAGACACAACTTCCTGTGGATAAAGGATGATAACCTAGTGGGGTCTCCCTTATATACGCGACGGTACGTTGGAGCTCAGTCCGTGCTAGACCACTATCAAGTCACAAGAGGAGGAATCACCCAACCGTAATGTGAAACAACAGTGACTAGGTTTAACGACGTCGGAGCACGTCTCTAGCCTAGACCTCTAGAATGTATACATTAGGTTCCAATGCGTTGTTAGATTTATTCGGTTTATTTTACAGTTGATCTTCAATTAGGTTTCAGTTTTTAGGTCCTACCGTATGTGATCTCTCAGAATTTCCTAAATGCAAACTATATGCCAAAATATATCATTCCGTTCAATGAATGCTAACTACAGGAGAGTTGAGATTTTCAAACAAACAAAATGATCACCAAACAATCAACAAAGATCCTAATGCAGCTAATAGCAATAAATGAAACTTTTTCCTTTTCTTTTTTAAAAGTGACTAATTGCCAATAACAATAAATGATAACTAATATAATGCAAAAATATCATTTGTTTTTTCTTTTTGAAAATGGCACAATGCACTTAAACAAATCTCGAGAGATGTTAACAAGCGTAAACAGACAAATTTCACTCAATGCAAATAGAACCAAGTCTGAAACACCAAGACAACGTGTTAAAACAAGGAGAATCACAAATACCTCAATGAACCATGTGATCTAAGCTCAAACGAAGTCAAGCAAAATGCAAACTAGGTAGAGGTGAACTGCTCGAAGCACGAAATAATAAGCTTTAACAACCACTAGACAAGTGCGGAAAACAACCAAAAAGTTGACTGGACAATCAAAGAACCAAAAACTCCCACGGAAGGCTCGATATACAAAGCCACTAGATGATCTAGGGCTGGGATATAAGATCGATGGAAATAGGCAAACACCCGAAGGATAAAGGTAAAAAACCAGTCAAACAGAGTTCTGACACATTCCAGTAGCTGAAAAGGATGTAAAAAGACAAAAATATGAGTTTAAAAAGCTTCCAACAAACACACTGGCAAAGTTCATAGGATTGGCGCGACTGTCAGCCTGTAACTAGCGTTATTAAGGAATTAGCGCGAGTTGCTGTTGTGCAACATGCGCCAACTGGCGCGACTGTCAGGTAGAAAAACGCGCCAACAAAGTTTGTTGGCCTAAAAAATAAATCAAGCAGTCCAGGGTCTGGTCGACAGTATTCAGACAGATCAAACAGCAAGAAACAACTTTAAAACTGACCCAGAAAGCTCATTTACGCAAGCAATCAAGAGAAAACCAAAATGCAAGACAAACTCCAAGCTGTTCGGTTCGTAAACCAAACCGGAGATTGACTGAAGTGGCATTGATCTACTTCACTAATGCAAAGCAATAGCGTTTCGAAGGCTGCCTGGCCGTGCTTCAGACTCCGTCCAAGGTTTATGAATCAAACAAAAAATAGCTTCTCCCCAGCAGAGTCGCCAAATTGTTGGAGAGGTAAATCCCCTCCGCGGACAGAGGCGATCCCACTAGACCAAAATGGGTCTAGCAACAATCAATTAATGCTACCATGCAAGTTCCTAGTTGCAAATGGAAAGTGGATTATGAGAACCAACTTGGAGTCCAACGCTTGTGTCGTAGAAGAGTTGATACTCCCGTTCCCTTACTCCGGCAGGTCACGATCCTAACGATATCCACGAATGGATACCTGCACATGCAAAGAATGAAGCGAATACAAGCATAAAATCCACTAAACACAACTATATATCAGTCAGAAAGGAAATAGATTAAACATTATCATAATGAACAATAAGATCGGAACCATAATAACAGTCGTTTATTAATGAATAATCAACAGAGAAAGATACAACCAAAGTTCTGACGTTGAATCTCTCCTCTGGCTGGGCGAGCAGCTATACATGTCTTGCAATAGACCTTCTCTCTCTCAGACTTCCGGCAACATAACCACCCTATGCTCCAAAACTCTCACTATCACTCGAGACAAGCGTTATCACTACTACTCAAAAACTAGCTTGTCAAATGCATGAGGACAGACTTTTATAGATGGAGAAGGGGAAGAAAATACAATGAATCAAGACACCCATTATGGATTGGCATTATCTCCAAAAAGCCACTGTGGATAGATGTAAGGGATAGATGATGACTCTCGACATCTAGAAGATGAGCTTTATCCTCAAAAGACTTCATGACTTGAAGGGAAAAAACATCTGGGCACGGGTGTTACTCTAAGACAGAGCGCCAATGGTCGCACCTTCTTTTGAGGATCTCATTCATTGGCGTGGGTAGTACATTGTGGACCCGCACTAATGGAAAAAGGGCACTTTTCAGGTTTATTTTGTAGGAGGTGTCTTCAGGGCACATGAAGTCCATACTTAGGGGAACATAATGCAAGTGTTTTTAAGTTATGTCACTGCTCACAGGTCCCGGAATGAGTCCTCCAAAGTACGGAAAAGGGGTAACAGGGACGGTGATCAATGGTGACAAATTACTGTGTAACAGAAAGTGTTACACAAAAATATCGTCACCATGATTATTTGCAGTCAGTATGGGTCTATTATCACTTGTACTGTCCTCCTAAGCCAGTCTAAGACCTCAGCTCTTCAAATCAAGCTTTGGAAGTGGGAGAAAGACATTAAAAATCAATGTAACTCTGGTTCCGCACTTTCTCCTATGGTCACTTGCGGTCCCGCACCTTATGTGTACAAAAGCTGCGTACCTACCCGCTCTGTTCCTAACGGTGTAAGTGCGGACCCCTGTGAAAGTCAAAAGGCGCAATTTTTATCTTAAAAAACTCACTTTGGGTTAATTCTAGAGTTTTCTAGAAGGAATTTTGACGTGGATTGTTCACTCTGAGGTGGTTCATGCATCCCAAAAGAGAAGGAGCTAATCCCTTGACTAAACAAGCTATCCCTTTGAAGGATGGCTTTATCCCTTTGAAGGAGGACCTAGTAACTTCCCTCCATTGAACTATAAATACAGGCATTGGGGTGAGGACTAGGGAGGTTAGAAGCTGAAATTTTTTGAGGGTAAATGCTGGTGAAATTAAGACTCTTTGGTTGAGCTTGAGAGGAGAGATCACATACCTCTTGGTTCCATTGGAGACTGAGTGAAACTTGTCAAAGTAGAGGAGACATCTTGTTGGACCCTGGGAGGAGCTTGTACAGCGTCAAGGAAAAGGTTATAAGGTTCTTCTTCTTTTGAATTAATACAATCAAACTCATTTTTCTCAAAAAGTATCTTATGTTATTTTTTTCATGGACTCCTTTACTTTCATGTTAAATATGTTTTATGCAATTGGTTTTTCAGGTGCGATTTAATGTGTTTGCCTTGTTTTTGTTTGCAGATTCGCGAAAAGGAGCTCATTTGGATCAAAGGAGCGAGGGCATCCACAAGCTTGTGTTGGACCAAAGGTAGGCCCTAAAAAACCTTTGTTTGCTATTGTTAATTGAAGCAAATTTAGAGAAAGATAGTGTCTGGTTGGTCTTCTTGTCGTTAGGTCTTCTTTAGATTCTAGGAAGGTCTATCTTGTCCGCAAGATCGACTCATTCCACGCGAAAAAATGGCGACCATTCTGGGGACTTGATTGTTTTCTTTGTCTATACCTTGACCTGAGAAGCTATTTTTCCTGTTTCTGTTTTTGACTTGATGATTGTGGGATTGGGTGAATTTAGTTAATTTTGAGTTATTTTTCATTTTTCTTAGTTTTGGGAGAGGTACGCACCCTCTGAGTTAGGAACAGTGCGTACCTGTACGCACTTTTCCTTTGTGCACAGAGTGTAGACGCACCTGTGTAAATAGGTTGCCTGCGTACCCTGTCGAAAACTTGAAAATTTTTTAATTTTCCTCTTTTTATCAGTTTAGAATTTGTTTATAGGTTTTAGCCATTGCCCAGAGCTGCTTGTTCCCTATCAAAAAGTTTCCTTGGTTTAATTTCATTAGTGTTAGGGTTTTAGGTGGAATTCCTAGGAATTTTTCTTGTTGGGTTTGTTTTCGTTTTTGGTTGTGTAGTGGCTTTGAGCTTAGAAGCCCTAGGGACCTCAGATTACCTTGGTGTCTACTGGTCTTCTTGTGAGTCTGACTGTTTATGAAATCTCCCCTTGTTGAGGAATTCGCTTTGAGTTTTCTCATTTCAATATTTCAAAAGGCTTGTAGTTGAAAGTTTGGAATTTTCACTTTTACAAAAAGAAAACGAAAGATTGGTTGTTTTTTGACTAATTGTGGTTCTGCATAAATTAGTCCTTAGCTCACATTTAGCTAAGTAAAACATCCTCAAAAAGACTTTTATCAGGCTTTGACTTCAAGTAGCCTTTTATAGTTTGTAGCTCTCAAATTTAGTCATTTTCATTAGTTTTGAGTGTTTTATTTACAAAATATTAAAAAAAAAATCTCTTTTGGAAAAGTTTGTTTTTGTAGTGATTGAGTGCTTTGAAAAGAAAAGGGAAATTTGTGTGAAATAGCTAGTTGTCTCGTTTTTGAGTGCTTTGGAAAAGGAAAAACTCTTCTTTTAATTGGTTTGATTGAGAAAGATTTGTGTTTACAAAGTATTTGCATTCTCAAACTCTTTCTTAGTTTAGAAGTTCATCGAAGAGAAAAGATTGTTTAAATAATCTTAGGTGCATCTTTTTAGTGATTTCGAGTCAAGTCTTTACACCACGAGTTTCATCTCCACCACCTCTTGACTTAAACAACAACCACTAAAATTAACGCTTAAATTAAAATTCACTTAGTAACATTTCATTTCTAGGGCTCTGATACACCAACTTAGCTTAGGCTAGTGTCTTGGAGTAGGAGAGTAATTAACTCTCCAAGACAGTAAAAACAAACAAGTAGCTATATCTTGTGGTAGGAAGAAATCCAATTGTTTCATTTATGCTCTGGGAAAGCTCCTCTTAAAGGAGAAGCATGAGATCATGTCCGAACCAGTGTGGGAATCAATCCTTCCTCATTGGGAACGACGCCAGATATTCACGTATTAAAAACGGTAAAACCTCGAATTAACCATTGTCAAGGAGCCTAGGGTCACTTGTTGGTAAACCTTGGACTATGTCAAGAAGCCTTCAAGGGGATTGAGCTTGCTACTCTGCCCTTGCGTGCGTATTGGATCATAGACTGTTCCCCCAGGTGCATTTGTCTCAGTTGGTAGCCTTAGTGACCATATTCTTTAGGTTTCTTCCTAAGGTGACAGTGGTGGGAAGATCCCACTGTACCTGGAGCAGACGTCGGCTAGACTCACTTGGATTTTCTGGAGGGTTCACTTCACTCGAGACGGTTAAAGTCGAGGAACTTGGTCCAATCTATTCATTAAGTAGGTTGTCGGGGTAACTGTTCCAACCACCATTTCTGTACTGAATTCTGCGATGTTGGATTTCATCACCAACTAGTGTTTTCGGTCCAGAAAGTTACTGTTTGCGTGTGTTTGATCTCTAGATTCTTTAGGCGTGTGATTCAAATTTGTTTGGTTCTTTAGAGGCTTTAGGTGTTTTTCATTGAGATTTTACTTTGTTTTCATGTGAAGTAGTTAAAAGTTTTTAACTGTGGCTGAATTACCAAGACAGTCCCATAGACTTCGGGGCCAGTCTCCTGAGGTTGTAACCGTGGCTGATTTACTGAGGAAGTCCCGTAGACTTCGGGGCGAACCTCCTGAAGAAGTCCCGAGCCAGCTTGAAGGCTTGAAAGTCCTCGTAACTCCTAGTGGTAGTAAAGTTGGGTCACCTGAGGAAGAAGAGTCTTCATTGGTTGTACATCCTGATTACCAAACTCTAGTAACAGGCTATAATCCTGAGTCTATTTCAGTTTCTGAACTTGCTGGTAGCTTTTCATCTACTAGTGATATAGGTGAAGAACCTGAGATATCTGAACCTGTTACTCCAACATTGGGGTTTGTCTCTCCAACTTCTGGTGCTCCTAATTCACCTAGGGTAGAAAGAGTAATCACCGAAAATCTTCCTTCTGGTTTGATAGCTATTGAAGAACTTGCTCCGGAAGAAGAAGTAGGCATCCCTATCCCTGAAAATCAACCTGTTATTGATCTAAGGGAGCGTGAATCAATTTTTTACAGTCCACCTAGAAGTACTACTTGGTATCTTTCTTTAACTAATTATTTGGAAAACCCAGTGTTAAGTTTTTCACCACCTCGTGCTCCCTATCATCCTAGGGGTTTTTATACTCCCGTAAATATGTTAGGTCAGTCGTCCATGTTTAATCAATCACCTGAATCTTTTTTATACGGCGGTCCTTCTGTTCCCTCTGGGTATCAGTCACTTTCTGGTACTTTTTCGGGAGCATCTCCTCAACCCATTGAACAAGGGTTATTCACTGGAAGCAATGGTGCAAAGCCATTGAGCGTAGAAGACATTCTTATGATGTCAGGTTCTATTCCCAATTCTGAACCTCAAGGTGGCCAATTACCGCCTGGGGGGCAGCCTCAATTAACGCCTGGGGGGCAACCTCAAGGTACACAATTTGCATCTGGGGGGCAACCTCAAGGACAGTACGTGCCTACGGTGCATTACGTTCCTCAAGGTCAACCCCAGACTCAATATGTACCCCAAGGTCAACCCTAGTATCAATTTATACCTTAAGGTCAACCCGAGTATCAGTACATGCCTCACGGGTATCTACCCCAAGGTCAGTACTCGAACCAAGGTTTCCAACCACCCCAAGGTCAATCTTATGTTCACGGAACGGGAAATGTACCTTTCAATTATCAATCCTACCCTCAACCCAGTTTTGGATCTCAATATTCTCAACTTGTTATGGGTCAGTACCCCAGAATGAACATAGTGTGGGATCCATCGCAAACTCAACAGGTGTTGCAGCCAAATGTACAGTTGTCATCTCAAACTGGACAACCCTTAGTTTTTGGTTCACCCCAACAACCAGTCCAGTCTAATATTCAAACTTCTGTACCTTCAGTAGTTTCTCAGTCTGGGCCTACTGCGCCTCGTACTCCATCTCAAACGACTGCTGCAACTGCCGCAACATCTGTTCAATCTACCCCACCTACTTCTAGAGTATCGACAGCTCCGGTTTCTACTGTTCCTGTATCTACTCCTCAGACATCTTTACCATCGTCTGGATCCACGATTGAAACTACGATTCAGATGCCTGTAGGACAATCTGGTTTAAGTACGGTTGTCACAAGTCAACCACAATTCGCTTATTAACCGTACCAGGGATAGTACCAATTCGGTCCTGCTGTCCAGCATCCAGTTTATCAGTATCAACCGTATCCTAGGTACACTTATCAACAACCACAACAACCCCAGTATGGTCCGGTTAATCCTGGTTTTTGAGGAGGATACAATATCCCGAACGTGATTCCTATTCCTAGTTATCCTAGATATCCTCCTCCTGGGGCTGGTCTCATGACCCAGAGTTTTAGTGATCCTAATCGGCAGCTACCATTTATCGCAACTTTGGACTTACCAGACTTGTCGCACCTAACGAACGATCCAATTAATTATCTTCTGTTTTGGCCGCCAATGCCGAATAAGTTGCCCAGTGACATTCCCAAGTTCGAAGGTAAATCTGGAGAGGACCCGTCGAACCATGTGATGACTTACCACCTCTGGTGTGCGTCTAACTCCATCACCGATGATTCGATCTGTCTTAGACTTTTCCAGCGCACTTTAATTGGTCTCTCAGCCAAGTGGTACATTGAGTTACCGCGAGGCACTTTTTATAATTTTAATCAGTTAGCTACCTCGGTTTTTAACTCATTTCCAGTTGCCAGTCCGATATGACAATGGCACGGAATTATTAACTTCGCTAAAACAATCGACATCCACGTACATTTCAGATCATATTCATGAGTGGAGACGTCGACGACGTTTAGTGAAAGTATTTATTCCGGATCAAATCTTGGCTGAGTGGTTTGTAAAATCTTTGTTGCCAAGGATCACTGAAGATGTTGCTAAAGCCGAAGTTGTTACTGAGGAGCAAGTGATTGCTCAAGCACAGTACCTTGACTTGGTCTATACTCAGTCAGGTACGTTACACGAAAAGATCCCCGATCTTCCCAAGTCAAATAAAATCACTGCAGCTCCTTCGGGATCTCATTCCGCTAATGGTATGATTGGTACGGTTAACACTAAAAGTAAGAAGAATTCTTCCAAGAATTCTTCTCCTATCATAACCTTTCCTGATTCCCCGACAGGAGATTCTTCTGCAGAGGTTTCCGCCGATGTTCACGTTGTAGAATCATCTACGACTAAATCAAAATCCAGTGGAAAGAAGAAAGGAAAGAAGAAGAATAAAACGGACGAAAGTTCGAAAGAGAAACCTGAAAAGGCGGAATCCAATGATGAAAAGCGCAAACCTCGTTATCCATGTCTCATTTGTGACGAAGAACATTTTACAAGAGACTGCCCTCATCGAGCAGGGGTTGCAAAGATCGTCAGAGGTTCCCAAACTCCTGCTATTTTGAAGGATCTGTTTCCAAATCAAGATAGCAAGATGATAGGTTCTTCCTCGAGTGCCAATGAAGAACCCATATTGATGATGTCCCATGTAAGGATTGCGACTCGATCGCAAGATTATGGTAGTAAAAGTCCTGTTGATGGCAAAGAAGCAGAATCTTCTCATTCTAATCCATCAACCTCAGCTCTCGGTTCCAATCCACTACAGATCGAGAAACCTAATCCAGACTTAGTAATCAAACCGCCCGCCAAGGGTATACTTCGAAAGTCAGCTTTCAATCCACATGCGAGAGCGGCTCAGAATTATAACATTGTTGAGGATTTAGTTGTTTCACCCTCAGCAATGTCGGCTTTGGAAGTGCTACAATCATGCCTAGCACAACATAAATTACTTTTGTTGGCTATAGGAGTTGTTGATGTTCAGGACCCGAACCTAATAATCTTTGATCTAGAAAATAGTACACCGCGGTTGCCTCATCAAATGGCTTTCCAGATCCCAGTGATAGTAAAAAACAGGCCTATTCATCGGATTGTAATTGATGAGGGAGCCTCAACATGTATTATGTCGATACAGTGTTGGAGATCGCTTGGTTCTCCTTCATTAAATCAATCCCTGACAATTCTTAAGGCCTTTGATGGCCGTGGGTTTCATCCTTTTGGCATTCTACAGGATTTGCCTATAGGGTTTGAAGGAAAAACCGTTAGTCTAGATGTGGAGGTGGTTGATGCCCCTCTAGACTACAACCTTCTCTTGGGTCGAAGTTGGTCTTACGCTATGACAACGGTCGTTTCATCGGTCTTCTGAGTAATAAAGTTCCCACATAATGGAAAGATCATAACAATAGACCAGCTGGCTTACTTTTCATCCGACCCAGCCTCTTCGGAGAGTATTCAACATGTCGGTAAAACGACTATCCCATATAAGGATGTTGGAGTAGGATTAGTTAAAGATGCCGGTTTACTGGGAAATTTTCCTTTTCCTCGAATCAACGCATCATCTTCATTTGCAACCATTCATATGATTACATCAGACACTATTTTTTATGACGATCCTTGGATCGTTCCTTCTGAATCTGAAATAGACTCATTTGGTAATTTTATGCCTTTGAGTCCATACGAAATTGCCTATGAAGTCGTGCAGTCTTTTACTGACCCGTGTTCAACCGAAAAAGACTTAATGAATTTGGTCTGTGAGGAATCACTTTTCACATCAACCTCGGATTTAATTACATTTTCTGAACTTGTTCACTTTGATGAGAAAATTCGTGAAATCCTATGTGTAGATGATTTACCATGGGAAGATCTCCATCACAGATCTTCGTTTTTACCTGAGGATGATCGTTTTGAAAATGATTTCTCATCAATCTTTACAACTGAATATGTCAAGGAACCTCAGAATCCAATGAAACATCCCGATTTAGAGTTAAATTTGGGAAACATCTCTCGAACTATTCCCATTGACATTTCGGTTAAGCCTGGAATTGTTGAGAACATTCATATAGGTGCCTCGTGTACAGATGACAAAATCCAATTATATAAGGCCCTATTTCAAGAATTTCCACGACGTGTTTGCCTGGTCCTATGAGGAAATGCCAGGAATTGATCCCGCGATTGTTGTTCATGAGATCAAAACTTACCCAGATGCTAAACCCGTCCGGCAACGTTTGTGTCAGATTCACCCACGAAAAGCTGCTGCAATTAATGCAGAAGTTGAAAAACTGTTGAAAGCAGGTTTCATTTATCCGATCCCGTTAACGGATTGGGTATCGAATATTGTTCCGGTTAACAAAAAACAGGGAACAATAAGAATATGCATCGATTATGGGGACATTAATCAAGCTTGTCCAAAGGAAAACTACCCAACTCCCTATATCGATCAAATCATTGATGATTGTACCGGCAGCGAAATATTTTCCTTTATGAACGGTTTTTCCGAATACAATCAAATCAATATTCTACCTGCCGATCAACCAAAAACGGCTTTCATTTGTCCATGGGGGACATTTTCTTATTGTAAATTACCTTTTGGGCTCAAGAATGCCGGAGCAACTTTTCAAAGGGCGATTTCTTATGCGTTTCATGACATCAAACACATTGTGCAACCGTATCTCGATGATTTGCCCGCTCATTCATTACATCGAGCTGATCACCTCGTTCACTTACGTGCAATCTTCATGAGGTGTAGGCATTATCGTATTTGGTTGAACCCACACAAATGTGTGTTCTGTATAGAAACAGGCCGATTACTGGGATTTGTAGTTTCGAAAGCCGGCATTCACGTTGATCCCTCGAAGGTCGAAGCTATTATCAATTTGCCTCCTCCTTTGAGTCTTCGCCAACTCCAAAGTTTGCAGGGGAAAGCAAACTTTTTACGACGATTCATTCCTAACTACGCCGAGGTTACAAAGGGTTTTACACGGTTGTTGAAATAGAATGCTCAATTCTCTTGGGATGAGATAGCTCAGAAATATTTTGATGCACTCAAGCACGCGTTGACCCATGCACCGTTGTTGCATCCTCCCAACTACAACCAGGATTACTTTTTGTATCTCGCCGCCTCCCATTCCACCATTGGAATGGTCTTAGTTCAGGAAGATGAATTCGGAACGGAACATGTGATATATTACCTTAGTCGAACGTTAAATCCAACTGAGCTAAAATACTCACATGTGGAGAAATTGGCATTGGCAGCCATTCAAGCTGTCCAACGTTTTCGTCACTACATTTTACTACGTAAAACTACAGTCATTTCGGATTGCAACCCTATGATATACATTTTGACCAAACAATTGCTAGGGGGAAAGTACTCTAAATGGATCGTTATCCTGCAGGAGTTCGACTTGGAGTTTGAGAAATCTATGCCTAAGAAATCTTTAGTTTTTGCAGAGTTAATGTGTGACTTCCCGCGTGCTGACACGGAAACTGTGGCAGAGGAGCCCATTGTGAACGAATCTTTGTTTCTAATCAGCACTTTAGATTTGTGGTATGGGGATATCATTTTCTATCTCCAGACCCAATCCTTTCGGCCCGAAGTTTCAAAGTCAGAACGTCGGAAAATTCGATTCCAGTCCCAACAATACAAAATTATTGGAGATACTCTTTATCGCCGTGGGGCGGACTCTATTTTTCGACGTTGCTTAACTCACGAAGAGGCCGAAATGGTTCTAAATGACTATCACTCTGGAGCGTGTGGCGGTCATATGTCTGGGTATGCCACAACCCAAAAGATATTGTGCGCTGGCTACTTCTGGCCGTCCTTGTTTAAAGATTGTATTATTGCGGTCCAAAAATGCCACAACTATCAAGTGTTTGATCGAAAGATGCGCGCTCCACTTGCTCCTCTCCACCCTATAATTGCCGTTGGTCCTTTTTCCAAATGGGGTATCGATTTTATTACTTGTAACCCTCACTCGGCCGTGGGGCATGCGTATATCATCCTTGCGGTAGATTATTTTACTAAGTGGGCCGAGGCTATGCCTACATTCGAGGCAAACGGCAAGACAACTGCAATTTTCGTGTTCAATCATATAATTGCTAGGTTTGGTGTCCCACAAGCGATAATCACTGACCATGGGCGCCATTTTCGAAACGTTTTGATGACAGAACTTACAGGCTAGCTTGGTTTGCGTCACAATAGTTCAACTCCTTATTATCCACAAGCGAATGGTCTGGTTGAGTCCATCAACAAAGTTTTAGTTATCATGATCCGAAGAATCATTGGTATTCATCGGTCAAATTGGCACAACATGTTATTTTCAGCGCTTTGGGCGTACCGAACCTCAGTGAAAACATCACCAGGGTTCACTCCTTTCCAACTAGTTTATGGTTTGGAAGCTGTGCTACCCATTGAATGCGAAATCCCGTCACTGCAAATGGCCATCGAGTTACTTCCAGCTACTTCCGAAGAGGAAAAGTGTTTATTATACTTAGCTCAATTAGATGAGAATCGACGTGGTGCTGCATTGACAATCGAGCCTCACGCAAAACGTATGAAAGCTCAGTATGATCGAAATGTGACCCCTCGAAATTTTTCGGAAGGAGACCTAGTGTTATTGTATGATCAAGCTAATGATAAATTAGGTGCTGGAAAATTCATTCCTATGTGGCATGGGCCCTATATTGTCAAGCGAAAGCTAGAAAAAGGGGCCTATGAGTTGGTAGACTTTGACGGGGACTCTTTAGGTAAACCCAGAAATGGTCTTTACTTCAAGAGGTATTATGCTTAAAAGAATGGGTATGGAGATTTTTAGTTAGGTTAGTTTTTCTTTCTAGAAAATGTGTTTTGGTTTAAAAAGTGTGCTTAGCTTAGAGAGTGTTTTTCGTCATTATTCTCGCTTATCTTGGTTTTACTCTTGATATTGCAGATATCGATGCCTCTCCAAACATACATTGGATTTGCTCATGGTGCTTGTCGTAGTACACGGAAAATTTCTTCCGCAGCTTGGGTTATCTGTTCGCCCTCTGACGAGTTAGTTTCTATGCATGGGGTAAGCCTCGGTCAAACAACAAACAACATTGCCGAGTATAGTGCAGTGATTGAGTTATTATCTGAATCTATTTCATTTGGGATTCGGAGTTTGATAGTGAGGCTAGATTCTAAACGCGTTGTATTACAGCTTAATAGGGTGTATGCCATTAGAAATCCAGTGTTATTAAGATTATTTTTGAGAGTGCGTCTCTTGGAACGTGAGTTTGATTACATTGAATATCAGCATATTCCAAGGTCTTTAAATACATTAGCAGACGCAATTGCTTCTCGAATGTTAAATAGACATTTGCAATAATCATACATGTAAATTTAAAACCATTCCATAACATGATTTACAAGATAAGCCGGTAAGAGTGATATATATATATATAGGAGTGTGTTAAAAAATACATCGTCTTCGATCATAGGTTGAAAAACACCTTATGATCGGCAAAAATGATAAGTACAAAAAACAAAATGTCACATGTGCCCACAAAAGGCGATCATCCTATCACTGGTGATGATCTCTATAAGAAACCACTGCCCGTGCCACCTTGCAAAGGAACCTCCTAAAAGGTCCCAGGACTCCAATCACATAGCGCTGAAGTCAACGAGGAATGGCGTCTATAGTGGTCTCAGGAATATCCCCTGTCAAGCGCTCAAGATGGCCCTCCAACTCGGCCAAAACCTCTGCTGATTCGTCCTGTGGGGCTGGTGCGGGTGCAACTGGTTGCCTTCTCTCGAAAGGCCGGAGAGCGGCTGGTCGCTGTGGACCCACATCTGCATTTTAAATTTTTACTAATAGTTTTGAGACGATGCAAAAATAAAAAAAATTGTTAAATAGAAAAGTTGAAAAGGATTTTACCTGACTCGTCCCACTGCTCTCCTGGTGGAAGAGCCATGTCTGGGTCACCACGAAAATCTATCCCAGCATAAGGGAAATCCTAAATGGCAAAGAGCTAGTTTTCCAGCCATTGGAAATACTCAGGTTTGAATCGAGCAACTTCTGTCCTCTCATCTGGGTGACGGGCCATGACTGTGACCCATCACATCAGTTTGGGCTCTCGAGGAAGCCCAGCTCCAACAGTAAGATGCTGTGGGATCATCATAGGAACCCTCTCTAGGCCAAAACTCATGACCAAAGCCCCATAACCAAAGGTCTTTAGTCGTCCGCTCTTGGCCCTAGTCAGTTGGCCTTTCACATAGGCCAGCATAGCATTGCACCAGTTGAAGATGGTGCCCTGAAAGCAATCAACTGCCATACGCATCTGGGATCCGGTGGCAACATGTAATGCGGCAGCTCTGCAAAGTCTGGTGACAGTAAACGCAATCACCATGAGCTCAGGATGGGATATGGTTTTTATATCTATCCCTTTGTCTTTAGCCTGGCTGTTGCAGTACTCTAGCCGGAGGCTATCGACAGACTGTCCACTTGGCCTAGTCCCGTATAGAGTCAAGTCCTCGCCTCTCTTAGGCAAATCAGTCAAGAAATAAATGTCCTCCGGCTCGATTTCGAGCCGGTGCCCGCCAATGAAGAAACTCTGGTCCTGTACGCTCCACTTGTCAACCAGCCACTGTAAGAAATCTACCTGAGCCCTCATGCCAGGAATGGTCCAGAACTTGTACAGTCCGCATGCCCTCAAAGCATCAAGTGAAGGCTGCTAATTCCATGTGGCAGTATCCACGTCCTCATGCTCTCTTTCACGCCAATCTATCATGATGTACTCCCTGCATCAAGAATAAAGATTAATTAGATTGCTAGAAAAACTTTTGGTTGTTCCATTTTTGAGGAATTTTGGGTTCAAAACCCTTGCGGCAGGGTACGCACCCTCCACGTTAGACACAGTGCGTGGGTACGCACTTTGTCTACACGGAAGGTGCGGACCCCAAGCTTTTTCCCAATGGAGAAAAAGTCGGGGTCCGCGAGTCCGCAATGGTAAACCTGCGGACCCTCGCGCGCGGGTTTTGCACCTAAAAACCCTCCTAAAAAACAAAATGAGAGGTTAAATAAAAAAACTAAACGGTTGAAAATGAAGAGTAGGATGATGTGGATTACCTGGAGAAGATGGCGCTCGATTCCGACGGCTGGATTTTCCACAATCTTCACGGGAAGTTTTCTAAGCAAAAGCACTATTTTCTCACCCAAACTCAAATGGTAAAAATGAATTGTCAAAACCCCTTTTTTATAAGTTTTTTGAGTAAATGGATTCCAAATTTGTTTATGTTTCACTTTGAAAAGGTATTTTACGACATTTTTATCCATTTCAAATAGGTATGGGTAATGTTTGTGTCTTTGTGCAGAATAAAGGATTATTCAGGCGAAATCTATCATTTTCAACGAAAAAACAAGTAGAGTCATCTTTAAGCCCTTTTCGGACTCCTAAAACATGAAAAGATTGCCGAGTGTTTCTTTTACACTCGTTAAAATGGAATTAAAAGACGGTCCACTTACAGCTCTTTTCTGACCGTAAAAAACATGAAAAGATTGCCGGATTTTTGTCGTTTCAAATTCGATATTGGTTACAAAACGACATGTCTTTGATCGCTTTTTTACTTTTTCGGGTCAATGACACTAATAACGAAAAGTACTCCTTGGTCTTAAAAGATCAAGCGGTTCTCTCAAGTATTATTTTATACTTTTTCGGGCTTGGGAGACACAAATTTACGAAAAAGGTCAACCCTGGAGTCTTCTTAAGTTTTTCAGACTCTCTAAAATTGAAAAACACCGAGTTTCTCCTATACTGGACTCGTTAAAATTGCACAGTAAAGGACCTGTTCAATTACAAACAGGAACGAACCACTCCTTCTTAGGGTTCAAATCTAAACTAAGTTGGACTCATCCAAAGGATGAGCTTATAATCAAGCAAATGTTATCCTCCTCAAGCTTGTCAAAAATAAAGAGGTACTTGCCAGAAATGGTGGGGGAAAAGAGAGGAAAATGAGTCTGTTTGTCATACTTTGTAACCACTCTTGAACACGACACTTTTATCCACCTGGGTTGGGAAATCATTTGCCTAACAGTTGATCAAACCACATTGAAAGTCTTCAGCTGGTTTCTGGGTATTAACTTTGGGTCAATTGTCACCGAGCCATCTGTTGTGTCGTTATGTGTTCAAGAGGTCATTTCCAATAAGCCATTCATCTGCAAAATATCTGTCATCCATCTTGACCATCTCTGAGTCAGTCCTTGTAACTAAATTTCTTCAACTTGATCTATGATTTCATGTTGTGGGCTTGCCTACGACGGATCGCTTTCTATCGACATCAGCACATATCTAGAAAGATGATCTAGGAATCATTAGTACCTTTAAATCTGCATGCCTCAATGGCAGGTTTCTCGCCTTTGATGACAGTTTGCATCATTGACTTTCGATCGAATAATTCCATGACATGTTCGACATCAACAGATCTACTCACATCTCATGGATTGTACTGAGTACTTTGAGAGCCATTGACATCACTGGTGGTTTCTCTCACACTTGTTAACAGTTTACATCATTGACTGGTAATCAAGTGGTTTCTACCATGTTCGACATCAACACATTTATTCGCATGGATAGAATCGTACTATTTCGGGATATAGAAATGAAGACCCTGGATCTAGTTTCCACCATCCAAGCTGCGAGGAATTTTGTATTCATTATGTTGTGGACTATTCATAAACAGATGGTTGCGTCCATACTGTGTTCACATGGGTCTATACTTGTGATGTTTTATAAGATCATTCCTATATCAGAGCAGTAGATAGTTTTCTAGTTAGTTTTGATCTGAGTATGGGAATTCCTACCTCAGCGATGATATGATCTCATATATATATCTTGCATTGAATGTTTTCACAGGTTCTGACCGGGCTATCCACAAGATGATCCTCGAAATGATAAAGTACTTCACTCTTCCTATATGATAAATGAAATCCTCATCTACTACGGACTTCGCACTTTAGGGGGCAATCTGTTACACAAAAATATCGTCACCATGATTATTTGCAGTCAGTATGGGTCTATTATCACTTGTACTGTCCTCCTAAGCAAGTCTAAGACCTCAGCTCTTCACATCAAGCTTTGGAAGTGGGAGAAAGACATTAAAAATCAATGTAACTCTGGTTCTGCACTTTCTCCTATGGTCACCTGCGGTCCCGCACCTTATGTCTACAAAAGCTGCATACCTACCCGCTCTGTTCCTAACAGTGTAGGTGCGGACCCCTGTGAAAGTCAAAAGGCACAATTTTTATCTTAAAAAACTCACTTTGGGTTAATTCTAGAGTTTTCTAGAAGGAATTTTGACGTGGATTGTTCACTCTGAGGTGGTTCATGCATCCCAAAAGAGAAGGAGCTAATCCCTTGACTAAAGGAGCTATCCCTTTGAAGGAGGACCTAGTAACTTCCCTCCATTGCACTATAAATACAAGCATTGGGGTGAGGACTAGGGAGGTTAGAAGCTGAAATTTTTTGAGGGTAAATGCTGGTGAAATTAAGACTCTTTGGTTGAGCTTGAGAGGATAGATCACATACCTCTTGGTTCCATTGGAGAGTGAGTGAAACTTGTCAAAGTAGAGGAGACATCTTGTTGGACCCTGGGAGGAGCTTGTACAACGTCAAGGAAAAGGTTGTAAGGTTCTTCTTCTTTTGAATTAATACAATCAAACTCATTTTTCTCAACAAGTATCTTATGTTATTTGTTTCATGGACTCCTTGACTTTCATGTTAAATATGTTTTATGCAATTGGTTTTTCAGGTGCTATTTAATGTGTTTGCCTTGTTTGTGTTTGCAGATTCGCGAAAAGGAGCTCATTTGGATCAAAGGAGCGAGGGCATCCACAAGATTGCGTTGGACCAAAGGTAGGCCCTAAAAAACCTTTGTTTGCTATTGTTAATTGAAGCATATTTAGAGAAAGATAGTGTCTGGTTGGTCTGCTTGTCGTTAGGTCTTCCTAAGACTTCTTTAGATTCTAGGAAGGTCTATCTTGTCCGCAAGATCGACTCATTCCGCGCGACAGGAAGTCTATGGAAAATGCAGGAAACTAAGGCAGAAGTGAGGGGAGACTTGGGTGACCTATAGGGCATGGATAAGACAGATGATGGAATGGATGATAGGCTGAACTGCTGCTAGAAGATATCTGCTACATAAACAACTGATAGTCAACCAATGAGATTAAGAAAGCAAGGAAATAAGTGCATCTAAAAAAACACGATTTTTGCATCAAAGTAAACTATGATCTATGGAAGAAAATGCTGATAACCATTACATGAAATAAAGGCATGAAAGAAGGCTATTGCAAATAAGGAAATGAACATGGTGAAGAAGTTCTAAAGCAAAGAAAACTAGACTATGAACCAACTAGAAGGTTGTGAACACTAAAAGTCCTATGAAGGAGGAAAATATGTGTTTTTGGGGCAGCAAGAGGGCCTTTGCCTCAAATCATTGTCCCAGAGGGAGGAAGAGAGGCCAAGGAACTATCAATAGCCTTTTGAATCGTTTCTTTATCACCACTTAACCTACTATAGAAAGCATAAGTGGAAGTAAACTACTAAATCATCAAAAGAAATCTATTCGTAACCATAAAAGGAATGCATCTAATAGCAACCTAATATACAAATTGAAATGAAACATATAAATACAAGTAAAGAGGAGCTTGGCTGCTTGGATTAGGCCCTAACCCAAGAGCTTCAGCCATCTAAGATAACTCAGTGCTAACTCAAAAATGATTCCATCGTTATTTCCAAAACAATAGCAAGATTACATGAACTGTCAAAATAATAAGCTCGAAGTTGAGTAGAGTTTACATAGGAAAAACTGCAGCAAAAATTCAACAAAAATACCAACTCCCTAGTGAGGCCCTAGGCCTCTCTACTTATACAAATGAAGCTCCCAACAACTTCCTGAAAATCAGGGGGCTTGGCTCCCAAAGCTTGAGATAAACATCAGTTATCCTCCACTTTGCTCAGTTGCCTGCTAATGAACGACTTAACTGCTTCTACTCTGAGTTGAATGAAGGGGAGTTCGAAGTGAGGAGTAATAAATGAGGGGGATACCTTCCTATAAGTCCTCTCCTTTGTCCACTTCGATTTATTGCTGCCATTTGTCCACTGGATCCTTGAATTTGACCACAAAAATCGTCAATAATTTGCATTAAACAATATTAGACCTCATGGCATCATAACTAACTCAACTCACTCTATAAGCATAAATATAATCAGAAAATCATGCAATAAGCTAAGAGAATGGTTGATTTAACTAGGTTAGGAGGTAAAATGAGCCCATATAATTACCCATTTATGAGGCTCATCAGGTAGTACCATAACATTATCTCTCCCATCTCAACCAACATTGTCCTCAAGGTTGAAGATGAAGAAAATGATAGAGTCATTGTTAGTTCTCACGTGGCATCTTTTGGTTGCGTATATTTCCACTCGATCAATACTTCCTTAAAATTGTGTTGGCATAAATAATTCTCTTTCGTATCCAACGTTTCTATTATTTGGAGTCGAATGGAGCCTCCTTCATCAAGTTTTGGTAGGTTGCTACTCTCTTTATAATTTTATCCTATTTTTTTTCAAATAAGACACAACAAAGATTCAATATATATTGGAGAGGGATAAAGGTGTCAATTTTTAGGAAACATGACCAATGTGTTGTATGCTATAGAAAGTCACATAGAACTTAGGAGTTATATTTTAAGGAAATTTATCCTTAAGGTTGTAGGTGAATCAAAACTTTATCTCGTTCAAGAAAGCATCCTTTAAATCTATGATGATCAATTTATTGTTTCATTTGATTGTGTTCCATGTCCACATTGTCCTTGAGGATACATATAATAGACTTTCTATTGTGAAGTCTTGTATCTATTTCATTTGTAGGTTTCAAGCTTTCAAGGATAATTCTTACAAACATAATATTACTATTAAAAGAAAAATTATTCAATAACACTTGAACACAATTTGTGTAGATATTTTACCATGGAAACCCAAAACTGGGAAAACAAGATTGATTTTTCAATATATCTCAATGATTACAATGTTGTTATACAATTGCCTCTTAAAGGAGGGTTTTCCTCTAAGGAAAAAAAAACCCTAATAAAAATTCTACCATTGTATCTGTTACCTAATGATAAATGGTCTAAAAGCACTATGGAATTGCAACACTTTACAAGGAAATTTTCCTGTACTTTTGCTTCAAGGGTTCTACCTCAACACCCAAAATCCCTTGTCAGGGGAGAAATTCATAAAATTGTTGTCACCACTCCTAGATTCCCAATGATGATATTCATATTTGAGCACAATTTCCCATGTTAGCAATTAGATTCCAAACATAACTAATCATGCGAAGAACATAACGCGTGCCCAACACTATCCCACTTGTTGGTTTATTTACATATATGGTGCCATAGCAGTACATGATTAACAATTTAGGTAAGTAATGCCCATTGTTTCTCCACACAAAGAGAACTTCTTATTTCTCAAATATTTTTTCAATAAATTTGCAAAATTCTTCAAAGTGTCCACATTTAACATTTGTACCTTATTATCTTGCACCATATCTCCCATAAAGTGATATCGAACATCAATATGCGTTGTCTTAAAATGAAAATTGAGGTTATTTACTAGCATAATTTATCTATGACTATCACAATATATCCATATATCTTGTTGCACCAACCCAATACTTGAACACAATCTCTATAACTAATTTGATTCCTTGCTTCCCTGAGTAGCGACCATGTATTCAACTTCTATAATTGATAGTTCCATTATAGATTGTCTCTTACTAATTAAATTGATTCCTTCTCCAATTACCTTAAACACGTACCCACTTGTAGATATTATACAATCTATATCTCCATCCAAATCTACATCAACAAAGCCATCTATATCTAAAAATTTGTACAATCCTAGAATTCCTTGATAACACAATCCATAATCAGTAGTTCCATGCAAATACTTAAAAAAGCTCTTCATTATTGATTTCGATGAACACCATAGATGATAGGTCATGACATACATAGGTGGGTCTTATCTAGGTTTCCCATTGATTTTTGCGATATAAAAAGATACTTTCATAGGAATAATTGGCCACTAAGGTGAATGAGAAATAGGATCATTGGTGAGTGAAGTCAAATCAACCAATTTGAGAGTTGATAAAAATGTTAACGACCTATTAAAATCTGGTGGAGGATATCTTGGATAATATGGAATAGCGTGAGAAATGGGTATTTGTGCTGCATGATAGGGAGGGTTGTAATAAAGAGGAACCTCGACACTAGAATAAGGAGGATTATGATAACTAGCATGTGCAAAACCTTTTTGTCAAGGTCCATGATAACCTTTCAAATGTTGGAGAGGTTGGGCTTGGAATTGTTGGCCCTGAGAGGGTGCTTGAAGAATACCCTCATAATGTTGATATTGTTTCCCCATGAGATTTTTAATCATCCAAACATGAGGTAGATCTAGTGGAGGTTATGTCATATTATAAGCAATCTGTCCTACCAAATTTTATGAATACCTTGTCTGAGAAGTTGAGACAGTTAGGTACCCTGTAAAAGGATGAATAAGTGGAAATTAGGGGCTACCAAATACTAATGGAATAGATTGAGTCACAGTTTTAATATGTAAAGGTTGGCTTACATGAATTTGAGCTTGTAGAGGTACAGATTGACAAGTAGGAATTTGAGATGTGGACGACACACATTAACAATTTAGAAATGGATCCACAATCAAACCAGGTTGTATGGGCAAAGTAGGTTGCTAAACATTAGCATCCATTCCAGGATATAGAGGATTTATATAAGTTTTATCACCAATTTGAGGTATCCCAACCACAGGTTTCCCCCAAATAAAGGATGAGGGGATGGTAGAGGCAACTTCTCCCCTTGAGGAGGGTACACAACATTAGGAGAGTTAGATTTTGAGGGAAGTTAAGCCCATTAATGTAAAGGCTAGCATGTTGCTCAATTGTAGGTGTAGGGGGAGCAGAAGAAGTAGGTTGTATAGTTCTCATTAACAAAGTTACATATGGAATTCTAGAAATAGGTAACAAGGGAGAGGTCCATGGACTGAATGTCACACCAGAGAAGGTATCAAATAATGACTAGTAACTAGGTGGGACAGACAAGCCACCATACAGATGTTCCTTTGGTGATGTCATAATCATGGATGAAGAAGAAACACTAGCTTTCTCAGTGGTAGTGGTGGAAATAGGCTAGGAAACCATAGCAGACTAAGTCATGATTAACTATCCCAAAGAATATTGTAGCGAGAAACTCATGGGTGAGCGGGAAGAATCAAGTAAAGGAGTTTATGTTGGAGTTTGAAGAGGAGACAGAGGAAGAGCTTGATAAAAATGAAGTCCACTCAAATTAATAGGAGTAAAGTGATGAGGTTATTCCTATGGGATCTCTTTGATGCTCACAAGACCACGTGGAAGAGGTTCATTGTTAAATGCAAGATATATGTGTTGTAGTTCTGTCTCAAATAGAGGAAGAAAAGAGGTAAGTCCTAAAGTAAAAGGTGAATATGGTTGATGTAGCTTATGTTGAATAAACTTAGGTAATAAGGCCTCTGATTCAATAAAGTCATGACCTCACGAAACAAAGTCTCAGGTGCTTCGGTTTCAACTTTGTCAGATTCACCAACAAATGATGAAGTAATCGTAGGCTCAATACTCAAAATGAAAGATGATTCTAGTAGGTCAAATTCAGGAGTAGGACCAGAAGTAGTTCACAAAGTTCTTGATTCATTAGTTTTCATTTTCTTATGCTTCTGATGACGTCTAGGAGTATCCTATGGTGGAAGAGGAGGCTTATTTTTCATTCTGTGCAAACAACAGAGAGGAGGGGTGTGTTCTTCTATGTTGGATTAATAAATTTTAATAATTAACAAAAGAATAAATGAAAAAGAGGGTAATACTAGGCATAAAGGTTTACCAAGCAACCATGATTGAGTGAAACTATAAAACTCAAAACAATAGGAAAAATATACACTAAGAGCAATAAAAAATCACCAAGGGATTGAACTGATCTCCAATATGGTGGCCAATTTGTTATATGTAATCTAAGACTATGGATAGAAGTGTCTTTCCTAGGCCATATGGACTGACCTAGAACAACAAAAATAAAAGGGTAAAATTTCTTCGTTAAAGTAATTGAATGATGGAATGAGGCCGACTTAGAATCTATCACAAGCTTCGCTCCTTCCTCGGCTTGTACGCCCCAATTGTAGTTGTGATCACTATAATTAGAACATGTATAATAAAAAAATAGAATCTAAATATCTATGACATCTATGTAGCAAAATATAATCACTTCATTCAATAGATAAAAATGGTATTGAAATACATGAAATCATAACAACATATATAGGAAAACAATCTACTCTTTGTATTAATAAAAATTGAGAGAGTTACAACTAGAAATAGGATTTGATCTTGTGGAAGAGCTCCCCAAGTTGACTTGTCCTTTCCTTGCCCGAAAGTATGCCTCTATGTCTACCTAATCCATCGAATAATGACTCTCAAAGCAATAACATGAGGTTATACTCAATATCCAAAATCTAACCCCTTTCCCATGGATACTGTAAATATATAGATGAGGGAGGTAGTCCATCAATTCTTATCCATTTACCATTATAAGCTTGAGATCCAAAAGTGATGGGAAGATGAGTTCAAGGGATAATATGATGATTTCTCCAATATGGAATCATATAAGATTCAAATGTGTATCCAAGGAAAATGGTGAAGACAACCTTAGGAAGCTTTAGGAAGAGGAAGCTTCAAGATTATTTTTATTTTTTCTAAATTTCAACAATCAACGCGTCCCTAAGATTGAGCAACCTATTAGTGATCAACCCAGGTACAAAGAGGGTTAACATGGTAGTCAACTGATATAGGTGGCTCCAGACACATGCATAAACCCAAGGGGGCTCATAAACGGTCAAAATTCAAAGTGGTCATATTGCTCCCAAACCAGCACCAGGTCAAATTGCTTGTTGCCTTGATTCCAATGTTGTGAATGACACTCAAATACGAGCTCGTATGAGGGAGATAGAGCCAGTCAAAGTTTTGGTCAAAGGTGCCATGTGGGCCACGTTTAAGTGTCCTACAAATTCATTGTCAACTGTCATGGAAACTTAGCTCATGAGAGCGAGCGGAATTTTTTCCTCTCTAATTTGTCTAATATCCCTTATATTAAAGAAAATTGAAAAGACAACCTCTTATTAATAATAAAAAGAATGTGATGAGGTGGCAGGCCATGACCCTCACCCACCCCCCTCCCAATCCATAGTGTTAAAACAAATTTTAATTAAAAAATGGGCTGGTGGGTTGTGAACCCCGTCAACCCAACTGCCATACCAAAACATGTTACATTGTATATATATTACAGGTGGGCCACTGAGAACACGACCCCCCACCACCACACTTGTCACATGAACCATGGGCGGTGGAGATTGAACCTACCTGGCCGGAATGACCGGCCCACCGCTCGGGAACCCACACCACCAATATGCCTCCACTTAAACAGCTACAACAACACACATAACCAATCCATGCCATTTTAAAATAAAACACAACAGACTACAAAACAAGGCGTGTGTTTAGAGGGGTCAGGATTTGGTCCCCCGACCGACCCTCTATTACTCTGCCCTAACGAACACGCCAACTATACTTGTTGGTTAATTCATCTACGCATATATATATTTAAACTTACACATTGTCATTCCAAGGAGGAGGGAGCACCAAACAAGAGAAAATGGTGGAGGGAACCATGAGTGTGTAGAACCGTCACCAGTCTGGAACATTGAAGCAGTGACAAAGGTGGAACCTTTTTCGGCACAAATTTTGAGACAAAATATTTCGTAATGTAGAGAGGGATCTAAAAGATTCTCTGTTCATTTTGTTAGAATGTAATCAAGTTTACAATAATTTTTCTCAGATTTTCGCAGGGAATACAATGTGAGGTTGAATTCACCTTTTGAGCAGTGGATTTGTAGATTCCTAGTAGAGGAGAATCTTCAATATTCTTGAGGGAATATTCTAGATTCCTTGGAGTCTAAAATTTCCCAAATCTAGAATGCAACCAACTTTATACTAACTCTTCTCATACTTTCGCAAGGATGTCAATGGCGAGATCAATTTTCTGATTTGACTCGCAGATCTCCAGTCAACCCCTAGGAAGGAATCTTTGGAGAATCATGGGAGAATCTAAAAGATTCCTATAGGCTCAGATTTTTTCGGTGATAGAATTCAACAAATGGATAGTCTATTTAACACTTCTCGATGACACAAATTTAGTGTTGTAGTCAGTTTTTGCAGCTGAGCCTTGTATGTTTCGATTGGAATGACGGTGTCAAATTTCAGAGTGTGAACAATCAATTTTATGCCATTCGATGCCATAATTTTGATGGTGTATAGAGATCCAGCAGTTGAGTATTCCATTCTTGAATCAGCATCAAAGTTGAGGTATATTAAGTGTTGTTGTCATGTACTTATTTAATCATTTGTTGTGAGATGTACTATGTTGTTTCGATTCCTTCTTGATCTATGATGACAAATATTTGTGTCTATTTCATGTGAGATGTATCTAAAGCATGGATTGTTATGTATTTTTTGATTGAGATCCCTTTGTTTTCATGAAGGTGGGATGCTCTTGGTTGAGATCCCTTTGATGCCATGATGGCCAGATACTCATTGTGACCATGTGTAAGATTATGCCATGCTGATAGGAGGTCTATTGTGAGTGGTAACTCCTGTAGTAGAACGTCTCATGGAGAGAGTTTTCCACTTATGTAGAGGGCACATTTCCTTGTATGAAAGGAAACACAATCCATGTACATCTTCACCATTTCTAGCACTAAATGAGACATCCAACACCATCTTGACTTTGGGCTCGGAGACGTAGTCATTATGTTTCCATTTGCTCAAGCATGTATATATGCTCATTTATCCTCTATTAAAATGCAATTCTAACTACATCGTGGAAGAAAAACATCTTGGTTAAATTTGGAAGTTGAGTCAACTCGGATCAAGTTTGGTATCAGAGTGGTCTTCACATGGATGTGAATTGTGAGCATGAACCATGGAACGTGCAATGATGGAGGATGACGAAGCGATGTATGACACCATGCTCAAATTCTCCAAAAATATGGACACAAGGTATGAAGCTCTACAAGAAGAGACAGAGGAAAAGCAGTGATTGCATCCCCACAGAAGAGGCCTTGGAATAACTAAAGCACAAGAACCAGAGTCTTCAATTAGATAGCGCTAAATTGATGCTACCTCTACAATAATAGAAAGAGGAGAAATAGAGGTTGCTACAAAAATTGCAAGCTAAGGACGAGGCCTTGGTAAAGCTATAGTGTGACTCCTGTGAGGTAAAAATTAATTCTCCGACTTCATGTATGTTTGCGAATGATGATTTCACTATTTCTGAAAAACATACCATAGGAATTGGCTCCAAACTGCTGAAGAGAATGGGGTATGAAGGAAAAGGCTTGGGTATTTATGGCCAAGGAAAATTCAACCCCATCAAACTAGAGGAATTACCATGTCAAGCAGGACTTGGGTATGTCAGGAAGGAAATTGGGGAATGCACCAAGACAGCTAGTGAACCAACAACAACAGATGATGAGAAGCTAGCATCAGTTCCTTCCAACACAACAATGGAGGTAAACGATGTTGGCTTCCCTTTAGTTTTATCTTCACATAGTATAATTTATGTTGGAAATGTGGAGATAACAATTATAGGGACAAACATGAGGATCCTTACCAGGATGTCGTACAAGGAAGAAGAAGGACTTGGTGTTAATAGCCAAGGCATACCTTAGCCATTGGAGGTTGAGCAGAAACCTTGATTTGCTGACTTGGGATACACTAAAGGAGAATGCTCGATGGTGTCAGATGCTTCTGAGACATTGTTGAAATTGTCGAGGAAAGAGAATGATGGGAACACATCACCATCATCCCATGGTAGTGCCTATTATAGGGAAATAGCTGAGACAAGCTCTCACCACCATAATTACACCAAAGACAACAAGGAAAGGTATAATAAGTCTTAATATTCGAATGTTCATTTCGATTACAATCATGTTTTTAATAATGGACATAAATCATGGCATCAAAAAACATGTACCTTTTCTGGTTTACATAACTATATATTTTCTGAGTGTTGGAAAATAATAGAAGCACAGAAAGGGATGAGACGTGAAAGGCCTCTCGACAATAGGCAAAGAAGAAGGTAGAGCAGATCTAGAGGAAGACGACTTATTGTAGTCATTGCGACAGAGGTGGCCATCAAACAACCACGTGTTGGAGGCTCCATCCAGAGAAACACCTTAAAGACAAAGCATTCATGCATGGACCAAGTGAATCAGTTGTTCGACCACCGAATAAGACATAAGGAGGTGACACATTCGCTTTCATCAGTAAGAAATGATTCTTCTAGGTGTGTTAGAATATCATGGTCTTATTTTTGTAAATCATGTGTTTCATTTTAAACTGTAAAAGTAAGGATGTGTTTTCCATCACTTGTTACATCAACAATGATGTCTAGACTTATTTTGTGTTACATTTTGAAATGCGAAAGGTATGATGTGTTTCCCATCACTTGTTAAAGAAATAATAGTGTTTGGCCTTATTTTTGTAAATCATGTGTTGCTATGATGATGTGTTTTCCAGCACTTGTTGAAGCAACAATGATGTTTGGCCTTGTTTTGATAGCTAGGGTATTGCTTCCATTTGATGTAAAATTTACCGCCGAGTATGCGTTATAAACTCGTGAAAAGTATGGGGTGATTGGTTCATTATTTGGTCATGTTGATAAGCATGTAATTTTTAAAACAATGTACTAGAGGTTTGTATAGGATGCAGGTGTTGAATCATCGCTTATGGCTTCGAAGGACAAAGATGAAGGAGAAGGAAGGGTGACTTATCAAACACTTGTAAGTGTCGATAAGGTACAAAGAAGTGGCAGATTATTTTCATGCTTTTGGAGGACCAAAAGCTCCTCAGTGGGGAGGATTGATCCAGGTGGCTCTAGACACAAATAGAAACCCAAAGGGGCTAAAAAATGGTCAAAATTTGAAGTGGTTAGATTGCTCCCAAACCAGCACTAGATCGAAGTGCTCATTTCCTTGGTTCCAACAATGTGAATGACACTCAAATCCATTCTTGTATAACGGAGATAGAGCGAGTAAAATTTTTGGTCAAAGCTACCACGCGAGCCATGTTTAAGTGTCCTACAAACTCACCATCAACTAGTGTGGAAACTTAGCTGCCGAGAGCGGGTGAAATTATTGCTATTTTAATTTGTCTAATATTTTTTATATTAGAAAAAAACGAAAATAATACCTCTTATGAATAAAGAAAAATAAAAAAAATGTGATGAGGTGGTGTGCCATGACCCCTACCACCCCCCTCCCAAACCATAGTGTTAAAGAAAATTTTAATTAAAAAATGGGCCAACGGGCCCTTACCCCCACCGACCCCAACTGCCACACCCAAACATGTTATGTCGTATTCATATTACAGGCGGGCCACCACAGGTGGACCCGATCCCCCACCACCACCACTTGTCACATGAACTATGCATGACGAGGTTTGAACCCGCCCTACAAAAATGACCAACCCACTACTTGGGTATCCACACCACCAACAAGCCTCCAATTAAATGGTTACAAAAACATGCATAACCAATCCACACCATTTTAAAACAAAACACAACGGATTACCAAATCATGTGTATGTTTAGAGAGGTCATAATTTGATCCCCTGACCTACCCTCCTCTATTACTACGCCCTAACCAACACACCAACTATACCTATTGCTTAATCTGCGGGCTCATATATATTTAAAATTACACATTGTCATTTGAAGGAGGAGGGAGTGCCGAACAAGAGAAAATGGTGGAGGGAACCATGAATGTGAAGAATTGCGACCAGACCAGAACCTAGATGCAGTAACCAAGATGAAACCTTTCTTGGCACAAATTTCAAGACAAAATATTCCTTGATGCAGAGAGGGATCTAAAAGATTCCCTTGGAGGTAAAAAATTCATTTTGTCACAATGTAATCAAGTTTATAGTCAATTTTCTCATTTTTTCATGAGGAATGCAATGGTGAGGTTGGATTCACCTTTTGAGAAGTGGATTTGTAGATTCCTAGCAAAGGAGAATCTTGAGGGAATCTTCGTGATTCCTTGGAGGCTCAATTTTCCCAAATCTAGAATGAAACCAGCTTTATACTTATTCTTCTCAGAATTTCACAAGCATCTCAATGGCAAGATCAGTTTTCTAATTTGAGTTGAAGATTTCTAGTCAACCTTGAGGAGGGAATCTAGAAGATTCCTTTAGGCCCAGATTTTTCATTGTTAGAATTCGAAAAATGGATAGTCAATTTTACACGTCTCAATGATAGAAATTCAGTGGTGCAATTTGTTTTTGCAAATGAGCCTTCTATTTTTTGGCCATTTTCTAGATTGGAATGATGGTGTTAGATTTCAGAGTGTGGACAGTCGATTCTCTATCATTCGATGCCATGATTTTGATAGTGCATACAGATCCAGTAGCTGAGTATTCCATGCTTCAGTCAAAATCAGAGTTGAGGAATATGAAGTGTTGTTGTCATGTACCTCTTTCATCATATGTTGTGAGATGTACTATGTTGTTTCGATTCCTACTTGACGTATGATGCATCATATTTGTGTCTATTTCATGTGAGATGTATTAAAAGCATGGATTGTTATGTATGTTTTGATTGATATCCATTTTTTTCCATTATGGCAGGATACTCATTGTCACCATGGGTGTTTTCGTTGAGATCCCTTTGATGTCATGATGGCAGGATACTTATTTTCACCATGTGTAAGATTATGTCATGCTGATAAGAGGTCTATTGTGAGTGATAGTTCCTATAGCGGAACATGTCATGGAGAGAGTTTTCCAATCATGTATAGGACACATGTCCTTGTATAGAAAACATATTCCATCATGTACATCTTCACCATTTCTATAACTGAATGAAGTGACCAACACCATCTTGACACTGGGCCTGGAGACGTATTCCACAATGGATCAATTCCGTTATTAATGTCTCTTTTTTATGATTTGTTGATCGTCATTATGTTTCCATTTGCTTAAGCATTTGTATATGTTAATTTATGCTCCATTAAAATGAAATTCTAACTACATCACAGAAGCAAAAGTTCTTGGTTAAATCTAGAAGTTGAGTCAACTCGGATCATCAACACCGATCCCTAAAGTGTCGGGGTGTGTTGGGCCTTAAAATCTTCGGAATTCAACAATTAAGAGAAAAAACTAAAGGATCTAGGAGCGTGTGCTTAGGGATTTGTGTAGGGATAATGAAAATATGTTGAAGGATGTGATTTGATCATGTTTGAAGGTATATTTATAAAATGCGACAAAATGGCCTATAACAGTCTCCACACAAGCAAAATATTGGCCACATCAAATGTAAAATACCATGATAATATCAAACCCTTACATCAGAATATAATCTTCCATTACAAAATTGGAAACAAAAGAAACTACGGTCATGTGCCAAATACATAAACGACTCCTACAACAACAAATGTGAGAGTCACCAATGACAACTATCTAGCAGCATACAAAACTCTCCAAAACAATCTAGACTACAACAACTGCAAATGTGATCTATTTTGTAACATTATTCACTTATTCTCACTATGTAGCCATTAACACTCATATGTTGAAGATTTTTTTCTCACAATTAGGTCTAAATCCTACTTGCTGAATGTAGCCTTCATTCATTTACTCACACACTGAATCAACCAACAACCAACTGCAAAATGATGAATATAAATCATTTAGGGTAAAATTGAGCTTGATGATAGGATCAAGGGTGAAAAAATTGGACCAAGTTAATCCACTAAGACCACTACTTGTGACATAAAATTTTTATATCATTGAAGGACCTTTTCAAACAATTCCCAACCTTTACAACGAATTATGGAAGCCTCTAGAAAATTATCTACTAATTTCCTTCTGGATTGCGGGAGTAATATAAAGAAATTCTCATTGAAATTCTAAATCGCATGCATAAAACTGAAAAAACTTGACTAGAACCTTCAATCGCTCCCACAGGCCTATCTTTTAGTGGCTGGAGCCTTTGAGTTGCTCTCACAGGCTTTCCTCCATGAGACTGTGGCTAAGGATGAAGAAAAACATCAAGCCTTCAACTCAAAAACTCTGCATGTATTGGATGCTCTTCTTCAGCTCCTATTCATGCCTTCAAATATTTCACATAGCCTTTTACACACATGCAAGTGGATCAAACATGTCTCCCAAGTGTCACTGCCAAGTTAACCTAAAACAACCAACAAACAAGGTTGGAAAGATTATGAATAAGTCCTCCACTCTCCAATAATCATTTCCACAAGCTAAAACACCTATGAGAAATCAGAAATACTTTGTAGCACATGTCTATCATCACACATAAGGTCATGACACTCCAACAAGTCATCTCCATGAGCATAAGCATGAAGACCAAGATGAATACCTAGTTCCTAACTCAACTAGTGTATGAACTCATCATCCATCAACACCATACAACCAACAAGCTAGATCATCAAGTTTGACATCATACAATTGACGTCAATGCCAACAAACTAATCCCAATTCCAACTCAACTAGATCCAACCATGCTATAAGGAAAACATAAGCTACTCTACATAGGGTTGACATCAATGCCAACATGAGCTGGCTACCATCATGAACCAATGCCAACATCATCTAGATGGATTCATGCACACCATAATGCCAATAATCTCCACCTTCAACACTGATGGAAACCATACAAACTCCCCAAACCATTATCCTCTATCATCCCCCCTTTGACATAAATGGGAAAGCGGAAACTGCATATGATAAGGCAGTAAAATTGAAGGACAAATACTCAAGCAATTGATCTCTGCATCCATGGATGAAGAATGATGCACATCAACAAGAATCCATGCCTAGAAATAAGTAGCACATATCCTAATCATCATACATACCGGAATAACAACCAATAACCTTTAGCAACAACAAGAATATGCACAAGAGGAAACCACACAAGCATCATATGCAACATCATCATAGTAGCTACTATGAGCAACATCAGTATATGCATCAATATGCACATGATGCACCAACCAACACTCTCCATAGAAAAAACATAACAACAACCTTCAAACATCTTTGAACATCACATGAGACAAAAAAACACCAACTGTCATAGCATAGCGTGAGATACACCATGACACCTCTAAGTGGATCATAGATCCAACAATGTATGGCTTAAATGAATAAGAGAAAGTAAATTGTCCCCCTCAACACATACCATCTTCAAACTGTAGTGATCGCTTGTGTTATGAACAATGCTTGCTTTGATAACTAGAAGCATCATATGGAGCAAGACACCACATGACCATGACTCAAGTGACATATAAATTGATAAATAAATCGCTGTAGTAGAAACATAAGACTTCATACATTCTATAATATGACCATAACATGACCTCATGAATCTTGACAATAAGACTGAAAATATACTGTAATACAAGTACATGGCTCTTTCTCCACACGATTTTTGGATACTTCCTTTCTTCCTTCACTAGTTTTGTTTTCGTTTCTTTTGACAATTTTTCTTTGAGGAACGGGGCAATAAATAACCTCTCGCCATATGACCACATTTATATGTGTAGCACTCCACATGTCCAAGATATGAAGCAAGAGGTTCAAATCTCATAATTCTCATACCATATCAACACCTTGCTTGCAATGTGCTTGTCCTCCATTAGTTAAATTTGAAATCAGATGCCTTATGGCCAAAAACGTTGTGTGGATAATAATAACCATAAAAATCATGATTATAGTTATTGGCCAATCTCCTTGGTCATTAAAAATTATATAGGGTTCGTTGATTTGATCTATACATTCTGCTATGGTAATTAGCAACAACAAGCCCAAGTTTTTGACATTTGTAACATCCTAATTTATACACAAAAGGAATGAAGGGACTTTTTTTCCTTTGAAATTTTACAAATATTTCATGATCTTGTCTTGGACAAAAATATATTCTAAATGTAGCTATTATTTGAGGTTTTATTTCTTGCCATTGGTTTTTCTACTTCACCTGTTGTTGGTTGATCAACTTCTGGTTTTGCTGTTTGTTTCCTTGGATCTCACTCCTACTACTAGTATTGTTTTCTACAAGTTTCTTGGGTTCTTCTTTCTTGTTTTTACCTGCATACAAACTAGACTCACCCTTTTGAAATCCAATATAGGATTTATCAAATGGTGATATATGGATCTCAAGAAAACTATCCAAGGCTACAATTATCTTCTCCATATTTCATTGCTTTCTCAAGCACACAACTTCAAATTCTAAATTTTCACATTCATTTTCCTTCTCTTGGTACTACTTCCTAATACATTCCTAAAAATTTTGTGCTTTTTCCAATTTAGCTTTTAAGCTCACAATCTCTTCCTTAATTTTTACATCCCTATCATCACATATCTACAATATTTTTCTTGATCCTTGAATGTATTGTTGGGAATAATACTGAGAGGCGCGGGGGGGGGGGGGGGGTGTTGAATCAGTGTTTACAGATCAATAACCTTTTCATTTCCATAATCAAATTTAATATACGCTACTTCAGTGAAGGTAACTTGCATGCATACGCAACTGTTCTTAAGGAGACCAACATATATGTAGTGAACTTATGATTCATTTAATTCATCATATGTTGATCATCGTTACTTTCTTAAACATTAAACAACAACCATGTGCAGTCATAAAAAATAAACCATCACACAAAAGAAGCACACAAGAACACCAAGATTTAAGGTGGAAACCCAATGCGGGAGAAAAACCACCTATTATTGTCTCCTTTTAATATAAGAAAAACCTGTTTACAATATTGTATTGGTGCAGACTCATACCGATATGCACGCAATCACCTCCAGAAGGCTACAACCTTCTCTCGTTCTCCAGGGTTATGTTTCATAAATTTTCAGACTGGATACTCCTGGAACACAACACCATAATCTGAAGGCCATGTTTCATAAAATTTTCATACCCGACCCATCAACAACATTGAAGCTCAAAATCAATCACCAATACAATACAACCAATCACTGAAAACCCATCATCGCTGAAGCAAATCACAATCAATCAATCTGAACATTCAGAACACTATCACTAGAACATAGTGACCAAAACATAGAGTAGAAGCCAAAACTCTGCATCAACAACCACAACCAACTGCAACTTCAATGTGCCAAACAAGCGTTTATAGGTGCTTTTATCAAAGTGAACCAACGTAATAATCTGAAAATACTAACTTAAAACTTCACAACTATTCCAGACTCCTGTCATACCTAGATCATAACATTTACTGAATAAAAAATGTGTTAGGATTCAGATCTAGCGCAATCAACGTCTGATCATTCAATGATAAGTCATTTCAGTTCTTATGATCCCAATCTAACATTGTATCCAATGTGCACAAAATATTTCACATCATCTCATAATCATAGCCCTTGCAACATAACATATACTTCAGATAGAAGTATTCCTAAAAAACCCATTCAATTGCACATAGTGGCCTAATGATCTTCTCCTCCTTATATAGTTTTAGGACTTTCACAATACATCGGACCAAAACCACTTAGGACCAATACCTTAGACCAAATACCCCGGACCAATACCTCGGACCAAATAGCTCAAACCAAATACATTGGACCAATACCTTGGACCAAATACCTCAGACCAATACCTTAGACGAGAGCCTTGATTTTCCATCTCATACACACTTTCCCTTCTTTGAAAGTTCATGTATACATATACGCTCCTTTTTTTTGTTAACCCATGTGTATATGCTACTTGGAAAAAATGAACGAGTGTATACTTCTTAAACCATTTATGGAGTCTGATCTATAACCCTTTGTTGTTAATCTATTGCATTGTGAACTGTCATCTATGTGAGTTGCCATGAGGGACAACACCTATATTATAATTACAACAAACTCCCCCTTTGGACTTGATGGCAACCACAACACCAAGATACTCTTCCCCTTTGACATCAAGGGCAAAGGGCAGACCAAGATATTCTCCTCTTTTGATATACATTATGCTATCCATGCTCCTCCTTGAGTACATGCACAGGCTGCAAAGATATTTTTCAAAATAATAACATGAATCTAAAATTAAACTAAGTGAGTATAACCTCCCTAAGACAAATGGGTCATACATACATCAATCACCCAACCATGTAGGGATACACCAAATTTGACTTATCCACCCAACCAGGTGGCAATATACCAAATTTTTATACATGAGTGAAAGAAAAATTATTACATCATCCTTCCCATGCATAGTGGGGTTACAAATTATGTCTTTTCATGACCTTTACATCAAATGATATACATGACATTTATAAAAAGGATCAACAATTGAAACAAGACCATGATAGTCATCAGTAACTATCATACACCATATATGATCTGCACCATCAACATTTGTTAGTAACATCGAGATCGATAGGATGTATATGTCCATCATCAAAAGAGTCACCTAAATTAAACAACTTTTTGGATCAATCAATATAATTATCATCATGTACCAAGGTCTTGTAATGTAATGCCAACAATACCTTATTAGAAACATATGCTCCCCATGAACCTCTGACAAATGTTTACTATCAGATCTCATCATTGCATTTGTTAGTAAGAATCATCAAGGCATCATCATCAACCAATTATTCATCAACTTATTAAAAACTTATGAGGAACAAAAACACTTCTACATATCATGAGCAGACTGTAAACATCATCAATTAGAACAAAATAGATAATTGATATTTGACTGAACCATATCAGACCCCTTTTCTCGAGTCTGTCCAACTGTTTTTTCTTCAAAAAACCATATACATGACTGTGCACCTTCTAACTCATGTATATACACGATTTCTCTTTATAATAACTGCATATGGGAATTGGAATACTGAAGTTTTACACTTTCAGCTCTCCCTGGGTTTGTTATGCCTGTAAACTGAGATATGCCACATCTTTCTGAAGACAATTCCTTCTTCTTCAATACCTTGGATTGTGATGATGTTTTCTCCTTTTGTTATGGTGGCCAAATTTTCTCCCACATTCCTTTGCTTTATGTCCAAAATTTTTACACGCATAACATCTTACATGTTTCACATTCCTTCTATCACAATCAATAACTTTCTAACCAAACATATTTCAAGAAAAACAATATCCCTTAAAGTACCAGGAAATTGATGATCTCTCTGTGTGACTGTCTTGAACCATTGTAATTCTGCATCTAGCTGAAATATGTTCAAAATTATGACATTTAAAACATTCAACATTATTTGTCAAAGAAAAGAAACAATCATCCCTTCCATAGTTAGGTGGAAATGTTTTTCTTTGAAGTCTTTCTTTCCTTGGTTGTTGATAGGGTTGACCTTTTATCTCCTTGTTGAGCATTTCATATTTTTCATTGGAGTTCCTTACCTCATCTTGTGGGATATATCCACCTTCATGAAAACCAAGACCAATCTTTATAATAGGAAAAAATTGAACTTTGATGATTCCATCTAATGTTTCGGATCCTTTAGAAAATCTAAGATTCAGAGTCTTTTTCTTTTCAAGTTCTTTTCTTAGAATTACTACTTCACATTCCAATACTTCATTGTGTTTGTCCTTTTTAGTGAGTTGATGTGTAACTATGTTTATTATTGTATCCTTTTTTTCCAAGCTGATTTTGACTTGACTGATTTCTTTAAGGAAATATTCCTTTTCTAAGGCATCATTTTCATACTCCATGAGAAGTTTAATTTATTGATCATCTTCATAACTATTGGACAAGACATCTTTATCATCATGAGTATAATAACTTCTATTACCTTTTGCAGACATCTTTCCTTTAATATCAGGGAATTTATCAGTATAATGACCAACTCTACCACAAGAAAATCATTTGAATGGTAGCCTACCTTTGAATCTTTCGGAACCCTGTTGAAGCTTCTTGAAAATTTTTATCTCATCTTCTTCTTCTAAAATGTGTCCTGATTCATTGTTCTCTTCCTTTTCTTTCCCCTTGTCGATGCTTTAAAAGCAACTTCTGTCATATCCGATGGACCTCCATTTCTCATTTAAAAGGAAGTTAGGATTCCATGGAGTTGAGTCACAATAATAGTTTGAAGATCCTTTTTTTCTTCTATGGTAGACACTTTTGACTCAAATTTAGAAGGCAAAGATCTCAAAATTTTCTCAACTGAAGTAGCTTCCTTTATCTCTTCACCCAGATTTATCATGTGATTTATAATCCCATCTACTCACAAGAAATAACTAGAAATGCTTTCATCACTATGCATCTTGAGAGTTTCATATTGGATTCTGAGAGTTTGTAGTTTAGCACGTTTTGCCTGGGTGTCACCTTCATAGCTCTGAATTGATTATGTCCCATATTTCCTTGGTTGTGTTAAGATGCATGAATTTGGTGAATTCTAATTCTGATAGATTTCCCAATAAGGCGCTGACAGCTTTGGCATTGATTTCATATGTTTTCCTTTTTGCTAGATTCATGGGGACTGCTACTAGATATTGAAATCCTTTCTCCACAATTTCCTAAAGATAAGCTCCAAGTGACAGAAGATACTCTCTACTTCATGTTTTCCAATATACCAAGTTGTTCCCATTGAATATTGGTGGTCTGATTGATCCCATCCCTTCCTGATTGTTCATTTTGAAATATGTCCGTTCAAGCGATCAAGCTTCTTATGAAGTACCTGCTCTGATACCAATTGTTGGGATAATATTGAGAGGGGGGATGAATCAGTATTTACCAATCAATAACATTTTCATTTCCATAATCAGATTTAATATATGCTACTTCAGTGAAGGTAACTCACGTGCATACACAACTGTTCTTAAGGAAACCAACATATATCCTATGAACTTATGAGTCAGTTAATGCATCATATGTTAATCATCATTACTTTCTTAAACATTAAACAGTAACCATGTGCAAAAATAACAAAATAAACCACCACACATAAGAAAAACAAATCAATACTAAGATTTAAGGTTGAAAACCAATGCGAGAGAAAAAACACTTGTTGTTGTTTTCTTTTAATATAAGAAAAACCTGTCTACAATTTTGTATTGGTGTAGACTCATACCAGTACACAGGAACCCACCTGCAAAAGTCTACAACCTTCTCTCATTCTCCAGGGACCACATTTCATAAATTTTTAGAGTGGATACTCTTGGAACACAACACCACAATTTGAAGGCCACGTTTTATTAATTTTTCATATTGGAGCCATCAACAACATTGAAGCTCAAAATAAATCACCACTGCAATACAAGAAATCATTGAAAACCCATCATCACTAAAGAAAATCATAATTAATCAATCTGAACATTAAGAACAATATCACTAGAACATAGTCACCAGAACACAGAGAAAAACCCAGAACCCTGCATCAACAACTAGAACTAACTGCAACTTAAAACATCATATTTCGTAATGTATATGGTACTTCGATGTGTCGAACTAGTGTGTATATGTGCTTTTATCAAAGCGAACTAGTCTATAGATCTGAAAATACTAACTTAAAACTTCACAACTATTCCAAACTTTTGTCAAACCCAGATCATAACATGTACATAATAAAACATGTGTTAGTATTCAGATCTAGCCCAATCAACATCATTTCATGCAATGATGATTCATTTCAGTTCTTATGATCCTGATCTAATATTGTATCCAAGGTGCACAAAAATTTCAGATCATCTGATAATCATAACCCCTGCAACGTAACCTACACTTCAGATATAAGTATTCCTAAGAAATTGATTCACTTGCACACACTGGCCTAATGATCTTCTCCTCCTTATATAGTTTTAGGACTTTCACAATACCTCGGACCAAATACCTCATACCATTACCTCAGACCAAATACCTCAGACCAAATACCTCGGACCAATACCTTGGACCAAATACCTCAGACCAATACCTTGGACCAAAACCTTGATTTTCCATCCCATACACACTTTTCCTTCTGTGAAAGTGCATGTATATGTATACTCTCCTTTTGTTTTATTAACCCACGTGTATACAGTACTTGGACAAAATGAAATATTGTATACTTCTTAAATCATTTATGGAGTTTGATTTGTAACCCTCTGTTGTTAACCTATTGCACTGTGAACTGTCATCTATGTGAGTTTCCATCAAGGACAACACTTGTATCATAATGCCCTCGTGTATCTATTAGTCTATAAATATCAACTCTTTGAACCTTAATATCATTCTCATATCCACTGGGAAATTCAACATGATTAAAACCCCAATCATTAAAGTTATAACCCAAAATAAAATCATTAATGTTTATACATTTGGGTTCATGATGCTCTGATCTCTTCTCATCATCTGTTGGCTCATGTACACAACAAGAATGAGACTCTGATGGCAGAGCTTATTTTTTTTGAAGGCCCTTATTCTTGTTCTTCTTATTGTTATTCTTTGTGTTGCTCTTCTCATTTTCAATATTGTTGCTAGTGCCATCTCCAAAAATGGATTCTAGCTTGTCCCACGTTTTCTTGGTATATTTCAAACCTACTAGCCTCTTCAAGTTATCATCATGAAGATTCTTGTAGATTATGCATCTAGCTTGTGCATCCTATTGCAAAACTTCATCTGCAATTGGATCCTTGCCAAAACCTTCCCATACTACTATCCAAATGTTAGATCCACAAGATAAAAATTGAGATTTAACATTTTTTCTCCATACCTTGTAATTTACAGTAGTGAGGACAACCATTCTTAAAAATAAATTCAATTTCTTCCAAAAAATCCCATATCTAGTCTCCAATGATCAAGCTGCAATGAAGAGCTCCACTCTGATACCAATTGTTGGAAACCTTTGAGTACTATTGATAAGGTGGGAGGGAATCAGTAGTGCGACTTCTTAAACAATTTTACCAATTTAAACTTATTTATTGAATCACATCTATTAACCAACAATACATTAGATTATCTCATGCATATAACAATGTAAGCATCTGAATAAAACAACCACGAGAGGAAAAAAACCATATCTGGTGGAAAACCATTCACAGGGAAAAAACCACCCTTGTTTCTGTTGCACTACTCTGAATCTTCTATTAAGCAAATATAGTCTTTTAACAGAGATTGTTGACTCCAATTATCTAAGAGAGTCGACCTCATATATAATCAGCTAACTCTGATCAACATAGAGTCTGGATTCTACTGATCATCTCGGAAGACTATTTTCTCCACGAATCTATGGAGTACCATTCACTAAAAGCCACCATGATCAATCGATCTTCACCAAACTCTGATTGGAATATCCAACTACCAGTTGATTGACAAATTGTTCCTTTCGCTGAATCTTTGCAATCAATGCTCCACATCAATAAAGTCACTACTCCTCTACTATATATGGAACTCGTTTCATCTATTTTCAAACTGGATCCCAAGACTTCCTTCTCAACTCAATTCATCTCTACAATACAACCTCTATTAGCAACACAATCTCATCAAATAAAAAATTACCACAAACATATGCTCTCCACACAAGAAAAATAGTGGCCACATAAAATATGAAATACCATCATAATATCAAAATCTCACATAAGAATATAATTTTTCATAATACAATCAACAACAAAATACACTACATCTATACGTCAAATGCATTAACAACTCTTGCAAAAAAAAGTGTGAGAGTCACCAACAACAAATATCCAAAAATGTACACAACTCTCCAAAACAATCTCCACTACATCAGATTCAAAATTTATCTATTCTACAACATGCTTCAGTTATGCACACTATGTAGCCATTAACACTCATACATTGAAGAAATTCATTTCAAAACTAGGTCTAAAGCCTATTTCCTTAATGCATCCTTCAGTAATCCACTCACACACTAAAATGATGAATATAAAACATGTAGGGAGAAATTGAACTTCGAGCTAGAATCAAGGGTGCACAAATTGGACAAAATAAATTCACTAAGACAACTACTTGTGCACTAAATGTGTTCACATCATTGGACCTTTATAATTAATGCTAGAAGCCTTTGGGAATTTCGATGCTAATTTCCTTTTGGTTTGTGCAAAGAATGCAGAGAAATTCTCATGAAAATCCTTAATCGCAGGTCTAACTGTTATCACCCCAAGAAACTCACCTAGGTTGTATATTAGTGATGCTCGGGAACATTATAAATTCAAAAAAATGTTGGATAAAATGATGGATGAGTGAAAGAAATGTTGTATATTCAAGCCAGATAACCACTCCTACTATGATTGGCCCCGGACATGGTGAACACCCCCAAACTACAAGGCTTTTAACCACCAATTACTCATAGTTTAAACAAAATGTGATGATGGAGAAGACTGACTGCACCAACAGATACATAGGACCCTGTGATGGCCGGCTACAACCAGAAAGGAGGTTTGTAAAACTATTATCTAATACACAGACAGGATGACAACTCTTTATGCATTTAAACAACAGAAACCTGCAAGAAATTTCAATTAACAACTAAATTCTAACACAGAGGTGGGATGACAGCCCCTCTGATGCTAGACATTCACAGATCATGAATTAATGCAAGACAGGCATAGCCTAGAACAAGAAGAAGTGCAATGTGAGAAAATGACAGCAAAAAAAGCTTATATTAGTTGGAAATGAAGACCAGAAGCTGCAGGTCTCAAAGTAGCTACAGTCTCCAGAAGTTGAAGCTTTACAACACACTAACATTCACCTCACACTCATCAAACCGATTACATCATTTTTCTGAGTATTTATAGAATCAATCTACAAAAATCTCTACTAGGCTATTCGTGGAGGGGTCATAATAGATCACCAACTGCTTCAACTATCTAACACGGGTCTCTGCTGCAATCTGATTGTGTCTGCAAATGAATTGGACCTTCTCGGATGTTCTACTGTCCTTCTTGAGCCGGTAGAGTGTAATATGAAACAAGCTCCATAATTGATAAATGTTGTGGCTGGCTCGAGGCAGGTCCTTTTCCATCTCGACCATCCTACTTATTAAATGTGGTGGTTGAGGATTAACTGTGCAGAGTGCTGAATACTGGCCACCTTTGTCCTTTCGGGAGCATGAAATGGTTGAGTGGATAGTATAGCAGAGGCATGAGCAAGACGGGGAAAAGACATTAGTCGTTGGATCGCACAGATGGACGGAGGATATGACTCGATGGGAGCATGAAGGTAGGAAGACTGAGTATAGGCAAATACACTATCAGAGGCGGAAAAATGGACATGAGACTTTATACAAAGGAATGGTGAGTCATATCGGGTCCGGCACCTGATATTGCATCGGCGGATATGGAGTGGTCTACATTAACATGAAGCCCTAACCCTGCGACTTGCGATTGGAGATGAACATCACATCGGTACTCCGGAAGTGGGTGCAAACAAACGTGGGCTGTTTGATCATCGAGACTGATCGGACGATGGTGGAGCGATCACGATATCGCATCGGTGGAAGGCAAAGAGCGTAGCCTTAATACACATGGGTGCGATTTGCAATAGCGATCAGATCACATCGCAATATCGCAGTGGTAGAAGACAAGGGGCGATAGGAGGCAGCAGAGTAAATGTGTGATTGTGATCCACCGATTAGATCTGGGCTGTTGATCGGCCAGATCTAACGGTTACTGTGCCACCATCATTTAATCCTGCGCTTGAGGGTTTTTTCATGGTTTTGTAGTGTTTTTTCCTCCCGATAGTGCATTACCGACCCTCCAAGGGCTCTCCTCTTGCAACTATTTCAATCGGTGGATGACCTTTGACCAAAATTGGAGATTTCAACAGCATGCATGGATCCCTTGACATGATTTTAAGCAGATTTGTAGACTTTGGGAGTATTTTTGGATTCATTTTTATCCTTTTGTATAGCAGCGCTAACACTAGCTCCTTATGGGGATGAGATCCTCCCTGTGAGGTGTCAAGAACCTGCAGATCAATACCTTCTTGGAAAAAAACAAATTAGCAAAATTTGTAGTGTTCAATTGGGCATGGAGTCTGATTGATCCTACACTACAACTAAAAAAACAAATTATTTACAAATTTTTAAGGCCAAAAGACCTTAAAACCACATAAATTTTGAGAAAATGCCCATTAACTGGGCCATCAAAAACTGCTTCTCCCCCCATACTTTTCAGTATGAAGGTGTTGTTCCCTTGAATCTGTGAAACAATAAAAGGGCCTGTCTAGAAAGCATCAAACTTTCCATGATTGCCTTTTTTTTCCTTTAGTGCATCCCATTTCAGGACCAAGTCTCCAACCTGAAAATTACTTCTTTTTGCCTTCTTGTCAAAGGCTTCCTTGATGTTTCTCTAATGTGCTGCAGCCTTTTCAACCAGTTGTTCGCTAATATGATGTAACTCTGTCAAATCATTGATCCTTCTTGCCACACCTTCTTCCTCATCTTGCTCTTCTTGAAGGAATTTTGCCACAGGGAGGGTAAGTTGAATCAGAAATACTGCCTCTGTGCCATACACCAGCTTGAATGGAGAATTCCCTGTGGATCTTTTGATGGTCACTCTATCAGCCCAAAGTGCATATTTGAGCTTGGAATCCCAATTCTTATTGTTATCCTCTAACAGTTTCTGTTATAGGTCTCATACCATTACATTATTACTAACTACTTGTGGTCCCTTACATGATATGGGTTAACCACCTTATTTATTACTATGGCCCATCCCATTATTACATTATTACCTTGGGTACCTCCCTTGGTACCCCATATTATCCCCCCTAGGTATATAATAGCTTCTTAATTATCCTTATTAGACTCTTGTTGGAAGATTCTTCTAGACCATTGCCTTGAGGGTAATATGAGATGGAATGAACCAGTTTAATGCCCATTGAATCACACATTTCCACCAAATCTTTTGCCCTGAAGGATGCTGCATTATCTGTTATTAGCTTATGTGGACAACCAAATCTGCTAAAAATATTTTATGTTAAAAACTTTATGACCACATTATGGTCAACCTTCCTTGTAGTTACTGCTTCAATCCATTTTGTGAAATAATCAGTGGCAACTAATATCCACCTATGTTAGCCACTGGAATGCAGATTAATTTCACCAATGAAATCCAGACCCCACTGCTCAAAAGGTCCTTTTGCCTGAATTGGTTTTAGGGGCAAGGATTTTAACTGTTGTTTTCCTTCAAATCTCTGGCACCTGTCACAAGATTTAACAAAAACAAAAACATCAAAAAATAAAGTGGGCCAATAGTACCCAGCCCTAAGAATCTTGTGGGCTGTGGTTTTCCAATAATGGTACCCTCCACACATGCTGTTATGAAACTATTGCATCACTTCTCTTGACTGTGCTCTGTCCAGGAACCTGAGTAATATTCCAGACGAATCCCTCCAGTAGAGCAGATTATCATAAATACAATATTTTGTTTCCCTGAGTTTTAAAGTTCTTGCTTGAATTTGAGTAAATTCTAAAGGGATTTCTAGCTTCAGCAAGAAATTAATTATTGCAGCATACAAATTACATGAAGCTAGATTCTCGGCCACTGACTGTTCTTTCACTATTTTAACCATTTCCTCTTCTTTTTCCTGACCATTTTCTACCATCATGCATAGGAAATCAATGTCTAAAGTTTTGCAGTTTTCTTCAACCAATAACTTGGCAAGACCTTGACCTCTGACCAGCTTTTTGGGCTTCAGCTCTATGTTAAATTCAATCATTTTAGCAATCCACTTCGCCCTTCTTCCATCAGCATCAGGTTGAGTTAAGACATCTTTTATTGCAGCAGAGGGAACATATGCAATTATTTTTGAGTGCAAGATATATACTCTGAAAGCCTTTAGGGATTTAATAAGAGCATATGCCTATTTTTCTATAATATCATACCTCAGTTCAACATCCCTTAAATTCTTGCTGAAAAATGCCACCGGATGTTCTGAACCTTCTTCGTCTTGCTGCAACAAAACAACTGCAATGGTATCCTCAGAGGCAAATGAAAACAGATGAAACTCCTTACTGTAATCAGGACTTATTAATGTGGGAGCTTCCATTATAACCTTCTTGATGGAATCAAATGATTTTCTTGCTGTTTCGGTCCATCTTACCTCCGCTCCTTTTTTTAACATGGAGGTTACGTGCTTTACCAGCTCTGCAAAATTTGGAATAAACCTCTTGACAAAATTAATTCTACCCAGAAAAGACTGTATTTTTTTCTTTGATCTAGGGACAGTCAAAGCGTGAATTGCTTTGACTGTTTCTGGGTCAATATGAACACCTGTAGCAGACACAATATGTCCTAACAGCTTGCCCTCATGTAAAGAAAATTGTGATTTTTTTGGATTGATTGATATTCCAAACCTCCTGCACTTCAAAAACACTTTTTTCAAATGCTACAAATGATTTTGATAGCTGCTGGAATAAACAGTTATATCATCAAGGTAGATAAGGACAAAATTTTCCTTCTCTCCCACAAATGCTATATCCATAGCTCTCTAAAAAGTGGCTCCAATATTCATCAATCCGAATGGGATTTTGGCATACATAAAAGTGCCCCACGAAGTGGTAAATGTAGTCTTTTCTTGACCATCTGGGTGCACAACAATCTGATTAAAGCCTGAAAATCCATCCAAAAATGACATTACTTTAGCACCTGAGACCTTTTGTAACAAATGCTCCATATTTGGCAGTGGATAGTTATCTTTCTTTGAACACTTGTTCAAATTTTTGAAATGAACACATAGTCTGATTTCACCACTCTTCTTCATGACCACTAAAAAATTGGCTACCCATTTTGAATACCTGAGTGGAACAATGATTTTGGTAGCCAACAACTTTTTAATTTCTTTCTCAATCAGTGGAAGAAGCATGGGATTTATTGGCCTCAGCTTCTGTTTGAAAGGAACAATGTCTTTTTCTAGAGGGACTTTGTGCTGAATTATATTCTTATCATACGTTTTCAGGTCACTATATTCCCAGGTGAACACATCTGCAAAGTGCCTCATTAATTTTCAGTATTCAGTACTTTGATCATGAGACAAATGAGTGGATAGATTTACATATTTGGGCTGGCCTGGACTTCCTATATCATGCTTATAGACTGCTGATTGATCCTCTTTGTGAGAAGCTTTGTAAGGCACATCATTTTGGTCAAACAGTCTTTCAAGAGGAATTAGACCCTTAGGAATATGGTTACTAGGAAGCTGGACTATGCTGTCTTTACCAATTTTATTTCTAAGTTGGGACTAGGGTTTTTCTAACAAAGCATCATTTTCTTGGTCAATTTGCATCTTAGAAAATTCATCAATGACTTGAAGGAACCTATTTATCTCATCATCATCTTCAAAGACTTTCCAATGCAGGACATTATCAAGCAAGGATGGTCTATTTTTCATTTGCACTTCATGCACTAATCTGGGAGGCATGGGAGGTATGAATAGACTAGCAAAAATAGCAAGGGAATCAACAAGCTGATTTTGGGCTCTAGGAATGTATGAAATATAGAAAAAATCAAAATAGTCTCTGATTTTCCATACCTCATCTCTGTACGCTTTTAGCCTTAGGTACTTTGCTTGGAATGTTTTATTTATTTGTTGGATTATTAGATCAGCATCTCTAAACACCTTTAAATTCTTGATTCCTTTGTCTTTTGCTGCGTTGAGACCCAACAACAAAGCCTCATATTCTGCTATATTGTTGGTCACTTGAAAAACCAGCCTGAAAGACAACTGAATACATTCTTTCTCTGGAGAAACTAGCACCACCCCTGCTCCTGTAGTCTCCCTGGAACACGCTCCATCAAAGAACATCTCCCAAACCCGACCTTCTTGCTATTTCTCGGCCTGAACAATTGGTTTCCTGAGCTGCATTATGACCTTCTGAGATTCTTCAATTTGGAGAATGCATGCTCCAAAATCGGTGTCCATTGCATATATAGGATGATTTGTAGGATTCTTCCCATCATTGATGATGTATGCCAGCTATGCTTCTCTATATAACCTCCTGCTTTCTCCTCCAAACACTGGGATAGTGGCATAAGATAAATCATTTTGTAATGTCCCACCTAATCTCTTGATCCACCCTTTAGACAGCAACCTGCCAAACTTGGGAGGCACATCTGCTACCACAATATCCATCATCATGCTCTTCATAGGTAGCTGAGTTAAGGTAATGGCCAGGTCTTTAATCAATCCAAGACATTTCACCTTTCTTGAATCAAATGAGAATAGATCATGGTATGGTCTGGTGATATCAAGGCCTAACTATTCCATGACAGCTTTTGGCATTAGATTATGGCTGGCCCCTATGTCTAGCAGGAAATTACGGAGGATTTTATCATGGATGGTCAATGAGACTTAGAAAGATGGAGAATTATTATCAGCAGGCTCAATCATAGGGTTGAGCACAATGGCAGGCTTGTCATCTTGCAAATTAACAGAGTCAATGGAGGTTTGTTTGGTTTCCAGCTCAAGGGCTTCAAGAATATGCTTCCTAAATAGATCACTCTTCACCAACTCAACTAGAGGCATAGATATTTTCAATTTTTGGACCTCTGACTCAAACCTGAAAGAAGAAGGTGATTTACCATAACTTTTTACCTCTTGAACTGGAGCTTTGAGGATGACAGGATCAACTGCTGGTATTATGTGGTTCTGTTTGAACAACAGCTCTTTGTGCAGGGTTTTCTTTGACATTCTTTGCATTCGACCTGAGGTTATATCTCTGCTAATCACCAGTTTGTAGAACAACTCTTTTGTCTCATTCCTGACTATTATGTTCTTGCAGCAGTGATTCTTCATATTGGGCCAATGTCAAAAATGCAGCGCTGCCTTTATCTTCCATGCAGTGAATTTCATCCTCATCTTCTTCAAACTGTTCTTCCTCCATGACTACATTCTGGAAGGGAGCTTTTACTTTGTGATCTTCCTTAGTTTCTTCACCCCTCTGCATTATTTGTAACTGCTCATTTGCTCTTCTGAATGGGTTTTGATTTCTTGGAGCAAATGTGTTTTGTTGCCTTGTTTTTCCAGAATTCTGCTCAACCTTTAGCTTAGAAATTTCAGCTGCCAATGACTCAATCATCTTAGTCATTTTATCTAATTTAGGCTCTGAAGATGATGCAGAAGAAGTAGATGCCTGATTTCTCTATCTTCTTCTGTCAGCTTGACTCTTTAGTTTTTCTGCTGCCATGATATTAGATTCTACTTCTAATGTTGCATCTTGCATGTCTGCTAGGGTAGCACATCTCCTTTCTCTCAATAACAGATAGAAATCGGAGTCAAAAGCATTGGCATATGTGAGTTTGGCAGAGGTAGGAGTAGGCTTCACCTTAGCTGGAATCTTACTATACATTCGATTGAATCTTTTATTAAAATCAGGTATTGATTCCCCATTTTCCCTCTTCAGATTACCAAACTCCGTATGATAATACAAAAAGTATTTCTTATTTTCACATTGCTTCAAAAATGCATCATCTAATGCTTCTATATCTGTAATATATCTCTGGGGTAATTCTCTAAACCACTTCCTAGCCTCTCCATCAAGGCTCTGGACAAAAACTCTCATCCACACATAATTTTCACTTATATCCAAATTATCAGCATAACTGTAAAAGGCTTCTAGGTGTTCTTCTACTGTCACTCCCTCTGTACCAATATATTTAGGCATATATTTCTGATATTCTCCCACAGGCATAGGATTTAGATGGACAGGCAACACCAAAGGTCCATATCTAGCAGCTACGATTCTATCAATCCTTGTAGGTGCTTGATGTCCTGCCATGATTGGAATATTTGGAAGAATACTAACAGATGAAGGCGTAGGAAGTAATGTGATGGATGGTAATGAATAAGGGATATTCTAGACTGAATGGGAAGCTTTCTTTGGATTGAGATTCAAAGGGGAACTAACCAAACAAGGGGCTGAACTAATCTCTGAAAGTTTCTCCTTATTAACAGTGCTGACTTCCAAATCCTCAAAATATAAATCTTCAGCTACAACTTTATCTTTCAGAAATGAATTAGATTTCTTAGGCTTACCTGATCCTAATCCCCCTTTCTGTGAATATTTCTTCAATTTAACAATCTTCTCAGGTTCATGCACTGGTTTAGTAGTAGATTCCTGAGGATTTCGTCGAGTGTGTCTCATAAACTGAGCCAGAACTTCAATGTGGATTCAACAAAGGATGGTCTTCCTTCAATGGAGTCGCCAGAAAGATAATTACAACTGAAATACTATGTTCAAACCTTGTCTGTCATCAAAGCTTGAAGCTATGTCGTTCTCCCAGGGAAGTTGAGCTTTGATTCTCCTTTCCCCGGCAACGATGCCAATTAATTTTATCACCCCAAGAAACTCACCTAGGTTGTATATCATTGATGCTCGAGAACATTATAAATTCAACAAAATGTTGGATAAAATGATGGATGAGTGAAAGAAATGTTGTATATTCAAGCCAGATAACCACTCCTACTATGATTGGCCCCAGACATGGGTGAACACCCCCAAACTACAAGGCTTTTAACCACCAATTACTCACACTTTAAACAAAATGTGATGATGCAGAAGACTGACTGCACCAGCAGATACACAGACCCTGTGATGGCTAGCTACAACCAGAAAGGAGGTATGTAAAACTATTATCTAATACATATACAGGATGACAACTCTCTATGCATTTAAAGAACAAAAACCTGCAAGCAATTTCAATGAACAACTAAATTCTAACATAGAGGTAGGATGACAGCCCCTCTGATGCTAAACATTCACAGCTCATGAATTAATGCAAGACAGGCATAGCCTGGAACAAGAAGAATTGAAAAGTGAGCAAATGACAGCAAAAGAAGCTTGTATTAGTTGGAAATGAAGACCAGAAGCTGCAGGTCTCAAAGTAGTTACAGTCTCCAGAAGTTGAAGCTTTACAACACACTAACACTCACCTCACACTCATCAAACTGATTACATCGTTTTTCTGAGTATATATAGAATAAGTTTACAAAAATCTCTGCTAGACTATGTGTGGAGGGGTCATAATGGATCACCAACTGCTTTAACTATCTAACATGGGTCTCTGCTGCAATCTGACTGTGTCTACAAATGAATTGACCTTCTCGGATCTTCTATTGTCCTTCTTGAGCTAGTAGAGTGTAATATGAAACAATCTCCATAACTGATAAATGCTATGGTCGGCTCGAGGCATGTTCTTTTCCTTCTCAGCCATCCTACTTATAAAATGCGGTGGTTGAGGATTAACTATGTAGAGTGTTGAATACTAGCCACCTTCGTCCTTTCGGGAGCATGAAATGGTTGAGCAGACAGTATAGCAGAGGCATGAGCAAGATGGGGAAAGACATTAGCCGTTGGATCGTGCAGATGGATGGAGGATATGACTCCGCAGGAGGACGAAGGCAGGAAGACTGAGTATAGGAAAATACACTATCATAGGTGGAAAAGCAGACATGAGACTTTATACAAAGGAATGGTGAGTCATATCGGGTCTGGCATGTAATATCACATCGGTGGATATGAAGTGGTCTACATTAACATCAAGCCCTGACCCTGGGACTTGCGATTGCCGATGAACATCGCATCGGTACTCTTTCAGTGGGCGTAAACAAATGTGGGCCATTGGATCGTCGGGACTAATCGGATGACGGCGGAGCGATCGTGATATCACATCAACAAAAGGCAAAGAGTGGAGCCTTAACGCACATGGGTGTGATTTGCGATAACGATTAGATCACATCGCAATATCGCAATGGCAGAAGACAAGGGGTGATAGGAGGCAGTGAGGTAAATGTGTGATTACGATCCGCCGATTAGTTTTGGAATGTTGACTGGCTAGATCTAACGACTGTTATGCCACCATCATTAAGCCTGTTCCTGAGGGTTTTTTCATGGTTTTGTAGTGTTTCCACCTCCTAATAGTGCATTGCCGACCCTCCAACGGCTCTCCTCTTACAACTATTTCGATCGGTGGATGACCTTTGACCAAAATTGGAGATTTCAACAACATGCATGGATCCCTTGACATGATTTTAAGAAGATTTGCAGACTTTGTGAGTATTTTTGGATCCATTTTTATCCTTTTGTATAGCAGCGCTAACAGTAACACTGGAAAACTCAACTAAAACCTTGAGTTTCTCCAGTAGGCCTATTTTCCATTGATTGGAGCCTCTTAGTCACTCTCACAGGTTTTCCTCCATGTGACTAGGCCTAACGATGAAGAAAAAACATCAAGCTTTCATTTTGAACCTTTGTCACCTATTGGATGCTCTTCTTGAACTATTGTTCATGCCTCCAAATGTTTGACATGGCCTCTGACAAATCTGAAATTGGATCAAACATGTCTCCCAAGTGTCACTATCGAATTGGCCTAAAAGGGCCAACAAAAAAGGTTTGAAAGAGTGTAAACAAGTCCTCCATTGTCCAAAAATCATCTCGACAGGTTAAAACACCTATGATAGACCTGGAATACTCTATAGCAGAACTCCATCATCAAACATTAGGCCATCACAATGCAACAAGTCATCTCCATGAGCATAAGCATGAAGATGAAGATGAAGACCTAGTTTCCAACTCAAGTAGTGTGCCAAACCATCATCCATGAACACCTACAAGCAACGGGCTATCTCATCAAGTCTGACATCATGCAATTGACATCAATTCCAACACAATAATCCCAATGCCAAATCAACAAGCTACAATCATGTTATAAATGAAACATTAGCTAGTCTACATAGGGTTGACATCAATGCCAACATGAGCTAGTTTCCATGATTAACTAATTCCAACATCAGATAGCTAGATCCATGCACATCTTAATGCCAAAATATTGCAACAAAAATGAATAGAATATTAGAAGAACCTCCATTACACCTTGAATTCGTGTATTGATATTTATTGGTCACTACAAATAATAAATATATCTTTGCCTCATATTTCCTCCTTGATATACATTAAATTTATACAACCATTTGATCTCCAAACTCTACATACTGGTGCACATATGTTCCAAAACAAATCACAATTAATATCTCATCAAACTCACATCCAACAACTTGATCTACTTCTCCTTTTATAACTTCTTTTCCCTACCTATACAATAGAAAATTCCATGGGATTTGTTGGTAGTAACTGTTGATCGGATAAAATAGACATTTTCAACTCAAAATATCAGGTTATTATGATATAAAATGCTCTTTTTCTATTTTCCATGTGCAGGGAGATGTGTGTGACTGTTTTTCAGGATACCTACATATGTACATGGATTTATCTCAGAAAAGTAGCATATCGTTTTGCAAACTTCAAGTTTGTCATTGAAACATGTGACTAAGCTATCAATACACTTCCTCATCCTTTGCATCACCTATACAAACATTCATATTACTTGCAATGCTTCTAGAAACCACTATAGCTCCTCTATAACCATCAAAACCCTTCAACAACTATAGAATCAGTAAGCACACTTTCGATTTTAGATCTAGCTAGGCAAATTAGTTCTACACTCAATCATAGTGTGACAAGATTATGTGATAAAATCATGAGGTTGACATCATGGAAAATACATTAGTTGTATGACAACAATATCCCCCTATGGACTTGATGTCAACCTTTGGCAAAACACCAAGTCCTTCTCTACCCCTTTGGCATCAAGGTAAAATAGAAGAACCAAGCTTAGAGAAGTACTCTGCCTAATATGGTCAACACTATAAGTTTTATTTTCTATTATGAACCAACTAGAAAAACTACGATACATCAATCTAATAAAAAAATAAACTTTCATACTATTATTCTCCCTCTCAACATTTACCGGACCTTCTATCGATATGAAATATAAATAAAAGGATTTATGAACAAACATAAGTACATATGACTAGTAAAAACCTCTTTTTTAAGCATGAACATAATCAACCAATGACTCTATGATCCCAATTTTAGATCGATCATCCAAAGAAACATTATTACATACATGACATGACTTTCATCCTCAATAACCCATAAATGGCTAAATTTGACATTGTTTATAGCATGGGTCCCTTCATGACCATTACACCAAAATATAGGACAATGACGATACACAGTGATGAGATATCATATATACATGCATCCATAAATATTGATACGTAACAATGAAAATACATGATATATGATATCACATGTCTAGAACATATAAACCATAAAAAATGATCTCCGAAAGAACATATGTGGAGTTATTAGCAAATGAATGAAGACCTTTTTCAAAATCTAAAATCCTTTCAATTATAGAAACAATATAAAATTGATCAACAACATGTTAGATACAAACCATCAATCAACTCTCTATAGTAGCAACATGAAATAATGACAGTAGCATATATATCCTTCTCATCAATGAAGATGTTAGACAAGAATAAATGAAGGAGACAAATCAACAATAACAACAATATATGTTTTTTTAACATCTCATAAACTCATCAATGATTAACACCCTCTTATTCATTCATAAGTAGCATATAGGAATCAACAATACACTAAAAAAGATCATGTAGCAGACCAATGTCAGAACCATAATTTCAACAATGAATTCCTAGAGCAATGTAAACCATCAAAAAGAAATTGTAAACTTAAAACGAGAGCTCGAGTAAAAAAAGGCCCCCAAAAAGCATGAAAAATAACCCAAAAACGAAAAGTGTGTATTCAAGAATGATGTTTTTTAATGGTATATTTTCAATATTTTTTAAAAATGGTAGTAAAAACCAATTTTTTTGTGCAAAAAAGATGAAAAAGACACACTAAAAACGAAAAGTGTTGATGCTAGAATAACATTTGTTTTGGTTACGATTTCAGAATATTTTATAAATGTTGTTAAAGATAAAATAATGGACTTGAAAAAAATTAAAATTCAAATAATTTTCATCCATCCCTAAGAAAAATTATCCCATTGCAATAAAATCCTGAAAATTGACCATCAAATTGATGTACCCCCTTTTAATGAGGCATTAAAATTGCAACACTTTTTTTTTAACTATGGTACAACAAATGATAGCAATAAATAATATCATGGAAATACCACTGTATAATTTGATAATTCAGCATTAGTTTCTAATATTCTTTTTTACTTTTAATCAATATATCAATAATTGTTTATTGAAAGAAACATAAATTATTTTTCGAACTTATTGTTTGCATTTTGGATATTCTAAGAAATCCAACAAACATATAAATGAATAATAAATTCAAGTAAAATCAAATGGAAGTTAAAATATTTATTTCAAGTTACAATACAAACATCATTTACATAGAGTGTCTTAGACAATTATTCAAAATCACTCATATGTTCTGGCACACCATCATAATCTACAACACCTTTAGATGAATTACTTGATGCAGATGAATATGACCCATATTATTCTCTTTCATCAACTAGTTCCCCATCTAAGCAACATGCATGCCCACCATTTCAATTTTCAAAATTATTCTAGATCTATGACTGGGTTCAACGAACTCCCATCTTAACACTATTTCTTTTGCTATCAACCTGTGAAAAATCTCTATGGTCCTGAAGTAAAGAGTTCCTCTCTTTGTTAAATTGAAGTCATAAACAAGTATGTCAACATCCTCTAATTTTAAGAGTTATTTGTGGTGATGATTTATATCTGTACCCTTTCTTTTTCTCTTCTTACTAATTCGTTTATCAACTACCATATCTTGCTTCTACACACCATTGAATGGATGTGTATTTGTGGCATACCAATGCACTTCAACAATTGTAACATCTTAATTTTATTTAATGCCCTTTATAACCTTGGCAGCCTATAATGGATAGCCATCTGGATCTCCATATGCTAACACTGTGATCATGCAACCCTCCTTAATGTCTTTTATTGAACCCCTATGAAGGTCTTCCATGGCTTCGCATTGTGCACATGATCTTCTAGAACCAATATGCATTTCTCTTTCATCTATCTATGAATAATTAATAATACCTTGAGATTGTTGTTGTTCAACAATGCTTCCTTCCTCATTTTGATTTGACACATTTTGTGGCCAAATAAATGGGGTATTCAAAAGATATATCTTCATTTCTTCATCTTAAAATGATATCACTTTGATTATTCAAAAAATACTCCCACCAAATAGAATCAACAACATCACAATACTCATATGTATATCTAATAGTGTTTTCAATATATTCCAAGACTTCATAATAATTTATACCTCTCTTATGACTTCGTGCATTATGGATTTCATTAACTTATTGTAATAACAATATATTTGATGCAAAAATTGGATGATTTGGAGTGGGATTCAAAAATGTCAAACCCAATGATCACCCCCATTCTGCAGTAGTTGAATACTTCTTGCCCAATATAAGTTTATTTCCATTAGTGTTTTCCATACAAAATTGATGTTGGAAGCTAATGTCATTAAGTTGTTCAATGCATTTCTCTTCATCATGTGATCCCAGAATAAACCTTCACATGTTATTATTTTCTTGCAACACATGAAAAATAGGCTCTGGAAAGTATGATTTCTTGATAAATTCAATTAAGGTTGGTAGGATCCCAACATCTTTCCTCCTAAATGTTAGTGAAAAGTGATGGAAGATATAATCAATATGGCCATGAGCGTGCCCAAAAATAAGGAAACCAACCATTACCTTTTCAGAATTTCCCAATTCAATAAGCAATTTTAGATATCCAAAAATAGTTTCATTTTAGTTTTCACAGCAAGTGTTGTCTAATTGCACATACAAAACTTCACGAACATTACCAGACCAATGAGAAAGCACATGCTGAGTTATGGTTATGGTCAAATTTGCATCATTATGGATATTTGAAGTTATGAACACTTAAATAAATCCTTGGTGTCATTTTCCCATTTAAGACAATACAACCGACCAATTGAAACTGAATAAAATTTTCCTCGTGTAAATTCTTTGGTGCGTGGACAAAAATGCGGTAGAAGTGCTTTTGTCTAGTCATACCATCGATTGTCAAACCCAAATATTTATTAGGATTATCATAACACTTCTTTCAATTATTATACAAGTTTTTCCTTTCACATTTTTTCTAATTGTGATGCTCTTGAAGTGCTTTCACAATGGAGTCTACACAAAACATAAAAGAAACCTATTAATAAATACATTTTCATAGTTCATAACTATACAATTTTAAAAAACAATGTTAAGAATGCATACCTCTTTCTACCAAATGAAATTTATCCCTTTTTTATTTAAAAAAAGCAAATGTACTATGAACCCCGATGTCTTCTTGGGAATACAAACATTGTTGAATTATTTCCTCCACATCTTCACAAAATATTGAAATGTATTAAAATTGCCATTTCCTTCAACACCTTCTGCATATTCTTCGTATAAGTTGTAGAAATACCATCTTAATAAATTAGATAGAATATGCGTTGTGTCTTTATTTGGCATTCACTCTCCATGCTTCTAAAATAATTCTTGCAATGATGAAATTTTAGTATTTGATAATGGCCCAAACTCTCATCTATGGTGTACTTCTAAATAAATGTGGTATCTTTTTCAATGTTTTCTTGGATTCCTCAGAGATGAAAATTACCAATTGCTTGAAACATTTTGAAATCATTTCTATAGAGAAATAAAGTCCCAATATGATAATCAAATTGGCAATTTAGATTTCATGCACCCCACTAAATATGAATTTTCATGCTTTTATTCATTGACAAATATCCCTTCCTTTTCTCCAATGTAAATTTGAAATCCATATGTTTCAAGAAATCGTTTTAAAAAAATTCACTTGAAATCAAATCACCAATAGAAATTATTCTCATGATATATTCTACCCTACCCATTTTATAATAGGAATGTCGTGGATTGATACGAAAAAATTCTACTCCTACTCCTAGATACAATATTTCCTATCAATGTCTCTAGCATTTCATCATCCTTTCTATAAGCATTTTCATCATCATTAGGAGGAATTTTATCGTCACTATGATCATTATGAACACAATTAGGAAATTAAACACCACCATTGCTTGGAAAATATTCATTACCATCCTCACCTACAGGAAATTATTCATTACCATCATCTGTGCTTTTGGTATATTGACTTGGAGGATATTCTTCACCATCTTCATCCATGCTTTTGAAACCCTCTCTTGGAGGAATTTGATCATCATTGTTTCTTCCTTTCAAGTCATTCATTAGAGGAAATTCTTCACCATCCCCATATATTCTTTTGAACTCCTTTTTCAGAGGAAATTGATCATCATCGTGAGTGCCTTTGATATCCCGTCGCATAGAAAAACATTATTCACTTCTATGCCTCAAAAATTATCATTTGTGAGAAATTATTAATCCTCCCCTTCCTTAGTGATGCTCTCATAATTATTACAATTAGTACTAAGTGGAGTATTTGACTCTCTATTCATAGTAAAATTATCATTTGCAGAAAATTATCCATCCTCCCCTTCATTAGTGATGCTCCCATAATCATGATTATTGGGACTAAGTGTAACATTTAACTCTCTATTTACTAGAAATTCTTCATCATGCTCTCCTTTAGTGCTACTCTCATATTACTTAGGATTAGGACTAAGTGAAAAATTTGGCTTTCTATTTACTAGAATTTTTTTACTATGCCCTTTGTTAGTGTTTTTCTCATAGTTACTAGGATTAGAACTAAGTGGAAAATTCTATTATCTATCTACTGAAATTCTTCATCCTTCCCTTCATCAATGTTTCCCTCATAGTCCTTAAGATTAGTACTGAGTGGAAAATTTGACTCTCTATTTATTGGAAATTATTCATCCTCCCCTTCGTCGGTGTTTCTCTCATAGTCCTTAGGATTAGGACTAAGTGGAAAATTAAGTCTCTGTTTATTGGAAATTCTTCATCCTTCCCTTCATTAGTGCCTCTCTCATAGTCCTTAGAATTAGGACTAAAGTAAAAAATTTGACTCTATATTGACAAGAAATTCTCCATCCAACACTTCGTCAGTGTAGTTGTCATACTCCTTAGGATTAGGACTAAGTGGAAAATTTTACTCTCTATTCCTAGTGATATAATTCTTGTTATACTCATCAATATGAATAGAATTGTTACGTTCGGAAGGTGTTGATGCCCCAAAAAGAGGAAATTCACTATTAGAAGAACACATGAATTTCAAACATAAGGTGTTGAACGATACATATGCTCTCTCTCCCAATCACAATTTATAGCCTAGAGAATGAAAATTTCCCTTCACTTTCCCCCAAAAAAATTTCGCCGAAAAGTTTGTCTCCAAAATTTTTTCTTAAAATATTTCCCTACGAAATTTCCTTCTAAAATTTATTTGAAAAAATTCTACTAAAATTTTTTCTTGAAATTTTTGACACTATATTCTACTCAAGCTTTCCACACAAATTTTCCTTTAATACATTCCTTCAAAATTAAAATAAATCTTTTACCTAAGTTATTTAACATTAACTAGGTAATTAAACTTAGTGTAACCTTTAATATCAACTATATATTATTTTTTCTTAATTTTAATTTTAATCCTGTTACCCACCACCTGTGGGTAGTATGCATAGGAGATGTTTTCTTTCTCCTAGATTGTCCATAGCCAATGGCCAAAAACCCCTTGTAGCCACTAGATAGCTCGATGTGCATTATCTTGGCCATCTGAGCTAACCATGTGGTCCCTCACCCATTTGTTATGATTGTATGCTTGAAGGTGGGCCTCTCGACCTTGAAGGTATGACCTTTCATTGGTATAATTGAGTTATTTTCCTTACTTTTCATAAGCACTTTTGGGGAAATATTAGTGGAGGGATTTGATGGAAGGCCTTGTGCTAGGTCTATAGCCTTTTCTCCACTTCCTATTTCCTTGGTTAGGTTTGTATCCTAGTCCCATGGGATCTCCTTTACTATCCCTTAGCTTCAAGGTTGGCACTACGTGGGAAATTCTAATTTGGTTGTGTGGTCTTGTTTTCTGAATCCATATACATTACTAAACTCTGCTAATTTCATCCTAATTCATCTCTTTTCTCATATGTGTCCACATGTGTCCACTAGGTCGACATTAGATTAGCCCCCCCCCCCCTTGTCCACACCTTAGGTCAGGCCTAGAATGATACCCTGGAGATTAATGTAGCTAAAAAGGAAAGAAAAATAATGGTTTGGCCACTCTCAATAGGAAATGTACCACAAAATATAAAAGTTGGTCGGTACATACACATTTAGCACATGGGAAAAAGCAAGACATGAGCTCTACCCCTTATTTATGGTCATGACCCTGGTTCCTATGGGCCCTGAATGAGCCTAGTCCATATTAATGAACCCATGATAGTGCCAACCCTCGATGGGAAATGAAATGACCCACCTTAAGAGGGGGTACCTACTGCTATCTCCTACACATCATGCTCTCATCCCCTTGAGCCCTGAGAACTTATGAAGAAAAATCAATCAAAGGAAAAAGGCACATGAAGAAGGGTGGAAAAAAAAGATCAAGATAACTCATGTACAACGATTTTCTCCCTCCTACACTCATACACCTAAATGTAGGCCCCCATCATCATAGCTTCCATTGTATCATGACATGTGGCTTGGAGCATTTCCTTGTCCCCACTCAATTGCATCATTATATCACTTGCTACCTACCAATGGATGGATGTACCATGAACATGTCAGACCCCTTTAAGGGTTGAAACCAACTAATAGGGTCCTTGGTTAACCCCCTCGTTGAATTTGGATACACTTTTACATACCAAAGCCCACTATGTAAGGATATTTCACCATGAAGTTCCCCATTGATTCCATGATTTGTAATCTCTTTCACTTGATTATTCTAATGATTTCTTGTATTGGAGGGCAAGGGGATGCATTGGAGCTTATGCAGTATTGTAGGTGGGTCTCCATTCAGTTTTTGGTCTCCCAATATGGGCTTAAAGCCCTAAAGAGGATCACATTATCACTTCTAGGATAGTCATTGAAAGCCATGGGCCTCCACCGTAGCAAAGAGTACTTCATGGATCCACAACACCACTTAGTGATTGGTCATGTTCCACCTTTTGGATGAGGATGATGTTCCACTTGTACAATACACTTGGCATATCTTCCATGGTCTAGATGAGGATGTGTCTCACCGTAGGTGACAAAGGGAGGGATTATGTCATAATCATAGCCCTTACATCTTGTTTATAAAAATTATTGATCCATCCAGAGACCCATGAGGATTTCCTTGTTCCCACAAACCCACTTGGGAGCACCACATGTGAATTATTTAGAAAACAAAGGGACAACCCATTGTCCACTATGTTTGGAGTCCATTCTCTTACCATTACACACTTTGGACTTCATTAGGCCTGCTCAATGGCCCAATGACTTGTTATACTAATCATTTTCCCTCTTGAGAGGATTATATTTATGTTATTGAGCTATGTTGGTGGGCTTGTCACCAAGGGATGTAATTATTGCACATTATTTTATTATTAGGGGCTTAATTATGATAACTATACAAATCAAACTCATTAGAGATGGTATAAATTGATGAGAGGTGATTTATTTCTATCATCACCACTTGGATTAGATTATTATCTCTTGAGATATTTTCATGCTTTTTGTTTGGATTACGTTTTGGAGATTTCTTGATCCACTATGATGTTTGGAATTTCGTTATTGTGTTTTGAGATTGTTTCTAATGCGAAATTGATGAATGGATATACTCTCTCTTATGTAAGTCAATTTTTTTATGTTATTCTTGTTATCTTACTTATCCAATGCATGTGTCTTGTAATCATTATTCTTGCACCAGTTAATGTAATGTTGTATTTTTCTGGGACCTTGAATAAATGATTAAATGCATGTGTTGATCTTTGAGTGATTGGGTGAATATTCCTAAAGGAACCTCTCAGGTTGAAGACCTTAAAACATTGTCTCTTTCACAAATTTGAAGTATAAATCCCTATTGAACAAGTTTCTTACCTTCAAGAGGATAGAAAAGATAAATTAGGGCTCTTGAGGTGACGAAGATTCTCAATATATAGTTATCTTGACTCCATTATTCCCAAGAAATAAGGAACTGATCCTTATATCCCTTTGGTCCTCAGTTTTGCCTCTCTTTTATTCACTTTTCCAAACTATAGGCCTAACCTTAGAGGGTCACCTAGAGAATAAAAAAAGAATCATTCTATCCATTCAAAACCCTTGAAGTTTTTTCCACTACTGTGTTTGGGTTATCTCTAAAGGCCCTCCAAATTTCAAGTGATTCCAATGGTGGAATCCGAAGTGATGAGCCCCAAAAATGGGTAATTATATGTGTTGGCATTATGATTTTGGTATGGCTCTATGTTATAGATGTTGTACTTGATGGAAACACCCTCAAGTGGCAATGCTCTGATCAGGATCTCAAAATGTTGAAAATTAAGAAGTACGTAGGAGAATAGTTCAGAAGATGCGTACACGCAGGTACACCGTGAAGGAACTGTGTCCACCCACGCAGGTCACCCGTTCAGAGGGTGCGTACCCCCAGTTTCACTTACTTCAAGGCAGAGAAGCGCGTTCACGTGGGGTTTCCTATGTTTGGCCCGTGGTATTTAGCCCGCCGCTCTTGATTCTATGGTTTTGGCCCGTGGTATTGATTTATATTATTAATATTATTGAGCCCCATGTTTTTGGGCCCCTTTTATTGGTTATCTATGGTATTGATCCATGATTTTAGGAGGAGCTTGCCTATATAAATCAAAGGAGATCACTTGCCTATGTATCTTTTGAAAATTGAATATCTTAAGATCTGAAATATTGGGTTGTTGTTTTAAAAGCTTGATCTATATGAAAGTGAAGTTGAAAGCGAATCTGTGAAGGGTGATCTCTCGAGCGCATGATCAGATCTGGGCATCTGACTAACTGTGGCACACTGGAGAACCACCAATTCGCCCCTAATCAGATGTACGCAGGTGATTAACGGTGCAAGTGCGTGGGTACGCAGAGGAGAAATAGGAGAGTTGCGTGGGTACGCAGAGCAGAAGAAGGGGCACTGCGTGGGTACGCAGAGCAGAAGAAGGATAACTGCGTGGGTACGCAGCGTGACAGAGGTTCAGGTGCATAGGCACAGTAAAGGTACGCGACGCGATAGTGTCTATGAGTGCGTGGCTACAGTAACAGTACGCGGCACGATAGTGTCTCTGGGTGCGTACCTACTGTAACAGTACGCAGCGCGATTGAAGAAGCAGTGCGTGGGCACGCGGTGCAGCAAAAGGCTCTCTGCGGGTATACACAGGGAAGTAGAAGGTGAAGTGCGTAGCGACGCAGGCCAAAGAAAGAAAAACTGCGTATCTGTCTTAAGATCTTCTGTTGACTGAATATTTCTGTTGATAAGGTGTTCTTGGTTTAGTTCTGTTATTGTTGATCTGTTTACTGCAGTTGACTGTGTAATTGACATGTACTTGATGATCATTTGATGTTCATGGATCCAGTTTGAAAATTTATGAAAAGTGGTCCTTGTAAGAAAAGAAGTAGGGGGTTGTAGATCCCTTCCAGGAGAGACTGGAAAACGAGAGAGAGTTGTAGCTCTCTGCAGGTTGCAGCCTGTGTACTGGTAAAGGACTGCACTAGTACAAAATCATTGTAAAAGGAGTTTCTAATTTGAAAGAAGATAGAGACATATTGCAGTAGGTGGTTTTCACCCACATTGGGTTTCCACCTTATATCTGGTGTTCTTTGGTGTGACTATCTATTTTTCTTTTTCATGCTATTATTTTATGGTACTGATATGCAAAAATAATTCAAAGTGTAAATAAGGAAGATTTGTTAAAAGGACTAGATAATACTGATTCACCCCCCCTCTCAGTATTATTTCCAACAATTGGTATCAGAGCAGGTCCTTCAGAGAAACTTGATCGCTTGAAGGAAGATCATTCATCATGAGCAACTACGAGAGGGAAGCATCAATCAGGCCACCAATCTTTGATGGGACAAACTTCAATTATTGGAAGGTAAGAGTTACTGCCTATCTTCAATCTCTTGGTACAAAAGTTTGGGATATCATAGATACATGCTACACTTTTCCTTCAATTACTCCTACAGATTCGGCTGAGAAAAAGAAATATGAAACAAATGCTAAAGCAGTCAATACTCTGCTAGGATGCTTATCTCAAACAGAATTCGTAAAGGTTATGCAATATAAATCCGCAAAGGAAATATGGGACAAGATTGTCTTGAGCTATGAAGGAGATGAATAGGTAAAATGTGCTAAACTTCAAACCCTCAGGATTCAGTATGAGAATCTCAGAATGTATAATGATGAAAGTGTGGCTAACTATTTTCTTCGGGTAGATGAGATTGTTAATTGCATGAAAAACTTGGGTGAAGAAATAAAAGAGGCTATTGTGGTTGAAAAAGTTCTAAGATCATTATCCCCCAAGTTTGAATCTAAAGTGTCTGCAATAGAAGAAAAGGAAAATCTACGAATTCTTACTATGTCTCAGCTACACATAATTCTAACTGCTTATGAAATGAGAAAGGGGGGCCCTTCAGACAGAAGAGAAGCTTCTTTCAAGGCTTCAGGCAAAGGAGACTATTATGAAGCAAGTCACATGCCAGAAGAAGAAGAAGAAGAATCAAATTTTATCAGAAATCTTCAAAGGGGTTCTAGAAGGTTCAGAGGTAAGTTACCTTTTAAATGCTTTGCTTGTGGAAGAGTAGGTCATTATGCTGCGAAATGTCCCTATAAGGATAAAGGAAAGGAACCTGCTAGATGGAAAAAGAAACTGATTGCAAATAAGAAAAGCTACTATACACATGAATATAGTGATGCTCTATCAAATAGTGATGAAGATGAACAAGGTAATGACTATAAACTTTTAATGGCATTTGAAGATGATGATTACATGGATGTTATAGATGTGGATAGCTTTTGTGAAGAAATTTCTAGACTCAAGACATGTATAGAAGAAAAGAATAGGATCATTGATACTCTACAACTTCAAATTGATGAAAAAGAAAAATATCTTGAAAAGTTAGAAGGTGAAATTGTTGGTCTTAGAAAAGAAATTGAGAAAACAAAGGCTATTAATCTTAAGTTTTTCAAAGGATCTGAAACTCTGGATGAGATCATCAATGTACAGCGTTCTCCTCTAAACAAGACAGGTCTGGGCTATAATGGAGAAACTTCTCAAGCATCCACCTCAAAAAGTTATCTTGATGCAGCAAAAAGGAATGAGCAAAAGCACAATGGAGATCACCAGGTAAAGCAGGGACCAATTACAAACAAAGACTATCAGGCAAATTAGTGGCAATCCGTTTTAAGGATGAACAAAAGCTACAACCCACCACAGGTAAAATCCACTCAATTTGTTTCAAGAATGAATGACAATAGAAATTACAATCGTTTGGCCGGAAGATTTGATAACCGCAGAAATTTCTTCAATGGACAATGCTTTTCTTGCCATAACTTTGGTCACAAAGCAACTCAATGTGTTGCATATAAAACGACCATGACTAGAGAAGCTCAAAAACAAAGAAGTATGACCGGAATTACAAAAAGGACCTATAACAACTTTTCGGTTCTTGAAAATGAAGTTGAATGTTCTATTTGCAATAACTTTGGTCATGAAGATTCTGAATGCAGAAGTAGGTTTCAGCAGACAAAGGAACAAGCCTCAAGCACCAAAACATGGAGAATAAAGGAACCACAAACAAAAAGATGTGGGATAGCATTTTATGCAGAGGGACAGGAAAATCTATGGTACATTGACAGTGGATGTTCGAAGCATATGATAGGTGATAAAGAAAAACTTGAATCATACTCTGCTCTAGAAAAAGGAAAGAAAGTTTCTTTTGGAAATGATACTCCTGCAACTATAAAAGGAAAAGGCACTGCTTAGTTAAAATAAAAGGTTAAAGCTGGAAATGTTTTGTATGTTGATGGATTGAAGCATAATCTTCTAAGTGTCAGCCAGATGTGTGATCAAAGAACCGAGGTGATATTCAGATCAAATGGATGTCTTGTTCGTGATCTTGATACAGGTAAAACAATGATCAAAGGTAAAAGAACTCCAAATAATCTATACATATTTGAAGAAGGACAACAACAATGCTATCTGAGCAAGGATGATGAGCACTGGTTATGGCATCAGAGGTTGGGGCATCTAAGCTTTTCACAAATAAGGAAAGCATGCAAATATCAGGCAGTTCGCGATCTTCTAGATATCAAAATTCCAGACAACACCATATGCAAATCCTGTCAGTTTGGAAAGCAAACCAGAACTAACTTTCCAGAGAAGGAAGGATCAGCTAGCATGCCTCTTGAGCTAGTACATACAGATACATGTGGTCCATTCAGGAAAAGGACACCTCGAGGAGAAGAATACTTGATATTATTCATTGACGATTTCTCCAGGTTTGTATGGTTAGGACTTATGAAGCACAAAGATGAAGCATTCGAAAAATTCAAATCCTTCAAAGCCTTGGTTGAAAATGAATCAGGACACAAAATTAAGTGCCTCAGATCCGACAGAGGTGGGGAGTTTACCTCAAATGAATTTTTAGATTTTTGTGAAGAACATGGGATAAGAAGAGAATTCTCTATAGCTAGAACTCCTCAGCAAAATGGAGTTGTGGAAAGAATGAACAGAACAGTCCAACAAATGGCTCGTGCTATGCTTGATAAGTCGGGAACTCCCGCAACTTTCTGGGGTGATGCTGCACATGCTGCGGTTGTTATTCTCAACAAAACAAATGTTCGGGTGAACAGCACTCAAACCCCTCATGAGCTCTAGTGTGGTGAGACTCCTTCGGTAAAGCACTTCAAAATCTTTGGGAGCAAATGTTATATTAAGAATACTGGTGAGCAACTTGGCAAACTTGAACCTAGATCAGATGAAGGCATTCTTCTTGGTTATTCTCCACATAGCAAAGCATACAAGTGCTACAATAAAAGACTTGGCAGAATTGTTGACAGCATTGATGTAGTGATTGATGAGAAGGGATACATTCCTAAGCAAGTACATCATGAAGACATCGAAGAAGATGAAGGCTACCCTCAAAGATAGAATGATGAAGAAGAAGAACCTCAAGAAGAACCAGAGGAGCAGACAAGAATAGAAGAGAAGACTCCATCCAGATATGTTCAGAAGAATCATCCAGAATCTCAGATTATGGGGCAGAAAGAAGCAGTTGTACAAAAAAGAAGAACAATTGCAGAAGCTTCAAGCTATTTGGCATTACTCTCTTCCACTGAACCACAAAATGTGAAAGAGGCATGCAAAGATGAATGTTGGGTCAAAGCAATGGATGAAGAATTTGAGCAGATCGAAAATAATAACACTTGGGAGTTGGTTCCTAGACCAAAAGATAAGAATGTTATAGGGACAAAATGGGTCTTCAAAAATAAATTCAATGAAAATGGAGAAGTAATTAGAAACAAGGCCAGACTTGTTTGTAAAGGGTATGCGCAGCAAGAAGGAATAGATTTTGAAGAAACCTTTGCTCCTGTTGCAAGACTTGAGGCCATCCGAATGTTCCTTGCTCTCTCAAGCTTTCAAAACTTCAAAGTATTTCAAATGGACGTGAAATCAACCTTTCTGAATGGAGACTTGGAAGAAGAAGTATTATTTGAGCAGCCAGATGGGTTCATTCTTGGAAATGATCCAAATCTTGTATGCAGATTGAAAAAGGATCTCTATGGTCTCAAACAAGCTCCAAGGGCTTGGTACTATCGTTTGGACAAATATCTTCATCAACAAGGTTTTTCAAAAGGATCAGCAGATAGCAATCTTTATATAAAAGTTGAAAATGACAAATTGCTAATACTTGTTGTGTATGTAGATGACATTATCTTTGGCAGCAATGAAGAAGCTATGAGTCAAAGCTTTGCCTTGGTGATGCAGAAAGAATTCGAAAGTCCTTGCTGGGAGAACTGACATATTTTCTTGGTTTGCAAATCCAACAAAATGAAGGAGGGATCTTTTTGTCTCAAACCAAGTATCTCAAACATATTTTGAAGAAATATGGCATGGAAGATGCAAAACCAGTATGTACACCCATGGTCACAGGATGTAGCCTCAGTGTAAATGATGAATCTGCAGCAGTGCATCAACCAACCTACAGATCTATGATTGGAAGTTTACTTTATCTGACAGGTACCCGACCGGACATCATGCATGCAGTTGGAATAGTTGGAAGATTTCAGGCAAATCCGAAGGAGACTCATCTTCAGGCAGTGAAGAGAATTTTCAAATATCTTCAAGGGACTCAAAATTATGGCTTATGGTATCCTAGAGACATAGATCTCACACTTCATGCTTATACAGATGCAGATTGGGCAAGAAGCGTGGATGATAGGAAGAGCACAAGTGGTGGCGCGTTCTTTATGGGCTCCAGATTGGTATCTTGGTTCAGTAAGAAACAGAGTTTGATTGCCTTGTCTACAGCTGAAGCAGAATATGTTGCTGCTGCATCTTGCTGCACTCAACTCCTTTGGATGATGCAGACCTTGCAGGACTTTCAAATCACTTGTACACCACCTATCTCCATCTTATGTGATAACACAAGTGCAATCAACATTTCAAAGAACCCAGTCATGCATTCAAAGACCAAGCACATACCAATCAAATATCATTTTCTCCGAGAACAAGTGCTTGAACAGAAGGTCAAGTTGGAGTATGTTCCTTCTAAGGAACAAGTTGCTGATATACTCACCAAACCATTGCCCAGGGAGACTTTTGAATACCTCAGGAAAAAGCTGGGGGTTGTTGATGCATCATCTTATTGTTGAAACTCTTCTGATTGATGGTTGTATGCATGGTTCATCTGGGGTATATGCGTACATGTGCTGGGTTGCGGATTGGTTGAAGATTGAATGGCACAGGTTCAGGGGGAGCATATAATGCATTGTTGGCATTATGGAGGATGTACAGAAGGAGATCATGGATGCTGGTCTGATTATAGCTGCAATATGTCTCTATCTCTTTCATGGTCATTTATGGTGTTGTGGTGGATTATGGTTCTTCTTTGCAGATCTGGTTCATATTCAGGGGGAGCATGTTCTTAGGGGGAGCATAACCCTTTTCCCTTGATGTCAAAGGGGGAGAATGAAGCTGAAGATTTTGAGGTTGCCATCAAGTCCAAAGGGGGAGATTGTTGGCATTATGATTCTGGTATGGCTCTATGTTACAAATGTTGTACTTGATGGCAACACCCTCAAGTGGCAATGCTTTGATCAGGATCTCAAAATGTTGAAAATTAAGAAGTACGCAGGAGAATAGTTCAGAAGATGCGTACACGTAGGTACACCATGAAGGAACTACACCCACCCACATAGGTCACCCGTTCAGAGGGTGCGTACCCCTAGTTTCACCTACTTCAAGGTAGAGAAGCGCGTTCACGTGGGGTTTCCTAGGTTTGGCCCGTGGTATTTAGCCCGCCGCTCTTGATTCTATGGTTTTGGCCCATGGTATTGATTTATATTATTATTATTATTGAGCCCCATGTTTTTGGGCCCCTTTTATTGGTTGTCTATGGTATTGATCCATGATTTTAGGAGGAGCTTGCCTATATAAAGCAAAGGAGATCACTTGGCTATGTATCTTTTGAAAATTGAATATCTTAAGATCTGAAATATTGGGTTGTTGTTTTAAAAGCTTGATCTATATGAAAGTGAAGTTGAAAGCGAATATGTGAAGGGTGATCTCTCGAGCGCATGATTAGATCTGGGCATCTGACTAACTGTGGCACACTGGTGAACTGCCAATTCGGCCCTAATCAGAAGTACGCAGGTGATTAACAGTGCAAGTGTGTGGGTACACAGAGGAGAAACAGGAGAGCTGCGTGGGTACGCAAAGCAGAAGAAGGGGCACTGCGTGGGTACGCAGAGCAGAAGAAGGATAACTACGTGGGTACACAGCGCGACAGAGGTTCAGGTGCGTAGGCACAGTAAAGGTACGTGGCGTGATAGTGTCTATGAGTGCGTGGCTACAGTAACAGTACGCGGCGCGATAGTGTCTCTGGGTGCATACCTACTGTAACAGTATGCAGCGCAATTGAAGCAGTGCGTGGGCACGCGGTGCAGCAGAAGGCTCTCTGCGGGTATACGCAGGGAAGCAGAAGGTGAAGTGCGTAGCGACGCAGGCCAGAGAAAGAAAAACTGTGTATCTGTCTTAAGATCTTCTGTTGATTGAATATTTCTATTGATAAGGTGTTCTGGGTTTAGTTCTGTTATTTTTGATCTGGTTACTACAATTGACTGTGTAATTTACATGTACTTGATGATCATTTGATGTTCATGGATCCAGTTTGAAAATTGATGAAAAGTGGTCCTTGTAAGAAAAGAAGTAGGGGGTTGTAGCTCCCTTCCAGGAGAGACTGGAAAACGAGAGAGAGTTGTAGCTCTCTGCAGGTTGCAACCTGTGTAAAGGTAAAGGACTGCACTAGTACAAAATCATTGTAAAAGGAGTTTCTAATTTGAAAGAAGATAGAGACATATTGCAGCAGGTGGTTTTCACCCACATTGGGTTTCCACCTTATATCTGGTGTTCTTTGGTGTGACTATCCGTTTTTCTTGTTCATGCTATTATTTTATGGTACTGATATGCAAAAATAATTCAAAGTGTAAATAAGGAAGATTTGTTAAAAGAACTAGATAATACTGATTCACCCCCCTCTCAGTATTATTTCCAACAATATGGGCTCATTCTGCCTCTTATTTCAACTTAATCAACCATTCTCATTAGCTTATTGCATGATTTTTAATATATTTATGCTAATGGAGTGAATTGGATTAGTCATTTTCCCATGTAGTCTAATATGTGCCTTATTCAGATTTTCTGGTCAATTTTGGACAAAGTCAAGGGATTTATGAGAAAATGACAGCCAAAGCTCGAGGAAAATAGGGAGGAGGATTTGTAGGGGGGTGTATCCTTCATTTATGACCCCTTTCCTTGAATCCTACATCAACAAATTGGTGCAAAAAGGCTCACATTGATGATTCCAAGGGGCAACCAAGCAAGTAATATAGGACTGTTGTTTATCTCCAGTTCTGGGAAGCCAAGCTCCTTGATTTTAGGAGGGTTGTTGGGGGACTCCCTTTGTATAAATAGGGGGGCTTAGGGCCTAAGTTTTTTTAGTTTGATTTTAGCCAATTATTAGTAGATTTTCGCACTTTTGTGTAGCATTATGTCCAGCTCATTTTCGAGTTCCTTTTTTAGAACAGTTTATGTAACGTAACTGCTATTTTTGATAATGAATATGAAACAGTTTTTGAGCCAGCACTAATCTCTTTTAGAGGGATGAAGCTCTTGGATTAGGGCCCAACCCAAGCTTCCCAACACCTCTTACTATGTACTTATATGTTTTTGGTTTAGTTCATGAGTTAATTTCTGTTACATAGATTCATTTTACTTTGTTAGATTAGGTTGCTTTTGATGGTTAGTATAGTTGTTTTTGTTTTAGTTGCTCAAGTAGGTTACTGTAGTGATAGAATAAGATTCAAAAAGGCCAACAATAGGCCCTGACCTCCTTTATCCCTTCCTGGGACTATGATTTGAGGTCAAGGCACTATTGCTGCCACCAAAAACACAATTTTTGCTCTTCCATGCAACTGCTAGTGTGATAACTTGATTTGGAAAAGTCTATATTAGTTCAGATTCAATTGCTTAGATCATTTCTTATTCATTTACTATAGTTCTCTCCACATGCTTTTCTATTCATAGGTTACTATTCAACATTTTCTGTTTGTAGTTAGAAACTAGGTCAAGCTAGGAAAGGTTTTGTTTTCATGGTATAGTTAGTTCTTTCTTTGGTCAGTTTTGATAAGTAAATGCACAGATCTCTTGCAAGACATATCAACTCACCATACATCCATAGAGCAGCCAACATCAACTCACTTCTCATAGATTTCCCAACTCATTCGCAACATTTCGCGAATCTGCCCTAATTTCTGCGTTTTTTTCCATAAAGCTGCTTTCTTGCCATTTGAACAAATCCAACCATCAAGCTCATTCTTGATCTTCCTTGACAAGTTCTAGGCACCTAAACACCTTAATCTAGCCTTGAGTTCCACTTTCCCATAATTTCTCCACCTTCAAAACTGCAAAAATAGCTCTCGGTCTCCTCCTATAGATCCTCCTCTAGATCACCTGCAACCTCTTGTAAAACTGTCTGTGAGTGGTTTTTTGAATTACGATCGCTATGGAAGTATTCAGAGGGGTACTAGGGGCTTCTTAGGACCTCTCTACACCTTCCTCACCCTCTACAAAATCCAAATCCATCTTCCTTTGCCACCAAACCTTTGCACAATCACAACCAGATAAATCACAGGCATAATGATTCCACATAAAAACATTCAAAAGCACAAAAAGATGTTTTCTTCTCATTTCTTTTGAGAAGTGGCTTGAATAAATTCAATTTACCTTTTTTTTAGTCAATGGCACTCATTTCATTAGTTTTCATCTCTTTTCTTGCAAAAGTATGGGTAATAGGTAAATTAGGGTTTGCTAGGTTTGTGTTACATTTCAGTTTTCCTTCTCTTTCTACAAATAGAATAGCTCCTGTAGAGTTAGTTTTCTTTAACCACAGTTAAAAGATTCTTCTGAGAACTCATAGAAGTTGGCTTAAGCTCCTAGTGAACTTGCGCGAGCTGACCAAGTGACAACCTGCAGTAATAGCTAGTACTTGTGCATACAAAATTGTCGCTTCCAAGTTTGTTATGAACTATCGGGTTGATAAAAGTAAAGAAGGAAGCCCCAAGAGTTGTAGCATTATTGTTGCAATACTGGAGCTCACCATATTTTTGGTGCCGTTGTTGGGGAAGTGTCAGAGTATTTTGTGATTACTTCTTTTCTTCTATCTTCTACTGCAACATTCTGCTAAGTAGTTTATTTATGCAAAAGTAGATTAGGCACTTCCTGCTCTCATTTCCATTCTAAAATTTAAATTTCAGCAAGATTAGATTAGGAATTTCCTTCTTTCATTTCCATTCTGCAATTTCAATTTTAGCAAGAGTAGATTAGGCATTTCCTGCTTTTATTTCAATTTTGCAATTTCCATTTCAGCAAGCATGGATTAGTCATTTCCTTCTTTCATTTCAATTCTGCAATTTCATTTCAGCAAGTTTATTTCAGTAGTTGCAATTTGTTGTTCAATCCATTTCAGTTTTGCAGGTACAAGTTGAAAAAGAAAAAAAGAAAAATCACCCAAAAAGAGATTTCCTTTCATGCCTTGTAGGAATAGAGACAATTCAGGAAAATTCCTACCCAACACCCCCACCACATCACTAAGTCACCCTTCTCTCTTCTTCAGGTGCAGTGATCTAGAAGAACCTATAGGTGAACCACCAGAGATATACAAAGATCCTATAGAATAAGAAGAGCAAGAAACCATTCCTCCTAAGACCATGGCTGAAAATAGAAACGTTAGAGGAAATGGGGAAAGAATAGAGGGTACCATTCCTATCCGAGAGACTAATGGGGAAACTAAAATGAAAAACATAAGTCCTTCAACTTTACCCCACTTCCATGGATTGACTACCAAAGATCTTGATACATTCTTGTTTGAACTTGTTGTTCTCTGTCGAACCTATGACTATGCAGAAGATGAGCAGAAGTTGAAACTATTTCCTTCTACCCTCAAGGATGCCACATTGTGCTGGTTCATGGGGTTACCTAGAAACAACATCACAACTTGGGCTCAGATGCAGCAAGCCTTTAACAACAAATATCGGGACTATTGTAGATCAAAAGATACCAAGGAAGAATTCTTCTGAATGACCATGGGAAGTGATGAGTCCTTAGAAGACTATGAAGAGAGGTTTCAACTCAGTTATAAAAGGGTCAAGTGCACACTTGACCCAGAATCTCTGAAGTTGGTCTTGCTCATAGGAGTCCCTGAAGACCTTCTATATACCCTCCATTTGCTGGCTAGGGAAGGAATCTACCAACTACCTTATGATGACATAAAGACTATGTTTAGAAACCATTCTAGGGCAGCCAAAAGAGAGATAGGGGAAGTCAATCTTTAGCCAGTACATCCTCATCCAGTTCATCTCTTAGAAGTGAATTTGAGAATAGGCTAGAAGATTTCAAGACCAAGATGAGGCAGAATCTTTCCATGCAAATGGATACCTTGCATATCAAAAGAAAACAAGAGGAAGTTGATAGGGCTTTGGCCATCTTTTGTCCTAGGTGCATTAGAAGTCATCATAGGAATGAATGTCCATTGAACTCTATAGAAGTGTGCTAAGTCTATGAAGAAGACCATTTTACAAATCAGTGCCTTTCCTTGCTCAGACATAAAGCTCCATATCAGGGGGGCGAAGGAGCCACTGAACCACTCTATTTCATGAACCAAAGGAGGCCACATGGGCCCATACCTTACCAGCAAGGAATGCAAGGGACATACCAGACTTATTACAACCCCAATCAAGCCACTTCCATGCCTTTTTGGGGTCCCCCTACTCATCCTTCCTGGTCCACACCCCCTCCTTGGTCATATCCATCACAATACCATGCTCAGCCAGTTGCTCATTCGTTTCACTCTTATGATCAGCCACAACCTCAGTGGAATGCACCTCATCAAGGGTGGAGGCCCTAGTACAACTCTCCTCCCACTCTTTTTCCTCCACCACATGCTCAACCACAACCATTGCCTCCTGCTCCATCAAGGCAACCTCAAATACCTGCTGAACCGAACTCAAACCCCAATAATAGACAGGCCCAGTAGGTATATAGTGGAGAAATGTCATGCCCGACCTTTGTTGCGGAGATTCAGGAGATTAACCTATGATTTGGGAAGGTTCTCCTAGATAACCAACCTCCCCCTAAGGAGGATGAGGAAGAAAAACAAGAAAGTGAACCAAAAGCCACTCCACCCTTTCGTGAGAGATTAACTGGAACCACACAACCGACCCCAGAAGAAACTGAACTTCTGGGAGAATTGAAACAGTTATGTGTAAAGATACCACTTCTCCAAGCCATAAAGGATGTGCCTATATACAACAAGATGATCAAGGAGAAGTTCTTCAGGCACCCAGGCAGGCGTAGGGGAGATGCTCTAACTATCAATGTCATATGACAACTGTTTGACCTGATGTTGGGGAAAGTAATCTGTCTGAAATATCTAGACCCTGTAAATCCTATAGTCGATGTCCAAATCAATGGCACCATAATCCCCCATACCCTAATTGATCTAGAGATGCCATTAATGTGATGACCAAGGACAGTATGCTCAATCTCAATCTCTAGGGATCCCTAAGAAAGACCACAATTGTACTACAGTTAGTAGACCGCTCCATCGTGACCCCTGAGAGGATTGTGGAAAATGTAATAGTCTCCATCGATTCTTGGGAGTACCCTGCTGATTTTCTAGTTCTCCAAAAAAAGGAAAAGCTCACTGGGTATCCTCTCATCTTAGGAAGACCTTGGTTGGCTACTGCTGATACCTACATCAGTTGTTGAGCTGGGAACATGAAAATCAAGAATGGGCATATGTCCAAGCAACTAGTCCTATATCCTCCTTCCCAACCTTTCTTAGAACATGATTTACCTCTCTGGTTGGAGGAAGAAGATGAGGATGAAGTCTATTCTGCACCACTGTGTGTAGTAGAAGCTACCATGGGGGGCCCACAAATGAGGATGATCTTATTGAAAACTTGATTCAGAATCTACTCCCCAATGTGTTGACATTAGAGAAGCTGGTGGAAGAAACCCAATCCAATCACGTATTTGATCTCTGTGTGGCTAATTTGACCTCTCTCTGAGTTAAGAATGTGGAATTTGGCCTAGAAAGAACCTTGAATATCAACTCATCCCTATCCACCTCTCGGGAGAAGGAACTGTGTAGCTTATGGAAAAACCACTTGGATGCTTTTGCTTGGAGCTATAAGGAGATGAAGGGAGTCCCCCTTTTATTCTGCACTCATCACATTTACATTAAGGAAGATTGAAAACCAGTCAGGTAGCCTCAAAGGAGGATGAATCCAGCCCTTAAGGACATTGTCAAAGAAGAACTGCAAAAGTTGCTGGATGTAGGATTCAACTACCCTATCTCTGACAGTGAATGGGTCTCTGCTTTGGTGCTAGTGCCAAAAAAAATGGGAAGCGGAGAATCTTTATCGATTATCAAGAACTAAACAAGGCCACCAAGAAGGACCATTTCCCTTTGCCTTTCATAGATGAAGTGTTAGATGGCCTGGTAGGGAAGAAGTTATTCTCCTTCCTAGATGGGTTTAGCAGGTACAACCATATCCAAATCTGCCTAGAAGACCAAGATAAGACCACTTTCACTTGTCCTTGTGGTACCTTTGCATACCAGGTCCTTCCTTTTGGGTTGTGCAATGCTCCCACCACTTTCCAAAGAGCAGTATTGAGTATATTTACTGAACTGGTTAATGATTCAGTGGAAATCTATATGGATGACTTTACCCCTTATGGTTCTAACTTCTAGGAAGCCTTGACTAACCTTGGAAAAGTTTTAGACAAGTGCATTGAAATGAACCTATCCCTTGGTCCAGAAAAATGCAAATTCTTGATGACTAAAGGGACCGTGCTAGGTCATACAATTTCTCAGCAAGGATTACAAGTGGATCCCAACAAAATTTCCATCATCCAAAGGGTCCCATCTCCTCAAAAGGTAAGAGATGTTTGAAGTTTCCTAGGATTAGTAGGGTATTATAGAAGATTCATTAAGGATTTCAGTAAGCTAGCCTCTCCATTGTTTGGTATTTTGGGGAAAGATACTGAGTTCATATGGACTAACAACTGTCAAGAGGCTCTGGATACCTTGAAAAGTAAATTAGTGACTACCCAAATTTTGAGAGGTCTAAACTGGGCCCTACCTTTCCACATTCATACAGATGCCTTGAACAAAGCGATAGGAGCAACCTTAGGGCAAATTGATGAGAATCTGCCTTATGCCATATATTTTGTAAGTAAAAACTTGTCCAAGGCATAATTAAACTACACTGTAACTGAAAAGGAGCTCCTAGCTGTAGTCCATTCCCTAAATAAGTTCCGACACTACATCACCGGCTATCAAACATTCATACACACTGATCGTGCTATAATTAGATATTTAATGAACAAACCAGATGTAAATGCTCGTATTATTAGATGATTACTTTTATTGTAACAATTTGATTTAACCATTGTTGATAAGCCGGGTAAGGAAAATGTTGTTGCTGATTTTCTGTCTAGACTAGATCTACCTGGGGGTGAAGAAGGAATGGTGGATGATCAAATACCAGATGAACACCTATTTGTTATCTCAATACTTTCTCCATGGCTTGCTGATATAGCAAATTAGTTGGTTTCGGCACAGTTTCCGCCACACATGTCCTCAAAAGAGAAGAGAAATATCATGAGGAAAAGTGCCCCATTCACCTAGATTGGGGGCAATCTCTTCAAACTTGGCCAAGATCAGATTTTGAGGCATGTGTCAGGGTGGAGGAAATTTTTGAAATTCTCCTAACCTGTCATGATGGGCCCTGTGGGGGCCATTTCGCAGCAAAGAGGACTGCCTTCAAAATTCTGCAAGCAGGTTACTATTGGCCCACTCTTCATCAAGATGTCAGGAGATATATCAGCCAATGTGACTGATGTCAAAGGATGGGGAAACTACTCTAAGGGATGAGATGCCCCTACATCCTCAAGTGACTTTCGAGCCATTTGAGAAGTGGGGCATGGACTTTGTGGGTTCTGTCAACCCTCCTTGAAAATAGAAATATTACATCATTGTGTGCACTGATTATCTGACAAAATGGGTAGAAACAAAGGTGATCAAGGAAACAACAGAAGAAAAAGTAGTTGAAATTTTGAGAGAGAATATCTTCTACAAGTTTGGGTATCCAAGAGAATTAGTCACAGATCAAGGGAGTTAGTTTACCTACAATTTGATTGAAGACATGCTCACGCATCACAAAATTAAGCACAAAACATCCATTCCTTTTCATCTGCAAGCAAATGGATAGGTGGAAGTCACTAATAGAACTTTGGAAGGAATTTTGACCAAGGTAGTGAGAAGCAGCAGAAAATACTGGGCAGATCGATTGGTTGAGGCCACCTGGGCCTATAACACCACCTGGAAAACCACCATAAGGTTCACACCCTATGAGCTGGTCTATGGGAAGAAGGCTTTGCTGTCAATAGAATTTGAATGTAACACATTAAGAATGGCAGCTCCGCTGGAGCTAGATCTCAGCCATGCACGAAAGGAAAGGTTACTTCAGCTAAATGCATTGGATGAATAGAGATTGCAGTCCCTTCTCCACTCAGAGGTAGTCCAACTTCAGAGGAAAATATGGCATGACAGATACCTCAAATAGAAACAATTCTAGGAAGGAGATTGGGTGCTACTGTATGATTCAAGATATAAAGATTTCAAGGGCAAACTTAGGACAAGATGGCTGGGACCATACACAGTAGAAAAGTGCAATGACAATGGTTCACTTCTGATCTGGACCATCGACGAAGAAGCCATCCCCATGCTCGTCATGTTAGTTTGACAACGAATTTGGGTAAATGTAGTTAAACAGTTTTGTAACGAATAATTTAGTTATGTAACGGTAGTTAGTGACATGAATATATCGAATGCTCATGTAGAGGAAAAATTCATTCTTGAATAAAGCAGATACAAATTCAGTTTCATATTTCTTGGTCTTCTCCCATTTTCTTGCTATTCTTTCTACAATCTCTGCTATTATTTCTACAAGTGGTATCAGAGCCGTGAGTCCAAAACCTGGGCGTGTGGCTGTATCAGCATGAGCGTGTGGCTGTATCAACGTGAGAGCCTCGAATCGTGCTGCGTGTATCAGCGTGAGGACTGTGGCTGTATCAGCGTGAGAGCCTCGAATCGTGCTGCGTGTATCAGCGTGAGGCGTGAAGGGCTATATGTGCTCTGCGTCAAGGAGTGGAGGATCATTGCTGAAGAACCGTTCCAGTGACCAAAACCCTGCATGAAGGAGGCATGAGGCTGTGCGTGAGGCGTTTTTGAGTCCAAAACCCTGCGTGAAGGAGGTGTGAGGCTATGGTGAAGCGTGAAAGGCTGTGCGTGAGGTAAAGCTCCGTGAAGAGATTGCTGTGTAGCGTGAGGGTTTTTTTTTGAAAGACCCTGTAGACGTGCTGTCCCTGCGTGAAGAGCCATAAGAGCCAAACTGCTGTGTATTTTGTGAAGAACCAGAAGAGCCAGACTACTGCGTATTTTTTTTTAAAAGAAGGAGAGCCTGCGTTATCTGCCTGCTGGCCTGCATAAAGTTGCAGAGGATTTGTGACAGAGTCTGCGTGAAATCCGGGTATTGATCGGAGTTTCCAGACTTTTTTTTTTTCCAGCAGAATTTTTTTTTTTTAAAACAAAGGCTGACGATTGAAATCAAGTCAAGTTGTGGTTTTTTATAAAAATATTGAAAAAAAGGAAGGGTTTGCAGAATTTTTTTTTAAGACAGCAGAGATTGAAAAGGTTGTTGTTTCTTTTTCAAATATTGTAGAACAGCAGATTGAAAAGGTTGTTCAGAATTTTTTTTTTTTAAGACAACAGAGATTGAAAAGGATGTTGTTTTTACAAATATTGTAGAAGAAAAAGTTTGCAAGAGATTTGCAAGAATGTTTTGAAACTAGAAAAACAAAAGGGTTTGCAAGAAACAAAGGATTTGAAACTTGTCTTTCTGTTTGAATTGGGGAAGTTATTTTTTTTCTTAGAAAGACTGAAACCCTAGGAAGGAGGAAAAATGGCCAAGATGTCGAATGCAAGATTCGAGGTGGAGAAATTCACCGGAAAGAGCAATTTTTCTCTTTGGAAACTGAAGGTTAAGGATCTGCTTGTGCAACAAGGGTTGCACAAGGCATTAGATGGAGTAACTAAGAAACCTGCAACCATGACTACTACAGACTGGGAGGACTTGGATGCCCGAGCGCTCAGTACCATCCGGTTATGCCTAGCTGATGAAGTTCTCTTCAACATTGTTGATGAGACTACGGCGTCAGGATTGTGGGGAAAACTTGAAAACCTCTATATGACAAAATCATTAACCAACAGAATTTATCTGAAACGACAGCTATACAGTCTTCGAATGAAAGAAGGTTCAAGTGTTGCAGACCATTTGAATGTTTTTAATACACTAATTTGTCAATTAACAGATATGGAAGTTAAAATACAGGAAGAAGATAAAGCCATAACCTTGCTGTGTTCTCTGCCTGAATCATGGGATCACTTCGTAACTTCAATCAACTTCAACTCTGCTGATTCTTTGAAGTTTGAATCAGTCGTGGGAGCTCTTCTGTCTGAAGAAGTACGAAGGAAATTCAGCACTGAAACAGCTGCATCAGAAGCCATGGTCGCTAGAGGACTCTCAAAGGAAAGAGGAGAAAAACCAAGGGGATCTTCCAGGTCGAAATCGAAGGGCAAGAAGTGTAAGGCAAAATGTTGGAACTGCGGTAAAGTTGGACACTTGAAGAAGGACTGTTGGAAACTGAAGGAATCTGAAAACCCAAAGAACGAAGCGAATCAGGTAGACTCTGATTCAGGTATGGTAGACGAAGTTTTATCTGCTGAAGAATTGTGTATGATAGATGAAACTTCACTTGAATGTAATGTCTCTCAGAGTTTTGATAGCTGGCTGTTAGACTCTGGTGCTTCGCATCACATGTGCCCACATAGAAATTGGTTTACCTCGTATGAAAAAGTAAACAGTAGTTCTCTGTTTATGGGTAACAATGTGTCATGTCAGACTTTTGGGATGGGAGATATCAGGATTAAGATGTATGATAACACAGTTAGGTCATTAACTAGTGTTAGACATGTACTTGATTTGAAGAAAAATTTAATCTCTTTGGGAGTGTTGGATTCAGATGGTTATAATTTTACAGGTCAGGATGGCGTCTTGAAAGTCTTCAAAGGTGCTCTTATGGTTATGAAGGCAGAAAAGGTCGGAAATCTTTACATGTTAAAAGGAAGTACTCAGGTCGGTGAAGCAGCGGTTGCGTCAGAGAAGGAAGAAGCAGGTACTCGTCTGTGGCATCAGCGTTTGGGTCATATGAGCGAGAAAGGTCTTCGCATACTGATGAAACGTAAATCTCTTCCCGGTCTGAAATCCTTGAATTTAGATTTCTGTAAACATTGTGTGTATGGCAAGCAGTGTAAACAAAGATTTAAAGTTGGAAATCATAATAGTAAAGATGTTTTAGACTACATTCACTCAGATCTGTGGGGGTCTTCCCCTGTTATTTCATATGGAGGTGCATTGTATTTTTTAACGTTCATTGACGATTACTCTCGTAGAGTTTGGGTCTATATGCTAAAAATGAAAGCTGATGTATTCAATGTCTTTAAACAATTTAAAGTAATGGTAGAGAAAAGAACAGGCAAATCTATTAAATGTCTAAGAACTGACAATGGTGGTGAGTTCACTTCTGTTGAGTTTGAACAATACTGTAAGGATGAGGGCATTGTTAGACACAAAACTGTTGTTTATACTCCTCAGAAAAATGGTGTTGCTGAGCGTATGAATCAGACTCTTATGGAAAGAGCCAGAAGCATGATCAGCAATGCTAACTTGCAAAAGGAGTTGTGGGCAGAAGCAGTATCTACTGCTTGTTATTTAGTTAACAGATCACCTGCAGTAGTGATTGATTGTAAAATTCCTGAAGAAGTTTGGACAGGTCAGTCTTGTGACTATTCTCATTTGAGGATATTTGGCTGTGATGCTTATTCTCTTATTCCGAAAAATCAGCGTTCAAAATTAGATCCAAAGTCAAAATGTTATGTCTTTGTTGGGTATGACTATGCAGTGAAAGGATATAGGTTGTGGGATCCTACATTGCGGAAGATAGTCATTAGTAGAGATGTAACATTTGATGAATCCTCTTTGTTAAAATCAAATGTTGAAAGAATGGAATAGGAACAGGTATCGCCGAGTCAACGAGTTTAGTTGGAGGCTAGATTTTTCGGTGACAGTCGAAAGGAAGGAGAGACTTTTGGAGACAAAGGTGTTGAAGACACAAAGGAAGCCGTTGAAGCTTCTGAACCAGTGCAAGTTTCTGAACCAGTTCAGCAACCAGTCACTCTGAGAAGGTCTACAAGGGAAAGGAAAACTCCCAAAAGGTATGAAGATTCTGCTTCATCTTTTGCTTTGGTTACTGAAGATGGGGAACCGTCTTGTTATCAGGAAGCGATAGATGATACAGATAGCGAGAAATGGAAAAAGGCTATGGAAGAAGAAATGGACTCCTTAGCCAAGAACAATATCTGGGATCTTGTAGAGGTTCCTGAAGGGAGAAGTGTTGTTGGATGTAAATGGGTCTTCAAGCTGAAACGGAAAGTTGATGGTAGTATCGAAAGATATAAGGCGAGACTGGTAGCAAAAGGGTATTCTCAGGTTGAAGGTATAGACTTTCATGAGATTTTTTCCCCAGTTGTAAAACTTGTTTCTATACGTACTGTGTTGGCACTAACTGCGTTGCTTAATCTTGAGTTAGAACAGTTAGATGTTAAAACAACTATTCTACATGGTGATTTGAACAAAGAGATATATAGGGAACAACCAGAAGGTTTTGTACGAGGTCGCAGCAGAAGATTAGTTTGCAAGCTCAGGAAATCATTGTATGGTCTGAGGCAGTCTCCCAGACAATGGTACAAGAAGTTTGATTCCTTCATGGTGAGCCAGAACTTTATAAGAAGTGAGTATGATCATTGTGTGTACTTCAAAAGTTTCAATGGCATATTCATTATCTTAGCTTTGTATGTTGACGATATGCTTATTGCAAGCAAAAGCATGGAAGAGATCAATAGGTTAAAGGCTCAACTCTCTAGGGCGTTTGATATGAAGGATCTTGGAGCAGCAAAACATATCTTGGGCATGGAGATACACAGAGACAGGAAAAATGGTAAGCTTTGGTTATCACAGCAGAAGTATGTGGAGAAGGTACTTGAAAAGTTCTCTATGAATAATGTGAAACCTGTTAATGTTCCCCTAGCTTCCCATTTTAAGATTTCTTCGGTTTTGAGTCCTAGAGCTGATGAAGAAAAGTAGTATATGTCTCATGTACCATATGCAAATGCGTCAGGCAACTTAATGTATGCGATGGTATCTACAAGACCTGACATTTCACATGCAGTTGGAGTTGTCAGCAGGTTCATGGCAAATACAGGTAAAGAACATTGGAAAGCAGTGAAATGGGTGCTTCGATATCTAAGAGGCACAAGAGATCATTGCATCGTCTTTAATGGTAGTGAAGGATCAGTCTGCGGATATGTAGATGCTGACTATGCAGGTGATTTGGACAAAAGAAGATCTACTACAGGCTACGTCTTTACTCTTGCAGGTGGAGCAATTAGTTGGATGTCAAAGCTTCAAGACACGGTTGCATTGTCCACTACCGAAGCTGAATATATAGTTGCTTCAGATGCCAGTAAAGAAGCAATCTGGTTAAAGGGTTTGCTCGATGAAATTGGAAGAACGCAGGAGAAAGTGAGTGTACTTTGTGACACTCAAAGTGCTATTCACTTGGCCACAAACCCTGCCTATCACAGCAGAACCAAGCACATTGATGTGAGATATCATTTTTTGAGACATGTGATCGATGGTGGAAAAGTAGCTCTTAAAAAGGTCCACACACGAGAAAATTGTGCAGACATATTCACAAAGCCAGTTACAGTAGAGAAGCTGCGGTGGTGTTTAGCTTCTCTTGGCTTGCAGGAAAGATGATGAATGGGAAAATTGTTGTCAAGGTGGAGTTTGTTAGTTTGACAACGAATTTGGGTAAATGTAGTTAAACAATTTTGTAACGAATAATTTAGTTATGTAACGGTAGTTAGTGACATGAATATATCGAATGCTCATGTAGAGGAAAAATTCATTCTTGAATAAAGCAGTTACAAATTCAGTTTCATATTTCTTGGTCTTCTCCCATTTTCTTGCTATTCTTTCTACAATCTCTGCTATTATTTCTACACGTCAATGGGCATAGGTTGAATATATATAGGAAGCCCCTCTCCAAGAAATAATTCATTGAGAATCTGAGTAAAATAGTGTTGGTCGTGGGGCAGGTCTCTACCTCCACTCCACCCACACCCTAAACACACACAAAAAGAAGAAGAAGAAGAAGAAGAAGAAGAAGAAGAAGAAGAAGAAGAAGAAGAAGAATAAAAGATCCCTGGGTGAAAACCTCCTGGAGGTGCCCAGGGTAGGTAGTGAGGGTGAAAACCTCTTGTAGGTGCCCCAACTGTCTCATAAAAAAAAGGAAAAAAAAGAAAAAAAAAGAGAGAGAAAAGAATAGATAAAAAAGAAAAAAAACATAAAAACTAACTTCTTTTGAATGCATTGCAAATTGCAGGAGGGTCATAGAAGAAAAAAAAGGACATGGCCAGGCTGAATACACCCCTGATAGATCATTTCTCCATCACCATTGTCTTTTCCTATGCCTTGGTCTCACTTGTTCTGGAAATTATGCATCCTACAGGAAGCTCTCTGCATTATACTGGAGGCTAGACTTGTAGAAACCATAGAGAGCTCGAAATCAAGTTCAAAAAAGAATCAGATGGATAGAAATTTGTCCAGAAGACTTGTGGACCTCCTTGCCACCATTCATCCCCCAAACTCTCGATTCCATACCTGTACCACTGCATTTCCACTCGCTTCTTTCTTCCCTGCACAGAAAACACAGAAATTTTGTTTCCTTCATTTTAAAAAAAAAGGATGAAGAATGAAACAACAACATCCTTAACTTTTTTCTTACCTAGTGCATCCCAGCTACTTTTTCTTTTCCTTCAAAAACTTCCTCAGCTATCTCTTCAGTCCCTGCTGAAACCACAACTAGAAATTTTAGAGGGAGAAGTAGTTACAGGAAATCCTACAGGATTCCTGTAATAGCTGATCCCCTTAAAAAAACAACCTCCAGAGGTAGGGTCAGTGCAACCACAGGTGTATAAAACACATGGGGAGTCATTCCTAATTAAAATATCACCAGCGTGAGGTAGCCAAGTCACCAGTTCAGAAGCCACGAGTGCCAACAGCAACAACAATCCATGAATAGAGTGCCAAAGTTTGAGCATGCAAAGCACGGTAGCGACTAACAGGTAAGTGACTAAACTCGTTCTTCTGTTGCATGAATATGATTTAGAAACTACATGAACCATTGAGATGGTTGCGATTAAATGAAATTAGTTAACATCTAACTGGCCACCCTCATCCAGTTCAAACAAGCCTCATCCAATTCAAACAACATTCAGTGGGTGCAATCGACACATGTGTTCAGTCAACTCGGGAAGAAAAACACAAAACAAGTAGTGGTGGTGGCGTATAATGAGAATGATGGAAGTGATTGTGGGCAGGTGGCATGAAGTATCGTAATGGCACTAAAGTAGGGACAAAAAGTCCAGATGAAGATAACATACCCTTCCTGCGAACTCACCTCGTCACTGTAGAACACGCCATAATCTTAAGAACGCTAAAGTCAACGCCTTCATCAACTTTGTTTCATTTGCATGGCCATTCTCTTGACTGCAACAACTGAACCACCACCTTCGGAACCTCGAAACAGTGGCTCTTTGTCAGTGTCGAAACCCTCCTGCTTATCGAGCTTTACATGAGCATTATCACACTCTACAGTAGCGAAAACAAAGTCTACAGGAGCCTCTCTATAGGAAGGTCAGTGAGCATCTCTATAGATGAAATTTCGGGATTTTATGCCAAATTCAAGCTCGGAAAAGGTAGGCTCAGAAAACCCACTCTACATGCTATATATCTAGAAAAGGTGGTGGGATTTGAAGCGAGGTATTGAGTTAAAAAGAAAAAGGTGAGAATAGAAGTCTGCCTATGTTATTTTGAAATATATACAATCTCTCCATTTTACTCTCTGCACTAAAAGTTTGTCTCTTTCTCCTTCGTGGTATTCTCATGTACGAAGAAGTGATGCAACCATAGGGAATTAAGCCTGTAAAACAATGAATTTTCATTGGGTGGTCTGCTTACTTTGTGAAAAGGAATAAACACTGTCTCGTATACTCTGTTTAAAAAAAAAAAAAGGATATTGTTTCCCTCAAATAGCTCGAGAAGAAAAGTGAGTTTGAGAACAGGGTTTAAAGCATAGGAAAGTTACAATTTGTTTTTGTTAAAAATAAGAAACATGAAAAACTCTCTCCGGTTCCAAAAAGAAAAAACCTCAGTTGTTCCTTTATTTTTGGGTTTGAAAATTTGCTGCCTTCCTCCTCACCTGAGAATTTCCAGCAGCTACTAAACATCAGGACATGGGGTTTTATAAGAAAGGAGCCTCTAAATTCCACCAAATTGCATGAACACCCAAAAGTGGTAGCCCTCTTTACTAGAGAAAATTGGATGCCTTTCATTGAGAAATTTCATGGGTATGATGAGGAAATTACAGAGGAATTTTTGTTGTCTTTAAAACTCCACTCAAAAACCTATGCTATAGTCAGTTTCAGGGGTCTAAGCATAGAACTTACACCAGAGTTCATCAGCATAATTACAAGTCTTCCACTTGGGCTCCCATGGAGCAAAGAAGAAAAACCACTAGGACAGGATGCTAAAAAGACCTTTTTCCGGCCTGATGAACATCCTGTGGAGGATAAGAATGGGATTAGAAGGACAAGTATACCTTATCCATGGGGTGATGTCAACTACCAGATCATGAAGTATATCTCTTGTGAAGGAAGATACAACATCATTTATGGTTATCATTACATACTATTACATGAACTAAGATATGGCATGGACCTACCTGCATCTAGAAAACTCAGTATTTCATATTTTCTCCTCCAGTCCTTGATAGAGTGTAGCACCAAATTGAATACAGGGGTTCCAGACTAACTGGCTCACCATGGGCTCATTAAGTTGATGGTGGAAGATGCCATTCACACATACACAATCCCTATAGCCTGGGAGATTTTTAGGAACATGACTAAAGAAGATGACATAAAAACTCTCACTGATGATCTTAGTCCATATGGCAGTGAAGAGGAGGAAAAGAAAGAGGAACCTGAGAAGGAAATCCATGAAGAAGCACAAAATATTCAATTAGAAGAAGAAAAAGAAGAAAAATAGAGAGGAGAGGAGAAACATGACACCACCATAGTTGAACCTAAAGCAAAGAAGAAAACAACATCAAAACCAGAAAAAGGGAAAACCACAGCAGAGAAAAGGAAGAGGATAATAACTGAAAAGAGGAAGCCCAAGACAGGTCAGAAAAAGGCTGCCATAGGAAAGGCAGAAACTCAACAAGTAGAGGAGAAAACAACACCAGAGACAACAGAAACAAAATTAGAGACAATAGACACAGGCAAAATAGCAAATGAAGAAGAAGAAAAATAGTGAGAAGAAGTGTCTCCTGAGACACTAGCAGGAGAAGCAGTAGCTATTCTTGTTGCACTTAGTACTCCAGCCAAGCCCAAAGGGAAAAGGAAGAGACAATCATCTATGTACTTCAAAGCTTGAAAGAGCACAAAAATCAAGATGGGGAAGCCTCAACCACCTTCAAAGGAACCCATCATCATGGAGGATGCATCTACTGTAACAAAGGAGGAGTCTCCCTCCAAAATCTCCATCACTTATGAGAGAGGAAGTCCTAAGACATCTACCTGGAAAGAAAGGATCAAATTAATGGACTCTAAAGCAGTCCTAAAGGAGGCGCAGACCTCTCTACAGGAGACATTGGCAAAGCTCAGAGAAATTGAAATACTTGAAAAGAAGGAGGAAGAACAGACCTAGGAGGAAGATAAGGCAAAAGAGATACCAGAGCTTAGACCTCAGCCTAACTTAGGCTCCCATTACAACCTTCTGGAAGGTGGGAAGATCATCCCACGAAATTTTGCAGTGCCTCTTTTCTTTGAGCTGGAAAAGGAAATAGTCAGGACCCATACATGGATGTAGATTTCAAAATCAAAAGGGGTAGAAGACATTGGGCACATGGAAAACAAGTTGAGAGAGATGGGAAAATGATTAAGCATGGTCAAGCATACAGAAAGCATCAGAAGAGCTCAATTGGAGGAAGAAAATGAAATGTTGAAAAAGCAGCTACAAGAAAGGGAACCTCTAGGAGGAAATGAGCTATCAATCTTAAAAGGACAGCAATCGAAAGAGGAACCCCAAGCAGACAGTGAGGCAACAAAAAGACAACCTCAAGAAGGGGAACCCCAGACAAACAATGAGACATTGATAAAACAACAACATGAAAAAGAGTCCTAGGTAGAAAATGAAGTGCTGATTTTGAAAAGGAAGCTACAGGAAAAGGAAGCCCAGTTAGCCTGCATGGCCAGCTGGGCAATGGAGGAATTACAGTGCAGGCAACCAACCAAATCATATGCACTGTATCTCAAGGATCAGTGGCTCCAATTTAAGATTAATACACTAGCCCAGAGGGGCAAAATAACCATTGAGGATTATGGCCAATTCTTCCATTTATGTGATCAGAGTTTAGCTGAGGATAAAGCGAAGCTAGCAAAATTTTACCTACATAACGTGGCACTTACTGACATGAATTTATGGGATCCAAATGCTGCATTGGGAGACTTGCAACTAATGGTTATGGCATCTTGGATGAACCATGAAGAGAAAAGATCAGTGGAAATCTAGAAAATGATGGAAAAAGAGCTAAGTGAACCCCTGATGATTAGAGCAGAACTAGTAGAACCCTTGGCTCTCATCTATGCCCACCAAAACCTTGTAGCTAATCCTCAAGTTTTCCCTGACTATGTTGACAAGCAAGCCCAGGCTATTGCTCATTTTGAGGAAATGGAGAGATTGTTTGGCAATGACTGCATTCATGCTTGCATGAGAAGGTGGAATACATTGCCACAGAGCCTAAGGATCAGGGAGTATCACTCCCCAAACAGGATGAGGGAAGCCATGAGGAGAGTGCCCCTATATAAGCACTCAATGTAAAGCTTGAAGGCGAATTGGATTGGCCTTAAATTCAGTCCTCCACTACTGCTAAGACTGCTGGAAGGAGTAAAGGAGGAGGAAGAATAGAAACAATGGGAAGAAGTGGATAGGAAAGCATGTTTCCTTGATAAAGAGGAAGACATCATATCAGAGGCTTGGGATGTCAAGGAATCTGTTAGAGACATTAAGGATGAAGAGTTAGATTAGTTTCTCAGAGGATGAGCAACCCATTCAGCCGGGGGGTGATGATGAACCACAGAAATGGGTAATTATATGGGCTCATTTTGCCTCTTATTTTGACTTAATCCACCATTCTCATTAGTTTATTACATGTTTTTGAATATATATATGCTAATAGAGTGAATTGGGTTAGTCATTTTGCCATGTAGTCTAATATGTGCCTTATGCAGATTTTTTTGTCAATTTTGGAAAAAGTCAAGGGATTTATGAGCAAATGGTAGCCAAAACTCAAGGAAAATAGGTAAGAGGATTTGTAGGGGATGTCTCCTTCATTTATGACCCTTTTTATCAAATCCTTCATCAACAACTCGGAGCACAAAGGTCCATATTGATGATTCCAAGGGGCAGCCGAGCAAGTAAAGTAGGACTATTGTTTATCTCCAGTTCTGGGAAGCCAAGCTTCTTGATTTTAGGAGGGTTGTTCGGGGACTCCATTTTTAAAAGTGGGGGGGCTTAGGGCCTCAGTTTTTTTAGTTTGATTTTAGCTAGTTATTGGCATATTTTCACACTTTTGTGCAGCATTGTGTCCAGCTCATTTTCGAGTTCCTTTTTGAGAACATTTTATGTAATGTAACTGCTATTTTTGATAATGAAGATGAAATAGTTTTTGAGCCAACACTGATCTTTTTCAGAGGGCTAAATCTCTTGGTTCAGGGTCCAACCCAAGCTGCCCAACACCTCCTACTATGTACTTATATGTTTTTTCTTTAGTTCACGAGTTAATTTCTATTGCATATATTCATTTTACTTTGTTAGATTAGGTTGCTTTTGATGGTTAGTATAGTTGTTTCTGTTTCAGTTGCTCAAGTAGGTTACTGTAGTGATAGAATAAGATTCAAGAAGGCCAAAAACAGGCCCTGACCTCCTTTCTCCCTTCTGGGAATATGATTTGAGGTCAAGGAACTATTGTTGCCACCAAAAACATAGTTTTCGCTCTTCCATGCAACTGCTAGTGTGATATTGATTTGGAAAAGTTGATATTAGTTTAGATTCAATTGCTTAGATCATTTATTATTCTTTTACTATAGTTCTCACCACATGATTTTATGTTCATATGTTACTGTTCAATATTTTCTGTTTCTAGGTCAGAAATTAGGTCAAGCTAGAAAAAGTTTTGTTTTCATGGTATAATTAGTTCTTTCTTTGGTCAGTTTTGATAAGTAAATGCATAGATCTCTTGCAGGACATATCAACTCACCATACATCCATAGAACAACCAACACCAGCTCACTTCTCATAGATTTCCTAGCTCATTCTCAACATTTCGCCATTTTGCCCTAATTTCTGCGTTTTTTTCCATAAAGCTACTTTCTTGCCATTTGAACAAATCCAACCATCACGTTCCTTCTTGATCTTCCTTGATGATTTCCAGACACCTCAAAACCTTCATCTAGCCTTCAGTTCCCCTTTCCCATCATTTTTACACCTTCAAAACTTCAAAAATAGCTCTCGACCTCGTCCTATAGATCCTCCTGTAGATCCCCTACAGCCTCCTGTAGAACTACCTGTGAGTGGTTTTTCGAAGTCTGATTGCTATGGAAGTCTTCAGAAGGGTACTAGGGGCTTCTTAGGACCTCTCCACACCTTCCCCACCCTCTGCAAAAGCCAAATCCATCTTTCTTTGCCACCAAACATCTGTACAATCACAACCAGATAAATCACAAGCATAATAATTCCACATAAAAACACTCAAAAGCACAGAAAGATGGTTTCTTCTCATTTCTTTTCAGAATTAGCTTGAATAAATGAAATTTACCTTTTTAGTAGTCAATGGCACTCATTTCATCAGTTTTCATCTCTTTTCTCGCAAAAGTAGGGTTAATATGTAAATTAGGGTTTGGTAGGGTTTGTGTTACATTTCAGTTTTCCTTCTCTTCCTGCAAAGAGAATAACCCCTGTAGAGTTACTTTTCTTTCATCATAGTTAAAAGCATTTTTTGAGAACTCATAGAAGTTGGCTTAAGCTCCTAGCGAACTTGCGCCAGCTGACCAAGTGACAGCCTGCAGTAAGAGCTAGTACTTGTGCATACAACACTGTCGCTTCCAAGTTTGTTACGAACTACCAGGTTGATAAAAGTAAAGAACGAAGCCCCAGGAGTTGCAACATTATTGTTGCAATATTGGAGCTCACGATTAAGATATAACGAGTCCTAGCCCTAAGACAAGCTATTACCCTAGGTTGATTTTGGGTTAGTGTACTGATTAGGATCATTACATTTAAATATCAAAAGAAAAGTATTACTTTGATCATGTTCCCTACCCTAATTAGATCAAGCCCCTCATTGGGTGATCAAATCTATACCATTAACCTAATTTTGGCTCAACTTGTCTTTGTGTGGTCTCATAGCTTTCTAACTCCAATTTCACAAGGATTAGATAAAAGCCTCTTATCCATATTGATCCTTAGGTCTATAAATCCCCTTGTTAAGGAACATCCTCTAAATCTAGGCCTAAGAATCCTCTTATCCATTCCTAGAGAGCCCATCACCTCGCTTTTGAAGAAAAAAGAAAACTATCTAATTGAGCCTCTTTTGTGAATAGGCCTTAGGAATAACTCAATATCCTCTTATTAACCTTTTAATATAATGATTCCCCTTATTACGGGTCTTCTCCCATCAATGGAATTTTTTAAAAAGTAGGGAGACTTAGCTAAGGTAACAGTGGGATATCACTCCATTGTCACGCCTTGACCTAGTAGTTGCTATATAGGATGCCTTCCTAGGACCCTTACTAGTTTGAGTGGTAATAGTTTGCTGACATTGTCTGGGACATGAGACATGTGTCTTGCTTCCCTTATGAAATCATTTACATAACATTCTTGATGACTCCAATGGAAGAACGATGCCCTAATTATTCATTGAACTTCAAATTTAAATTATTGTGGGGTGAAGCAAATATTTATCAAGGCATTTGCTTTTAAATGACCTTGGTGACTTCATTTTAATCCTAATATGAAACATCATAAATAATGGAATATTATCAAGAAGAAAATACCTTTGGCTCTACATTATCAAAACTCAATCATTAAGACCTTCAAGAACTACAAAGAGGTATGGACCAATATGTCAAGTTCTATGAAAATTCGTTCGAGAGCATGGATACAGAATACATGCTGAGGTTTCATGGGACAACAAAAAAAACTCTACATAATATTTTTTGCATATGACAAGGATCCTAGTTGTACCTTTGAATTTTCTAGCAAAGCCTACTCTTTTAACTCACTAACCTTATCAATGAAAAATATTATAACCAATCAGAAAGCCCCATACACTATAATCAATCAGATGTTTAATGTAACCTTGAAGAAAATTAAATCATAGAGGACCATTATGAAAGTAATGAATGCATGGAAAAAGGGAATAAATCTAAATAATATAGTGACATACACCTTTAGGATGCAAATTTAAGGACTGAGAATCTGCATGGCATGAGTGAAAGCCCTATTGAATCCCATGAGGACAAACATGATGAAGTGGGGAATTTTATTCAAGAAGAGGTGTCTGAAGGTATGAATATTTTAGCTCCCATGTGAGGATGCCATTTCTTATTTATTATGCATTAATGAGGTAAAATGGGATATGGGAAACCATCATTTTGACAATGACCCTATTTATGATATTGACATGGAAAATTTGGTCAAAGTGGACTCTTATTTTCTATAAGACATCAATCATGATGAAATGACTACTCACATCATTGAAAGGGAGGATGTTTGTTCTCCCATGCATGAAGAAGTTTTATTAGGAATAGAAGGAACCATTTATGACATCAATGACAACACTAAGGAAGGCCTTACTTTCCAATTCCTTGTTCACGATCCCAATAGCATAGCTACAAGATAAATGAACCCTTTCCTTTACTTCTCAACTTATCACAATTATTGATAATAAAATTTCCTCTCCTAGGTATGAGGCTGAGGAAGAACTATCCATTAGATGTATCCCACCTTCTCCCTCATACCCTGAGGATTGTGAATATGATTATCATGAATAACCTTCTTATTTTGTATCTCCATGTCGTTGGTCTCCCTTTCCTCCAAATCTCGAGCCTATGGTGCTCATAAAGCACGATATTAATTTTGAGGACCATACTGGGGATGATAATCTTGAGGTTATTATCCATTGGAAGTTTATGAGCTTAGTTGTTGATACCTCCATCTTTTGGTTGGAAGAAAGGATCCCGTGGAATAGATTACATTCCTTGTCTCTCTCTTTCCCAATAATTCTCCATGCATGGTCATTTCAATTTCCCACCTCCCACCCTTGTGACCTTCCATGTTGTCATTCCTACCTTTATCTCTGGATCCGTTGCACAAGTAAGAAGAAAGGAAATTGTTTTAATATTGATTGGATGCTATGTTGGTTGCATTGGGTGTATGATTACACCTAGCATTTGGGTGATGTAGCATGAAGGTTAGGGTCAGATGCATTGCTTTTTGATTTTCTCATTACAACTATCATCATATGATATTATCATGGTAGATTAGTTACATTCATATGAAAATTTCACGACATGATTTTACATTCTTGTTGATTTTATGGCTTAATACTAAGCATGTGTGATCATAAGACACCACAAAAACATGTTAACCCATGTTCTTGGTCTTTGATATGTGTAGGTAATAGTTCTACAATACCAAGATATTGTTGGTGTTCTCATAGCCTCCCTCTTGAGTAAGTTTGCACACCTCCCTGATATCTCATGTCCCAATTGGAGCCACATGTTACCCACCACCTATGAGTAATATGCATAAGATTTTATTTTTTCTCCTAGATGGTCCTCATCTAGTAGCCAAAATTTCCTTTTAGTCACCAGATAACTTGATGTGCCATTATCTCAACCACCTGAGCCAATCATGTGGTCCCTCACCCATCTTTTATGATTGTATTTTTGAAAGTGGGCCTCCCAACCCTGACAATATGACTTTTCATTAGTATAGTTGTGTAATTTTCCTTACTTTTCATGGGAAATTTTGGGTATGTATTGGTAAGGGTATTTGGGGAAAAGGGTGGGATATATATGTACTCTTGTCTCCACTGCGAGATTTCATGGTTATCCATGTATCATAGTCTCATAGAATATCCTTTAATATCCATTAGATTTAGGGTTGGCACTACATGGGAAATATTGATTTTAGTTGCATGGTGTTGTTTCTCGAAACCATATATATCACTCCACTTTGCTCATTTTAGCCCCATTAATCTCTTTTCCCATTTGGGTCCACATGTGTCCATTGGGGTCAAATTGGGTTAGCCTCCCCCTCCCCTTGTCCACATGGTGGTTCAGGCCTGGAATAATGCATCAGATATTTATTTAGTGAAAAAAAAAAGAAAAACCATGATTTGGCCACTCTCAATAGGAAATGTACCACAAAATGAAAACTATGGATGGGACGTACAAATTTAGCACATGTGTAAAATCCAATCATGAGATCCACCCCTTATTTGTGGTCATCATCGTGGTTCCAATGGGCCCGAGATGATCCCCATCCATAATAAGTGTTATGCAACCAGCTCAAAAATAAAAGAAAAGATGGATCAACAACTTCAGAATCAACCTCTTCGAGGAGGAAACCTCCTTTACATTACAAAAATAAACAATTCTTCGATGATATAAATGAAAATACCTCCTTTCTACATATAGGAGTCTAAGGGGTCACAATATAATCAACGCCGACATAACAATGATAATGTAAGGGCACAACAATAACAATAGTGGGCTTCTACGGGGACAACATGGGAACAAGAATAAGAATAGTGGGCTTCTATGGGGCAAAATAATAATAATTGGGGACAACATGGGCACAATAACAATAAGGGGCTACAATGAAAATACTAATAAGGGAATATACTAGTATTATAGGGACCTAACATGCCCTTCTCCTTTAGAAAATTGTTATCCTCAACACTTGAGGAGTTTTGGATGCTTCTTTATAAAATTCTCATCCTCCCATGTGGAGTATTTAGAGCATAAGTTCTTCCACTTAATGAGACAATCTGAAATTGATCGATTACTTAGCTGTCGAGTTCTTGTTTCTATGACGGCTTTAGGTTCCAATATGATTTTTCCTTCCTTTTCAAGTTCTAGAAATATTGTTTGAATTGGAAGCTTGTCACCTATAACCTTCTTTAAGCATGAAACGTGGAAAACTAGGTGCACTCGAGAAGCTGCATGAAGCTCCAATTTGTACGTCATAGTACCAATAATTTGCAACACCTTGTACGAACCATAACAATTTAGGGATAATTTATTATCCTTCTTATTTAGCTTGAGGGACATTTTTTTGTATGGTTATAGCCGTAAAAATACTCAATCACCTACATCAAAACTTCTTTTGCTGCGATGTTGATCTTCTTGTTGTTTCATTCTATTCTGCGCCAAAGTGAGATTGTCCGTTAAGAGTTGGAGAACTTGTTGTTGATGCTGGATGTCATATTCCACTGCTTGAACCTTCAAATTTTCTCTTAAATATGATTTGATGGACGGTGGATGATATCCATAAAGGAAGTGTTATAAAACCATTTCGCCAAAGGAAACTATTTAACACGTTAAGTCTGTTTATCAAATAGAAAACAATGAATATATCCTTCCAAACATTTATTTACTATCTCAATTTTCCCATCAGATTGAGGATGATAAGGTGAATTATGAGCTAACTGAGTACCCAGAGAAGAAAATAATTTTTTCCAAAAATTTGCAGTGAAAATGGGATCTTTGTTTCCTACAATAATCTTCGGGTTTCCATGTAGCTCTCAAATTATTTCCATTAATGCAGTAGCAACTGTACTAGCTTTAAATGGATGAGATCATGCACAAAAGTGTGCATAATTAGTAAGTTTATCAACTACCACCATGATGACACTATTTCCTTTGAAATTGGGTAAAACTGTGATAAAATCCATTGAAACTTCCTCCCAACGTTGACTTGGAATGGATAAAAGTTGTAATAAACCTAGGGTCTTAATTGTTTCAAGTTTATTTTGTTGGCAAGCCAAACATTTTGCCACAAACTTTTGAATATAATATTTAAGGCCATCCAAAAAAATTCCTTCTTAACTCTGTGGTAAGTTTTTAAAAATCCTTAGTGCGCTCCTAAGGGAGAGGTGTGTAATTCCATAAGAATCTTTTGTTTGAGTTGAGAATTATTATAGAGGTATAAGTGATATACGTACCATAATGAATCATTTTTCCAGCTAAATGTATCAGATGTACTAGGATCTTGTCATAAATTTTGAATGAGTGCCCACACTTTTTCATCATTCTTACATTCATCCATTGCTCTATTTATCCAATCTAGTTGGATAATAGAAATTGTGCAAAGCAATGCTTCCACATCCTCACCCTTTCTTGAGAGTGCATTTGCAAAAACATTTTGCTTCCCTTTTTTGTAGATAATTTTAAATCATAACCCAACATCTTTGTGACCCATTTTTGCTTCTCTTCTAAAGATAATCTTTGTTCTAAAATGCGTTTAAGACTATCATGATACGTTTTTACCTTGAGTTGTCTTCCCATTGGGTAAGGTAGCCACTTATTAAGTGCATTTAGTATTGCCAACATTTCCTTCTAATAAATCGCTTTATGTAAATACTTTCCTTTGATTACACGACTTTCAGAAGCAATGGTCTTTCTTCATGCAATAAAAAAACACTAATTCCATTTCCTGAGGCATCACATTCCACAATAAAGGCTTTGTGAAGTATAGTGTAGCTAAGACCAGTGCTTGACACATTTCCTCTTTAAGATGTTCAAAGGCCTTCGTTGCTTCTAGATTCCATGAAAATTAATATTTACTCAATAATGTCGTTAGAATTAAACCCAGTAAATCCTCACATATGCTTTATGGATGTGGGGATTTTCCATCCGCTAATGGATTCAATTTTTCTAGGGTCTTCCTTAACACCTTCATGAGATTAAATATGACCCAGATATTCCACCTTTTGTACTCCAAAGAAACATTTGAGGTTTTTTCATATAATTGTTTCTCCTCCAATAGTTTGAGCACCTTGTCAACACATTCAAAATGATCCTTCCAAGACTTGTAGATTAGTATATCATCAAAAAATACTAACACAAATATTCTAAGGAAGGGTTTGAAAATGGAACCATCAAACCTTGACATGTAGAACGTACATTAGTAAGGCCAAAAGGCATGACCAAAAATTCATAATTACCCTCATGTGTCCTAAATGTTGTTTTCGAAATGTCTTTAGTCTTCATTCTGATTTGATGATATCCTGAATGAAGATCCAAGTTGGTGAAGTAAATTGATCCATGTAATGCATCCAATAATTCATCAATTATAGGAAGGAGAAATTTATCTTTAATATTGAGCTTATTGAGCTCCCTATAATCTAGACGCATGTGCCATGATCCATCCTTCTTGTGCACCAATACTACTCAAGGAGGGAAAGAACTTTTACTAGGTTAAATTATACCAGCCTCTAACATTTCTTCATCCATACGTTCAATTTCATGATTTTGGGCATAGGGATATTTGTAAGGCCTGATGTTTGGAGGAACACTTCCTAGAATCAAATGAATATCATGACCATGATCATGAATAGGTGGGAGGCCTTTGGGAGTCTCAAATACCTTGGAGTGACTATCCAAGACTTTTTGGAGATATGGAGAAATAAATTATTTCGATGTGGGAACCTCTAGTGAACATAATTGTGAAATCAAGCCTCGTTGTTATTTCTTTAGAACCTTTTTCATGTATTTAGAGCTAATTGTATTTCCCAATTTCCCTACAATACCCCTTTATTCAACTTCCTTTCCTTCTGAAAAAAATTCAAGAAAATTTCTTAAAAATTAAAATATACTGTACCCAAATATTATAGCCATTAGACTCATAGAACAACATCAGCACCACCCATTGGAATGGAAATCATTGGACTATTCAATACATATTTTCCAATGAGTGGCTTGATATTATGGCACCTTCCAGAGAAATTTATGGTTCCTGCATTTTGATCCATCACCTAACACTCTGGTGCTAGATATAGGAAGAAATTCAATTCCTTGGCTATCTTACAATGAGTAAAATTATGGGTACTCCCTTAATCAAGCAACACTAATACCTTTTTCTTCTTGATATGTCCTTCTATCTTGAGATTTTGAGGAGTGGTAATTCTAGCCAATTCATTACAAGATATGGTTCGATTCATTTCTTCTTTCTCTAGGGTTTGTTCCTAGTGTATATCCTCTTCTTTTGAAGTTTCTTGTTCCTTTTGTTGCTTCACTTCACAATCTACGTAAAATAATTTCTTCTCAGCATACTTATGACCTTTAGTCTATTTTCTATCACAACTATAACAAATCCTTTTAGAATTTCTTTTCTTAATTTTTTTTTTGTTTCAACCTTGTAGGTTGTGGAAGGCTAGGGGAAACAACACTTCCATCTTTATACTTGTGAGTGCTAGGCTACCTTGTTGCCATAATTTTCCTTTAAATTTTTCTTGCCAAACTGAATGCGTTCTCCAATGAATCAGATTCCCAAAGGTGAACCTCATGTTGGATGTTATCCTTTAAAGTACATATGAAGACATCAATCCTATGTTCCTTCGGAATATCTTTTACCCTTATATTCAATTTTTGGAAGTCCTCAATGTGCTCCACCATTGAAATCTTTTGTTTGATATTTACCAATTGACTAAAAACTGTGTTTCTTTTTGTATCCTTAGAATGTGCTATCATTTCATCCATAAAAATTTCCCAAGTCATAATTTTTTTACGAGATCAAATCCATTGATACCATACAGACCGATTGGGTTCCAAATATAAAGTTGTAATGCATACCTTTTGTGTGTTTTTCACATTATCGAGATCAAAATATTGCTCCATATGTGGTGTCCATGTTGCAGGATTGTTGCCATCAAATTTCCTTTTATCGACCTTTGGAACATGTTTGATCTTTAATCCATTGTTAGAGTCTAGGAAATCATGGTTAACATTTCTTTTGTTCTCATCATGAGTTTCCTTTACTACCCTTTCGCCATTAGTAATCATTTCTTGTAGTAACTTTGTCAAATATATCCTCAAATATTCCATGTTGCCTTTAAGTTTTGCTTCTATACCATCCATATTAGCTTCCATGCCATCCATCTTAGATTCCATGCCTTTCTTTAAACCATCCATCTTAGCTTCTATTATTTCTTGTGAGAGTGAAAATTGTTGCACTTGGTCTCGTAATTTTGATATATCATGTTGCGTTTCTTCCTCTTCTTCACGAGTCATGGTAGAGATTTCATGTTTCTTACTAGGTGTCTCCATTTTCCTTCTTCGGGACATAAATTAATGATAATTATTCCTGACTATGCCCTTTGAATCACTTCAAACTAATTTTTCAAACCAAACTTATGAAAATTGAAAAAACAACTACACACGTTTTTTCACTTGGGAGGAGCTCGATATTGAATCTATCGTATCTCTGTAATTTCACATTTCCAAGATCTAAAATTGAATCATATGGTAGATCTCTATGTCCTCTTTCTAACCCCACTATACTGATCAATATTGGATTCTTCAAGGAAGATTTATGCCAAATCTCCCACGATTACATGATTATAGACTAGTTCAGTAGAGTGTATTTGTACGACCTAGAACATGTCACTGTTTTGACCTTCGGAGCTGAAAATGATAAAAAAAATACTACAGTCTATCCTCTTTCTGTAAATTCTCATGAAATTTCAATCCAATGCTACGAGAGAAATTTATGACGATTTTCCCGAGGTCACTTTTTTGGGATGTAATTTGGGAGCCTCAAATAACCTTAACTTCCTAGGATCATATCTCCATAAATTGAGCGAGAAAATATCTAAAATTCAGACCCATGGTTCACCAGGATTTCGGCTCAAATAGGTTATAATTTCCTCTTTAGAAATATAATAGAAAAAATTATAATTAACATTACATGATGACTTGTTTGATGCAGGGAAACCCTAGAATCCAAAGCTCTGATACCAAATGTTATGCAACCAGCTCACAAAATAGAAGAAAAGATAGATCAACGACATCAAAACTAGCCTCCTTGAGGGGAACGCATTTGTTACATTACAAAAATGAAAAATTATTAGATGATGCAAATGATAACAATAATGGCAATATGGGAACAACATGGGCTTAACAATAACAATAAGGGGCTACAATGACAATACTAATAAGGGAACACAATAGTATTATAGGGACCTAACAATAAGGGACCCATGATATTCCAAATCCCTAGTGGAAAATGAAATGCAGCACCTTGAAAGCAGGTACCTACTGCTATCTCCTAAACATCATGCTCTCATCCCCTAGATCCTGGAGCACTTATGAAGAAAAATCAATAAAAGACAAAAGGAATATGAATAAGGGTGGGAAATCAAAGGCCAAGGTAACAAATGTACGATGATTTTCTCCATCCTACACTCATACAATCAAATGTGGGTTTCCATCATCATAGCTAACCTTGTACCATGAAATATGGCCTAGACAATTTCCCTGATCGCCACTCGATTCCATCACTATATCACTTGCCACCTACCTACTAATGGATGAACCATGAACATATCAGACTGATTTAAAGGGTGAAACAATCTAATATTCTCCTTGGTTAACCCCCTTGTGGACTGTGGAGAGACTTGTACATGCTAAATGCCACTATTGTCAGGCATGCCACTAGGAAGTGCCCCATTGATTCCATGGTTCGTAAACTCTTTTACTTGATTATTCTAATGAATTTTTGTATTAGAGGGAAAGGTGATGGATTTGATCTTATGTAGTATTGCAAGTGGGTCTCGATTTAGTGTTTTGTCTCCCTATATAGGGTCTAATCCCTCTAAAGGGACACATTGGCACTTGTAGGATGAGCATTGAGAGCCATGGTCCTCCACCACAGGGGAGAGTACTTAATGGATCCCCAACACCACTTAGTGATTACTTGTGTTCCACCTTTTGGATGAGGATGACGCACCTAGTTCACCGTGTCCAACCAGATGCGCACTTGTAGCATATACTTGAAATATGTTCCAAGGTCAAGATGAGGGTGCCTCTCAATGCATGCATGAAGGGGGGTTTATGTCATCATTCTATCTATTGCAAATGGTTTACAAGCATTACCAATCCAGTTGGAGACCTATGAGGATGTCCTTGTTCCCCCAAAACCAATTGGGAGAGCCACATGTGACTTACATGGAAAACAATTAGCCAACCTCTTGTCCATTATGTTTGGAGTCCATTCTCTCAACATGGCACACTTTGGACTTAACTAGGCCTTCTCAATGGCCCAAAAGCTCATTATATTGATCATTTTTCCCGCCTAAGAGCATTCTCTTTATGTTATTGAGTTATATGGGTGGGTTTTTCAGTAAGGGATGTTATTATTGCATATTATTTTATTATTTGGGGCTTAATTAGGCTAATTAGGAAAATCAAACTCATTATAGATGGTATAAATTGATGAGAGGTGATTCATTTCTCTCATCATCACTTGGATTGGATTAGTATCTCTTGAGAGATTTTCACGTTTTTGGTTGGGATTACTTTTTGAATTTTTCTTGATGCACTATGACATTTTTATTTTCATTATTTTCTTTGAATATTCTTTCTAATGTGAAATTGATCAATGGATATGCTCTCTAGCTCATGTAAGTCAAAAAATTTATGTTATTCTTGTTATCTTACTTATCAAATTCATGTATTTATTTATCATTATTCTTGTATGGGTCAATGTAATGCAAAGTTCTTACAGGATCTTGAATAAGTGATTAAATTCATTTTTTGCTCTTTGAGGAATTTGGTGAATGCTCCTAGAGGCACATCTTAGGTTGAAGACCTCAAAACTTTGTCACTTTGCAAATTTGAAGTATAAATCCCTATTGACCTATTTATTTCAATTGGAAAGGATAGAAAAGATCAATTAGGGCTCCTTAGCTCATGAAAGTTCTCAATCTATGTGCACCTTGACTCCATTAAGCCCAAGCAATAACGTACTAACCGTCGTATCCCTTTGGTGGTAAAATTTACCTTTCTATTCTTCACCTTTCCAAATTATGGGCCTAACCCTAGAGGGTCACTCAAAGCATCAAGCGAAATTCATTCTAGCCATTCAAAACCCTTGAATTTTGGCTCACTAAAACAATGGGGTCATATCTAAAGGTCCCCCAAATTTCAAACGATTCTGATGGTGGAATCTTAAGATATAGCAAACCCTAGCCTCAAGACCAAATTTTTACGAAGGTTTATTTTTTATAAGTGTCCTTATTATGATCACTGCATATAAATCTAAAAATAAAATAGTCCTTTTATCTTGTTCTACCCTAATTAGGTCAGGCCCCTCATTTGTTGAACAACTCCATACAATTGACCTAGTTTTGGGTCAAATTAGTTCTTTGTGGTTCCCTATCTCTCTAACTCCAATTCGATAAGGATTACATAGAAGACTCTTATCCAGAAGTATCCTTAGGTCTTGGAATCCCCTTGTTAAGTAACATCCTCCAAATATAGGCTCAAGAATCCTCTTAGCCCTTCTTAGAGAATCCATCACCTTGCTTTTGAAGCAGGTAAGCTATCCTGTTGAGCCTGTTTGGTGAATCAACCTTAGGAATCACTCCTTATCCTCTTATTGATCCATTCATCTAGTGATTCCACTTATTATGGGTCTCCTCCCATTGGTGAAAGTTTGTAAGGAGTAGGGAACCTTAGTTGAGGTGATAGTGGGTTATCACTTCATTGGTTCCCCTTAACCTTATAGTCTCTCTATTGGATCCCCTCTTAAGACCCCTGCTAATTTGAGTGGTAAAAAATCCCAAACTAAATAAGAAGTAAAGTAATCCCATAATATTTTCAATACATTAACTTTCATTGTTACTATTTTTCACATCACATGAAGTCTTCTTGTTGTTTCAATAAAAAACCTGGAGAGAGTTTGCAGAGGAGCTACATTAATAATGACAAGACATTCAATAGGATATTCTCTCATTTCAAATGTCAGTTTACCTTCTATTTTGACCATTTAAAGAGGAATTTGGGGAAAATTGGTTGTTTTATTATTTTTTTGGTGACAAAATATTTTTTTTAACTATTTTTCTTTTTTTCAAATATTTTTTTTAATCATATTTCAAGTGGAAAACCACATAAAAAATAAAATTATTTGGTTTTTATAGGGAAAAATGTGAAGAAATAACTCATTTATAGAATTTTGAGGAGAAAAGAAAAACATATTTTTAAAGGTTTTGAAATGGAAAAACCAGTTTTCAACTTTATTTATTTTTAAATCATTTAATATTTTTTTTTATTTTCCTTTGGGGACGGCTCAATCCATTAATTTGAAATTTAGGAAATCATTGAAACAAGACAAAACATGGTTCAAATCCCTTGAGGTGACCAGTTTATGGAAAGGAGGACTGGTCATAAACCCCCATAGGTTTACTAGTAGCTACATGTCAGGCATACTATTGGGTTCCTCTAAGATACAAAAACTATCGACATTGCACCAACAAGGGTGCCGACAGGCTATGAAGATGCCTAGGTAGGCTACCTAGGTGTGTCTGCAGCCTAGCAATCCTCTGCTATGCGAGGGGACCAATTGTGGGAATAAACCCCCTCACCAAGCAGGGTACTAGTACACTCTGGGTGATCTACCCAGGCTTGTCAAGGGTATGCTCGACCCCCGTTGGTGATCCAGATCTTGGTGGGAGGCCCCCAAGATCTAAAAAATTGAAATGGAAAAAGAAAAAGAGGAGAATGCCCAATAAACAAAACCACCGAGAAATTTCTTATTAAAATAGAGAATAACTATAAAAGGTACATTATGGCTGACAAACTATCCTTTCAAAAAATGTGACTTGTTACTTATAGTACTTTTTGGTTATAATACCACAGGTAAATTCCATGGGTGAATGAATACCATAGGTGGAAGTCACAATACCATGGGAAAATACCATGGGTGAATGAATACCATGGGTGGATGTCACCTACAATACCGTGGGTGTATAAACACCATAGGTGGATGCCACTTACAATACCATGGGTAAATTCCATGGGTGGATGAATAACATAGGTGGATAACTACCATGGGTTGACGCCATTTTCCATTTGGATCATTCCTCCCTTATTAAGAAGAAATGGTCCCCATTGCATGAAGTTCCCTCTTGCGAAGCCTTTGTTGAATATGAAGAGCCACTAAAGATAAGGATTTTATGTGGTTAACTCATAACCATGATGAACAAGGATTTGAGGATAGAGATGCCCTGTAATGCTTCTGAACTTTTTCATACTGACAATGTGTAGCCTAGTGAAGGGACTTTGATGTAGTGTGGGTTTGTGGACGACCCATAACCATGATGAACATAGA